>JBBGZY010000379.1:1907500-2507500 GCA_037952925.1 Lithobates clamitans | reverse complement strand
GAACATTATTTCAAATTTATAACATTTATATTCTGCCTACTTGAATATTTCACATTTCTGCTAAAAGAACAGTCACACCAGGTTTTGCTGTGTAGAGGAATACTTCATTATAATTGCTCTCCTGCAATGCAATATTTTTTTGTTTTGAAAGCTGAGCCTCTTGGACATAAATTACTTCTGAATTTATTTGTGAAAACACGAGCAAGGCTATTTTTGTGCTAAAACCCTGGCCCACTAGAAATAATAACAATCATTTTAGCAGGCATAACACGTTATATGTGGGAAATTAAATTTCTTGAATTATATGGAAAGACAGTCAAGTGCATTACAGAGGTTTAAGTTACTGCACAAATATTGAGGTACGGGTGACAAACAAACAGAAACTAGTTAGTAAAGACATATAGAATATATTTGCTGATTCCCTACTTATATACTAAATTGTTGCCATTTTCAAGGCTATTAGGCAATGTATAGTTAAAAAAAATCCACGGGGAGCTGGGCACTGCAATGAGAGGGACCAATCAAAAAAAAAAATACCACACAGCAGGGAGATGGTGTTTTCATGCAATTTTGGGGGCAAAATTGAAAATATACAAATCCCTTAAATAACATGTTTGGATTACACCTTAAAGCTGCATGTGATGTTACAGGGCACTATGATTTTCACTGACATTCTCAGCAACAGTGAAAACTGGTAGTACATACTTCACAGGGGAATTGATTTTTAATTTTTACATTTAGCTTGGCATTCCAGCCTGATTCAATACAATTATTTTACTTAAAAAAAAAGATGACACAGGCGCGGCTCTGCTCCGGGAACGGACACACCGGAGAGTCACAGGCTTCAGCGGCCAAACGAACGACACACAATTGTGTCCCTCACATCACAGGACCCTTCGGTACTGAAATCATGGTCCTTAAAGGCCAGAAAATCAATTATAAAGCCGTTTCTAAAAAGGAAACCTTGTCCAGGCCGTTATCCAAGATGGCGTCGGCTGCCCCCTCACAGCACACTACACAGCGCAGCCTCAAGCCTCTGTCACACAGCTTAAAATCACAGGAATCTGCTGGTGAGTCTGATTCTGGCACAGGGAGCTCAAAATCAGTAGTTCAATCGACTATGTTCAAACAATTTGAACGTATGCTGCAAAAAGCTCTTAAACAAACATCTGACCACATAACTGACAAGCTGACTAAGGAAATTAGAAGTGCGGGTAGATGAACTTGAAACTCATACTCAACAATATACTTCTGAACTAGATAACCTTAAAGATGAGAATATGTTATTACAGTCCCGTTTAGAGGACCAGGAGAACAGAGACCGTCGTTCTAATTTGAGAATCAGGGGGATTCCTGAGTCTATTGTGGACTTACAGGCTACTATGATAGCTCTCTTCCAGGAACTGCAGCCTGGCATCCCTGTTGAAAGGCTAGAGATAGACAGAGTACATAGAGCTCTAGCCCCTCGCAAGACAAACGGTCCTCCCAGGGACATAATTGCTAAATTTCACTTCTTCCGCACTAAAGAGCAATTACTTTCAGCAGCCAGAGGTAATAACAATCTCAATTTTCAAGGACACCAATATCAGCTATTCGCAGGCCTTTCTCCACTCACTGTTGCCAAGAGACGCGTGCTAAAACCCCAATTGCAAGTACTTATTAGCAATCAAATTACATACAGTTGGGGATTCCCATTTTCGCTACGCTTCACCCATCTTCAACACAAATATTTGTGTCGCTCTTCTGAGGAATTGCAAACAGCATTGCTTAAAATGGGCCTTGTGGATCAAATTTCATCGAGGGACCTCCCTCGCAGATGCTCTGAAGAAAAGAGAAAAGAGGTGGGAGGGGAGGGGGGGACCGAGTTACACAGAGAATAAGCCCTACAGTAGGTAGGCGGGGGGAAAGAGGAGGTGTAGGTAGGGGATTTGGGAGAGGGTAGGGAATGAAATGAGGGGGGTAGAGGAACAGAGCAAGGCCTTCCCCTTCGTCTCCATCCGGCCCCCCCCGCCCCGGCGTATCTTCCTCTGCTTCCTATCCCTTAAAGGGGATAGTTGTAGTGGTTCAGGGGTTATATGCACCAAAACGTTGAGATAGTTTCAAGTGTGTCCAGCAGGCCCATGTGGTCGTGAATTTTTGGATTCGTTCCTGCGAGATGTGGACCAACTCTTCCATCTCCTCTATTTTGGAGATCCTTCGAAACCACTCTCCAATCGTAGGAGTGGACGTGGATCGCCAATGTGTCGGGACGCACAATCTAGCCGCATTCACCAAGTGCATTGCCAGTGATCTGTAGTATTCGTTTTTAGTTAAGTGGGTATGGTGTAGGAGGTATTGAGCAGGGGAGTAGGTTAGGGGGTACGTCGTAATATGTGTGATAAGATCGTGTACCTCCTTCCAGTATGGTTGAATGAGATCGCATTCCCACCAGACATGTAACATAGTACCTTTTGCCTTTCCACACCTCCAGCATGTATCTGGGATTGTTGGGGGAAATTTATGTAAGAGCGACGGGGTCCTGTACCAGCGTGTTCAAATTTTATACCCATTCTCTTGAATGGCTACATTAAGAGAGCCTTTATGTACGTATTCATTGATACATGTCCAGTCCTCCTCTGTGAAAGTCATCTGTAAATCCGTTTCCCATGCTGTGGGTGCGGGGTCTGCGGGGCAGGCAGTATCGTCTATGAGCTTGTTGTATATGTAAGAGATGAGGTATCTCTGTGGGGGGCTCGGGTACATAGTTCCTCAAATGGGGTTAATTGTCTTGTCCATGTCGGCGTTGTGCCCTGGGTGGAAAGGAAGTGTCTGATTTGTCTATATGTCCAAAAGGGGAAGGAGTGGAGAGGGGATGAGTCTACTAGGTTCTCGTATGATCTGGGGATTTTACCGGTATAAAATTGGTACGCTAGTATTCTGTCGTGTGGCCATGCTTGGTTGAGAAAGGATGGTGATAACCCTGGTGTAAATTCAAGGTTACCCCTCAGTGGGGTTAGTGGGCCCAGGATGGAGGAAATTGACGAGGTTTCAATTGACCGTTTGAAGGCTCCTAACGAGGCTAAGATGAGGGGGTGCTCTACTATTCTTTGTGGCCAATGTTTGGGTAGGATTCAGGGTAGAGACTCTAGTGGGATTTGAGAGAATGATTTCGCTAAGGTGACCCAGACCTTTCCCGACTCATGTATATTCCAGTCCACGAGCCGGGAAAGGTGACTGGCTAGAAAATATTTGTGAAGATCCGGAAGCCCGATACCACCTCTGAGTTTTAGACGCGTGAGACGGGTAAACTTAATGCGTGGAGGGGAGCCCTGCCATAGAAACAGCGTGCACATCTTCTTGTACGCGGCGAAAAAAGAGGCCGGAAGGCTAATAGGAAGACATTGGATAATGTGTAAGAACCGTGGCAGGGTTACCATTTTTAGAAGAGCAGAGTGGCCGAACCAAGATACATTGATTTTTCCCCTTTCTTTGAGATCGAGTTGTGCTTTTTTTAAAACCTTGCTGAAATTGGCGCTATATGGGTCCACTAAGTTAGTAGTTATATGAATACCTAAGTAGGGTATTGCCCGATGGTTCCACTGGAAAGGGAAGGATGTCTGACAACGTTCCACCTCCTGTGTTGTGAGGGAAATGTTTAGCACTTGTGATTTCGCGTAATTAATATTTAGGTGTGACAAGGTCCTGAAGTGTTCTATATCTTTGAGCAAGTTGGGTATGGAGGTAGTTGGGGCGGTCAAGGAAAGTAAAATATCATCTGCAAAAGCAGAAACTTAATACTCTTTACCTTGTATGTTAATACCTTTAATGTCGGGATTATCTCTTAATTTGTTAAGGAGGGGTTCTAAGGAGAGTATAAATTTTAGAGGCGAAAGGAGGCAGCCCTGACGATTCCCGTTTCTGATAGGGAAGGCATTCAACAGGTGGCCATTAACTCTTACTGCTGCGCTCGGGGAGGCGTACAGCGCCGAGATGTGGGCCAACATGCGCAGGTGAAGGCCAATCATCCTGAGAACCTCGTTCATGTAGTCCCAGGCCACTCTGTCGAACGCCTTCTCGGCATCTAATGACAAAAAGAAACCATGTGTCTCTGTGGTAGTGAGCCAATGGTGGAGATTTAATGCCCTGATGGTGTTGTCCCTGGCCTCCCGTTCAGGGACAAAACCCACCTGGTCCAAAGAGATAAGGTGCTGTAGAAGTGGGGACATTCTATTAGCTAAAATTTTGGCGTAGATCTTAATGTCCACGTTAAGGATAGAGATAGGTCTGTAATTTTGTACTTGTGTGGTGTCCTTGCCCTCTTTAGGGATAACAGCGATGTGGGCCTCTAGCATACGACCCATGGGCATTGCGGGGTTGGCCAAGGAGTTGAAAGTCGCTAACATCTTTGGGGCTAGAGTCTGAAAGAAACACTTATAATACTGCAATGTGAACCCGTCCGGGCCCGGACTCTTGCCTGTTTTCATCTGTTTAAGGGCATTTTGTAGTTCGTCAACTGAGAGGGGCTGTTCTAATTCCTCTGCCTGCGCTTGTAAGATTGGCTGTGGGCCATATTGGGTCAAGAAGTTTTTAATGGCCTCCGCTCTATGGCCACCCTGGTCTAGGCTCTGATTGGGGGATTTTAGGTTATAAAGGTTTT
The DNA here is from genome assembly GCA_037952925.1 of Lithobates clamitans. Classification (NCBI taxonomy): domain Eukaryota; kingdom Metazoa; phylum Chordata; class Amphibia; order Anura; family Ranidae; genus Lithobates; species Lithobates clamitans. The sequence continues at coordinate 2,502,864 of JBBGZY010000379.1, read as the reverse complement.
TATAGTATTGTTCAAAGGAATGGGCGATATCTTCGTTTCTAGATAGTAATGTGCCCTGTTGGGTCCGGATGTGATGGATTGTGTTGGATGGTCTAGAGGCACGAACTGCTCGGGCCAATAGTTTCCCGCATTTATTGCCTTCTTCATAGAAGACTCTCTGTTGCAAGACATAACGGCGCCTAGTGCGTTTTCCCAACAGCATTGAGCGATAGTGCATCAGTTCCTGGAGTGTCTGCTGAGAGTGAGAATGTTTGTGTGCAGCCTCTAGTCTTCTGATGTAAGTGATCAGATTGTCTACAGTGATCTGGGGGTTCCGTTTTATTTTTGCCGCTTGGGTCATCAGTTCCCCTCTGATCACACATTTGTGTGCTTCCCAAACTGTGATAGGAGATATGTCCGGGGTAGAATTTTCCTTGAAGTATGTGTTTATGCATGATTCTAGGTGCGTAGCGAACTCATCATCTTTTAACAAGGAAGAGTTAAGTCTCCAGACTTTAGTTTTTGGGATCGAGTCCGGGAAGGTCAGGGAAATCTAGATGGGGTGGTGGTCAGATAGGTACATAGGGTCAATTGTGGCATGTGTCAGGTAAGTTAAGTCAGGTTGGGAAAGGAAAAAGTAGTCCAGTCATGAGTATTTTTTGAAAGAGAATGGAGTAAAAGGTGTAATCCCGAATGGAGGGGAACAACGTGCGCCATGTATCATGTAACGCCAAACCTTGAAGCTGCAATTTGATCTGGCGAAGGGCCCTGTACGAAATCGTGGAAGTGCCTGAAGAACTATCAAGGTCTGGGTTAAGGGGCACATTGAAATCTCCTCCCATCAGCAACACACCTTCCTTAAAGGAGAGTAGAAGATCACTCACCTTCCTGAAAAATGAGACTTGATGATCGTTTGGGGCATAAATGTTTGCCAGCGTGATTGGCCTAGAGGCATAAGAGCCTTTAAGGAAAACAAATTTCCCCTCAGGATCTATCAGGGAGTCAGCAAGTTTAAAGGGGGGATGCTTGGAAACTAATATGGATGCTCCTTTGGTCTTTGCTAAAGGGTTTGTGGAGTGGAAAGCTGTCTGGTATATATGGTTAGTATGTTTTGGGAATGAATTGGAGGGGAAGTGAGTCTCCTGTACGAAAATGAATTGGGCTTTCTGCTTGGTAAGAGTGGACAAGACCTGTGAATGCTTTTCAGGAACATTTAGACCCTTAGCGTTAAGTGAGACACATTTCAGCAATAGAGGCGTTTGAGGGGCCATTTTCACCCTAGTATTGAGGAAGCTGGAATAAATATAGAGTCAGGAACGCGGGAGTTAACTATCCCACCTGAAAGGTGCCTGACTACGCCGGGGCAGTTTGGCCAAGGGAGGGGGGAGCGGTGGAGTATAAGATAGAGGTGGGGAAGGGGGATCAGTGGGGGGGAGTAGGTGTAGGGTCAGGGAAAGCCCCAGAGATGAAATAAGAAAGAGATGAAGAAAGGGAATCAGTGGGAGGGGGCAGGTATAGGGTGGGGGGGAGTACCAGAGGTGGAGATGGAAATGCCAATCCACCTGTAGAAAACAAGGCTGGATGGTCAGCAGACTAGATACTACAACTGCTGCAGGGGGTTAGTGAGATTGTCTGGATTCCTACTCCTTTGCCATGTGGAGGATCAAGAGGAGATTGTAGTTCAGTGGGGAAAGGTGCAAACATGAAAATTGGGAAGGCTGACTCAGGTCAGCATCAAGTTTGTATCGTGCTTCCTTCATGACCTTTTAGGCGTTATCAGTGTAAAATCTGAAGACTGAACAGAAAAACCAAAATAGAAAAAGAAAGAAAAGAAACACCCATGTAACAGTAACAAACTAACTTGTGTATTCATCTTGACTCATAACTTCACAAATATGTTTCCCACAGTTGTTGATATGGTGACCTCATTAAGAAGGATAGACAGGTTCTGAGTCTTACACCCAAAGGCATATTAAGACCAGGAGCTGTATCAAAGTTTCGTGAGGCTTAGTAGTGGTCCCCCTCCCTCCTCTCCAACCTCCCAGGAATTACCTTCTACTTGTTCCTAAACGAGTACCCAGATTGGGGAGTCTCGTAAGACAAGAGAGGCCCGTGAGCCCCCAAGGCGTGCTTTTCGGTGTCCCAGGAGTAATTTGTGAGGGCATTGATTGTGACTCAAGGAAGTATACCTTACCAGTAGCAGAGCAACAGCGCTAGTAACTGTATGTTGCTCAGAAAGAGCAATCACGGTTGTGGGGGGGTGCAGGGATCTACCATTAGCAGCCTTGGTGACTTCCAGGGAACAAAAAAGAGCACATATAGCAAGTATGATTATACCTTGTATGCATATATCAATTGGGAGAGGGGGTAAGGGACCTGAGAAAGGAAGGGAAGGAAGGGAAGGGAGAGGGGGGATGGGAAGGGAAAAAGGAGGGGGGAGAGGAGGGAAGGAGAGGAGGGGGGAAGGGGGGGGGAGTGGGTGAGGTCTCGGGAGTGGGAGGCATAGACCAGTTACGTTGGTGGTGAATATAGGTCATCTTCCGTTCATCTGGAAAAGGTGTAGGTGTTCATCTTACGGGGGAAGATACCATAGGTGTTTCTGGAGCGATTAATTCTGATGTTCCCAGTGCAGGGTTAGTGTCAGAGGTTGGTGGTACAAGTTCCGAAGAGTATTAGGTGTATTAGGTCGCTCCTGTAGTTCCAGGAAGTCTAGGGAAAGCTCCCACATCAGACACCTTCGGGAAGTCCTTCAGGGTGGGTCTCTCAGGTGGGGTGGATAGAAGTCTGTTGTAAGGTGGGTTGAGACACAAGCAACGGAAAAAACAAAATGGATGCGAAAACCAGAACATAAACTTCGTGGGTGATTGTTCCTATATAGGTTGGGTCAGGAAGTCAAGAAATGTGCACTTTTCAGGCCTCCTGGTGGTTCCTGTGAGGGATTACAGGCTGTCCCAGGGCATGGTGATCCGGGTCACGACGGGAAGTATGGGCTCCGGGTGAAGGGGGGCCTGATCTCCGGCGTCTGGAGCGATGTCTTTGCGCTTTCGGTGAGGGGTTATGTGATAGCGGTCGCCATGACTCTGATGGGAAGTGGAACGAGCACCAGTCCGGAAGCTCCGTCACGGGTAGATCGAGCTGCTCACAGAAGGCAGGTAAGTCATCTGGGGATCTTAGGAGACCGGTGTGGCCTCTGGCGGTAGCAGACAAGCAGAACGGGAATTTCCAGCGATATTGGATGTTCCTCGCCCTGAGTTGGTCCAGCAGGGGGCGCAAAGCGCACCTGTTCTGCAGTGTAGTTGGTGACAAATCTTGGAAAAGCTTAATCTCTATGCCATTATACTGTACGAGACCTCTTTCTCTAGCTTTTCTCAAAATTTCTTCCTTGAGTGGAAAATTCACTATGCAGCATATAACATCTCTTGGGGGCTCATTATCCCGGGGAGGTGGTCTGAGGGCCCGGTGCAGCCGCTCCATCTCGATCGGAGAGTCTGGTGGCCGGTCTAGAAGGTCATTAAAAATAGCACATATAACTTGGGGTAGTGAGCCTACTTCCATGCCCTCAGGCACCCCCCTCACTCGAATGTTATGTCTCCGGCCCCTGTTATCAAGGTCCTCGACCTGGCGATGGAGATCATAGAGGTATGAAAGTTGGGCATCGTAGGTGTGCTGCACTTGCCTGATAGCAGCTGTATGGAGCTGCGTAGTTTGTTCTACGTCTGATATGCGGGCCGCCACTGCCTGGATGTCCATCTTCAGGTCTAGGATTGCCGCTTTCAGGGTGCCTGTGATGTTGTTAGTGATATCAGACGCGCCATGCTGTAAGTCCGATAGGTTCACTGCGGGGCTGAAGCGGTGAGACCGAGTGTCTCCTTCCTCTAGCTGGGAGTCTGAGCCGTGACTGGGGGAGTTAGGGCCTGAGGCCTGTGGTGTCTGTGAAGCCTCGTGGTCGCCTGACCGGAGTGTGCGGAATATCTCCAGGATATTTCGGCTGAGTTGTGTACCCGGGTCTTTCAGTGTCCAGGAGGCAGGGACGCTCCTATTTGACTTCCCCATCATGGAAGAAGGTTGTGGTTCCCCGTAAATAGCTGATCATAGTCCTCGGGTGGCAGGAGCTCTGTGTTCAAGCAGCCATTCCGGGATCCAGCCAAGCCACGCCTGGCTCTCTCCTAAATTTTTATCTGCCACATACCCACAATTCTATACAGCCTCAGCTACTGTTAAGCAACATAGTACACTTATCGGGTTTCATAGAACTATTCCATTTACTCTTGTATCCCAACTAAATGACCCTGAGGGTAGATATCTTCTACTTACGGGATATATTTCAGATACACCAGTAACAATTGTATCGTACTATGCCCCCAATAAACGCCCGGAGGTTTTTCTATCACATCTTTTCCAAATTATTGATACACACAAGTTTGGGGCGACCATTTTATGTGGGGACTCGAATACTACTGTTTTTCCATATTTAGATAAATCTCCACCATCAGTTATTACAAATTCTAACAAATTATCCCTCCAACGCTTGCTAAGTATCTATGGTTTGGTAGACTCTTGGAGAGAACTTAACCCCTCTAGTAGGCGCTTTACTCACTACTCATAACCACACAATTCTTTTTCGCGTATAGACCACATTTTGATCCTAGCTAGTATGCTCCCAGAGATTATTTCCTCTAAAATTATTCCCTTTTCGTGGACTGATCATTGTGCGATTGTCACCACCATAGCCTCTCCGATACCCAGGTCACAAGATACAACTTGGTGTATCAATGATTCAACGCTAACCCACCCATCCCATCGCTTAGAGATAGAGGTAGCACTTACAGATTACCTTTCATTTAATGATAATGAAGATATATCAGCCCTTACTCTATGGGAAGCCCATAAAACTGTCATTGGTGGCAAACTTATACAACAAGCCACATCTCTTAAAAGAGAACGTAAGATTTTATTTGCAAAGTTGGAAGCTAATTTTAATGCTAGTCATATGGCTTTTCAGTCTAATCCTAATGCTACTGCAAATGCAAATTTAGATAAAGCACATCTTGATTTGGACCTATTTTTAACTGACTCAGCAGATAAAGTCTTACGCAAAAAACATCACATTCAATATCTTAAGGCTAACAAACCTGACACCTTAATGGCACGTATTCTTCGAAAAATACAACATACACAGACACCTATAAGATTGAAAACTTCTCATGACGCTTACACGAGTAATCCAGTTAAAATATTGGAGATTTTCCATTCTAACCTGGCTAAACTGTATTCCTCTAACATTGACTTTGACAAAACTAAGGCAGACAACCTGTTCTCTGGTATTAATCTCCCTACTTTAGCATGAACGCAATATGATCTTCTTGAAAAACCTACAACTTTAGAAGTTCAAAACGCCATCAAATCCTTGAAACCCCATAAGAGACTAGGTACAGACGGATTTTCAGCAACTTATTTGAAACAATTTTCGTCTATTCTATCTCCAATCTTAACTAGAGCTTTAAATTCTTTGTTATCCGGAAATTCATTTAGAACCGAAACTCTGACCTCTATAATAACCATGTTTCCCAAACCTCGTTCTGATCTCACCTCCTGGACCAATTATTAGCCAAGATCATAGCGACACGATTGAATGCGATTATAGGTCAATTAATACATTGTGATCAAACAGGTTTCATGCCCATACGACAGGCGGGCGACAATATAAGACAACCTCTCTTACTTATCCATACTGCTAAAAAAAGAAAAATTCCGACATGCCTTATATCTTTAGATATTAGGAAAGCTTTTGATTCTGTTTCCTGGCCATACATGCAATATATTCTGCAAAAATGGGGGTTTAAAAATCACTTTCTAACATGGGTTTCCTCTCTTTATGCTAATCCACAGGCCTATGTTAAATACGCTGGTTATAAGATTCAACATTAGTAGAGGAACTAGGCAAGGTTGTCCTTTATCCCCATTGCTCTTTGCCTTACTTATAGAGCCCTTAACACAATTAATCCGTTCTAATCCGAATTTCAAAGGCATAGAGTTGGGTGGTTACAAACACAAATTATGTCTCTTCGCCGATGACATCCTTATTTTCTTAACTCATCCACATGTGTCGGCCCCTAACTTAATAGACCTATTAGATAAATTTACAGTAGTCTCTGGACTTTTTGTTAATCATAAAAAATCTAACGCGCTAAACGTTTCTTTAACACAAGCGGAATTTCTCCAAGCTAAGTCCTAATTCCCATTCAACTGGGTATCTCATCATCTTCCATATTTGGAAATACAAATCACAAACTCATTAAAAGATCTTTTTTCAACCAACTACTTACCACTTCTAAAATCAATTACCGGTTTATTGAAGCAATGGTCTTCTCTTTCCTTGTCTTGGTTTGGGCGGATTAATGCCATTAAGATGTCAATTCTACCGAAATTCTTTTACCTATTTAGGGTACTCCCTATTCCAATACCTTCATACTTCTTACGTCTTACACAGCGCAGAATTATGTCATTTATTTGGGGCACTAATAAACTCCGTATCCCTAAATCTACATTGTTCCTTACTAAATTGAAGGGCGGATTAGGGTTACCAAATTTTTCTTCCTACTATTACGCAGCACAACTATTCCAATTGCCTAAATACCATTCAAATATGGAAACTCCTCTATGGGTTGCTGTCGAATCTGTTGATATTGACCCCATCTCTGTGGCTAACATGTTATGGCTCCAGCCTAAGGATAGAGTACATATCTAATCCTATTACCAAACAATGTTTGGCTATCTGGGACAAATTTAAAAGTTTGCACAATCTTCAGTCCTCACATTACCCCCTCCTTTCCTTCATTAAAAACCCAGCTTTCTACCCAGCTTGGAAATTCCCGATGTCATTCACAGCTTGGTCTTCTACTAACTTAACCAAATTGCATAATTTAGTTTCTAACAACTCATTATACACATTTTCCAAATTATGTGAAGCCTTTGGACTTCCCAGAACTGAACTATTTAGATACCTACAAATTAAAAATGTTTATACACCCTTCATTAGGACAGGCTCTCCACTCAACCAGATGTTGCAGTTTGAACGTATTTGTAAGAGTGACCCACACATTAGAGGCCTGATTTCACTCCTATATCGACACATTAATATTAGCTCTAATGAAACACTACCCTCGTATACTGTCAAATGGTCACACTTTTGACATAGAAGAGTGGTCTAATAGCTGGTTAGCTACTAAAACTTCTTCCCCGAATTGCTTTGCGTTAGAAACCATTTTTAAAGTTTTGGCACAATGGTATTTAGTACCAGCCAGAATAGCAAAATTTGTTCTATCCTATTCAGACTCATGTTTCCGGGGATGTCCAACACCTGGTACACACTTTCATATCTGGTGGCTATAGCCCAAGAATTTTGGAAGAAAATATTTGAGATAGCCTCCAAAGCTCTGGGCATCTCTACCCGGCAATGGCTCTTTTGAAACTCAAACCATCGGACCTAACGCAAACTCAATTCAAATTATTCATTCACCTTGCCACTGCAGCTAAACAAACTATAGCCAAAGCATGGAAATCTCAAACTTTAGTAGTGGCTGAGGCTAAACATAGGATGAACAGAGCCCTTATCTTTGCCAAAATGACGGCTATAGAAAATAATAATATAAACAAATTTTGCAAGATTTGGCAACCTTGGGTCAAATATTACTTACCAACTGACTTTGACCAATCCTTACTTTTACCTTGCTAAGTTTACTCTTCTTCCTTCCACTCAAAATCATTAGACATATGCACTGCCCGGGTGGGGGCCGCACCACCACCACAAGAGACTTTCTTTCTTTCTCTCTTTCTTTCTCTTTCTTTCTTACTTTTTGCTTTCTCCACATATTGACCTACTGACATTAAATTAGAGGTGAATGATACTTACTTTACATGTATTTTCAATATGTAGATTAAAGCTTGTGTTGCTTAATTTTGGTTCTATTAATAGTATCTTTCCCTTGTTTCTCCTTTCCTTTTTTTTCTTCCTTTTTCTTTCCATCCTATAATCTATATACATGAGATCATTTACCAGTATTGATACTTCAGTCATACATTGTTCATTTTTCTTATAATATCATCTTTTTTTGTATATAGACTATATTTACTATATACGTGAAGAAAACACGAGTTATTGTTTATTTACCTTGATCACTCTAAGATTTGTCAAATATTCCCTCTATTCTGTAAATTGATAATTTATTGTCTTAAGATCATGCCCCCATTCATCCACAGTTTGATCCCATTTGGGGTGTTCGGATGGTCTGGAGGCATGACTCAACTGATGTGCAGATAACTGAGGGAATTTTATTAATTTTTTTTCTTCATTTTTATTTTTATACTTCTTAGAGTCTTATACTCTCTAATATTAGGATCGCGTTTGTTCTTGATTCTTCTTCATCTTCTTTTACATATATTTAAGCTCTTCCTTGTATTATCTAAATGAGATGGTATCATCAATTGTATGACAATGTTCCTTAATTTCCAAATCTTATGTACATGTCAATATAATGTTATATTCTTCCTTTTATTGTAGATTCAATAAACATATTGAACAAGAAAAAAAAAGATGACACCAATCAAGACATCTTCAGTTCTCTGTTTCAGTTTACAGGTGCACAGTCACTACAGTAAGGATCCCCCCTCTAACATGTTTAGTCTGCTAGTGGGGCTCAATCATAATTAAGCCCCGTGGAGGGCAAAACATACCTTGAGTGTTTGTACATATGCTGTGCAATAAATGTGTTTTTACCCTGTGGAAGTGGTGTGCAGTTCCAGAATTTTGCTGCACTGATTTATTACAATAAAAAAAAATACCTTTTAGGTAGTTTTGTCTGTGACAACCAGCAATAATAGGCCAGAATTTAACAGTAAACATAGCAGCAACGACAGATCTAAAAACAATAGGAAAGTTTACTCTTAATGAAATAAAGCTATAGCCATCCCCATGTCACCAGTTATTTCCAAAATGTTTAGACCATATATTTCAGGTATAAGTTTGGTAGAAATTCACCAGCATCAGGGCAGTATAAAAGTACCTTAAAGGTCAACAAATAGGACGAGATTATGTAGGTTTTGTCTTCCTAAAAATAAAAAAATAACATGTATTATCTAAGAGACAAATATTGCTCAATGTCAGGACAGTCTGCAATTAGTTTGGTGAGACTATAATATAAGAGGTTGAGAGGAGGCATGTTTTATTTTCAAACATTAGAGTGTATTATTTGGGAGATAATAGCCACAAATACTGTACAGTGGCTGGTCAGTGCAGGTACAAATAGCAGCAGACATCAGATGCTATCTGGAGCCTCAAAAAACCTATTATAAGCCCCCCAAGTCCGTTGATCTGAGCCCCACTTTTTAAAATAATTTGAACAGCAAACCCCCTTATAATTTAATGGAACATTTTTGGCCTGGGTTGCCCCAGAGTGACAGATTCCAAACCACAATTTATTTCTTTTTTGCTATTACTTATGTATATTGTATTTTTTTAATATGTATTTACATTTATTCTTTTTTTCTTCTTTGGCATGCATTTCCTTCACCTTACCCAAGAAAAGGCAAAAATAAATATAGTTACTTATTCACAATGCTGAAGGGAGGGCAACCTGCTATCCAATTGGGACTGCCAAAAAAAATGAAAGGCAGAAATAAAAGCAGAAGTAGAGGGGCTGTTGGTGGTGAGCATTGTTGAAGTGTTGTCTTACTCAGGGCTTTTTTTCTCTGAGAATAGGTGCAAGAACTCCCCCGCCTGAGACACCCCTTGTCTCTGCCCCCTACCCACCTCTGACCACCGTCCCTTGATTCCACCCTCTACCTACCTACCAGTACTGCCCCTTTTAGAGAATACAGAACCAAGTATCGTTTTGTGGTGCTAAATCATTTGTATGAAACATGTTGATGATAAAAAGAAAAGCAGGAAAATAGATCCCCTGCGGTCAGCAACAATAAAATCCCAGCAATAGATCCCCACACAACAATAGACTCCCCCAGCAACAATGGACTCTACCCCAACAACAATAGATTCCCTGCAGCAACAGTGAACTACCCACAACAAAATCTCACACCCAGTAACAAAATATCCACCCAAGCAACATTGGACCCCCCAGCAGCAACAACAGATCTCCCAGCAGCCAGCATCAATAGATCCTCCAGCAGCCAGTAAAAATAGACCTCTCCCTCAGCAGTAGATCCCTTCCAGCAACATAAGACCCCCCAGCAACAATAGACCCCCCATCAGCAACAATAGACCCTCACACAAAATCAGATCCCCACCAGTAACAATAGATCCCCCAGCAGCCAACATCAATAGACCCTCCAGCACACCCCACACCCCATGCTATTACATACATTCGGTGCTGGAGGTGCCGGAACTGCAATCCCCCGCGTTCCCGCTCAAAAAAGCCCTGGTCTTGCTCCTCCTCCCCATCCACTTTCTCTTTCAACACCATCTCTTTTACTACCTCATCTTCAATTTCCTCCTATCCCCCATACCTCTGCCAATAAGACCAATCCTGTCCTCCACCTTCAAGTAGAACAGTTTCCTTTTATTTTTACTGCCTTAAATTTTTTTTACCATTTTATCCTTCTCTAATCTTTAAGGGCACAGAGCAGCCACTTGCATGCAAGTACTGCTGCTGCACATTTTTCCTCCTTCTCCTCCTCTATGCCCGAAGGATGCAGAGCAGCCACTTGCCTGCAAGTGCTGCTAATGTGTCCCTGTCCTCCTCCTCTTATTCTAATCCCACCATAGTCCTTATAAACTGGCTATGAGGAATTGCAGAACACTGATATCCCATAATCAGTCCATAGAGCTCTGTGGTGTTTTTTGTTTCAATATAATGTATATGTTGCTGTAGCAGATGTAAAAAAATATCCTCAAATCACCCCCCATGCCCAGCAGCCTAATACCAGTTTTGCCAGGTACCCTTTACATGATTTTGTCGTCATGTAGTCCACCTCCCAGCCACCATTATTTTGCACAGAGGGCTATTTCTGCCCTCTACTAGCATGTGGAGTGTGATAAGGCAGCAGGAGGCAGAAGAGAATTTTAAGGAGGAGGGTTTGGTGCTGGAATGAAAAGGGTGGGAGTTCTGAAGGTCAGAAGAAGGTTTGGGGTGCTGGAGGTGAGGAAGAGGTAAGTTGGGCTGCTTGCAGGGAGGAGGGGGGTTAGTGTTCTGACACTGGGAAGGAGGATGGTTTGGGTGCTGGCAGTGATGAGGAGGAGGAGTTTTGAGGTACTGATGATGAGGAGGAAAAGGGGTATTCTTTAAGGATGATGTTTTACCCCTCTCAAATGTGGGACTCATAAGACTGGGGGGGGAATCTACACCTTCTGTGGCAGCTCATTTTTATCAAATCAAGTCTTTTATGCTTAAATGCCTGCACAAGGACCCTAGAATTAAGGTCATCAAGTGGTACCGCCACTGGTGCCTCTAAATTAAAAGCTTTATCACTTCTACAACTCCAAACTCCCCTTCCCTCAAACCACGTTCCATATTTGAGTATTTATTCCTATATAGCCTTCTAGAGAAAAGGTATGATTTTTATTATCTATCTATACTCTCTATTGGAACCTTTCCCTCCCCTCTAAAGCATACACTGCTCGCCCATATACTTAAAAAAGACCTCATTGGACTCCACCAGCCTAAGCCTGTTCCTATTTACCTCAAACTTTTCAAATGCCTAGTCTACAACTGTCTGAGCCCCTGTCTCACTGACAACAACCTTACTTTCTTACTTTCCTTAGAGTCTGGATTTTGCCTAAAAAATGACCCTACTAAAACTAACTGCTGAAAGCAATGCCCACTACTCTATAGTCATACTACTAGATCTTTCTGCTGCCTTTGATACTATACTGTTGACCACTCACTCCTCCTCAACAAACTCCACTTCCACAGCCTTCAAGACTCTGCTGTTTCCTCATTCACCTACTAAGTATAACAGTGTTCTTTCAGTGTTGTTAAAATTTCTGTCTCCTCCTTTCCACTTCCTCTTTTTGTAGGAGGTCCCCCAAGGTTCTGACCTCAGACCCCTTCTCTTCTCTATCTACTCCTCTTCCCTTGATCACTTGATAAACTCCCACAGCTTCCAATACCATCTCTATGCTGATGACACCCAAATCTATCTATCTACTCCCCACCTCTCCTCTTGCATTACTAATTACTAAAACTGAGCTCATAATATGACCCCCTCCCATACATGCCTCCTCCCCTGACTTCTCCATCAAGATTATTAATACAGCTATTGGTGCCCTCTAACCTGACTTTTCCATTAAGATTAATAATACAACTATCAATATCTCTCCTCATGCCAGGGTGCTGGGTGTAATCCTGGACTTTGACCTGTCCTTTCAGCCCCAAATCCAACCACTGCCCAAATCTTGTAGACACCTCTTTTTAACTGATGAAACCACTAAGCAACTCATTCACTCCCTTGGTATCTCTCGCCTCAACTATTGCAACTCTGTCCTCATAGGCCTACCGCTACGCAAGCTATCCTCCTTCAGTTTGTCACGAATGTTGCTGATCCACCTTACCAACCACTAAATGTTTACCACCCCTCTCTGCCAGTCACTTCACTGGCTTCTGATTGCCCAATTCTAAATACTTACAACATCATACAAAGCCATTTGCAACTCTGCCCCAAACCACATCACCACTATTGCCTGTATATATCTCCCAAACTGTCTTTTCTGTTCCTCCCCAGATCTCCTACTCTTTAACTCCCTTGTCTTCTCTTCCCATGCTTGTCTCCAGGACTACTGCAGAGCCACAACCATCCTCTGAAACTCTCTAACCCTATCTGTCCAACTATCTCCTTCTCTATCCCCTTTTAGGCGATCCCTAAAAAAATCATCTCTTCAGCAATCAGTTTCCCTACACTATATAGACCAGAGGGAGAGGGATCGCCATCGATAACTCACCCCACTGACTGAACCCAAATTTGGAATACTACAGCTCACTGCTTTATCAGTTTGATAGCAGTAGAGGCTAACTATATAGTAATGTTGACAGAATTAAATATATTAAACATAATTATATAAAACAATAAAGTACATTTATCCACTCAAGTTTTAAAGCCTACATTTATCTTCCTCCTCTGATGCCCCTCCACCTCCACCACCAAAAACTTTTAATAGAAATAAGTGGCTGTGATAGGCACTCCTTAAGAGTGCCTGAATATGCCCTCCCTTTTCACCCAGCTGCTCCATTCATAGAAGCTTCCATGAATGAAACATTATCTATAAATGGAGGATGGGTGGATAATTAATAGGTCTGTCCCCTCCATTCAAAGATCTTGTTTCAGTCATAGAAGTTTTAGTATTGGCTTCTATTAATGGAGAAGCTAGGTGGAAAAGGCAAGCATAGTCGGACACTCTTGATGAGTGCTTGTCACAGCCCTTTAGTTTTACTAAATCTTGCAACACCAGAAGATTACAGCAGCGGTGAAGGGGGGTGAGGGATAGGGCATCAGAGAGGGGAGATTTTAGAAAGGAGGACATAGCAGAAGAATGGCAACATCTCATAGATGTTAAGTAATGTTCCTTGTGTTGTGCTGATCTTATATATAAATATATATATATATATATATATATATATATATATATATATATATATATATATATATATATATATATATATATATTGTAATAGTGAGAGTCCCTGTCACTATGAAAATGGGGTTAAAGTGGACATAGGGTATGCACATTTGCTTGGGGCAAGGCTTCAGAGCATAAATGTGGACTGGAGAAAACTGCTTTTGGCAGCTTTCTCCAGATTTTGAGATCCACCAGCATATTGAGGTGTGCATGTCTGCACAGGTCTGTCTGTCAGAGCAGACAGAGGGTCTAAGCCTGTGGGCTGCAAAAGAGTGCTGAGGTACTGGGTGTACAGGAACTCTGTTATAGAGCCGAGAGGGCTGAAGCATAAGTTTGAGCAGCAGTGCTGCTAAAGAGAGCCAGGTGGCTTGGTATTTCTGATTGAACTTACATTGTTGCTGTGGAAAGCTGAAACCCCTGTGTGGGCAACACTTCTGTTATTGGACATTTTCTTTCTTTAATAAAAGTGGGCCTACAAGCCCTTAAAACTGCGTATCTGGCGTGGACTCGGCTCACTGGTAAGCTCTACCTTTAAGCTAAACCAACCCCCGATGTTACAAGTGGTGGAGAATGCGGGCAACAAGATGGTGGAATCCGGGTCCTTGCTCCACAGTGAGTTCAAGTCAGGAACTATTGGCTGTGTGTGGAAGTGCAGCCAGGAAAAAGGCATTGCATGTTGCAGGTGGTGTACCTGTGAATGAAAAGTCAAACTTATTTTTTTTTTTTGCTATGAACTGTGTTTGTGTGCATGAGACAGCACAATCTGTGTGTGCACTGTGCAGGTGAGGAAATCTTGCATGAAGTGAAAAGCAACTTGCTTTAAAGTAACAGTGCTTCATTTTTTTTGCTGGAAAGCGCAAAAGTGTGGTGGAAGTGAGCTCAGCGTGGCCTGAGAAGATGTCGCCACCTAGGAGGGCCAGTCCAGAAGGCCTAGTGATGTGCGATGCAGTAAATGAATGGTTTAAGCGGAATCGCAAAGAGTGGGGCGCAGTGCAAGGGGCTGAGCTTGTGGCCTCTGACTATGTGCAACCCATGCTACCTACAGAGGAGGTTGGGGACTTCCTGAAAAAATTTGAAAAAGTCGCGGTAAGGAGAAAATGGCCTAGGGACCAGTGGCCAAAATTGCTGCAACCCTTGTTACGGATAGAGTTCCGGTCGGTTTACCATTTGATGGATTGGGAACAGGATGACTACTGCAAGTTTAAAGAGGAAATTTTTCCTAGAGGAGTGTTCCAGCGTATCATGGGCCACCAGCAATGCTCCAGGATGGGAGAGGTGTCACCGGAAGACCAAGATTTTGGAAATACAGAGAAACGCAAAGTTTCGTGTCATGGCCGCTTAGGGAAAGTGGTCAGCCCAGAAAGGAGGGTGCAACAGTCTACATCCTGCATGAGGTATAGCCAACCAATTTTGGAGTGCAAGTCTGCTGTTACCCCTAGCAACAGGAATCTTGTGTTGCCTACAGGGGGCATCAGTGGGTCTAGAAAGGCTGCAGTATTGCTCTGTGACCACATGGGGGTGTCAGCCTGTGGAGACACGACAGATGAAAGACATCGCACTCAAGTGAAGGCTATGACACCAGCTGCAGGATCGGGTAAGACTGTTTCAGTTTATGATGCTGAACCCAGTGAAGTGGGAGTATGTCCAGTGGGGAGATCCGCAGTACCAAAGGACATAGACTTGCTGCAGTGTGCTACCCAGAGCAGTGGGGAGACACAGCGTAAAGCCCAACTAGCTGCAGGGCTAAAGACTGGAAAGGACATGGGGACTCTGCAAGTGCCTGCTATAATCCAGCAGATGGCTGGGAAAATTGAGCTAGGGGTGACCAAAACAGTGCTGGTGCCATGTTCCCTAGTAACAGGTGCTGCAGGGTTGCCCAGGGAAACTTCCAAGGAGCTCGCAGTGACGGAGCAGAGAGTTTCCCAGGTCAGCTATGGAGCTGCCCAAATAGGTAAGAGTGCCCCTTTACAGAGTGCAGGCGCTGTGAAGAGTCACTCAGAGGTTATGGTAGCTCATAGACAACCCCCAAAAATGGCAGTTGTGTCTACATGCAATGAAAATGCTAATGATTGTTTTGACAAAAGTGTTACTATGGGTAAAAGTGATGTGGATGGTAATGACATTGAAACATGCATTTCTTGTAATGTCATATCTGAGAGTGAGGTTGGTAATGTGTTCACTACCAATGATGAGAGTAGATCTCACGTGACAGGCAGAGGCATAGGATTGTCCATGGAGGTCTCAGGGGGTCTCCATGTGATGAAGCCAGAGTCTGTCCAGGATGGTTCTGGTCCTACTCTGGTGGAACAAGGTTGGACTGAGTCACACAGTGAGTGTGTGTGGGCACAACCTGACAACCCTAAGTGTAGCCCAGTTGGCAAGGTGTTAATTCAGCCTGTAAAAGCTGAGAGTTCAAAGCTAGATATGTTTGTAGCGCCACCAGAGCAATGTGGTCAAAATAATGTATTGCACATTGCCTTGGTTGAGGATGCAATCTCTCACGTTGATGTGAGTAAAAAAATATGGTCACAATGTGAGGTAGATAGAAGTGAGAAGTGTGCTGTTTTGGCTAGTGAATCCCAGGTTCCTGTGGGGCCTTCTAGAGCAGCTGATGCAGTGCTGTGGAGCACTGGTGATGGAACCACAAGGGACTGGGATGATTGGTGCAAGGAAACACTTGCAGCGCTAGGCCAAGTGACAAAGAATTATGAAACAATGATGTGTAACAAAGGTGTGGACAGAACACCTGCTATGCCCATTGGAGGGGTCACAGAATGGCCGATGCTCATGGGTACACTAGCCCCTGTAAAGACTGAGGCCCTCCAGTCTGAAGGAACGGTTCTGGGCGCAGGCATGGCAGATGGGTTGTCCACAGCCCAGCAACTAAGTAATAGCAAGTGTCAAGGTGACAACGTGACTATTGTTGACCTGCAGAGGCTCATTGTTGAGTTGGAGGGGAAGAGGAGACTTGTGGCTGACAGTGCTCCAGGGGAGCAACAGGCAGTGATGGTGAGTACCTCCAAAGAGGTGGAGGTCTCTTCCAAGGTCTCAACCTCTCAGACTACAGTGGATGAGCCCCTCCATGTCTCGGAGGAGGGAAAGGTCCTTAAAGAGGTCACAAATTTAGACTTGGAATGTATTGAAATGACAGAAACTTTACTTGAAATGCTGGAGTTGGCAAAAACATGCTCACTGTACCCTTGGGTGTCTCCATCGTGGTCGGACCAGGTGGTGCTGCGTAGTACCAATGGTTGGAGCCAGGTGATACAGGCGGTGCTGAAAAACCTTGCCCAAGAGTGGAATTGGTGGAACCAATGTTTATTAACCATTTGGCACAGGATCTCTCGATTCCCGGTGAGAGTACTTCCAGTTGTTGATTGGTATGGAGGTCGCTCAGGGGAACTGTTGGAGATATCAGAGGTCTCTCCGCCTGGTGCAGTGACTGAGAACATCTTTGCTGGTGCGGTCCGAGGTGCGGCTGAGCAGTGGTCAGTAGAAGGCGCAGACACTGTCTCACCTGCTAGACCTCATGAAAAGGAAGGGCCCAGAATGGACGCGGCAGTAGTCGAGATGCTTTCTGTCACTGGCCAAGAGGTACAGGTTAAGGTACCCGGAGACACTGTGGGAGAAAGTGCTGAAGGTTGCTGTAGCAATGTAATGTGTACACCAGTTGGCATTATCGCAGTAAGGAATGATTTGTGCTTGGGGCTGTGTTTGTTAGGACAGCCGCCCATGGAGCGTTGGACAGCAGGTGAGGTGGAGCTTGGTGATAGTTCCATGGAGCATAGTCACTCGCCTGTGTGTGGTCCCTCCTCAGGACAGGTCCTAACAAACTCTGAAAAAAGCACTGGTGGTATCGGAAGTTGGAATCTCAAAATTGGTGACCTGATGATTGGTGCTGTTAATAATGACGTGGTTGCCGTAGACAACCAGAGAAAGGTATTAGAACCTATAGTGAAGGTTAAAGCTGATGTCAGTGAGTCGAAAGAAAGGATCAGGGAAAGCAGAGTTTCCCCTAGAAAGATGAATAAGCCCAGGCACCCAAAAAGAAGAGGGAGAAGGCTGAGTATAGGGAAATGTAGGACCCTGTTAAGATCCAGGGTGGGACGTACCTGGAAGCGCACCCGAAAAAAAGGTTGGGCCTACGTGGCTGACAGCCAGCACAGAGGTGTCCCAACCATGACGGGTGCTGGTGTTCCTCCCTCCGGATCGAAACAAAGGGGAGGGGATATGTAATAGTGAGAGTCCCTGTCACTATGAAAATGGGGTTAAAGTGGACATAGGGTATGCACATTTGCTTGGGGCAAGGCTTCAGAGCATAAATGTGGACTGGAGAAAACTGCTTTTGGCAGCTTTCTCCAGATTTTGAGATCCACCAGCATATTGACTGGTCAGGTGTATGTTGGGCTATTTGTAGACACCTGACCATAGCTCAGGGCTCCACCCTCCTGAGGAGTCCAGGCAAGCAAGTCAGAAGTGTGCATGTCTGCACAGGTCTGTCTGTCAGAGCAGACAGAGTGTCTAAGCCTGTGGGCTGCAAAAGAGTGCTGAGGTACTGGGTGTACAGGAACTCCGTTATAGAGCCGAGAGGGCTGAAGCATAAGTTTGAGCAGCAGTGCTGCTAAAGAGAGCCAGGTGGCTTGGTATTTCTGATTGAACTTACATTGTTGCTGTGGAAAGCTGAAACCCCTGTGTGGGCAACACTTCTGTTATCGGACATTTTCTTTCTTTAATAAAAGTGGGCCTACAAGCCCTTAAAACTGCGTATCTGGAGTGGACTCGGCTCACTGGTAAGCTCTACCTTTAAGCTAAACCAACCCCCGATGTTACTATATATATATATATATATATATATATATATATATATATATATATATACAGTATCTCACAAAATTAGTACACCCTCACATTTTTGTAAATATTTTATTTTATTATTTTATTATCTTTTCATGTGACAACACTGAAGAAATTACACTTTGCTACAATGTAAAGTAGTGAGTGTACAGCTTGTATAACAGTGTAAATTTGCTGTCCCCTCAAAATAACTCAACACTCAACCCGCCATTATTGTGTAAACCGCTGACAACAAGAGTGAGTATGTCCAAATTGGGCCCAAAGTGTCAATATTTTTTGTGGCCACCATTATTTTCCAGCACTGCCTTAACCCTCCAGACATGGAGTTCTCCAGAACTTCACAGGTTGCCACCGGAGTCCTCTTCCACTCCTCTATGACGACATCAAGGAGCTGGTGGATGTTAGAGAACTACACTCCTCCACCTTCCGTTTGAGGATGCTCCACAGTTGCTCAATAGGGTTTAGGTCTTGAGACATGCTTTTCCAGTCCATCACCTTTACCCTCAGCTTCTTTAGCAAGGCAGTGGTCGCCTGGGAGGTGTCTTTGGGGTCGTTGTCATGTTGGAATACTGCCCTGCGGCCCAGTCTCTGAAGGGAGGGGATCATGCTCTGCTTCAGTATGTCACAGTACATGTTGGCATTCATCATTCCCTCAATGATTTGTAGCCCCCCAATGCCGAAAGCACTCATGCAACCCCAGACCATGACACTCCCACCACCATGCTTGAATGTAGACAAGGCACACTTGTCTTTGTACTCCTCATCTGGCTGCCGCTACACATGCTTGACACCATCTGAACCAAATAAGTTTATCTTGGTCTAATTAGACCACAGAACATGGTTCCACTAATCCATGTCCTTAGTCTGCTTGTCTTCAGCAAAATGTTTGCAGGCTTCCTTTCGCATCATCTTTAGAAGAGGCTTCCTTCTGGGAAGACAGCCATGCAGACCAATTTGATGCATTGTGCGGTGTATGGTCTGAGCACTGACAGGCTGACCTCTCCACCCCTTCAACCTCTGCAGCAATGGTGGCAGCACTCACACGTCTATTTCCCAAAGACAACATCTTTGTTCGACCATGGCGAGGCCTGATTTGAGTGGAACCTGTCCCGTTAAACTGCTGTATGGTCTTGGCCACCGTGCTGCAGCTCAGTTTCAGGGTCTTGCCACTATTCTTATAGCCTAGGCCATCTTTATGTAGAGCAACAATTCTTTTTTTTCAGATCCTCAGAGAGTTCTTTGCCATGAGGTGCCATGCTGAACTTCCAGTGACCAGTATGAGAGAGTGAGAGCGATAACACCAAATTTAATACACCTGCTCCCCATTAACACCTGAGACCTTGTAACACTAATGAGTCACATGACACCAGGGAGGGAAAATGGCTAATTGGGCGAAATTTGCACATTTTCACTTAGGGGTGTACTCACTTTTGTTGCCAGCAGTTTAGACATTAATGGCGGTGTGTTGAGTTATTTTGAGGGGACAGCAAATTGACACTGTTTATACAAGCTGTACACTCACTATTCTACATTGTAGCAAAGTGTTATTTCTTCAATGTTGTCACATGAAAAGATATAATAAAATATTTACAAAAATGTGAGGGGTGCACTTACTTTTGTGAGATGCTATCTATCTATCTATCTATCTATCTATCTATCTATCTATCTATCTATCTATCTATCTATCTATCTATCTATCTATCTATCTATCTATCTATCTATCTATCTATATTTATATATATATATAATTAACAGGTATAGAGGAAATCATGGGTCTTGCAGCGGAGATAAATCCAAACAACTGCATTTTTTTGTCAATGTTTGAAGCTCGGTCTATCTTTCTAAATACACTAAAAAATGGAAGTGAGTGGATTTATAAACTGAAAGTCCCACCCATTAACAACAATCCCAGTGATAACAGCACACAGTGCAAGACACATACAGGGTAGAGGTCAAGGAAAGATCACAAAAGGAACAAATCAAATTAGCCCATCAAAAAAAAAAAAAAAAAAAGCTAAATTACTACATCCTAGCTTAAATAAAGCTTTACAGATATGGCTCCTGCATAAAAAAGGTCAATGCAGAAAAAGTAGAAACAACAAAGCATATTATAAAACAAGTGATGTGCTAGGAAAACATTGTGAGAAATGAAAAATTATAAAATAGTATCAAAAACACTCTGCAAGACCAAACACCCCATATGTGTCAAAAGGCAACAAGTGTAATGCCCCGTACACACGGTCGGATTTTCCGATGGAAAATGTCCGATCGAAGCGTGTTGTCGGAAATTCCGACCGTGTGTGGGCTCCATCGGACATTTTCCATCGGATTTTCCGGCACACAAAGTTGGAGAGCAGGAAATAAAATTTTCCGACAACAAAATCCAATCGCGTCAATTCCGACTGTGTGTGGCCTGTTCCGACGCACAAAGTGCCACGCATGCTCAGAAGAAATTCCAAGGCGGAACAGCTCGTTCTGGTAAACTTAGCGTTCGCAATGGATACAGCACTTTCGTCACGCTGCAATGTTAAAAATGGTTTAATACAGCACACTCTCTTCTTCTTTATAATGTGACAAGAATTAAGTCGTTTTGCTGCTCATATTCACACACACTTCTCACAAAGTTTTATTTTTGTTTTTTATTGGGATTCCCTGAATATATTGTTATTAGTTGTCACATCTGACAGAATTTTTTTTTTTTATTTAATTTTTTGGGGGATTTTAAGGCTTTTTTTTTAATGTTTGAATTTTTTCAAAGGCTAATCTTTGTTCAATGTTTTTTTTATTTTTACTCCAGAATATTTTTGTGTGTGTTTTGTGTGTGAAGTTACCCCAACACCATTGATATGTGTTATTATTTAATCTCAAGGAGATTGTTTGTTGTTGGTGTCCCTTGTTCATTTCACATTGTATATTTGAAATGTACCTGAATCCTCACCAAAAAACTGTCATTTTTGAAGTAAAACACATAGGAGAGTATAATTCAAAACAAAAATCCTTTATTAAGGGATCAGAACCAAACAAAGAGGAAGGCAAAACTGGATCAACAAGAGAAATTAGCGAAGCCTGGGACCCCCACGGCAGACATCAATTCTTGAACATCAAAATTGGTGGCCTTAGGAGTCCATATGTAAGGGAGGGCAGTCTGGTCCAGAATTCGCAGAGGTCCTGGATAGCAGCAGATGACATCTGTGTCCCCAGGCTCTGGTACCACAAGAGGCTGCATTTTTTGGCCGACCAGACTGGATCCAGGGTCCTTACTTTCTGGTCTTCCTTTCACGCTTCCTTTCGGGCTGTGGCTGTGCAATTGGAGATATGGCAGGAGGAGGAGTAGGACCTGGAGGAGGAGGAGGACCTGGAGGAGAGGGAGGACGAGGAGGAGGACCTGCAGGAGGAGGAGGAGGACCATCGCAAAGGTTCGTCTGAGCTGTCATTTGGCCCCTCATACCTTTGTTAAGAGCCTCCAATATGAGCGCCTCACACATGACTTGTTGGCCCTCCTCCATCCTCTGCATTTTATATGCAATGACGGCAGCAATGTCCTCCTCCACGGTCTGTCGTGCTCCCAGGACTTCTGTAGCCCTCCAAAAGAGTCCTCTGGTAGCCTCCTCTAGGGCACTCCTCCTACTGCCTCTTTCTCTTTTCAGGGGGGGTGGAGGGACCTGCAGATCAGCCAGCCAGCTCAGCCCGGCCACCTCCTGGCTGAGACTTCCCTGTGTATGAAAAAGGGACATGGTTGTGATGTTTTGCTTCATCAATCACGATCATAAATTAGTACTCCCAACTAACATCTAGTTAACATAATTGATTGGACAAGCAGAAATATTTAGAGGAATGCTATACCTGGCTCAATCTGGGCTCCTCCAGATGTGGCATGGAAGGCCCAGGTTGGGCGTCAGAAGCCTCAGCCGGGGGGGAAGGAAGCGTGGAAGGAAGACTGGAGAGGGATGGCCTGGGTTCAGTCTGGCCTGCCAGAAAATGCAGCCTGTCGTAGTACAACATCCTGGGGACATAAATGTCATCTGCTGCTCCAGGTCTCTGTGAATCCATGACCTTCTTGCGCTCCCTTAGATATGTACTCCTCAAGCCATCAATTAAGGTCTTTAAATAGGTGATATCTGCTGTGGGGATCACCTGCTTCACAATTTCATACAATTGCTCCAGTGCTGCCTTCCTCTTTGCTTGGTTCTTGAAATGGGGGTGTTTAATCTCCCACAGACAGGGCAGCTCCCTTAACATATCTAGGAATACTGACATGAAGTCATTATCTTTCATTAGCATATCCATGTTCACTGCAAGACACAACACAAGACAAAGCCTAATGTCAGACAAAACTCTCCTAATCTTGTTACAATATAAGCTTCAATGTAGAAGCAGTATAGGCACAAGTTTGTCTCTTACCTTTGTTCTTACGATCGGCGCGTCCAATGCTCCTTCCTCCACTCACACATCGTACGTAATACGCACACGTGTTACGCTTTATACACACTGCGCATGCGTGTAACTCCGCCCGCCCCTGACGTTCTTTCTATTCCCCGCCCCTTTTCGTTCGGCGCAGTGGGGGAAGAGCACATTGCGGAGTCACAGCAGGTGTGTGCTAATTGCAGGAACGAGGAGTAGGAGGAGGAAAGCCCGGATCCGGACACGTCCCGATCCAGAAGGAGACGTTTTAAGGCCACAAATATGTCCTTTGGGGAGATGTTGGAGATGGTCGACATCATGAAGAAGTCCGACTATGACGGAAAGTATGGGCCTTACCCCAACCCCAATATCAGAAAGGCCAAGATCATGGTGAAAGTGATCAAAAGTCTGCAGAAGAATTTTGGGGTACGACGATCGAAAGATCAGCTCAGGAAGCGGTGGTCGGACCTGAAATTGAGAGAGCCAGAGCAGTACCGAAAGATCCGGAGAGTGCTGCAAAAAAGTAAGTAGTTGTGCTGTGTTCCTATTCTTTCTGTCTTTATTACGTTCGTGCTGCTCCATATGTTTTTATTAATTGTAACGTTTACATTATTATTATTATTCGTTCGTATCAAACATTTTTCTTTCGGCCTCTAAAACACCATTGTTTAGGCCATATGCATTTTCCCACATTTTTTTGGGCCTACTTGGATGCCAAATAGTTGTTTGTGTAGATGGGTTTGTTACTAGAATGAAATGCCAACTAGATTGTGTGTAAGGAGAGGACACTGAGCAGCTGTTTTCACATCTGGACACTGGAGCACTAGTGTGGGACACAAGAACACCATTTTTATTAGGGGGCCACACAGGTGCTCCAGTGTATACTATAGGGGGGTCTCCATCTGTGAAGCTTGTACCAAACAGGTAAAGCATTGCAGCTTGACAAAGGCCAATAAAAAAAATACATCTTTGAACTCGGCTAAAATAGACAATTGTACCCCACTTCCAAGCAATGTTTCCTATTTCTAGTTCTGCCATCAAATATCTGTGTGCTAATTATACCATTTTTGTTTCACATAGGGGAGAAAAGACTCGGAGGACACTCCTCATCCGAGGAGACCACAGACCCCCCACCTCTGGAAGAAGGGGAACTAACACCAACACAAGAAGAGCAGGAGGAAGAAGAAGATGTGGTGGAGATTGGCACCACAACAGGTGAGTGTCTGCGACCACAGGCTCAGGTAAAAGAGATGGATGGTGGCAGATTTTTGATACCTGTTTTTGTTTTCTTTCTCTCTTTTTAGGTGATTGTGAGGTTGTGGATCCAGAACGTTTCACATCAGAAAGTGCCCAGATCCTGATCGGGGAGATCATGGGGTGTAATGTAGAACTGCAAAACATACAGCAAAAAATCAATGATGTTATTAAAAAAAATAATAACATCATTGATGTTTTGGGGTGAATTTAAAACCCCACAAAATCACTTTTTGGATTGTGGTCCAATCTTTTGAATATTTTTGCAATGTTTTGAAAAGCCAAATTTGGAGGATGCACACAGTGTGCCAACATGTGCTATCTGCCATCACGGGAGATCAATAGATGCGTTTTGGGGGTGCAACTCCTTCCTCAATTATAAAGTAGCGTGGAGGAAGTGCTTGCTCCCCCAAAACACGTACCTTGATCCCCCCTGATGGCAGATAGCACATGTTGACATTCGTAAATTGGTGTGCATCTTCCAAATTTGGCTTTTCCAGGGGTGATTTCCCCCCATCTGAACGCTATCAAACCCAGTTCCTAAATACTGATGTCTGATATAGCCTTCAGGTTTTACCTAATGTGAACTTTGTAAGTTCAAGTTTTTTGTCTTTCTTGTTGGTTTTACACAGGCCTGTTTTATCTGAAATGGACATTTCGATTTTTGATAATGCTACTGCAAAAATTGTTATACAACAAACATGTTGGTTTGTTTTAAAAACCTTTGGTAAATGCACATGTGATTGTGCAGGTATAAAAAAGTTGCTTACTCAAGAATGTGTGGATTATTGTCTCAACACTACAATACAACACTTTTGGGGTGATGTAATTGCTGTTTTCTGCAAAAATTGGTGTTATTTCCTAAGGGCAAATCCTCTTTGCACTACAAGTGCAGTTTCAGTGCAGTTGCAAGTGCACTTGTAGTGAAATGTGTTTTTGCAATCACGACATTTTCTGGACTCCACACATTTCTGTCAGGGTCAGCTAAAACAAACACAAGCAGTAAATGTCCACCAAGAATTTCTTTTTTTTTATTATAAAAAGGCTTCACAGATTGTCTGGCATATTGATAACCCCCTACCCACAAAGAACTCCAGGTAGCGTAACCGGACATCACGGGCACTCAGGGAGGGCAAGCCAGGACGGCCACTTTCAAGCGCCGTCAGTGTGGTTTGATGTAGGATTCCGGCCTCAGGCCCAACTGAGCCAGCATAGTTGGCCAAATGTTTCCTAAAAAAGTTATGGAGAACACAGCACGCCAGTATAATATGGTTCAGTTTATACTCCGCCATATGGATGGGTGTCAGAAATAGGCGGAACCGGCTGGCCAGGATTCCAAATGTGTTCTCCACCACTCTTCGGGCTCTGGCCAGCCGGTAATTAAAAACCCTCTGTTCCGGGGTGAGGGTCCTCATTGGGAATGGCCGCATCAGGTGGTCCCCCAGCGCAAACGCTTCATCAGCAACGAACACAAATGGGAGTCCTTCCACATTGTCCTCTGGAGCTGGCAAGTCCAAGCTGCCATTCTGGAGATGCCTGTAGAACTCTGTCTGGGTGATGACTCCACCATCGGACATCCGGTCATTCTTCCCCACGTCCACATACAAGAAGTCGTAATTAGCCGACACCACCGCCAACATCACTATACTATTAAACCCCTTGTAATTTTAATAGTACGACCCCGAGTTGGGTGGTGGGACGATGTGGACGTGTTTCCCATCAATTGCCCCTCCGCAGTTAGGAAAGTCCCACCGCTCGGCAAAGTGGGAGGCCACAGTCTGCCATTCCTGTGGCGTGGAAGGAAACTGTTGAGGAAAAAACAATAAACATTACTATTTTTACTCAGAAACATGGCAAGCAGATTATACACAAACATTATGGGGCAACCTCCAGATAGCATTTATTAAGGGGAATTTAACAAGGCCAAAGTATAAGGTACACCTATCATATTCCCCCTCCCCCCCTCTCATGGGCCATTTCTAACATTATAGGGGGTGTGTGGAAATCTTGGACAGGTAACCCTCTTCACTTCATTGAGAGATGAATGCCTAAATAATGGGTGTTACTTTGAACAGCCCCTCCTTAGTTACACTATTGGCAGACCACTGGACAGGTAAGAAGTGTCATAATACAAAGATATAAATACACGTTGTACACATTTGAGGACATTTGGACATTCTGCTATTACCTATCAAGATAATAATAGGATACAAAAACTTTAAACAGTACCATTGGAAAGTATACAGGCAGGCCCTTGCACTACATGCTTTGGGGAATTCATCCATAAATCTGACCAGTAAAGAGGTGGGTATAGTGTGTATGGGTCTGGCAAAGTCAGCAGATAGATGATTGAGGATAGAGAATTGGGATCAGCTGACTTAGCAGTTGGGGGAGGGAGGGTTACTAAAAAATTTTGGGGGACATCACCAAAAAAAAAAACTCTGGCACTCTGCCTGAATTTAAATCAAAAATAACATTTCCAAACATTTTAGGGGGGTGTTTGGGGTAAAGCACTACTATGGAGCTGATAAAATACATTGTTAAGTGACTACATGAGGTGAATATAGGGCAGGAGACACCATGCTGGGGAGGTTAGTGAAGGGCAAATATGTATGAAGGACCTAAAATAATAATTACATAAAAATCCAGCATGCATGAGGACAAAGGGGACATTCACAGCACATTACAATCATGGTAATTAGGGAATGGGGAAAGAAATACAATATATTAGCAAACATTCAATACAATAAAATGTGATATAAAAGGATAAAAATCTTACCTTCATATACTCCTTCTGCAGGACCTGGATGATGACAGAACAGGTCTCTGGGATTATGATCCCCAGAGCCTGGGGGGAGATGCCTGTCGAGAACTTCAAGTCCTGCAGGCTTCTCCCTGTGGCCAAATACCGCAGGGTAGCGACCAACCTCTGCTCCGGAGTGATGGCTTGCCTCATGCAGGTAACTTGCGTGCTGATATAGGGGGTCAGCGAAGCCAACAAACGGTGAAACACGGGGTCCGTCATCCTGAGAAAGTTCCTGAAATCATCAGGATTATTCCCACGGATCTCACGGAGCAAAGACATATGAGAGAACTGGTCACGCTGAAGCAACCAATTCTTGGTCCATGAACTCCTCCCCACCCGGTTCATGGACTGGACTTGTGTCAAGGTCAGGACCCCAACACCAAACCCCCGCACAGCACGAACTCTACGAGGAGTACGCATACGAAACATGGCTAGAAAACGGTCGGCTGCTCAGAACAAAGTAACAGAACGCACTGAAGAACAGCAAGGCCTGTGAAGAGCGACCTGAAAAACAGTAACAAATGAACAAGAATACAATGACTACTTAAAGTCACGCGGAACTTGCTTGCACGCACTGAAGAGCAGATACAAACCCACAAGCACAAACTGAACGGCAGAAAACGATCTGAAAGCCACGAGTCTGAAAAAGCGCGAATCGTCTCTCACCAAACTTTTACTAACACGAGATTAGCAAAAGGAGCCCAAAGGGTGCCGTGCTTGGTTCTGAACCGACCTTTTCTAGTCTCGTCGTACGTGGTGTACGTGACCGCTTGGTTGGCGATTGGAAATTCCGACAACTTTGTGTGACCGTGTGTAGACAAAATAAGTTTGAGCCAACAAATCCTAGGATTTTGTTGTCGGAATGTACGAACAAAGTCCGACCGTGTGTACGCCCTATAAGAGTATGAATAGCACTACATGGTGCACACAGGACAAAGACAATCGATCCAGAGAAAACACAGACAGAGCATAAGGATAGTAATACACACCAACATGTGTAATGTAAATCAGTACTCCACAAACAGATAGAAGAAACCCGAGAACTTGCCAGAAAAAGAACATGTAATCCCAAAACAAAGTGAGTGAGTATGGAAACCTAGTAAGGCTTCCAATAAATAAAGAGTCTGGATATAGCTTTGCCACCCAGAACGCCACACAGAAGAATCAAACATGTGTAGCTCATAAATGGCATAATGTGGCAAAACAAAGAGATCAGGATTAGAACACACAAGTATAAAGAAGACCATCAACTGACTACCCATCCAGTCAGGGAGCATATATACCACTAACTGTTCTGCTGATCATTTCTCCGTGAATCAGGGTGCCAAAAGCACCAATAGGTAGTCATTCAGAAGTTTCCAAATGATCATAGAAAGAAATTGAGGCTAAGCTGTTAATTAGGTCCCTTACTCTGATGTACAGGAAAGTCTGTGTTTAATATGCACTTTTGCCCAATTGCGGGTGTAGAAAGAATTGACTGGTGAGCATATGGTGACATGTGGTACAATCTGGACAAGGGTAACAGCCGAGTTTGCTGTATGTGATTTGCTGCCATCTGCTGCTCTGTATCATAATATCAACATGAAGGGGCATGTTTAAAGTGGGGGTCCACCTATCTATCGTTTTGTTTTTTTTTTTGAGTTCATTCACAAACTTTTCTTCTCAGCATTACATACTCACATATTGTGTGTAATATGTCCGCCTGTGTCATATTTCATCAGAAAGAATAACTTATATTATTCACTGAAGGTGGTTTCCATCTTCATTGTGGGCATTTGAAGCCCACAAGCATTTATTTCCTGGATGTGGTGAATGCTGTGCTCCCAGCATTCACAGCTCGTTCCCGCACATGCTCAGTGGCATCCTGGGAAGCATGAGACTAGCTCCCAGGAGTCTGGGAGAGGCTAGAAACATGCCTACTCCCATGGGAGGAGAACCAGGAAGTGCAAAGAAGAACAGAAAAATAAAAGGTAATTACAGCGATTTAAATTTTTTTGGCATGTCAGCATCTAGGCAAGGAAGAGAATACATACAGATATTGTTCAAAACTTGGGTGGAACCCCTCTTTAAATGTTGTGCATTGAGGAGATGATTGATAATGAAAAATGACTATTTTTGGGTAGGAATTTTGGGCAAATTGGCATCCAACACAGATGATCAAAGTGGGAGAAAGCTACTGTTTTGCTCTAAGTATTTTCATTGGCATTTTCAATTGCATCTCAAACCAAACTTAGACTAGTCAACAGAGGGCCTGGGTGTCTGCCAAACTGCTTTCAGAGCAGAATGATTATATTTTTTTAATC
The DNA here is from genome assembly GCA_037952925.1 of Lithobates clamitans. NCBI lineage: Eukaryota > Metazoa > Chordata > Amphibia > Anura > Ranidae > Lithobates > Lithobates clamitans. The sequence continues at coordinate 2,473,643 of JBBGZY010000379.1, read as the reverse complement.
TAAGAAAAAAAAAACCTACAACAGTTATTTGCCAAAATGATTACAGAGGAGGCTGACAAGCCATGCCTTGCATTTGTATTTGCTTGACAGCAAACCTGACACTTTGCCAAATCACTTACAAAGGACACTGTCAGCCAATACACATTTTTTTGTACCTGAGAGCAAAGTAGTTCATTGCTTTTTTTTTTATGTGTTTGGTTCAAAAAGATCTTCTGTGTTTGCCTTTTTTGCTCTCCATGCATGCAATCCTTAAACTTAGAAATAACCAGGTATTTATTTCAATTGGATTTCACTCCTCATGTTTTTCTTACAATCTTTTTCCTGCACTCTGGTGTCACATCAAAAATTCCTTTAAATATAGGTATCTAATTTTTGGTCATTCTTTATCATTCTAACTACTTCTTTCATACCATATTTTATGACTACAAATTATATGGAATCTGTGTTCATAATTCAAAACATATTATAGCATTTTGTTGTAATATGCAGATCTTATTTTTGCATTTTCAAAGAGTTTATATGTTTTGTTTCTGTTACATGCATACCTGGATATTTGTCATGTCATTAGCAGTCCTAATGCAGGTGATTTGTTCTGCTCCTGAAACAAATTGGATTTTTACCATTCACCCATCAACAAAATTACAGTTGATTTTTTTTTTATTTGTGATGCGCTTCTTTTCTGGCTTGATACTGTATTTTTTGGACAGTGCACTTTGTACTGTAAGGTAGAGGCAGACAACATTTTGATTTGTTCATTCATTACTATACCTGTAGTGAAAAAATTAAAAAAGGCAATACTTCTGCCAAAGGCTAGTAAATAGAATTTTAGCATGTGTAACCTGACAGTCTGTGTGAGATTTAAAAAAAGAATGACTTCTGGGTGAAAGCTTCACCCACTGGATTTTTAAAGCATCACAGGGTCCTTGTTAAACTAAAACATGGATGACAGATCAAATTACTACATTTGAATTTCTAAACTTTATGGGAGTTATTGCTCTATGGATGTCACAGCAAATAATCATATACAAATTTGTAAGCTTCTGGTATTATTATTCTTTCTTTCAGACTTCTTGTGAGCTTTTGGTCTGAAATTCTGACCGTGTGTATGCTCCATCGGACTTTTGCTGGTGGAATTTCGCCAGCAAAAGATTGAGAACAGGTTCTCTATTTTTCCGTCGGAAAAAGTTCCTATTGGAAATTCCGTTTGTCTGTATGCAATTCCGACGTGCAAAAAACCATGCATGATCAGAATCATCGCTTAGTTCAGAGAACTTTTGCGTGACCGTGTGCATGGCAAGATTGAGCGGAATTCCGTCAGAAAAAACATCCAAGGTTTTTCCGACGAAAATTCTGATTGTGTGTACAGGGCATTAGACTTGTGTAAGCATTTAAAAGAAAAATGCAATGATACATTGTCTTTCTACTGGGAGTCTTTATTAAAACTTTATGAGAGCAAAGTCACTATCACTGTCCCAATAGAATTCAGTGAATGTGCTTAAAAGAAATAGGTTCATTTTTTATTTCTTGGGTTTCTGGAGGACCGCCAACATTCAATTCAGTCTGTCATTTTTGATTCTATCATACTGCCCTGTATTCATTAACCTCTGATGCAGAACTTTGTCACATGCTTTCAGAAAATTTAATTACAACATATGATGTTCATGGCATTTCTCCTGAGTGCAGTGGTAGCAATATTCTTTGAAATACAACATATAACTCAAGAGCTTGTATTATTGGTCTTCCCTATAATTGTCTTAGCACTTCCTTCTTAGAGGAAGCTCTTAAATCTCTTAGATTAGAGGTCTTAATAATAAATCAGTCTTTCTGTCCCATTTGCAACATGGTAGCTGAACTGATGTTTTATTTTATTCTAATGTAAGAATGTTAATGTTGCCTAAATATTTTAAGAGATAAGTGTTCATGAAGGATTGGGTATCACATGTAAGTGTCCGGTTGTTTCATTTTATTTATGGGTCTAATAAAAATGTATTGTAATATGCTACAATGTTCACAAATAAGTTTATGATCAATTATACTTTTAAGCTGGCCATAAATCTTGCAGTCTGATCAAAGCTACTAAAATAATGTAATATAAAAGTCCACCTGACTAGATACAAATTGGGTATGTTTTTAGCTAGGATTGTTACTACATAGTTTTGGTAGATAAAGTAGATTAGATAGAGAATGCACATTCAATTTGCATGATGTGTGGCCAGGTTTATGAGCAAAAGTTGTTGATCATTTACAAACTGTCCATGTCTTCTTACTTTCAGGAATAAAATTATAAGATTGTTTCACTTTGGTACAGGACTCATGCAGAGCTCCATCGCATACATCTCACCATGCCTAGTACCTGTTAGTGGCATTCAAATGTGAAAGGCACACACCTTCATATTTAGGGGGAATGTTTTGTAGCACCCTGGTCCTAAACAGAGCTGCTAAATCTAGTTGTGCTAGGTGGTAACTAGCCTGGCTAATTGGTAGTCTTTGATCCATTACTTTCTGTCCTAAGTCTAAATTCAATTCGTAGTCTCTCTCTTCTGTCAATAGGTGGCATTGTTGTTTTTGGCATTAGGATGATGGATTACAGCAAATTCAGTTGATGAGTAAATAAGTTGTCTCGGACGATTATCAGGAGTTTCTTTGGCCACTTTGCATGATGGGATAGGCTATTTATTTTGGGAGGAGTCAGGTGATCGGGGTTCTTCCCACCAGGAGCTACGGCCTGGGTGGGTCTGTGTCAAACAGCTCCTGGTTGCTTGGCCTGAAGCCTGTGGCCAATCCAGGAGTCCTACTGGCTGCTAGGTCTATGTGAGGCCTATCCAGTAATTCAAGAGCTTGCAAAGGAGGAGCAGCAGAGGTTAAGCCCGAAGCCTGGGGCAGAACCATGTGTGTTAGACGCTCAGCCTGTTTGTTGCCGGGGGTAAAGGCGAAGCAGTTGCCGGAGGGATGACCACTCCTGTTATCAGAGGCAAGTTTGGAAAGGATGAAGTTCTGAAGGAGTACCAGAGCAGGCGCTTCACTAGCCGGGGGTTGGTGAAGTAAGTGGGAAAGCTTCAGTGGAGATGCATCCAGGAATACAGCAGTTAGCTGTGAGTAAAGCATGAAGGAGTACAGTGGGTAGCTAAAAAATATAAATAAACGTGCCTGCGCTGAAAAAACAGATATATCCCAATAATTGGGAGGTGCATATATGTGTAAAACTATACTACAAAATTTCAATATAAAAAAACAAAACAAAAAAAAAAATGCTAGTAATATATGAATTATAGAACGAATACAATCCTTATATAAAAGTATCCCATAAAGTGCAACATGCAAAAAAACAATATATATATGTGGTTATAAATATAAGATCAAAGTGCAAAATCAAGTGTCCACATTTAAAAAGTTCAATTCATTGATATCAACACATAAAGTGCAAGTAAATGGTGTCCACGAAAAACAGTGTTCCTCATGCTCCTCCTTAATGGTGTTCACAATCCAGCATGCTTCAGTGCTCTCCTGTGACCCCCCACTTGTGCTTGTGCTCACCTCTGAGCGTGTGACATGGTAATTAAACGGTTTCTAAAGTGGGTAGCTGTAAGTAAAGCTTGAAGATAAGTACAGTGGTTAGCTGAGGGTGAAATTAGAGGTATCCAGCAGGTAGCTGAGCATCCTGAGCATGGGATTAATGCGAGAGAAGTTGTTGCTATAGAAGACAGCAGTTGGTACAAGATACAGATTGCTGCATTCAGCTTAAAGACCCTCTTTCTGTATTGCTGTCTGGCTAGTTCTATTTTTGTCTGTGGAGTTTGCCTAATTGCTATTGCATTTGTCTAATGGTGTCCTGTGCCCTAACCCTCTCTTCCAACATTCCTGTTAAGAGAAATAAAACTCTCTTTGTTCATCTTTACAAAAAGTGATTGCGCCCAATCTTTCTACCTTGCACCACACCCACTATGCCTAGTAACCTGCACCATGGGGAGGAATGTCAGTTCTCCCTGGCTCTGGGGGTCACCATCAGGCCCTTGGAAGTTGGGTAGACCACTACATTATGGCGCTCAACGTGGGGCATGACATAATTTTTGCTGTGGTTGCCCTGGCAAGATACTGCAACTACACAATAATTTTGTCTGGCTCTGTGGGAAAGTCGCAAGTAACATCTTTATTACTCAGAGAATGTGTTATTATCCTTGTGAACTGTGTGGGGAAGCACTTAAGTGTCTTTTTTGCTCTTGGGAGAGTGTCAGCCTGGTCTTTTGTCACTTTACGCCAGTGCTGCAGGGGTTAAGGCAGACTCCATGACAGTTTTGGCGTGGTGCTGGAGAAAAGAGTCGGGCACTGAAGTCACTGAAGAGCATGTGTACCAATCCCTTGGCAGGGGGAGAAATTGTCACACTGCAGAGGAGGAGAAGGAGACGCTGCCTTGTGCACTGCCATTACCAGTACACGTGTTGAGCTACTGTTATCAAGCGGAGAATATGGCACAGTTTGGCATCTCAATGACGGACTGGAAAGTCTATGTGCTGGGCATCGGTGCTGGCCCGGGGGGGGGGGCTGAAGGAGGTCCTTACTGATACCGGAGTGCTGTATGTACCAAAAGGTTGCCTGGCGCTTTACACAGTGGGACAGTGGGAGGCTATAACGCAATTGGGCTGTTGTGTGCAAAGTATTCCAGCCTAGCTACCAATGTTCATCCCTGGATTACCTGTGGGCACTGTGGAGAACCACTACTAGAGGTAGTTTTGTATTCCCTACCCCCACGGGTGCTATAAGTGAATTGGGACAAGTATGTCACTATTCCTGCTACCGAAGTTCTTGTGAACACTGCTACTGTCTCCCTGCTTTCTGAACTGGCTGCTCCTTCAGCTATTTTGATGGCTACAAAGCCAGGCAACCCAGTGATCTCCCATGGCCGAGGTCCGGCCACCAATGATTCTTGATGGTGGAACCTCCCAGGGAGAAGACAACTGAGTCGGGTAAGCCTGATGTGAGTGAAGGCAGTGTGCCTGTGGAAACTGGTAAAGATGTAGCCACTAAGGGAGCAGAGTTTGGAAAGTCTACTGTTACAAGTTCAAAGTGCAACTTTCTCCCGGCTGAAACTTTTCAACTGGGTCAGATTCAGATATTCTGTCCTATCAGATATCTAAACTGTTTTCTGATAATGTGTCCTGGCAGGTAGTCAGAAAATGATGCTGAGCAGCAGTGTGAGCCCACAAAGGAGGAAGTTCTCTCCACTATTCAAACCTCCGGTTGTGGGCCTTAGTTGTCAGCATCTGCATCACTGTGCCAAAACCCTTGATATCATGGGGCAAAGGTCCTCTCTACTTACAAATATGTCTCAAAAGCCTGACAAAATTGCAGGCTATCGTGTCAAGTGTGCCTTAGATACACAAGTGTTACCTGGATGTGGGCATCCTAAACTATTGCCAAGAATGTCCAAGTTGCAAAGAATTGTCATGAGAAAAGTGGCTGAGGAGTATGGCTACTTATACCCATATGTGCCAGAAAGTCTGGAAGCTTCAATCCAATGCAAATGAGCACAGTGGGTCGATACCGCTATCCGAGAGTACCTGAAAATTCACGCTCACTGTGATATAAGAAAGTTGTCACCCTGCCATGCCGGGAAGTATACAAATGTTCTTCAAATCTGGGACTATGGCCACCATATCTACCCAGACTGTGTTTTTCTTCGTAGGCCTAATCAAGCAGATTTGCAGCACTACATTACTATTATTGGATCATCTGGAAAGCCTGTTCAATTACCTGATTCTCGTTACTATTACTAACGTTCTTCAATCATTGAAAGCTCGTGTCAAGTCAGCGTGGAACACAGCAGTCTGCTTAGTTGGGCTGTGTCAGTTCCACAAGAAGCTGTTCTGCATTTGCAATATGTTGAAGTAGGGACACTCTTGCTCGCACTGTTGCTGCTGGACTGTGCTCCTGATACCAGCAGTTGCAAGAGTTGCTCCTAAAAGTGACATGCTGGCCTGTGCCCTGGAATTGCCAGTATGCCTCACTCTGAAACGTTATATGCTGATCTGTTGCCCTGGATTATCAGCATGTCTTGTTCTTAATTACAAGGACAATTAAAAAGAGACCGTGCCTACAACCAAATACCCATCAAGAGACAGAGCAGCATACCATATGTTCTGATAAAGAACATAAAAACCAAACAAGCTTCTAAGAGGCAGCGCTAAATCAAAATAAATACCGTACATCATGTGAAAAAATGAAATAAAGTATAATGAACAAACTTAGCATTGAATATAATACAGGTTAAATTATGGGGCAGGGCCAGGATGCAGGGACATCATCATGCATATTGGCTTTGCCAAATCAAACTGTAGCTGTCTTTAGCTCTTGAGAAGTTCTCGTTAAAATTCTTCCAAATGTGAGTGATTTTAACCATTTTAAAATTTAAGCCCTGTACACACGGTCGGATTTTCCGATGGAAAATGTGAGATCGGAGCTTGTTGGAAATTCCGACCGTGTGTGGGCTCCATCGGACTTTTTTCATCGGATTTTCCGATACACAAAGTTTGAGAGCAGGTTATAAAATTTTCCGACAACAAAATCCGATCGTGTCAATTCCGACCGTGCTTGGACAGTTCCGACGCTCAGAAGAAATTCCGAGACGGAACTGCTCGGTCTGGTAAAATTAGCGTTCGAAGTGGATATAGCACATTCGTCACGGTACTTTTGCTGCTCGTATTCACAGAGACTTCTCACAAACTTCTTTCTTTATTATTTATCATGATTTCATCAATATAATATTTTTATTTGTCACATCTGAGGAAACAATTATCATTTTTTTATTTTTTGGTTAGTATTTTTTTCAAGCCTGATCTTTTTTTTTTTTTTTTTTTTTAACCAGAATATTTGTGGGTGTGTTTTGTGTGTCAAGTTACCTCAACACCATTATACCATTATTATCTTGTATTATTTATTCTCAAGGAGATTGTTTGGTGTTGGTGTCTCTTGGTAATTTCACATTGTATTTTTGAAATGTACCTGCATCCTCACAAACAAACTGCCCTTCTTGAAGGAAAACACACATAGGCAGGTATAATTGAATCAAAAATTCCTTTATTAAGGGGCCATAACCAAACAAAGAGGAAGGCAACGCTGGAGAAACAGCAGAAATTGGCCAAGCTATTGGCCCCCAGGGCAGACATCATTTATTTTACTGCAAAATTGGTGGCCTGAGGAGTCTATATATAAGGGAGTGCAATCTGGTCCAGAAGTCCAAGAGATCATGAAAGCAGCAGATGACATGTATGTCCCCAGGCTGTGGTCATACAAGAGCCTGCATCTTTTGCCAGACCAGACTGAACCCAGGTCATCACTCTCTGGTCTTCCTTACACGCTTTCTTCCCGGCTGGGGCTCTGGTGTTGGAGGTGTGGCAGGAGGAGAAGTAGGACCTGGAGGAGGAGGAGGAGGAGGACCTGGAGGAGGAGGAGGACCATGGGTGAGCTGACAAATGTGGCTTTCACATGTGAGTTGGCCCCTCAACCCGTTCTGTAGAGCTTCTAAAATGACACACTCACATAAGAGGCATTGGCCCTCCTCCATTTGCAGCATTTTGCAGGCTGTTATGGCAGCAAAATCCTCTTCGACACTGTGGGGGGGTTTTGAGGGCCTTAGTAGCCTTTCAAAATAGGCCAATTGCAGCCTCCTCCAGGTTACTCCTCTTCCTGCCACTTTGTCTTTGAAGTCGAAGGGGAGGGACCTGGATATCAGGCAGCCTGCTTGGCCCAGCCACCTCCTGGCTGAGACTTCCCTGTGTATGAAAAAGGAACATCGTTTTAGTTTGTGGTTCAGCAATCACAATCAGAAATTAGTACTCCAAACTAACATCTATTTAACATCATTAATTTGCCAACCAGAAATCTTTAGAAGAATGCTATACCTGGCTCAAGCTGGGCTCCTCCACATGTTTCTGCCTGGAAGGCCCAGGTTGGATGTCAGAAGCCTCAGCTGAGGGGGAAGGAAGCGTGGAAGGAAGAGTGGAGAGTGATGGCCTGGGTTCAGTCTGACCTGCCAGAAAAAGCATCCTGTCATAATACCACAGCCTGGGGACAGAAATGTCATCTGCAGCTCCTGATCTCAGGGAATCCTGGACCTTCTTGTGCTCCCTTAGATAAGTGCTCCTCATGCCACCAATTAGGATCTTCAAATAGGTGATGTCTACCATGGGGATCACCGGCTTCACAATTTCCAGCAATTGATCCAGCGCTGCCTTCCTCTTTGTTTGGTTCTCAGGTGGTTTACCTGCCACAGACAGGGCAGCTCCCTGAACATATCTATGAATATGCAGATAAACTCCTGATTCTTCAAGATATCCATTTTCTCTGCAAGACACAACACAAGACAAACCCTAATGTCAGGCTAAAGTCTCCTAATCTTGTCCCAATATAGGCCTCAATCTAGAAGCAGTATAGGTCCAATTTTAAATCTTTCCTTCGTTATCACGATCAGCGCCTCCGATACTCCTTCCTCCGCTCACAGATCGTACGTACTACGCACGCGTGTTACGCTTTATATACACTGCACATGCGTGAAACTCCGCCTGCCCCTGACGTTCTTTCTAGTCTATTCCCCGCCCCTTCTCGTTCGGCGCAGTGGGGAAGAGCACATGGCGGAAACACAGCAGGTGCGTGCTAATTACAGCAACAAGGAGGAGGAGGAAAGCCTGGAGCCAGAAACGTCCCGATCCCGGAAGAGACGATTTAAGGCCTCAAATATGTCCTTTGGGGAGATGTTGGAGATGGTCGACATACTGAGGAGGGCCGACTATGACGGGAAGTATGGACCTTACCCCAACCCAAATGTGAGAAAGGCCAAGATCATGGCGAAAGTAGTCAAGAGTCTGCACAGGAATTTTGGGGTACGACAATCGAAAGATCAACTCAGGAAGCTGTGGTCGGAACTCAAATTAAGGGAGCATGAGCAGTACAGAAGGATCAGGAGAGTGCTGCAAAAAAGTAAGTAGTTGTCCTGTGTTCCTATTTATTTTTCTAACGTTCGTGCTGCTCCATGTGCTTTTCTTTACTGTTGTACAGTTTAAAATGGCAACTTTCAGGTTCATTTGCACATTATTCGTTCGTATGAAACATTGTTCGTTCGGCAGAGAAAAAAACATGTTTTGGACATATGCATTTGAATACATTTTTGCTAGCCTACTTCTCTTCAAATAATTTTGTTGTCTAGATGGGTTGTTAACTAGAATGAAATGCAAACTAGATTCTGTGTTAGGAGAGGACACTCAGCAGCTGTTTACACATCTAGACGCTGGAGAACTAGTGTGGGACACAAGAACACCCTTTTTATTAGGGGGCCCACACAGGTGCTCCAGTGTATACTATAGGGGTGACTCCATCTGTGAAGCTTGTACAAAACAGGTAAGTATTCAAGCTTGACAAAATAAAAATATTTCTTCATCTTGGAACTCTGCCAAAACAGACAATTGTACCCCACTTCCAAGAAATGTATCATATTCCTATTTCTGTCATAAAATATCTGTGTGCTAAGTATACCTATTTTTTGTTTACATAGGGGAGACAAGCCTCGGAGGACACCACTCATCCGAGGAGACCACAGACCCCCCCACCTCATGAGTAAGTGGAACTCCCCCAAAGCCAACAGGAGGAGGAGGAAGGAGACGTGGTGGAAATAGTCACCACAACAGGTGAGTGTCTGCGACCACAGGCTCAGGTAAGAGATGGATGCCAGCATATTTATAATACATGTTGTTTTTTTTTTTCTATATTTTTAGGTGATCGTGATTTTGTGGATGAAGGACATTTCACCAGTGAGAGTTCCGAGATCCTGATCGGGGAGATCATGGGGTGTAATAGTGCGGTGTGCAATACATCGACAAACATACAAAATAGAATACAGTTATATGCAGAATTTACAATTTTCTTAGCATATATGGCTCTTGAGGTATATATATATATACATATATATATATATATATATACACACACACACATACAGTACACTGTACCTATCGTACATGCACATGTGCACACTAAACGTACAGTTAGTCTATGATACACCATCTTATATCATTGTTTATTTACATGATTTATTGTCATATTGTGTTCCACTTGTGTGCATATTGCATTTTGTATAGGTTTGTACAATAATTATATTTAACGCTTAGCTTGTTCACTATACTTTATTTCCTTTTTCTCACGTGATTTACTTATTTTGATTTAATTTTAATGTTTTTGGAGATTTATCCTCGCCTCTTAGGAACACCTAATTGCGGCCACACCTGATTACAACTAGCACCAGATTACAGCTATCCCCAGACTACAGCCAGTGCCAGTTACAACCAGTGCCCGTTTACAGCGAGTGTTTGATTACAGCTCATTCTTGATAACAGCCAGTGCCTGATTACAACCAGTACCAGATTACAGCCAATGCCAGAATACAGCTAGTGCATAATTACAGCCATCACCAGTGTTTCCAAGTTGATGATCACAGCCAGTGCCAGGGTTTCCAGTTTTGCTGATCATAGACAGTGCCAGTGTTTCCAGTGTTGCTGATCATAGACAGTGCCAGTGTTTCCAGTGTTGCTGATCACAGACAGTGCCAGTGTTTCCAGTGTTGCTGATTACAGACAGTGCCAGTGTTTCCAGTGTTGCTGATTACAGACAGTGCCAGTGTTTCAGCAAAAGTGGATTACTGCGCTGTCTAAAACCTCAACATCTCAAAATCTCAACTATTAATCCAAAATTCAATTGAATGGATAAATGAATAATGAACCAGCTGCAACTTCAAGTGAGATACACACTATAAACAATCAGGGTAGGTTAAGCTGCGCTATAAATAAAGATGAAACAAGTAAGTAGTGATGTGCATATAAATAATGACACGTGTATCATAAACATACCAACTTTCGTGTGGGCTGACAGCCCTTTGGTTAACTACTAATAAAGCAATTATAAAAAATTGAAACTCATAAGTGTGCAAATAAGTCAATAAAATGAAAACAACGTGCTCTGTGAGTGTCCATATTCCTCAATACAATTGATAAGGTAAATGTTGTTCCACAACCTACAAAGGCTGAAGACCAAAGTCCTATAACTTTGATCAACCAACTGTTCCACAGTGACTTGTAATAGGAAACACCCAAGAAGATGTGACAGTGTGTGATAGAAAGGGTCCTTCCACCTTTAAAAATACTGCCCTCACCAGACAGATAGATCTCTTTTTAAGGAGATCCCAATCGCAAGTGGCTTGTACCCCCGCCATGGGTCTCTGTATTAAGCAGCCCGGTGTCCCAGATCATCCACTCCTCAAAATAGTTAACATACAGTGATTCCCCATGTAAGGATAAAAAGGGCTTAAATAGTGAAATTCCATAAAAATGTATTAAGGATAAAAACAGCCTTAATGCAGTATTTTTCCAATTCACATATTCATTCTGCAGAGACTATACATTCAATTTCACCCATTCATACAGAGCTAATCTACATGCAGTTTTGATGCACATTTTTCGTAAATACACCCCTAAGCTTTGATGTGCAGATTGATTTAGGGTGATAAGAGATATATATATTAGACATTGTTAAGAGGTTGGATTATGGAATTGCTACATTTTCTCCCAGTGTGTTAATACTTTCATGAAATAAATAAATAAATAAATTCATGAATAAGGATTTATGCTTGCAGATAAATGAAGCCAAATAATAATGTGACTCTGACCCATTATTAAAGCTGGTGGTAGATGAGTGCACAGATGGAGTCACCAGCAGGGAAGTTTTGAAAAGATTTTCAATTAAAAAAAAGAAGTCACTTCTTATCGTCCTAGCATCTTTTATGCTGAAGAAAATGCTCTACTAGCTTTTTAATGAAAGAAAGATGTTAAAATTCAACGAACAACAGTCAGTAAATACATTATGCATCACAGTAGCAAAGTATAGTGTATTTACTTATTTGAACCTGGCCAACTGCAGATGGCCAGGTACATGTTCTAAAGAGACTATTTGAAAAATTGAGGGGGTTACTCACTGGAGAAAACGTTAGCATAAATGATACAATGCTATTAATAGGGATGAGCCGAACACCCCCCGGTTCGGTTCGCACCAGAACCCGCGAACGGACCGCAAGTTCGCACGAACGTTAGAACCCCATTGACGTCTATGGGACTCGAACGTTCGAAATCAAAAGTGCTCATTTTAAAGGCTAATTTGCATGGTATTGTCCTAAAAAGGGTTTGGGGACCCGGGTCCTACCCCAGGGGACATGTATCAATGCAAAAAAAACTTTTAAAAACGGCCGTTTTTTCGGGAGCAGTGATTTTAATGATGCTTAAAGTAAAAAAAAAAAAGTGAAATATTCCTTTAAATATCGTACCTGGGGGGTGTCTATAGTATGCCTGTAAAGTGACGCGTGTTTCCCATGTTTAGAACAGTCCCTGCACCAAATGTCATTTTTAAAGGAAAAAATCTCATTTAAAACTGCTTGCGGGTTTAATGTCATGTCGGGTCATGGCAATATGGATGAAAATCAGTGAGACAAACGGCATGGGTACCCCCCAGTCCATTACCAGGCCCTTTGGGTCTTGTATGGATATTAAGGGGAACCCCGCACCCAAATTAAAATAAGGAAAGGTCCCTATATACTCTGAACAGCAGTATTCAGGCGGTGCAAACAAGACAGGGACTGTAGGTTTGTTGTTAAGTAGAATCTGTTTGTAATTTTGAACATTTTTAATGTGTTTAGCTCCAGCCAAAAAATCTTTTCTAAGCTTTTTGGAAAACATAGGGAAGGGTTATCACCCCTGTGACATTTGTTTTGCGTCTTTCCTCCTCTTCAGAAGATTTCACCTCACTTTTTTGTCCCAATGAAAAATGTTTTTGGAAAATTTGGGTTTTTTTGTGGAACAAGGATTGGAAAGCATCAGTGGAAAGGAGAAATTGTTTTCCCATATTAACTCTTACAGGAGAGAATTTCCCTTCCTTAGGGGTAGATTTCATCTCACTTCCTGTTGTCTCCTTCCGTTTGCAAGTAGGAGTCGTTTGTAAGTTAGATGTTTGAAAGTAGGGTCCTGCCCTATATACTCAGCAGAAATTTGGGCCTTAGGTGTTGCTGTGGCCAAAACACTGTAAGCCCTCACAGGGCCCTGCTGTGAAATATTAGATCAAGAATTGTAATTACATGCCCCTGTTGAACAGGAGCTGAAAAATTAGGCCTTAGGCACTGGTGCTGGTGCCACAACACTGCAACCCCTCACAGACACTCTAGTTGGAACGCAGGAACGAGCCCTGCTGCAAAGTATTGCATCAAAAATTGTAATTACACGCCCCTGTTAGACAGGGGCAGAAAAATTGGGTCTTAGGCACTGGTGCTGGTGCCACAACACTGCAACCCCTCACAGACACTCTAGTTGAAACGCAGGAACAAGCCCTGCTGCAAAGTATTGCATCAAAAATTGTAATTACACGCCCCTGTTAGACAGGGGCTGAAAAATTGGGTCTTAGGCACTGGTGCTGGTGCCACAACACTGCAACCCCTCACAGACACTCTAGTTGGAATGCAGGAACGAGCCCTGCTGCAAAGTATTACATCAAAAATTGTAATTACACGCCCCTGTTAAACAGGGGCTGAAAAATTGTGCCTTAGGCACTGGTGGTGGCGCCCAGAACCAAAATTGTTCTTACAAGCTATCAGCGTGATGATTGAGGAGGAAGAGGATAATTACTCAGGGATAGTCACTCAGCATCAGCATAGGCAGTCTTTGAAGGGATCTGAGATTTCAAAAAAAATTATTCGGTTACATCTGCATCAGGTGCTTGGTAGCTGGTGGTGATCCAAGACTGATTCATTTTTATGAAGGTCAGCCGATCGACCGAGTCGGTGGACAGACGCACCCTGTGATCGGTTACCACGCCTCCAGCAGCACTGAATGTGCGTTCCGAAAGAACGCTGGATGCAGGACAGGCCAGTAGCTCAATTGCATACTGTGCAAGCTCTGGCCAGTGATCCATCCTCAAGACCCAGTAACCCAGAGGATTTTCGGTGGGAAAGGTGTCCAAGTCTGATCTTGCCCCTAGGTATTCCTGCACCATGTAAAACAGACGCTGGCGATGGTTGCTGGAACCGATCATACCTTGGGGCTGCGGACCAAAAAATTGTCTGAACGCATCGGTCAGACGGCCACCTTCTCCACCGCTCCTTCTTTGACTGACCGAAGCCTCAGCAACACGTTGTCCAGAAACAGGAGTTTGTAACCTCCCAGTCTCTGGGAACGCGTTGCACAGACCTTTCTGCAAGGCCTCCCGAAGATGTTTCATCCTCTGCTCCCTCTGCGATGGCAAGATAAGGTCCGCAACCTTACCCTTGTAACGTGGATCAAGGAGGGTTGCCAGCCAGTATTGGTCCTTCTCCTTGATACCACGAATACGAGGATCCTTACGCAGGCTTTGCAGGATCAGGGAGGCCATGCAGCGTAGGTTTGCTGAGGCATTCGGTCCGGAGTCCTCTGGGTCACTAAGGACAACAACGTCCGCAGCCACCTCCTCCCAGCCACGTACAAGTCCATGTGTTCCTTGGGACTGATCCCTTAAAGACTGCTGATGCTGAGTGCCAGGCTCCACCTCCATACTGACACAATCTTCCTCCTCCTCCTCCTCCTCGTCCTCTTCCTGTGTGATCGGCGGGCACGCAGGAACACTGTCTGGATAAAGGGGGCCTTGAGAGCTAAGGAAGTCCTCCTCTTCCTGCCTCTGTTCTGCCTCAAGTGCCCTGTCCATTATTCCACGCAGCGTGTGCTCCAACAGGTGGACAAGGGGGACAGTGTCACTGATGCATGCACTGTCAGTGCTCACCATCCTCGTGGCCTCCTCGAATGGTGACAGGACAGTGCATGCATCCCTGATCATGGCCCACTGGCGTGGGGAAAAAAAACCAAGGTCCCCTGACCCTGTCCTGGTGCCATAGTCGCACAGGTACTCATTGATGGCCCTCTGCTGCGTGTGCAGCCGCTGCAGCATGGCCAACGTCGAGTTCCACCTGGTGGGCATGTCACAGATTAGGCGGTTCTTGGGCAGGTTAAACTCCTTTTGGAGGTCCGTCAGCCGAGCACTGGCATTATATGACCGGCGGAAATGCACAGAGACTTTCCTGGCCTGCCTCAGGACATCCTGTAAGCCCGGGTACCTGCCCAAGAACCGCTGCACCACCAAGTTAAGGACGTGAGCCAAACAGGGCACATGGGTCAGTTGTCCCTGTCGGAGGGCAGAGAGGAGGTTGGTGCCATTGTCGCAAACCACCATTCCTGCCTTAAGTTGGCGTGGCGTCAACCACCTCTGAACCTGCCCCTGCAGAGCTGACAGAACCTCTGCCCCAGTGTGGCTCCTGTCCCCCAAGCACACCAGCTCAAGCACCGCATGGCATCTTTTGGCCTGCGTACTTGCGTAGCCCCTTGAACGCCTACGGAGCACCGCTGGTTCCGAGGAAGAGGCCATGGAGGAAGAAGAAGAGGAGGGGGTGGAGGAGAGAGGTGTGTCACAATCAGCATTTTGGAGGCGTGGTGGCGGAACAACCTCCAACACTACTGCACCTTGTCCTGCATCCTTCCCAGCTGCCAGCAGAGTCACCCAATGCGCCGTGAAACTTAAGTAACGTCCCTGTCCATGCCTGCTGGACCATGAGTCAGCGGTAATATGCACCTTACCGCTGACCGCCCTGTCCAGCGAGGCATGGACATTGCCTTCCACATGCCGGTAGAGAGCCGGAATCGCCTTCCGTGAGAAAAAGTGGCGTTTGGGTACCTGCCACTGAGGAACCGCAGATTCCACAAACTCACGGAAGGGGGCAGAGTCTACCAACTGAAAAGGCAGCAGTTGAAGTGCTAGCAATTTTGCCAAGCTAGCATTCAACCGCTGGGCATGTGGATGGCTGGGAGCAAACTTCTTTCGGCGGTGCAGCAGCTGGGGCAGGGAAATTTGCCTGGTACAATCTGACGTCGGTGTACCAAAAGCAGATTGCCCACAAGTACTTGGCTGTGACACACCTAATTCTACACCTTCATTCCTCTCACTGCAGGTCGCAGAGAGGACTGAAGGTCTAGTGGGGTTGGAAATCTCAGCTGATGAGGAGCAAGGAGAGATCGTCTTTGTTTTTTGGTGTGGGTCTTTTAGATACGCTTGCCAACGAACTGCATGGCAGGTCAACATATGTCTGGTCAAGCATGTGGTACCCAAGCGGGAGATGTTTTGGCCACGCGAGATACGCTTGAGACATATGTTGCAAATAGCAGCGGTGCGATCTGATGCACTCGTCTCAAAAAAGGCCCACACCAAAGAACTTTTTGAATAACGCGCAGAGACTGCAGCGCCCTGCACATGTGGAGCTTTGGGGTGTGATGCAGTCAATGTGCTGCCCTTAGGCTGGCCCCTGGAGGGCATCCTGCCTAGTTGGTGATGTGCCACCTCCTCCTCCTCCTCCTCCTCCTCCTCCTCTCTCCTATCAGGCACCCACGTTGAGTCAGTGACCTCATCATCCCCTCCCTCCTCATCACTGGAGCAAACCTGGCAGTATGCTGCAGCAGGGGGAGCATGACTGCCAGATTGCTGTCCTTCTTGGGCACCCCCTCTGTCCGTGCTCATGTTACTGCCTTCATTGAGCTCAGTATCATCATCAGAGCCTTCCAAACGCTGGGCATCCTCCTGGAGCATGTACCCAACACTGTGGTCAAACAGTTAGAGGGAATCCTCATGAGGACATGGTGGAGCTAGGGAAGGAATCACTGATGACATTGAGCTGAGGGAAGAGGCCGCTGCTTTGCCAGACAAAGCACCCTGGGCATGGGTGAGAGAGGATGAGGAGGATGAGGACGGCTTGGTCATCCACTCGACCAAGTCTTCCGCATGTTGCGGCTCAACACGGCCAGCTGCCGAAAAAAAGGCCAAGCGTGTCCCATGGCCACGTGCTGATGAGGATGCACCGTCTCCACGACCAGCACTAGACACAGAGCCTGCTTGCCCTCTCTTATTGGCTTGTGACTGTCTGCCTCTCCTTCTTGGCCTTCCAGACATACTAATGGCCTGTAGCTGCACTAAGCTGGGATAGAACACCTGTAATTTTCTTCAGGTAGCTTTATATACTGTAACCAGAAAAGCCTGCCTGTCAGTAGGAAGATAACAGGAACGGATCTAGCTGAACACTGTGAGCAGGACGCACTGCACTGAATGTAAACAGCAGGAACGGATGTAGCTGAACACTGTGAGCAGGACGCACTGCACTGAATGTAAATAGCAGGAACGGATCTAGCTGAACACTGTGAGCAGGACGCACTGCACTGAATGTAAATAGCAAGAACGGATCTAGCTGAACACTGTGAGCAGGACGCACTGCACTGAATGTAAATAGTCTAGCTGCCTGACCGTGGTACTAATAGGATCAAAAAGAACACCTGTAATTTTCTTAAGGTAGCTTTATATACTGTAACCAGACAAGCCTGCCTGTCAGTAGGAAGATAACAGGAACGGATCTAGCTGAACACTGTGAGCAGGACACACTGTACTAAATGTAAATAGTCTAGCTGCCTGACCGTGGTACTAATAGGATCAAAAAGAACACCTGTAATTTTCTTCAGGTAGCTTTATATACTGTAACCAGACAAGCCTGCCTGTCAGTAGGAAGATAACAGGAATGGATCTAGCTGAACACTGTGAGCAGGACGTACTGCACTAAATGTATATAGCAGGAACGGATCTAGCTGAACACTGTGAGCAGGACGCACTGCACTGAATGTAAACAGCAGGAACGGATGTAGCTGAACACTGTGAGCAGGACGCACTGCACTGAATGTAAATAGCAGGAACGGATCTAGCTGAACACTGTGAGCAGGACGCACTGCACTGAATGTAAATAGCAGGAACGGATGTAGCTGAACACTGTGAGCAGGACGCACTGCACTAAATGTAAATACCAGGAACGGATCTAGCTGAACACTGTGAGCAGGACGCACTGCACTGAATGTAAATAGCAGGAACGGATCTAGCTGAACACTGTGAGCAGGACGCACTGCACTGAATGTAAATAGCAGGAACGGATCTAGCTGAACACTGTGAGCAGGACGCACTGCACTGAATGTAAATAGCAGGAACGGATCTAGCTGAACACTGTGAGCAGGACGCACTGCACTAAATGTAAATACCAGGAACGGATCTAGCTGAACACTGTGAGCAGGACGCACTGCACTGAATGTAAATAGCAGGAACGGATCTAGCTGAACACTGTGAGCAGGACGCACTGCACTAAATGTAAATACCAGGAACGGATCTAGCTGAACACTGTGAGCAGGACGCACTGCACTGAATGTAAATACCAGGAACGGATCTAGCTGAACACTGTGAGCAGGACGCACTGCACTGAATGTAAATAGTCTAGCTGCCTGACCGTGGTACTAATAGGATCAAAAAGAACACCTGTAATTTTCTTAAGGTAGCTTTATATACTGTAACCAGACAAGCCTGCCTGTCAGTAGGAAGATAACAGGAACGGATCTAGCTGAACACTGTGAGCAGGACACACTGTACTAAATGTAAATAGTCTAGCTGCCTGACCGTGGTACTAATAGGATCAAAAAGAACACCTGTAATTTTCTTAAGGTAGCTTTATATACTGTAACCAGACAAGCCTGCCTGTCAGTAGGAAGATAACAGGAACGGATCTAGCTGAACACTGTGAGCAGGACACACTGTACTAAATGTAAATAGTCTAGCTGCCTGACCGTGGTACTAATAGGATCAAAAAGAACACCTGTAATTTTCTTAAGGTAGCTTTATATACTGTAACCAGACAAGCCTGCCTGTCAGTAGGAAGATAACAGGAACGGATCTAGCTGAACACTGTGAGCAGGACACACTGTACTAAATGTAAATAGTCTAGCTGCCTGACCGTGGTACTAATAGGATCAAAAAGAACACCTGTAATTTTCTTAAGGTAGCTTTATATACTGTAACCAGACAAGCCTGCCTGTCAGTAGGAAGATAACAGGAACGGATCTAGCTGAACACTGTGAGCAGGACACACTGTACTAAATGTAAATAGTCTAGCTGCCTGACCGTGGTACTAATAGGATCAAAAAGAACACCTGTAATTTTCTTCAGGTAGCTTTATATACTGTAACCAGACAAGCCTGCCTGTCAGTAGGAAGATAACAGGAACGGATCTAGCTGAACACTGTGAGCAGGACGTACTGCACTAAATGTATATAGCAGGAACGGATCTAGCTGAACACTGTGAGCAGGACGCACTGCACTGAATGTAAATAGCAGGAACGGATCTAGCTGAACACTGTGAGCAGGACGCACTGCACTGAATGTAAATAGCAGGAACGGATCTAGCTGAACACTGTGAGCAGGACGCACTGCACTGAATGTAAATAGCAGGAACGGATCTAGCTGAACACTGTGAGCAGGACGCACTGCACTGAATGTAAATAGCAGGAACGGATCTAGCTGAACACTGTGAGCAGGACGCACTGCACTGAATGTAAACAGCAGGAACGGATGTAGCTGAACACTGTGAGCAGGACGCACTGCACTGAATGTAAATAGCAGGAACGGATCTAGCTGAACACTGTGAGCAGGACGCACTGCACTGAATGTAAATAGCAGGAACGGATGTAGCTGAACACTGTGAGCAGGACGCACTGCACTAAATGTAAATACCAGGAACGGATCTAGCTGAACACTGTGAGCAGGACGCACTGCACTGAATGTAAATAGCAGGAACGGATCTAGCTGAACACTGTGAGCAGGACGCACTGCACTAAATGTAAATACCAGGAACGGATCTAGCTGAACACTGTGAGCAGGACGCACTGCACTGAATGTAAATAGCAGGAACGGATCTAGCTGAACACTGTGAGCAGGACGCACTGCACTGAATGTAAATAGCAGGAACGGATCTAGCTGAACACTGTGAGCAGGACGCACTGCACTGAATGTAAATAGCAGGAACGGATCTAGCTGAACACTGTGAGCAGGACGCACTGCACTGAATGTAAATAGCAGGAACGGATCTAGCTGAACACTGTGAGCAGGACGCACTGCACTGAATGTAAATAGCAGGAACGGATCTAGCTGAACACTGTGAGCAGGACGCACTGCACTGAATGTAAATAGCAGGAACGGATCTAGCTGAACACTGTGAGCAGGACGCACTGCACTGAATGTAAATAGCAGGAACGGATCTAGCTGAACACTGTGAGCAGGACACACTGCACTAAATGTAAATAGTCTAGATAGAAGATAACAGGAACGGATCTAGCTAAACTGAATACAGTGTATATATATATATGCAACACCTGGGATGCATATATATACACAATACACTGTAAGTGCAGCTAACTGACTGACTGTTCTGCCTAATCTATCTAACTCAAATCAAATGACACTGTCTCTCTCTCTCTCTATCTCTCAGCACACCGGAACACACACTACACAGGGCCGCCGTGCAGGCGGCCTTATATAGTGTGGGGTGTGTACTAAATCCCCTGAGCCATAATTGGCCAAAGCCACCCTGGCTTTGGCCAATTACAGCTCTCTCTACTGACGGCGCTGTGATTGGCCAAGCATGCGGGTCATAGTGCATGCTTGGCCAATCATCAGCCAGCAATGCACTGCGATGCCGCAGTGAATTATGGGCCGTGACGCGCCACACGAATTTGGCGCGAACGGCCCATATCGTTCGCAATTCGACGGACGGTCGAACAGCCGATGTTCGAGTCGAACATGGGTTCGACTCGAACACGAAGCTCATCCCTAGCTATTAATATTTATATTAGCAAAAAGCCTGCAATTTAAGTGATACCCTTTAAATTCAAGCTTTCTGAAGGATCCAAAATTTTGAAACATGCTTTACCAGGCATTATACAATTCTGAATCTGAAAAAGACATGTGCTAACTAGAAGCAACTGCTTTAAACACTCACCCTATGCCCTTGGATCATATTAAGAAGTGAATATTTGGGTTTGTACAATTCCAATTTGCATCTGCAAGCAGCAAAATGTGTACACACACTTTCCATGGCCAAAGCATATGCTATGTTTTTTTTTACTTTGCCTGTGTTTTGTTTTTTTTTTACCTGCAGCTTTAATTATATTAGTAGGCACCAAATGCAGTATTGTCCCTGCATGAAAAAAAGCTAACGGATGTAGGCTCCAAAACCTCCTGTCATTATTTTAGGTATGCTACCACATTAGCTGGAACATGGGCTGCTTAGCAAACCATATTTGTTAGTAATTTAGTTGCCTGTGTGTAGTCAATATTTTAAAAGTATGCTTTGGCTATTTACCTGGGTTTATAGTGCATCAATTAGGCAGTTCATGCATGTTTTGTTTAGCGTGTGCTTGCTTTGCATGTTGCACACATACAGATTAAAATATCTCTTTAAAAATATATTTTCTCTTTCTCTAACACCCATCTTGCCCTATTGACCATATCACTCCAGAGACAGGATCACCAAGTGACTACTGCTCCTATGGCATCGCTATTGTCACGTACCTGGTAGGTTGTGAACCTGAAGTGCAGGAAAAGACCTCCCTTACAGCTCCCACTCCCGTTCCCCTGGAATGGAGACAGAGGGCCAGGAGTGAAGAGTGGTATGGGTGCCTGGCAGGATCAACAGTTGCTGAAAGTCCAGTAGTGGTGGCACCCTCTGGAGTCAGTAGTCTGAGGAGTAGACTGAGGACAGAGACTGGAATGCAGGACTGGAACCAGGAACAACAGCAGGTAATAGCAGACTGGAAGCTGGACTGGAACAACAGCAGAAGATAGCCTGGAACACTGGACTGGAACCAGGAATACAACAGCAGGTAATAGACTGGAGCGCTTGACTGGAACACAGCAGAAGATAGCCTGGAACGCTGGGCTGGAACACAGCAGAAGGTAGCCTGGAACGCTGGACTGGAACCAGCAGAAGGTAGCCTGGAACGCTGGACTGGAACCAGGAACAACAGCAGGTAATAGACTGGAACGCTGGACTGGAACACAGCAGAAGATAGCCTGGAACGCTGGGCTGGAACACAGCAGAAGGTAGCCTGGAACGCTGGACTGGAACCAGGAACAACAGCAGGTAATAGCAAACTGGAAGCTGGACTGGAACCAGGAACAACAGCAGGTAATAGCAGACTGGAAGCTGATGAACACAGCGGAGGGTCAACAAGCCGGTGGTCAGTAACGTTCGGACAGCAGAGGTACCAGGGGTAGTGCAGAGGGATGGTCAGGCAAGCCAAGAGGGTCTGGTGCAGGCAGATAGCAGGATCGTCATACAGGAAGCCGGGTCAGATAACAGGAAACACAGATCAGATCAGGTAACACTCACAGAACGCTGTAGAGCAGACAGCGGGGATGGAGTGTGACAGGCAGGTTTAAATAGCCCGCCTGACACCAGCGGGAGTGCGCGTGCCCGTGCGTGACCGCACCCGTGAACACGCGCGCATGCGCAATGGGACCCGTGGCCGGGTTCCCGTGCGCCTGGGACGCCGGTTACTGGCAGGATCTTCGTGACAGCTATCTTGCTGGCTGGAAGGCTGTAAAATCAGCAATGGAAGAAGCAGTGGAGTGGCAGCTCGCTGTTTGGATCAGTGCAGGTCAATGCCACAGGAGCAGATGAGAATTCTTTCTGCTTTTTTAGTGGTGCTATCTCTGACAAGGCAACATGATTGCTCGTATGATATGGCTCTAAGGGTCAAAATGTGGTACTGATGATGTGGTACTGCTGCAGCCCTCTTTTTTTGTTTTTCTGTTATTGCCAGCTCTATCTAGCTACTAGGTGAAATTTCCTTCTCTCTGGAAAACATCTTAAAAAAATCTCTTTAGTCTAATAAAACGGTCTACTAATGGTTACACTGATAGTCCATAGAACTTGAAACCCCTGCTGGCTCATCTTAATTTGTCCCTTTTGCTCAGAGTGGAAAGTAACCACAGATAGGAAGACTCATGTACTAATTTATATAGTAAAATAATGAGTAAATTTATCTGCTTTTTTATTTGTCTAAATTCCTGTAGGTTTTCATATCGACTACAAAAAATTATTATATTATCATTTATTTTTTACTCCAACCAAATAGGTGACTCTCTTATGTTCTCTTTGTTCTGGTAAGGTTGGGTTTTCTGGTTAGTACACTTTTGTAGTGCATTTCACACAGTTTTTTAGCAACCATTTACTTTTTGAGATTTTCATTGTGATTGGTATAGTGGCCACCACTGAGATTTTTATATTTCTGTAATGCAGTGTTTTTTTGGAATCTTCAAGAGAAGTTACATATTAATGAATTGCCCACACAAGGGATCAAAAACAATTGCATGGCTTAATATACAATAGTAATAAAATATGAAATGTTCAGCATGAGCGTTCCTAAGGTCTGACCTTATTTTTCATCCTGCGGCCCAACAAGTCCTATCAGGGCCAAACAACCCAGAGGCGTTTATATATCAGAAACAAATGTAAGTCATACATGAGAAACAGTGCAAAGGACAAGGTAAGTAAAAGTTGGTGAAAGAAGAGGAGACATTTAGAAAGACAAAAAAGGAAAAGGGAAACAAATGTGGGAGAGTGAGGGGATAGAGAAGGAGAGTATTTGGGGGAGTGTCTACAGGCTCAGGGCCAAACCAGGTAACAGACTACAGATGGCCTAAACTAACCATGTGCAGAGTTGGCAGAGTATAAGCTATCCACAGTCCCCATGTTCATAGGAATTTAGAATGGGAAATATTCACTAGTCATCTTTTCATTAGTCATGAGAGTGGTCGTATAGTTCTTCACCTCTGTGAAAGAGAGGAAAGATTTCTTCTGTGCTGTGGCTATAGTCCGTTTAGCATCCAAGAATAAGTAGGTTGCCAACTTTTGTTGGTATAAGAAAAGGCCTGGAATTGGGCAATGTAATAAGACTAACTTTGCAAATGTTGAGGTGTAATAATGTATGTAAACATCCAAAGACCCTGGACCATAATCCACCCAGCATATGTGGAGAACATCCCTATGTTGGCCACAGCCTCTGAAACGTCTATCACTATATCACTACAGGTTGGCCTTGCATGTGCTATATAGGCTGATACCCAATACCACCCTGATTCAAGGCTAACAGTATTAAAATAACATTTCACCACTATAGACCAGGCTTTGCTCCAATCCTCTGGGTCAATGGAGGTTCCTAAGTCTCGTTCTCAGAGGGCTATGTAATAGGTAGCTATTGAGGTGTTACCAGTAGGGATGCGTAGATAGCCAAAATAAGGCCAGGGAACCCCAGGGAGTGTCGGCACATATGTTCAAAAAAAAATTTTTGGAAGGGGAAAGTGGAGGTTCACCTTATCGACGATATCCAATGTCACAGTTGAATTTATGGGAAGGTTTCCAAGGATGGTGCATTATTGGTCTCCTGTATGGAGGCCCAAGATGGGGAAGTGTGAGATAATAAGAAGTGGTGTATTCCATGGGATAACCACGATGTAAAGACTCTCAGTTGTTCCCTATCAGACAAAATGAGGTGATTGTGCAGGAATGGAAAAAAGGTAGGAAGGGGGAAATAAGTAGCTTAGAAAAGAACAGAGTCCAAGATTTTTAAACAGTGCTACATCAAGGGGCTCAAACAATTGTGACTGTGCCTGTAACTGTGACTATTTTGTGCAGCAGTACCAAAGCTATGGCCCACAGGCAAGTTACAGCCCACTATTGTGCATAGACTGAACCTTGTAATGCTGCGCGCAGGGCTTTCTTATTGCAAGCTTAAGAGCAGGAGCCACTGTATACAGAGTAGCAGGTGGTGCAGGCACTAGAAAAAACTGAGTGTTTCAGCACCCAGCAATTTAATAGGCTTGAGTAAAGGTGATCTTCTTCCTGATGGTGTTTGTATAGTGTGATGAGGAGCAGCTTGAGACATTGAGTTTCTACTGAGCCTCACTGGCACCATTTCTCACTAACCTCTGACACAGGGGCACCCTTGCTCTCACTGACACAGGGGCATTGTTCTTCTCATTGAAAAAGGGGCATCATTCTTCTTACCAGCCCAGGAGCATCCTTCCTGCCAATGACACAGGAGCACCATTCCTAGAACTGGCACAGTGGCAGTTATTACTCCCAATGATGCAGGGGCCTTTTTTACTCTTACTGACCACTGATACAAGGGAATATTTATTAACCACTGACCAAGGGATATTTTTTTACCTCCACATACACAGTGGTTTTTATTCCCACTGAGCACTGGTGCCTGAGCATTTATTGCTACTACTGACATTAGAGATCTTCTTACTCCCTCAGACTACTGACACATTGGAACTTTTTACTTCCACTGACCACCAACACGGGGGCATTTTTACTCCCACTAAATAGTGGTGTAGGGTGATTTTTTTTTTTTTTATTCCAAACAAGTAGGGTCATTTTTTCCCCACTGACTACCTACATAAGTTAATTTTAACTTACCATACATGCTGGGCAATTATTAACTACTACTGACCAAAGTCAACTACCAAACAATGAACTGACACTTTCTCTAAAAAAGTTGGAGGACCCCTGATTTAGCATATTGATAGTAATCTCTACGCATTGTTGGTAAAGCATGCTATATTACAACATAGGCTTATTAAAACATTAAATAAGAAAAAAAGGGGGGTTGGGACCAGAGCAGTCCCAGGACTGCTTTTTTTCTTACTAGATTATTACTCTGCTACTAGGGATATACCCAGTCATATAGACGTATCAGCCGATCAATCATTATTATTATAATTTTTGACACTTAAACACAAGTGGGTTCCAGTGGTTTTTATCTTTTTGTTACTATTATTAAAACATTAAGGTGGTTTTAAGTGACCACTGACACTAGCTTAGCACATGAAAGAGTTTCTCATTTACTGCCTGCATTACAGTTTATAGGTTTTGCTATGCATTTGCATACTTGGTGGTTTGTCCAGTATGCTTGCATCTAGCAAACTTGCCAGATCAAGTATGGCCTAATTACTAACTCTTGCTTTGAATGTATCAGAATTTGAAAATGCTTCTTTCATCCGTCTTGAGTCATTATGTCATTGAAAAGAGAGCATTTACACATCAGAGAAAACAAAGCACTCATTTCAAAACTAAGTTTAAAATAAAATAAAGACAAAGTGGTAGCCACTTTAGTTGCTCAGCTATTCTCTAGAATATCAACTGGTGTCATAATTGCTGCTTCTATCTATGTCTAATCATAATCAGCATTAAAAAATAGCAAAGATTTAATCAATGTTGGAACTAACTGGTTAAAGCAAGCCTGTCATCTGCTTTTTCTTTATAAAATGGCACCTTCCACTCCAGATTAGTGGGAACCATACTAACCTCCTCTCAGTGGCATTGCAGTCTACCCAAATAGTATTTTCCAGCATTGGTGAGTGGGTACACCACTAGGATCGACCAAGAGGATGATAAAAACATTTATGCTGAAACTGGTTAGGCATTACCACTTGTCCACAGAGTACGTCTTGTAACAATAAGTATCGACCAATCTCTGTGGTACTGAGGAAATTTAGACAAAATGAAAGGCATAGTATTATAGCAAACTTACATATAGCAGGGCTTAAAGTTTCAAGGCTGGCCGTTCAAACCAGCAGGGTATACGAAAGAGACATCAAGGTACTTCGCTGGGGGTGTGCAGTTCAGTGATGGCTAAAAATAAAGGAAGCCAGTAATATTAACAGTGAGCTGCCCATAAGAGCATTTATTTGGTGCAGTAGTAGGTACATTTAATGATAATATCATGGGGCGGTCCATCTGGCTTCTTGGGACTCAAGATTTGATGTACAGTGCTGTAAAAAAAGTATTTGCCCCTTCCTGATTTTTTTTTTTTACATATTTCTCACACCTAAATGATTCAGATCATCAAACAAATTTTAATATTACACAAAGATAACCCAAGTAAATCCAAGATGCAGTTTTTAAATTATTATTTCATTTATTAAGGGAAAAAAGCTGTTGAAACCTGCCTGGCCCTATGTGGAAAAGTAATTGCCCCCTCCCATGTTGAGTCAAAAATGAACTGCGATTAACCACAATTTTTTGGAAAGCTGACTTAAATTTCACTTGCCACACCCAGGCCTGATCACTGCCAGACGTTGAACCAAGAAATCACATAAATAGAAGCTGTCTGACAAAGTGAAGCACACTAACAGATCACAAAAAGCCACAATCTGAAAAAATTCAAGAACAGATTAGAAACAAAGTAACGTGCACGTATCAGTCTAGAAAGGGTTTTTAAAGCCATTTCTAAGGCTTTGGAACTCTAGTGAACCACAGGGAGAGCCATTATCCACAACTAGAGATAACTTGAAACAGTGGTGAACCTTCCCAGGAGTGTCCGGTCCACAAAAATTACTCCAAGAGCATGACAACGACTCATCCATGAGGTCGTAAAAGAACCCAGAACAACATCTAAAGAACTGCAGGCCTCACTTGCCTCAGGTAAGATCAGTGTTCATGTTTCAACAATAAGAAGCAAAAGAAAAAAATTATGTACAGCGCTGCATTTAAACCAAAAAAAGAAGGTAGGATAGCAGCCAACACACCTATAGACTTAGGCGAAAGATAACATAAAAAAAAATAAAAGTGTAGCGCTATATTACACATCCATGAGCGTGTGTATCACATTACATAAGTGCTTATATATCAGATAATTATACAATTAAACAGCGTTGACCACCAAGAAAAATTATATAAAACAGTGAAAATAATTTATTAGTAAATATGCCAGTGACTAGTAATAAAGTGCCCGTGCTGGTTCTATATACTAAACACAAAAATTATAGAACATATCAGTCCATTTTAAAAATGTGAAAAAATATTTCCCTTATGGTGGAGAGAACATCACAAGAAAGTCTATGGGAGTAATAAATGGCCAGAGATGGAAAAAACTCCCAAATGCACAGATGGATGATTTCACCAGATCTAGCGGATACGTGGAAAATAAGAAGACCACAAGCGTGCAGAGGTTTTACATCAGTGCGCCAGACAAGTCGGAAAGGCTTAATATCACACGGTTGTGAAAGGGTACATCTGGTCAGATGTCATCAGCATGAAATGGAGACAAAGATAACAGCACGACTTTCTCACCTATAGACAATCCAGTATAAGCCAAACGTGTTATTCATATGTGAGGAGCAAAGAAAAACTCACATAGCGTGATAACGTTTCAAAACACTCATTTATTAAAATATTAAAAAACAAACTCACATTTTCAAGAATAAGCTCAAATATCATATAGCGGCGATCGTGAGGGGTCCACCCGACATGTTTCAGCTAAGGAGCTGTCATCTGGGGTATGGACCATCCTCACCTCACCGCTCTATAAACAAGAAATGACCCCCACTGGGGTCAAAGAATGAGAATCACTTCCGGTTTTGAGGGTCATATGGTAAATGGTTTACTAACTATAATATGACCATTTATAAGGCAAGGATCTAAATATCACATATAGCAGAAATAAAGCTGTACAATTAGAAACAGGGAGTATTATAAACTAGATAAGCTCTGCTCTGGATCGCTCCGTCTAACAGGAAATGACCAGAGCACAAACCAAGCCTCACTTTCAATAGTAAAGAGGCACTTCCTGTATGGGCACTGAGATGAGCCAGAAGGCTCTTCCTGTGTGGGCACAACGGTAAACGCCATGTCCCAAGCCTCATTTCCATATCAACGGCGTTTCCCATCTCATAAAGAGGGGAAAGCGCTGCTGCGCTCCATAGGGTGGAACCAAGCCTCAGTCTGAGGCAGGTTACAACCAGTTGAGTGTCAGCAAAGAAGGACTATAGTTAGATAGATTAAAAAGGGACACTTTTGATGATTATAGGAAATATAAAATATATAAAAAAATTATAAGAATGGTACAAAAGGCTGATGCCCGAAATACCATGGCTTTTAAAAGGGTAAGATGATACAGAGGTATCTTTTAAACATCAATTGATATTAATATTAAACTAATAAATCAAAATACTGGAATGACACTGCCAATGGGGGGCATCAAATACATGCATATCCAAAAATATATACCACACATTAAGATAGGGAAAGGTAACCCTTGACTCCATATTATATACCAAAACAGCCAAAAATGAATTAAGATAGTAAAGATATATCAATGCTGTATAATAGTAAAGGAGAGATCATAATTAAACTTAAGCTTGATTGATAAAAGAGTTAATGTCCCACTCCACGTTAATACCCTGCGGAAAGTGGGACCTCAACTCATATATCCAATATGTCTCTAAACGCGAGACACCCCTAGGGGTCGACCCACCCCACCAAGGGGACATGTACCTATCAATGATGAGGAACTGGGTCCCCGCAGGGTTCCGATCATGGGCTTCCCTATAGTGCCTAGGGACAGTGTGTTTAGTGCTGCCCGCTTTGATGAGATTTATATGTTCCGAGACACGTATAGTGAACGATCTGATGGTCCGGCCAACATATTGCTTGCCACAAGGGCAAGTCAGGAGGTAAACTATTCCAGTGGTGGCACACGTACAGAATTGTTTAATCTTATATGTACGGCCGGTTATAGTAGATGAAAAACTATGACTGGCCTTTCTGCCACAGGTGTTAAACTGGCAGACCAAGAATTTTTTACAAGGATAAAACCCAATCAAATCATGAAAAAAAGTTGGTCTCCCGGGTGGATTAATGACATTAGGTGCCAGTCTATTATGAAGAGATGGGACACACCCCTGAAAACCACCTTAGGGGTTCTGGGCAGCAAAGGTCCCAGAATTTTGTCAGTTTTTAGAACATCCCAGTGGTTTTCAAAGATTTTCTTAACATGCTTGTGCTGCATGGAAAAAGACGTCAGAAAAGACCATTTAAATTCGTCATTTGATTGTCGAGGTCTGTCCTCCAATAATATCTGACGATCTATTGCACAAGCATTTTCAATCTCTTTATCAAGGTCCACAGAGTCATAGCCCTTCTACAAAAACCTATCTTTCAGTGTTACAGCCTGAACCCTGTGTCAAGGTCAGTACAGTTCCTACGTAATCGTAAAAACTGACTCTTAGGTACCGATCGAATCCAGGAACTGTGATGGCAACTATCGGTCGATATGTACCCGTTCCTGTCGGTGGATTTAAAATAGGTACTGAATGTAAATGTATGTTCACTTCTTTTAATATCAAGATCTAGAAAGTGAATAGAGGTGGTACTAGTCTCAAAAGATAAGGCGATACCCCTATCGTTGTTATTCAAAGTTGTAAAGAAATCAACCAAACCATCATGGCTACCTGTCCACAGGAGGAGGATGTTGTCTATGTACCGGGCCAACAACAGAAGGTGTGGGTTCTCCATGGCATAGACGACATCCTCCTCCCACTTGGCCATGAACAGGTTGTCCAGGCTGGGAGCAAATTTTGCTCCCGTAGCCACCCCTTTATGCTGGCAATAGAAACTACCATCGAACCAGAAATAATTGTGTTGCGTTGCAAACTCAAATAAATCAATGATAAAGTCTATCTGGGGTGAAGCAAGGGAGGCGTCCCTATTTAGAAAATGATGAACCGCATCCACACCATTACGGTGTGGAATGCAGGTATAAAGGGACGCAACGTCCGCAGTGGCCATGATGGGGTCACCAGAGTGGGAAACATTCGATAACAATTTGATCATGTCCTTAGTATCTTTCAAATAGGACGGCATCCTAAGTACAGATGGCTGTAAAAAGAAATCAATATATTTCCCAATTTTGGAGGTAACTGAGTCGATACCACTAATTATGGGTCAACCTGGGGGGTGGAGAGGGTCCTTATGGACTTTGGGCAAGTAATATATCACTGGGATACGTGGAGCAAGGGGGACTAGAAAAGATCTCTCTTTTTTATTCAAAATATAGTAGTCAAAACCTTTAGCTACTAAATTCTTCAGTTCCTTTTTATACTCATGTGTGGGATTTTTTGGTAATTCTACATAGGTCTCTCGATCTCCTAAAATGCGATGCATCTCATCCATATAATCAGATTTATTCAACAGAACAATCCCCCCGCCTTTGTCGGCGGGGCGAATTACCAAATTTTTGTTATCACATAGCGTCTTTAAATCGACTGGGGGTAAAGGATTGTAAAATTTACGTTTAAGTGGAATTTCTGCCAAGTCCCTCAACACTAATTCCCTAAACAGTTTGATAGTAGATGGAAGTTGTGTTGGGGGACTAAAAAGGGAGGGATTGGACAAGCCCGAATGGACAGTGCCAGACGTTGCCGCCCTGGCCACATTCCTGGTGGCATTTGAGATAATATACCTTTGGACATTAATTTTTCTGATGAACTTTTGAATGTCAATAAACGTATCAAACTTATTAAGTTTATACGGAGGGGCAAATTTTAGACCTTTATTTAAAATGATTTTTTCTTCTTGAGTAAGGATCGTGTCACTCAAGTTAAATACCCCCTGACATGTTAGGTTCATTTTCTTTTTTCTTCTCTGGACCCTCCTCCCTCCTCTGGACCCTCTCTTGTTTCTGGACCTCTTTTTTTGTTTAGAGGGTCCTCGCGAAAACTCCGAGGGGTCCTTGAGTCAGAGTAAGGTTGTATATGGGGGGAAGGGTCATACCCAACGTTGGGAAAAGGGTAAACGTTCTCATTGTGATGATCACGTAGAGGAGAATATCTATTGTATGTGGAAACCGGGGGGTGCCTATAATAAGGTGGATTTGGATGATAAGAGTAATGGGGAGTTTCTTGGTGACGGGCCGGAGAGCCCGGATAATAGGAGTTCTCCTGTTCGTAGTGTTGATAATCATCATAATTACGATGGTCACCTTTGTTTCCACCTCTCCCTCTCCCCCTAGAAAAATGGCCTCTTCCTCTTTGTTGGTATTGAGGAGTATGAGTGCTTGACTGGCGACCCGGGCACTTTATTACTAGTCACTGGCATATTTGCTAATAAGGTATTTTCACTGTTTTATCTAATTTTTTTCGGTGGTCAACACTGTTTAATTGTATAATTATCTGATATTATTCATATTTTTTGGTTATGTACATTCATTTTATATAAGCACTTATGCAATGTGATACACACGCTCATGGATGTGTAATATAGCGCTACACTTTTATTTTATTTTTTTTGATGTTTCAACAATAAGAAAGACTGGGCAAAAATGGCATCCACAGGAGAGTTCCAAGGCCAAAGCCACTGCTGACCAAAAAGAACACAAAGGCTCATCTCACATTTACCAAAAAACATCTTGATTATCCCCAAGACTTTTAGGCAAATATTCTGTGGACCGATGAGACAAAAATTTTAGTTCTTGGAAGTTGTGTGTCCCGTTACATCTGGCATAAAACAAATACAGCATTTCATAACAAGAACATCATACTAACAGCCAGACATGGTGGTGGTAGCGTGACGGTCTGGGGCTGCTTTGCAGCTTCAGGACCTGGACGACTTACCATAATTGATGGAACCATGAATTCTGAGCTCTACCAGAAAATCCTAAAGGAAAATCTCCGACCTCAAGCTCAAGTGCACCTGAGTTATGCAGCAGGACAATGATCAGAACCATAACAGCAAGTCCACCTCCAAATGGTTCAAACAAAGCAAAATTTAGGTTTAGGAGTGGCCTAGTCAAAGCCCAGACTTAAATCCAATTAAGATGCTGTAACATGACCCTACACAGGCGGTTCATGCTGGAAAACCCTCCAATGTGGCTGAATTAAAACAATTCTTTAAAGAAGAGTGGGCCAAAATTGCTCCACAGCAATGTGAAAGACTCATTGCCAGTTATTGCAAATGCTTGATTGCAGTTGTTGCTGCCAAGGGTGGCACAACCAGTTATTAGGTTTAGGGCCAATTAAGTTTTTTTTTTTGTTTCATAAGTTTTATTTAGGAGAAATACAAGTTATAACAATGAATACAACATGAGAAAAATACATATTAAAGTTTGCATATATAAAACATTTTACTATCAGCAGGTTGGTGAACTCTTATGGATCTGAGATAATGTCACCCACTTGTGGATTCGAAATGGATAGTGTGTAAGGAAGAAGTTTTTCGTAAACCAAGTATAGTGTCAATTATCATTATATGGTATGAGTAAAAATGAGTAACCAGGAGCAAACTGAAAACACTGAACGAGCGTGAAAGGGTTCTGCAGATCAACTGGAACGGTTGTAACTGATGTTGATAAGAGGGTGTATGCAGTAGTTGACGGTGGACCTACGTTTTTGCCTTAATAAATGAAACCATCATTTAAAAACTGCATTTTGTATTTACTCGGGTTATCTTTGTGTAATAATAAAAAAATTTGATGATATGAGTCATTTAAGTGTGACAAATATGCAAAAAAATAAAAAAATCGGAAAGGGGCAAATACTTTTTCACAGCATTGTATATGTTCAAACAATAACCTCTCAAAAGGAATGGCGGTTACCAATTATTGAAAAAGTTCTGTAGTGGTGGGGGTTAGGTCGATAATAGTTTTAGGGATACCCCAAAGGCATAGATTGTTCCTACAAAACCTGTACTCAAAGTCTCACAAACATGATAGGGCAATCAAATTCCTTTTTTTGGACAGCCAAATCCTGCTCACGATTTTCAAGTACCATGGCTGCAGCATCCATCTTGTCTTTTAGGGCATTGGTGCAATTCCCCAGCTCTCTGATTTCTTTAGCTAGGTAAGCAACAGGTTTGGAAGTGGCTGCTGAAAGCTCATTCTGCAGCATGGTTTTAAAATTAGCCCGGAGTTCTTCATCCTTCAGAGGTGGTGACTGTTGTTCCGATGTTATACCTAGGCAGCTTTAAGAGAATGTGTCAGGGTCTCCCAGCAGTAGTGGTGTGGAGGGCTCCAAACTCAAGACCGGGACTTTCAGCTTGGAGACAGGTAGGAAGGCCCCATCATCAGTATAGTCAGCAGCTCTGGCATTTAAGGCCTGGGTAGTAAGGAGGAGGTTGGGACTTTGAATGAGATGCAAACCAAACCGTAATATAATGATGTTGTGTAGGAAAATACTGGTAAATAAAATATAAGTATATGGTAGAATCATGCTAGTACATATAGGTAGTTGTATTGGGAGCTACTTTATTTGAGCATCCCTAGCAATACAATACAGTAAAAATTCCATGAATACAATCATAATACATAATTTTAAACATTGCATAGTTTATACGATAAAAACACAACACATTGGAACATGTGTATGTAGGATTGGGAGCTGATAGTGAGGATAAAAAGAGTATAGCACAAAAACTCATGGTTGGCAGAAAATTTCAGGTTTATACACAATCTCGAACATATATGTGAATGCATGATTGTTTTATTCACATCCAATAAGGCTCGATGCATTTCGTGGAGCAATTTCCACTTCATCAAGAGCAGGTGCAATAAGCGTCACTATATAGAGGAAAATTGCATGATTAAGAATAAAGTAGGTGAATGCGATGTTATAAAAAAGAGGGGAAGGGAAGAAGAGGAACCAAAAGTTCACCCAACTAAATAAACTCCCCTTGTATACTCACACATCAGCTCGAGGCTATGCCACGTGGTATTATGGATAGAGGGCCAGGCGGGGGTGTCTGTGCCGGAAACTGAGGGAGGACTGCCTGCAGATGCCAAGGCGCATAGCTAGGGACATTATGGGGAATATGTATCTCCACTGTGTGGTCTGTAAAAGCTTTGTCAGCAATCCCAAAAAGGGTCTGCAAAAATGTTATTTTTGAACATATTCAAAAAACAAATAAGACAATTGCCTCAGTAATATATAACATGTGACTGTTGGATAAATTCAGAAGAGAAAACCAAAATTCAATAGGCAGACCCCATTGCATTGGGATCTGCTATCTACTCATACACATATTGACTATGGAATTCCATTACATAGACATTTAGTACACATTGTTACATGTCCACAGACTCAGTCCTGGATTTCCAGCTATGAAGCCCCTGATGCTGATGTCACTGATTAAGTCTTTTTGGAATCTCTGCAGGACTTCGAGGCTGCCTAGCTTTGAGGGTGTTCAATCATTTCATTTGGAAGAATGTTTCTAGTATAGGTTTCATGGGCACAATTAACACCCAAAGACCAAAATTTCAGCACCTGTTTGACAGGTGCATATCATTGCAGTTTTTTTACAGCAAGGCCAATTCTTGCTTTAATCAAGAGTACCTCTATAGGGTTATGGTGGGAAGGCGCCACCGACACCCAAAGACCAATTTTTACACGCCTGTTACTTCTATCCAAAGTCAAAGTGACACCGGAATACATCCAAAAAATCTCTTATCATGTTCCCAGTGCATTACATTGTGGCCTCACCATACACACTGGCTCCCCAGCTGTTGCTGAGCAAAATAAAGGCAGCTTGCAGGAAAAATTTCATTTTTTTGGCTTTATAAACGCAATTATTGCTGCATCAGATTCTAGACATGGCACAGATCTGCCACTTTACAGGTAGACTAAGGGGACCCCCCCAGGTGCTATATTGGAAGGATTTTTCATTTGTATGCTTTCACTTTAAAAATCAAAATATCACTGCTCATTTAAAAATGAATTTTTTCACAAACTTTTTTTTTTATTGATACATGTCCCCCAGGGCAGGACCCGGGCTCCTATAACCATTGTATGCCCAATTACTTGCATATAAGCCTTCAAAATGGGCACTTTTCCTTTTTGACATTCGTGTCCCATTGACTTTAATGGGGTTCATTATTCGGGTCTGAACTTTTGTGGTGTTTGAAAGTTCTGGTGCGAACCAAACAGAGGTCTGTTCGGCCCATCCCTAGGGAGAACATAGAGATCTTGTGTTCCTGCTAAGCAAGAACACAGATCTCTGTGTTCCCCCAGTCAGAGCAACCCTCACACAGTTAGTAAGCATGCCCTAGGGACACACTTAACCCTTTGATCGCCCCTGGTGTTAACCCCTTCTCTGCCAGTGCCATTAGTACAGTAACAGTGGATATTTTTAGCACTGATCACTGTATTAGTGTCACTGGTACCCACAAAAGTGTCAAAAGTGTCAGTTAGGTGTCCAATTTGTCCACCGTAATGTCGCAGTCCCGCTAAAAATCTCTGATCAGTGACACTAATATAGCCATTACTAGTAAAATTAATAAATAGATAAATGAAAAAAAATACCATTGTTTGTAGACGCTATAACTTTTGCGCAAACAAATCAATATACACTTACTGGGATTTTTTTTTACCAAAAATATGTAGCAGAATACATATTGGCCTAAATTGGTGAAGAAATTCAACATTTTCAATTTTTTAAATTGGATATGTATTATAGCAGAAAGTAAAAAAGAATATCAAGAGCAAAAAATAAAAACCGCAGAGGTGATCAAATACCACCAAAAGAAAGCTTTGTGGGAAAAAAAGGAGTTCAATTTTATTTGGGTACAGCGTCGCATGACCGCGCAATTGTCAGTTAAAATAACGCAGTGTCATATCGCATAAAAATGGCCTGGTCATGAAGAGGGTAAAACCTTTTTGGGGCTGAAGTGGTTAAAGAAGTACTTTACAAATAACTCTAATGCCGCGTACACCTGGTCGGATTTTCCAGGAAATGTTGGATGTGAGCTTGTTGTCAGAAAGTCTGACCGTGTGTAGGCTCCATCGAACATTTGCTGTCGGACTTTCCGCCAACAAATGTTGGCTAGCAGGTTCTCAAATTTTCCGCCAACAAAACTTT
This sequence comes from Lithobates clamitans, assembly GCA_037952925.1. Lineage (NCBI taxonomy): Eukaryota > Metazoa > Chordata > Amphibia > Anura > Ranidae > Lithobates > Lithobates clamitans. The sequence goes on along the minus strand of JBBGZY010000379.1, from coordinate 2,437,000 downwards.
GCTGTTGGAAAGTTCGATTGTGTGTACACAAGTCTGCGCACAAAAGTTCACGCATGCTCTGAATCAAGTACGAGCCGGAAGCGATCGGTCTTGTAAAACTAGCGTTCGTAATGGAGATATCACATTCGTGACGCGGCAAATTATGAAACTTAGAAATGCAGCGCATTCTCTTCTTCTTTATAATGCTATAATAATGAAGTTGCTTTTCTGCTGATATTCAGAGAGTTCTGACAAACTGATTTTTTTTCTTTATAGTGATCACCTGAATAATATTTGTTTTTGTTGTTTTTTTTTCTAATGATCTCCAGAATATTTTTTTTTCTCGTGATCTCCAGAATAATCTTTTTTTTTTTCTTTTTTTTTCTAGTGATCTTCATATTTTTTTGTTTGTTTTTGGGGGTCAAGTTACCACAACACCATTATTATGTTGTATTTTTTAACCTCAAATATACAACTATGTTGGTGTCCCTTTTTAACTTGACATTGTATTTTTGAAATGTACCTGCCTACTCACAAACAAACTGTCCTTTTTGAATTAAAACATGTAGCCAAGCATTTGTCAAAAACAAAATGTAAAATTTAATAGGGAGCAGAAGGTCAGAATGAAATAAAGAGGAAGGCAACGCTGGAGAAACAGTTGGAATTGGTGAAGCCTCTGTAACCCAGGGTAGACATCAATTATTTGACTGTCAAAATTGGTAATCTGAGGAGTTAATTTATTAGGGAGCACAATACGGTCCAGGACTCCGAGAGATCGGGAGCAGCAGCAAATGACATATATGTCTCGAGGCTGTGGTCTTACAACAGCCTGCATTTTTTGCCAGACCACACCAAACCCAGGAAATCACTCCCAACACTTCCTTCCACGCTTCCTTACATGCTGCTGTGGTGGGTTGGGTGGCTGTGGTGTTGGTGATGTTGCTGGAGGTCGTGGAGGAGTATGGTTCAACTCACACAAGGGGCTTTGAGTTGTTAGTTCGCCCCTCATCCCCTTGTTTAGGGCCTTCCAAATTACAGATGCGTTGGCCCGCCTCCATGTTTTCTAGTTTGCTTGCAGTGACAAGTCCAAATGCCTTGTGTACACCAGGAGTCGTTTTAAGTGCCGCAGTAACCTGTTTGAGGAAAACAGCCGTGGACTCCTCAAGATTCCTTGCCTTCCTGGTCCTTTTGGTTGGAGGGCGGAGGGGAGGAACCTGGGATTCCATCAGGCTGCTTGCCACTGCCTCCTCCTGGCTGAGACTTTCTTGTGTATGAAAATGGTACATAGTTTTTGGTTTTTGGTCATCAATCACACACAATTTTGAGCTCATGACTGTTGCAAATTGAATGTTAACAAATAGAAAAGACTATCATTCTGACCCCGGCATTTTTCATTCTTGTCCCAATCATGTTTGGCTACTACTGTCTATTGATATGTAAACCACTTTGTTAAATCAGAAATTAGTGATCAATAACATCTAGTTAACATCATTCAATTTTTGACAAGAAATATGTTCAACAATGCTATACCTGGGTCAAGCTGGGCACCTCCACATCTTCTTCCTGGGTGGAAGGCCCAGGTTGGACTTCAGGAGCCTCAGCTGATGTGGAAGGAAGTGTTAAAGGAAGTGTTGATAGTGATTGCCTGGGTTCCGTCTGTTCGAACAAAAAACGCAGTTTGTCGTAATACCACAGCCTGGGGACATATACGTCATCTGCTGTTGCTCCAGATCTCCGGGAATCCTGGACTTTCTTGCACTCCCTATTATATGTGCTCCTCAGACTACCAATGTTGGCCTTCAAATAGTTGATGTCTGCCGTGGGATACACAGGCTTCACCAATTCCAAAAGTTTACCCAGCGCTGCCTTCCTCTTTTGCTTGTTTGAATAGTCCCCGCATTGGACTTGCCAGAGACATGGCAGCTCCCTGTATTTATCAATGAAGTTGGGCAGGAAGTCAGGGTCTGTGAATTTATCCACCATTTTATCTGCAAGACACAACACAAGACAAACCCTAATGTCAGGCTAAACTCTCCTAATCTTGTCCCAATATAGGCCTCAATCTCTAAGCAGTATAGGCCACTAATCACTGATGCCCCAAGTTACAATTGTACCTTAGTTTGAACGATCGGCGCTTACGAACCTCCATCCTCCACTCACAGATCGTACGTACGTCGCCCGCGTGTTATGCTTTATATACACTGCCCATGCATCAAACTCTGCCTCTGTCCTTCTTTTTAGTGTATTCCCCACCTCTTCTATTTCGGAGCAGAGGGAGGGCACATGGCGGAGACACAACAGGTGACTGCAGAGAGCAGCAATGACTAGGAAAGCCTGGAGCAAGGCAGTTCCACACCCAGGAGGAGATGTAAGGCCTCAAATATGTCCTTTTAAGAGATGATGGAGATGGTGGACATCTTGAAGGGGACCAACTATGATGGGAATCATGGACCGTACAGAAACCCAAATGTGAGAAAGGCCAAGATCAAGACTAAAGTTGTGAGAAGTCTGCACAGGACTTTTGGGGTACAACGATCCAAGGAGCAATTGAGGAAACGCTGGTCAGACCTGAAATTGAGGGAGCAGGATCAGTATAGAAGGATCAAGAAAGTGCTGCAAAAAAAGTAAGTATTTGTCGTGTGTTCCTAATATTATTAGTACTTTTGTGCTGGTACATGTGCTTTTCTTTACTATTGTACAGTTTAAAATGCCAAGTTTGAGATTCGTGGGCATAGTATAATTGTTTGTATTAAACATTGTTCGTTCAACCACTATTATAACGTTTTTGGCAGATGCAGGTAAACTACGGTTGTTCATGCCTATTTTTATTAAAAGAAGTTTATTACATTGTTGTCTAGATGTGTTTGAAACTAGAATGAAATGACAACTTGATTCAGTATAAGGTGAGGACACTCAGCAGCTGTTTACACATCTGGACATAGGAGCACCTGTGTGGGACACCATAACAACCTTTTTATGGTGTCCCACGCAGGTGCTCCAGTGAATACTAGGGGTCTTTCTATGTGTGAAACTTGCACAAAACAGGTATGTATTCCAGCTTTTGTAAGGCAAAAAAATCATGTCTTCAGCTTGGAACTCTGCCAAAACAGACAATTGGGCGACACTTTCAGACAATGTTTCATATTACTATTTCTAGCCTCAAATATCTGTCTGCTAAGTATACCATTTTTGTATTCACATAGGGGAGAAAAGAATTGTGACATCTGAGGACACCAGGAACCCCACACCTCCTGAAGAAGGGGAACTCAGCATACAACCTGATGATGTGGATGCAGAGGTTCAGGAAGTGGTCAAAATGGTGACCACAACAGGTCAGTGTCTGAGACCACAGCTTCAGGTAATAGATGTATGCCTGCATATTTATAATACATGTTTTTTGTTTTTTTTTAGGTGATGTGGATGTTGTGGAAGAAGAAACGCACTTCAACAGTGCAAGTGCACCAGTACTCAATCGGGATTTAGAGAAGGTCAAGCAAAATATCAATGATGTTCAAAAAAGACTGACCAACATCATTCATGTTTTATCCAAAATCTAAAACCACAAAAAATGTACATTTTGTCGTTATTATTGTTTTACGTTTTTTTTAAAGTTTTAAAGTAATTGCAAAGCCAAATTTTGAAGATGCACACAGTGTGTCAACATGTGCTATCTGCCATCATGGGATATCAATGTACGCATTTTGTGGGTGCAACCCCTTCTTCAAAACTAAAGTAGGTGAGAGGAAGGGGTTGCACCCCCGAAACATGTCCATTGATCCCCCATGATGGGAGCTAGCACATGTTGACACACTGTGTGTTTTGTGGCTTTATCAAAATAGATGTAGGAAAAAACACACATTTAGGCATTTTTGCATGTTCAAAATTTGGCTTTTACAGAGGTGAGATCACTCCATCTGATGTAGGCAAAATCATATGGCCTTCACTTTAGCAAAGTTGAACTTTGTAAGTTCCTGAGTTGGGATGTGTATGTTATGGTTTTAAACATGCCTGTTTAGCCACAAAAAAGGCTATATACTGTCAAACATACATGTTATACACCAAAAATGTTGGTTTGTTAAAAAACCCTTTCATAACGCACATGTGAATGTGCTTGCAGTAAAATGTTTTATACTCAACAATGTGTGGCTTCTTCTTTCAATGCTCAATACCAGTTTTTTAGTAAGTTGGTGTAGTTACAGTGACAATGTGGGTTATTTACTAAAGGCAAATCCACTTTGCACTACAAGTGCACTTGCAGTGCACTTGTAGTGCAAAGTGGGTTTGCCTTTAGTAAATAACCCCCACTGTGCTGTAAAATTTGCCAAAATCAGGCCATTTTAGAGACTCCAAGCAATTAATTCATGGAGTTGAAAAGGATGAAAATTTTTAACATTAATGCATTACATACATTAACAACAAAAAGATTGTGTGTGTGTAGCAGATCAACGTGGCTACGCAGTGTATGCCAGATCGCCATAGAGCCCCATGTAATTTAGCACGGGGTTCTCTGCTGTTTTTATATTTTGTCGTCTTTTATATTTGGATGTTTTTGTATGATGCCTAGTTGTCTGAGGCAATAAAATTCCCTTTTTTTTATCTACTACACTATTGGAGTTTCTTTTTCTCCCCTTCTTTATTCACGAGTTTAAAACGAGGGAGTATTTACAACAACGCGGAAGTGTCGGAATCATCTCCGGTCGTGTGGTGAGCTGTCATCTCCTGTCCCTGCAGAGGGCTAAATCTGTATGCTTCTAAGACCTTGCTATAAAGGAGGTCCAACGCATCTGGTAAGGATACATCTGTTATCAACCTTTGGATCCACTGGTGGTTGGAGGTCCCTTCACGTCCCCTTATTCCTTTATACACACTAAGGAATGCAACTTATGAACTTTGGATATGCATTTTTTTTGCGACTCATGGTGCAATTTTGAACTCTTTCACTTATGACTTTGCACTTGGGTGGAATAACCTTGTTTTTTGCACACAAGTTTTCTATATTTATCTGTATGGAATGATTAATATTAGTATTTGATTTACATATCACTATTTGTTGTGTCGCATAGTGACTTTTTATTCACTTATACTTAAAATTAACTCTGATGGTGTTTATTCATTTATTCATCTATTTATGACAATCACACAGGAATATAGATTTAAGTATCTAATGCAAGCGCACAAATTTTTTTCTTTTTATTTAAATTTTTCACCTCATTGATATTTGTGGTTTTTGTTGCAGCTGCAGTCACACAAATTTTTGCTTGGTAGCGCAGGTTTTCTTTCTTTTTTTCTTTTTATCCAATTAACAAACATGTGGTTGGATGACTGACTGTCCTTCTAGCAACGAGAGCCAAACCTGGAGTCTCACCCAAACTACATGATCCCAAGATGTAGCAGGAAGGAGGGGTAGTTAAGAACCCTACATCTTGCTACATCTTGGGATCAGTAGTTTGGGTGAGACTCCAGGTTTGGCTCTTGTTGCTAGAAGGACAATCAGTCATCCAACCACATGTTTGTTAATACCTTTTAAAGTACTGTGTACCCACAGGGCTGTTTACATGAACTGCCTATCTTTTTTAATACATTATTCAGCCATATACTTCTGACTGTAGCTTTTTGGCTTGTCACATGGACTGTCTATCTTTGTTGTTAAACTTTTATTAAATTATTCAGCCATATACTTCTGATTGTTGCATTTGCTTCTCTGACATCCAGAGCGCTGGACTTTTTTTGTTGTTTTTGTTATTTATCTGTTTCTACCAGTTACAGTTTGGTTCAACTGCACTGGGTTCAATTTCCCTCTCTAGGCTATTATATTACAATTTTCAGTTATAGCTCCTCAGGTTTCCATATACTAGGGCTGGGGCATTGTTGTTTTTTTCATGAGGACAAAGAGGACATTCACAGCATGATACAATCATGGTAATCATGGAATGATGAAATGAATACAATACATTAGCAAACATTAAATACATAGAATGTGATGTTAAAGAATAAAACTTAATATAGTCCTTCTGCAGGAACTAAATGATGGCAGAACAGGTCTCTGGAATAATGATTCCCAGAGCCTGGGGGGAGATCCCAGTCATAAACTTGATATCCTGGAGACTTCTCCTTGTCACCAAGTACCGCAAGGTGGTGACAAGCCTTTGTTTGGGAGCGATGGCTTGCCGCATGCAAGTGTCCTGCTTGGTAATATAGGGGGACAGCAAAGCCAACAGACGGTGTAAGACGGGGTCCATCATCCAGAGATAATTCCTGAAATCATCAGGATTATTCTGCTGGAGCTCCCGCAACAAAGGCATATGAGAGAATTGGTCATGATTAAGTAACCAATTCTTGATCCAACTCCTCCTCAACCTGTTCATGGACTGGACTTGGGTCAAACTTCAACACCAAGCCAAACAACAGCACGAACTCTACGACGAGTACGTAACCGCAACATGGCTAGAAAATGAACGACTGCTCAGAACGAACTGACAGAATGCACTGAAAATCAGAAAGGACCTGAGAAGAACGATCTGAAAATGAGAAATGAGCGGACAAGAATGCATTGACAATCAGAAGCGAACTATAAATAGAACACACTGAAAGACAGGAACAAACTGACAACACTACTGAAGAACAGATACGAACCGACAAGCACAAACTGAAAAGCAGAAACGAACTGAAAAGCACGAGGCTGAAAAGCACGAATCGTCTCTCACCAAACTTCTACTAACACGAGATAAACACGAAATTAGCAGAAGGAGCCCAAAGGATGGCACACTGGCTATTGAACTTAATTTTTATCGGCTCGTCGTACATGTTGTAAGTCACCGCGTTCCCACACTCGTAATTGTTGGCCAACATTTGTGTGACCGTGTGTATGCAAGACAAGTTTGAGCCAACAACCTTTGAACAAAAATTCACGGTTTTGTTGGCGGAAAGTCCGAACTTGTGTACGTGGCATAAGTATTAATGCAGCTGTAGGAGCACATAAACTTTTGTCCCTAATGAGGCTACTATTTAGTGTGTTGAATCTCTGCATACATTTATTTTTAGGGATGAGCCAGATGTTCGAGTTGAACGTAAGTTCAACTCGAACATTGGGTGCTCGCCTGTTCACCGAACAGTGAACATTATGCAGTGTTCGCGGCAAATTCGAAAAGCCTCAGAACACCATTAAAGTCTATGGGACACTAACATGAAAAACCAAAAGTGCTCATTTTAAAGGCTTGTATACAACTTATTGCCATAAAAAGTGTTTGTAGACCCCGAAACTGCCCCAGGGGACATGTATCAATTCAAAAAAAGTTTTAAAAACTACAGTTTTTTCAGGAGCAGTGATTTTAATAATTCTTAAAGTGAACCAATAAAAATGAAATATTCCTTTAAATGTCGTGCCTGGGGGGTGTCTATAATATGCCTGTAAAGTGGCGCAGTTTTCCCGTGTTTAGAACAATACCACAGCAAAATGACATTTCTAACGGAAAAAAAGTAATTTAAAACTGATTGCGGCTGTAATGAGTTGTCGGGTCTCGGCAATATTAATAAAACTCATTGAAAAAAATGGCATGGGTCCCCCCCAGTCCATTACCAGGCCCTTTGGGTCTGGTATGAATATTAAGGGGAACCCCGAACCAAAATGATATACCTGAAGGCGGGGCCACTCAGAGGGGGGCAGGGTCACCCGTTTACGTCACCAGGTGGCCCTGCCCTCAGCTATATAACAGCTGTCACTAAGAAGAAGCGTCACTTGGCGGGAGCCTCCTATGGAGGCGAAGCTGTTGTGACTTTTTTTTTCTTTTTTCGGTCTGTCGGGCAGCATGAGATGGATCTACTTTGCAGGACATTTTTATTTTTTTATCTTTTAATAAAGGACTTGTCCCAAAATGTCTCCTGTCTTTTTTACTATTTTTGACAAATTTTTGTGAAATGGTAGGGGGGGTGGCTGGAATCTGGGGGTCCCCTTGTTAAAGGGGGCTTCCAGATTCCGATAAGCCCCCACCCACAGACCCCCACAACCACTGGGAAAGGGTTGTGAGGATGAGGCCCTTGTCCCCATAAACATGGGGACAGGGTGCTTTGGGGACCCCAAAGCATCCTCCCCTTGTTGAGGGCATGTGGCCTGGTACGGTTCAGGGGGGGCGCTCTCTCGTCCGTACTTGAATAAGGGTCTGGTATGGATTTTAGGGGGCCCTTAAGCCATTTTATAAAAAATTGTGGCACAGGATTCCCCTTAAAATAGGTCTGGCATGGATTTTGGGGGGCCCTATGTAATTTTTTTTAAATTTAGTGCAGGGTTCCCCTTAATTTCCATACCAGACCTGAAGGGCCTGGTATGGAATTTGGGGGGGACCCCCACGCAATTTTTTTTACATTTTTGTAAAAAAAATTCAATTTTTTTCAATAAGTTTTATCTATATTGCCGGGACCCGACAATTTATTACAGACGCGATCAGTTTTAAATGACTTTTTTCCTTAAGAAATTAAATTTTGCTGGGGTAATGTTCTAAACACAGGAAAACTGCACCACTTTACAGGCATACTATAGACACAATATTTAAAGGAATATTTTTATTGTTTCACTTTAAGCATTATTAAAATCACTACTCCTGAAAAAACAGACATTTTTAAAACTTTTTTTGCATTGATACATGTCCCCTGAGGCAGTACCCGGGTCCCCAAACACTTTTTATGGCAATAACTTGCATATAAGCCTTTAAAATTAGCACTTTTGATTTTTCATGTTCGTGTCCCATAGACTTTAACGGTGTTTGCGTGTTCATCCAAATTTTTTGCCTGTTCACAAGTTCCGGTGCAAACCGAATCGGGGGGTGTTCCGCTCATCCTTACTTATTTTCCATTTCTTACCTCTCCCTCTGTGTCCTAAAGTTCCTCATCAGAATACAAATATAATGACAATACTTTTGTCATGTCTGCATAAATATAATGGCACAGAGAAGTTAATCCTGTTGTTATTGATGGTTAAATTATAGGAGTTCAACCATTGATGTAACTTTTGCCATTTTTAACCCATGTAAAGACCTGCAGTGGGATATTGCATATATGCAATTTGATAAACTTGATTATGTGTTGATAATTATGGTACAAACTTGATCACAGAATTGAAGTAGGTAGATTGTTGAGAGAATACATTTTCAAGTAAAACTGGCAATAGGAGCTGTCATGGCTTTCTTGCTGACCTGCTGAACTTTATTGGTCACTATTCCAAAACAAGCATGCAGTCATATTTAGAGAAAATATAGAAGTCCATTTCTGCATAATTGACCCAGGTTAGTGTTTCACGTATTGAATACCTGGAATAATAATATCCAAATTGATCAATAATAACCATGTTATAATTAAGAAATGTCCATCAGCCTTAAATGGAACGAATGCTGAACCGGACAAGACAGAAAAAGTCCTTATGTGAAAGAGGAGTTCCTCCAACAGAGTACAGTGACAGTTTAGAAGGAGCATATTGTCAGGAAACCATGAAATCAGGCTGAGACAGAAGTACAGTTAAATCACTTGTTTAATAATAAAAGTAAAAAGAACAAACGTAGTCAAAACATAGCCAAAGTTCAGTAACGGGAATGGATAGTCAGCCAAGCCAGAAGTCAGGGATCAATGTAGTGGAACAGCAAGCAGGATCTGGAGACAGAAGGGATGTCAGCAAAGCAAGTCTTGAACAGGATCGCAGGAGATTCTGTGTTTCTGAGTTTCTGTGATGTTGATCAAGGCAAAGGCAGAGCTCCTCTGGACTGGACGGCTTAAGTAGGCAGGACTGACGAGCAGGATATCATCAACAGCTGAGTAACTGTGGAGAGATAGGAGCTGGCAGTTAGCTGACAGCTGAGCGGCCAGCTCAGAGAAGGAAGGGCTAAGCCCAGCCCTGACAGTACCCCCTCCTCAACGAGCCCTTCCCCTCGGAGGACCACCAGGTTCGAGGGGAAAACGTCTATGGAAATCATGGAGGAGGACAGGGGCATGTACGTCCGAGGATGAGACACAAGAGCGTTCCTCCAGACCGTACCCTTTCCAATGCACCAGGTACTGTATGCGCCCACAGAACCTACGGGAGTCAACAATGGACTGTACTTCATACTCCTCATGGTTCTCAGAGGAAGTGGCATCGAGGTGGTAAAGCGGATGCAGATCAAAGGTTTTAATAAGGAGACATGAAATACATTCGACATACGCATATTAGAAGGAAGGTCTAATGCGTAAGCCACTAGGTTAATCCTGCAAAGAATATGGAAAGGCCCAATAAACCGAGGTGCGAACTTCAGTGAGGGAACACGAAGTCGGAGGTTGCGAGATGACAGCCAGACCCTGTCCCCAACCTCGTAGAAAGGTCTGCAGTCAGCATGGAGTTTGCACCTATCATTAGCATGTCGCAAAGCCTCCTGGACTTGTGCCCAGCTGGAACGAAGACCACGGAGATGCTCCTCTAATGCAGGAATATTCTGCGGAACAAACGAGTTAGGCAACATGGAAGATTCAAAACCATAATTCGCCATAAACAAGGACAATCGGGAAGCAGGATTCAAAGCACTGTTGTGAGCAATTTCTGCCCACGGTAATAGGTCTGGCCAGTTGTTATGATGGTCAGAAATATAGCAACATAGGAATTGCTCCAAGGACTGATTGGCTAGTTCTGTGGCCCCTTTAGACTGAGGGTGATGCGCAGAGGAGAAAGCAAGCTGAATTCCCTACTGTGCACAAAAGGCTCGCCAGAACCGGGACACAAACTGACTACCCATGTCTGAGACAATCACCTTTTGTAGCCCATGTAAGGGACACATCTCTCGAGCAAAAATGGAAGCCAGTTCCTTAGAAGTGGGCAACTTCTTAAGTGGAATACAATGACACATCTTTGAGAACCGGTCAACCACCATAAGGATAACTGTGTTTCCCTGGGAGTTGGGTAACTTCACAATAAAATCCATAGACAGGTGGGTCCAGGGCCTCTCCCCATTGGGTATGGGTTGTAGGAAGCCCACTGGAATGTGTTGTGGAGTCTTACTCACACACGGAACAGGCAGCTACAAAGGCAGTTACATCAGCATGTAGACTAGGCCAACAGAATTTTTGGGAAATGACCCAAAAGAGTTGATTCTTCCCAGGGTGGCCAGCACCCTTGGGAGAATGGTAAGTCTGGAGCACGGCAGTACAGAGACTCTCAGGGACAAAGCAGCGGTCACAAGGTTTCTCAGGAGGAGCATGGACCTGAGCAGCACAAATTTTGTCACCCAAAGGAAAAGTGAGACTGGTGCAAACCGTAGCCAGAATATGATCAGGAGGAATCACAGGAACCAGAACCGACTCCAACTTGGAAGTGGAGGAAAACAAGCCATGATAGGTTACAAAAAGAAGCATTCTTTCCCAGATACTAGAAGGCCCATATCTATCTCATTGCTAGAAGAAATTTATTTAATAGGTTAAAAAAATGGTATGCATCTCTGGATTTGAGTCAATATTATTTAAAACTGCTTTTGTATTAGCATTTTTGGTGCTATGAGAATATCTGAACTGTTACCCAAAAACAAAAAGGCTGTGTCTGGCCTGTTGATCCATCACGTAAAGGTTTACAGGGCAAGACTTAATATATTTATCGCAAATTCCAAAACAGACAAAACAGGTGTTGGAAGGCAACATGTTTTATTTAATAATACAAGATGTGTTTGAATATGAAATCTGGATACACCAAACCTCCACACTCTCGGGGGACTGGAATGTAACAAGTTGCACATCAAAGCTTTGTAGCATATCAGAACCTTCATCTGAAAGAAGAAGTCATGCCCCCTAGCAAGGATGCTGAACAAAAGCTTGGCTCCTGACTAACTGGTGTGATAAGATTGAAATCCTTGAGTAACACTCAGCAAGCAAGCTTCAAAGAGGGCCATGGCTGCCAGGATGATTGATGAAAGTGGGCTGCAGAAGATCAAAGGACCAACAGTCACAGAAGATGAAAATAAATATGTGAGAGTCACCGGCGCATATGTACCTCTAAAATGAATAGATTTAAATACTAATTTGGTTGCTGCAATCAAAAAATTCACCGATAATAAGTGATATAGATACAAGTAGAAAAGTTGTTTACTGCGCTACCCTACTCCCTTAAAATGAAGCACACCACTAATTATGAGTTTTGTGTATGCCCACAACTGTATATGCCATCAAAATTTCTGTATTTCAATGTAACATCAACATTACCAAACTTGTGATAACCAACTAAATATTTAAAGTGCAATGTGCCATTACAAAAAAATTTATAAATTACAATCTTTAATTAATTAAAACACTCCAATGTCCAATTTGTGCTATGTGCAACGTGCTGATTGATACAAGGTGCCCTGTGAACTGTTCTTTGGATAATACTTATGCTAATCAGGTTAATTATCCGTTTCTCCTTGTGGCAATTCCACCATTTGAGTGACAATCCCAACACCACATGGATTAACCACTCACCAGATGCTGGTATGTATGCGCCTTTGGTTCATTTAAATGGGATAACCACTCCACCTTTAATGTTTTCCTTGCTGACCCCAATTGCTATAGGCAAGTTCAATCCATCCTGCTCCTCTGTGTAAAAAATCTCTCGACCTATTCAGAAGCTCGACAGCATCACTTCCTGTGTGACTCTGTCCAGAGGTCTCGTACTCTCTTTTGCCATTTTGAGCCCAGCTGACGAGACAATATTTAGAGGACTGCCTTATGATAAGTATTATTGATGTTTCTATATTTTATATGCTCTGTAATATTTTCCTTTAGTGTTTTATGTTAGCATTTCCTATTTTCTTGGGAAATAAATAAGACATTGTTTTACTAAGCAGTATGTTTGTTTTCATAGCTAACCTTATATCATTATACTATTTACTATTTACTAACAGTAACATTATCAGAGTTTTAATAGACTAGCTAACTATAGGAATAGACAAGTTAATACATATATGGAATAAATAGAGGGGATACATAGCCACCACCTGGATAATATTTAGTTCAATAATTATTTCAACATGTAAAGGTGTATGGATTACTCTTTATAGTTGCAAAGTTGAAATTTTTCCATTAAGAATGGTAAATGAGTATCTAGCAATTAGACCATCCGGTAAAGGAAATTTTTTGGCTCATTTGGATGGGTCACCCCTTACAGGATATCGATTCAATATGGTTCTCAAAAAATGCATGTTGAAGTTAGGGTTACAAGCACTTCATTTCACACCCCACTCATTTAGAATTGGTGGAGCTATGGAAGCTGCAAAAATGGGCCCTCAGGACGCAATAATTAAAAAATAGGCAGATGGGAATCACAGTGGTTTAACATTTATGTCAGACCTGAGCTCTATCATTGATTTTTTTTTAGGTAATAGAAGAATGATTTGGAACCTGGGCCACTCCTTTATGTTTTTGGGCTAACAAAAGATTCAGGATGCATTGCTATACACCTAATCTGTCAATGGATCCTGAGAAATTTCAAGTGCTATGGAAAGGAATTTGTGGTCTAAAATGGTTAAATTTGTCTTTTTATCCCTCTAGGTTATTGGAATTGTGACCAGTCCCAGATATCCTAATTGTCCACCGGGGGGGAAACGATGTGGGTAGAGCTAAAACTCTAGATCTGATGTTTGCAATGAAGCGTGGTCTACATACATTCATATTGTCTTCCCACAGCTATTGCATAAGCCTTTTCCTTAGAGAGAAAGCAAGCAGATTGCAGCTGAAAATAGGAAATGGTTGACTTTTTTTCCAGACTGAATGAAGAGATACACTTTAATAGATTTACACCATGGCTTTTAAAGTAGAACTAAAGACAAAACTGTTTTCATTTTTTGATGAAGAAGAAGGAGGTTTATAACCCCTGTCAGGTTTATTTTCTTCACTTCATGTCCTATAGCCACAGGAAATGAGAAGAAATTCCTCCAAAGTGAGGGAATCCTGGGATGTTACCAGGTCACCGGAACTACTTTCTCCATTGGAGGATTTCTTCTCTATTACTGTTCTGGTGTCAACCCAAAAGTTTGGATCTTCTTCTAAGCGGAACTATTCTCACCTTGAATCCAGCAATGCTCCATCCCCAGAACTCAATGCCAGCTGCTGACATCTTTGGGCGCCCAGTTTCCAGGTCTCAATCGCCCGCCGCTGTCATTGGACGGGCAGAGACAATGTCACTCCCACGCATGCAAGAAAGTGCCATTAGATTCAAAATTGCTAAAGCTGTGTAGTGAGCTGTGCTTGTGCAGCTTACTATACAGGGGCGGAAAAGCTTTGCCTTTGGTCTTAATTTAAGTCTGTTTGGACAGCCCATTATATGTGAACCAGAGTAAGCTGATTGTATCATACAATAAAGAGAGGAAAAATAGACAGACAGAACCAGACAGAAGAGAGGAAAAATATACTGTTTTGCAACATAGCTTTTATAAACTTTTGGGCAGAGTGATAGTTTTTAGTTAGAGAGATCCAGCAGACAGCATCTGGAAGCTAAAGCGGTAGTAAACTCTCTAAAAGATACCCTATTTAAACAACATTCTAATGTAAATATCAATTTTCAATCAAATGGGCACTGAGAGTATGCCCAAAAATCATTCTTACTGTTTTTTTCTTTTATATTATAAACGCTCATCCTCGATATTAGCTGCCGCCATAGGAACTGTAGTCTTCCAGGTTCTGTATTCTATTTTACTTCCGCCCGCAGCTATTATTGTCCCTAATCCCACGCATGCACAGTAATAGCACTATCCAAAGTGTCCATGATCCTCTTCACATTGCAAAAGTACAATCAAGTCTCGTGTGATGTCAGGACTGACGTCAACACTCTGAAATGATGCAGCCCCGGCATAGACCCTGCATTTTTCTGGCTGGGTCTCTGTTTGCCGGAAAAATAGGAAATAAGGCGCATGCGCGGGTGATGTCAGAAGTGAAAAATATACAGAATACAAGAGAGGCAAGCAGGTGAGGAGACTTTCACATAGCCCAACTCGTTTTAAAACCTGCAATTGTCCATTTATATAAAAGTCGTAGGAATGGGTATACAACCACTTTAAAAAAATATATTTTTTATTTTAAATGTAATACATATAAATGTTAACAATTCCAAACACACTTTTTGGATAATCTATAATTTCTGAGGGATTGGGCAGGCAGATCGCATCTAGACTTAACATTTTTTTCTTTTTTTTTAGACAAAGCAATTTTACAGAATTGTATCCTCCACATTTCAAAATATTTGTTGCATTCAACATATTTATTTTACAAATAAAACAAAAAATTAATTAACTTGTTGCTACTGGACACTGTTATGTGCTCCCACATCAAAATCCAATTTCTATTACCAAAAGTGCAGCTCTACCCACATACCTTCAAACATATTTTTCTTTCAGTTGTGAATAATGGTGGAACCCAAAAAACTGCACACAAACAAAATATTAAAACAAATAATTGCAAGAAAAGCTTTAGGAATAATCATGGAAACCCTCAAGTGCAAATTCAAAGCAACGAATGAATATATATCTCAAACTGAAAATTCCATAATAAACAAAGTTATAAAAATGCAAATGAAAATTACAATTTTAATACATGCTCTCAAATCCAAAATATGAACTACTAACCAAAAAACTAATTTGTCATATGGCTATCTAATAAACTATATTGTCAATTGTAAAAAAGTAAGCCACAGCGCAAACAAACCCAAAGTGCAATATGAATTAATAAAGTGTAAGTGCTGTGCATAAACAGACAAAGTAAATTAATAGAAGTGAACAAACAAGGAAAATCCCAAAAAAACATTGACAAGCATGTAGCCAGTGAAAGTCCGAATTGGGTTGTAAAAACAGTCCCAAACACAATTTTTCTTCAAAAGTACTCCTGTACAATCAATAATCCAAAGTGTGGTGGTACTCAAAACTCACACAAGTGATCCATGCTTCACACACCCCCTTATGTGCTTAAACTCACCAGATCAAATGGACCCCGTAATAATATTGCATGTGGGTCCATCAGGCTGCGACTAGTGAACAGGGAGATGAGATGACACTTCAAATGTATCTTCCTTTATATTTCAGCCTCGAAAATAAGGAGAGAGAACCCACATAGTGTAGAATGTCTTGGTTTATTCAATAAAAAGTTAAAATCTCACTTACAGTGTTGCAGAGTAAAAAACGAATGGGTTTACATATCCAAAGACGGACCACTCGCTCCTGGAAGCGGCTTGGTACTCTCACAACCTCTCCTGCATTCCACCGCTCGTCAGACGTGATATCACTGAGGAGCCGGGTTCTACATTGACGTGTTTCGCCTCTCCCGCTATCAAAGACATGATGACTTCTATGGGACCATTTCCTGAGTATTTGTGGTCAAAGAAGTTTGTAGGAAGCTACTGTGCAGGCATTGCCAGGGCACATAAGATTTTTGGGTTGAAATGTAAACAAAACAAGGTTGCCAGATCAAGGTAAGTATGCATCTAGGAAAGGAGCCGCTGGGCAAGTTTAGGTCACTGAGGTGAGTTAAAAGAATAAAGACATTTTGTATTAAAGAGGAACTCTACACCCTGGGGTTAATTTTATTGTTAATCCCTTCTTACCTGGAATGAGGAAATAGCATACTCACTCTCCTGGCAAATCCAGAACTGTCTTGCTGTGATCCACCCTAGCTGCAGCGAGAACCCAGGCTGTATAAGGCTGACAGCTTCCTGCCTGAAGCAGTGTTTTTCTCTATATTAGATCCCATGCTGCCATCTTCTTTGTTACCTCATCAGGAGGCTAACTGTCTTTTCTAAGTCTCAGCAGCCACCCTCTTGATGATGCTCACTGTGAATGTGCAGATGCCACCTGGTATATCCATGTCACCAATCCCTGGAGGGGGGTAACATCAATCTGAACTAGGCCAGAAAGGTAAAAGTGCAGGCTGCTCTCTACAAAAACGGCACCCCCTTTTAAAAACAAACCATTTTTGATTGCAGAATGGGGAATGCAGTATATTTTTGAAAGTATAAATAAGGAGTTAAGTTCCAAGTTAAGTGCACTTATTATTTATTTACAGAGATAATATACCACACTTCAGTTTATTATTTGCAGTCATATGTAAATCTTTTCACAATTTCTCAGCACAATTACACTCCCTATTGTTAAGATTATCATTTATAACTTAGATTATCTTTTACTCGCAAAAGTGTACATGTTAGGGCATATGACAAATCATGTGTTTATTAGAAATTATGGAGTCACACACATCTGTGCTAAATTCAAATAATTACAATTGCAAATGTACGCCCTTTCCAGAATGTGCAAGGTTGGGGATGGATCAGCTATAATGGTGAAAGCAGGTGGATTGGGGTGGTAATTGTTAGGTACCTGGTAGGAGAGCCTGACTTTGTAGGAGAAGACCTCTCATACAACGCTGGTTCAGGAGCCACTGGAGTGGGGACAGTGGTCTCCTGAGCGCAGTGGGGTAGGAGTGCCTGTTGAGCTGAGTCTCTGATGCAGAAGAGGTGAGAGATCCCACAGGGATGGCTGGACTGCAGATCAGGTGAGACTGGAAGCAGCAGACTGGAACACTTGAATGTGCAGAGGTCTCTGGAGCTGAAGCTGAAGGTGCAACAGCAAGGACAACAGGAACCAGCAGGGTCAGACGATCCGGGTCAGCTAGGATATGAGGCAGGCAAATACAGCAGGCAGAGGTAGAGTCGGTAGGCAGGCAGAGTTCGGCAACGGTATCAGGCAGGTAACATAAGAGTAGTCAGACAAGCCGGGTCGGATTGGAGCAGGACGGATGGTCAAACAAGCCGGGTCAGATAGGTAGCAAACAATCAGATAACAAATACTAGAATCACGAAGCTGAGACGAAGCAGCAATGTGTCAAAGCACAGGGGGGCTTTTAAGTGCACTTTGGCGCCAAACCGGCGCTATCGCAAACGCACGCACGCCCGTCCGCGCCCACGTGCACACGCGCGCGCGCCCAAGCGCCGCGAACCCGCGCGCGCCCTAGCGCCGCGCCGATGCCCGGGAACAGCAGGCATTTGCTGAGCAGCGCGCAACGGCGCGCGCCGGCGCATAGGCGTACGCCGACGCCCCGGTTCGGTGCCAATGGTGCCCTGACATTCCCCCCCCCCAAGGGCCAACCTCCGGGTGCCCAAAAGCCTTTTCTTCTCCGGATGACTAGAAAAATAGGCTTGCACTAAACGTCTGGCATGCACATTACAATCTGGTTCCCAAGAATTACTTTCTGGGCCGTTGTGTTGTGGTTGATGAAGTCTACCGTACTCTGTACTGCCGGGACTGAAGACTCTGGAAGGAAATCAGGTAAAAAGGTTAGATGGAACCCATAATTGGCAAAAAAGGGGGATTGACCGGTGGCTGAGTGTTTGGCATTGTTGTAGGCAAATTCTGCTAGCGGTAGCAAGGATACCCAATCATCCTGTGAGAAAGAGGTAAAACATCTGATGTACTGCTCAAGAGTCTGATTGGTCCTTTCCGTCTGGCCGTTGGTCTGAGGGTGATAGGCCGAAGACAGAGCCAGTTTGATTTTTAAAGATTCACACAGAGCTCTCCAAAAACGTGAGGTAAATTGTACCCCCCTGTCAGAGGTTATGTTTACAGGAATTCCGTGGAGTCTAATGATTTCCTTAATGAAAATGTGAGCTGTTTCCATAGCTGACGGAGTTCCTTTTAATGGGAGAAAGTGGGCCATCTTGGTAAAACGGTCTACTATCACAAAAATAGCAGAACAACCTTCTGAACATTGGAGCTCCACAATAAAGTCCATGGATATCATCTTCCAGGGTCTATCGGGTACAGGCAAGGGTTTTAACAGACCCCAAGCTCTACTCCTGGATGTCTTATTCTGGGTACAGATAGGGCAAGATTTGACGTATCTCTCACAAAAGTCCTTCAAATTGGGCCACCAGAAAGTACGCTGTATCAATTCCAGAGTTTTACGAACCCCAAAGTGACCTGCCAGTGGGTGATCGTGAAGGAGTGCCAGGACCTTGACCCGAACCTCCTCAGGAACAAAAATTTGGCTACCTTTCCAGAACAGTCCGTCCTCGCTACTTAGGGTAAGGCCTGAGGGTCTGGTTGCTCCAGAAGATGCTTCCTTAATCTGAGAAAGAAGATCAGCTTGAATGAGCAAAAAATTGTTTGCAGGTAAAATGGTATCTGGGGCAGATAAATCCTTTGGGTTGTCATGCATTCGAGATAATGCGTCTGGTTTAACATTTCTTGAACCCGGCCGATACGTAATGTGGAAGGCAAAGCGTGAGAAAAACAGCGCCCAACGGGCTTGACGGGGTTTTAACCTTTTAGCGGATCGCAAATATTCTAGGTTCTTGTGATCAGTGTAAATTAGTACTGGATGCACAGCCCCCTCCAACAGGTACCTCCACTCCTCTAATGCAGTCTTGATGGCGAGAAGCTCTCGATCACCGACATCATAGTTTCTCTCTGCAGGGGAGAGTTTTCGGGAGAAGAATCCTACGGGATGCATAACATCCTTACTGCCCTTTCGTTGCGAGAGTATCGCACCGACCGCTATCTCAGAAGCGTCCACTTCTAGAATGAATGGCAAGGATGGTTCAGGGTGACTAAGAATAGGTGCTGAAGTAAAAAGTCTCTTAAGGTTCACAAAAGCCTCTTGGGCTAGATGATTCCAGGAGAAACGGGTATTCTGCTTGGTCAGTTGTGTGATTGGTGCGATTATAGCAGAGAACCCCTTGATGAATTTCCTGTAAAAGTTTGCGAACCCGATGAATCGCTGAACCCCTTTTTTGTCCAGGGGTACCGGCCAGTCCAGAACGGCAGAAACCTTTTGTGGGTCCATCTTGATGCCAGTCAATGAGATAATCAAGCCCAGGAATTGGATGCTTTGTTTCTCGAATTCGCATTTCTCCGCCTTTGCATACAGCCTGTGTAAGCGGAGACGACCCAATACTTGACAAACATGTTTCCGATGGAGATCTAGGGATTCCGAGAAGATCAAAATATCGTCTAGATATGCGATCACAAACAGGTCTAAAAAGTCTCTAAGCACATCATTAATTAGGTGTTGAAAAGTTGCAGGGGCATTACAGAGTCCAAAAGGCATGACTAGATATTCATAATGCCCGAATCGGGTCCGAAAAGCTGTTTTCCACTCATGCCCAGCCCGAATGTGGATCAGATTGTAGGCCCCTCTTAGATCAAGCTTAGAAAAAATAACAGCAGTCCTTAATTTCTGGAATAGTTCGGGTATCAAGGGTAGGGGATACCGATTTTTAATCGTGATCTTATTCAATTCCCGGTAGTCAATACACGGGCGGAGAGATTTGTCCTTCTTGGTAACAAAGAATATTCCCGCTCCTGCTGGAGAAGTAGAGTGACGAATAAATCCTTTGGCTAAGTTTTCATCAATGTATGCTTTCAACACTTCTTGTTCCTTTTCGGATAGGGGGAAGATGCGTCCAAAGGGAATTTCGGATCCTGGCAGCAACTCGATGGGGCAATCGTAGGGACGATGAGGTGGAAGAGAATCTGCCCCCTTTTTGCTGAAGACATCCATGTAGTCATGATAGTGTTTGGGAATGGCTTGACGATTTGTCTGGTCAGAGTCCACACAAAGTAGGGTGGCTTGGGGATCCGAGTTTTTCGCCAGACAGTGTTCCTGACAGTAGGATGACAGAAATTTTATTTCACCAGTTGCCCAATGGATGTGTGGATTGTGGGCCTGAAGCCAGGGAATGCCCAGGATAATGGGAAACATGGGAGAGGAGATGGCATCAAGGGTCAGCAGTTCTTTGTGTAGAGAAGAAGTCGTAGCGGGTAATGGCAGGGTTTCTTGTGTCACTTGTCCAGATCTGATACGGGAGCCATCAGCAAGGAAGACAGAGAGTCCATGGGCTTTAGTCTGTAAAGGGATGTTGTGCAGGTTGGCAAAACTTAAGTCTATAAAGCAGCTGCATGCCCCGGAGTCAATAATTGCGTTGACTTGGAGTGTCTTTTCTTGAAGCTGTAATGAGAGAGGAATGGCAAGATGGGTAGAATTTGTGGATAAAGCAGAGAGACTGGTAGGTATAGGAGATGAACACTTACTCATTCTGATTGGGCAATTATGGACATAATGCCCGGTTCCTCCACAGTAGAGACACAGATTCAATTGTCGGCGACGGGCACGTTCTTCGGGGGTCAGGGCAGGTCGCATCAGACCTAGCTGCATTGGTTCGGAAGTATCTAATGTGGTATTGACTGTCGGCGGACTTGGCACAGGTAGGTAGCGAGATGCAGGAATCGGTGCACGTGGTGTCATCCAGGTCGGGCGGTTAGGTTGAACTGCCCGTTCAGATCGGCGTTCTCGGAGGCGACGATCGATCTGGATGGTTAAGGTGATCAAGGCCTCCAAGGTGTTTGGAATACCAACTCGAGCCAGTTCATCTTTTAGATTTTCAGATAGTCCAATGCGGAACTGATGACGCAGAGCCGCGTCGTTCCACTGGGTATCCGCGCTCCAACGTCTAAATTCAGCAACATAGTCCTCCGCAGGTTTGCGGCCTTGTTGGAGCGCGAGCAGAGCAGATTCAGCTGTGGCAGTCAGTTGAGGATCCTCATACAATTGTGCCATAGCTTCGAAGAAGGCCGATAAGGATTGGGTTGGAGCTGAGTCCCCTTCAAGTAAACGGTGTGCCCAGGTCTGTGGTTCCCCTTGGAGGAGGGAAATGACAAATCCAACTTTTGTGGCTTCTAATGAAAAGGTTCTGGGCTGTAAGGCAAAAAAGAGCTGGCAGGCATTGCGAAAACCTCGAAACTTAGACCGGTCTCCGGAGAATCTTTCAGGAGTGGGGACTCGTGGTTCAAGAGGGAGCATTACCACTGAAGGCCCTGGAACAGTCTGTGTTGGGGCGGCCGGTGAAGAGGAGGTTGAAGGATTAACCCCTGCAAGGTTCTGGACTTGTCCCTCCAGTCTGTTGTAATTGTCCTGAAGAGCTTGCACTGCTTGGGTGAGGGCTGCCAGGTGTGTGTATATCTCCTTCAATGGAGAGGTATCTCCTGCAGGCTCAGACATGGCTGCTTCGTACTGTTAGGTACCTGGTAGGAGAGCCTGACTTTGTAGGAGAAGACCTCTCATACAACGCTGGTTCAGGAGCCACTGGAGTGGGGACAGTGGTCTCCTGAGCGCAGTGGGGTAGGAGTGCCTGTTGAGCTGAGTCTCTGATGCAGAAGAGGTGAGAGATCCCACAGGGATGGCTGGACTGCAGATCAGGTGAGACTGGAAGCAGCAGACTGGAACACTTGAATGTGCAGAGGTCTCTGGAGCTGAAGCTGAAGGTGCAACAGCAAGGACAACAGGAACCAGCAGGGTCAGACGATCCGGGTCAGCTAGGATATGAGGCAGGCAAATACAGCAGGCAGAGGTAGAGTCGGTAGGCAGGCAGAGTTCGGCAACGGTATCAGGCAGGTAACATAAGAGTAGTCAGACAAGCCGGGTCGGATTGGAGCAGGACGGATGGTCAAACAAGCCGGGTCAGATAGGTAGCAAACAATCAGATAACAAATACTAGAATCACGAAGCTGAGACGAAGCAGCAATGTGTCAAAGCACAGGGGGGCTTTTAAGTGCACTTTGGCGCCAAACCGGCGCTATCGCGAACGCGCGCACGCCCGTCCGCGCCCACGTGCACACGCGCGCGCGCCCAAGCGCCGCGAACCCGCGCGCGCCCTAGCGCCGCGCCGATGCCCGGGAACAGCAGGCATTTGCTGAGCAGCGCGCAACGGCGCGCGCCGGCGCATAGGCGTACGCCGACGCCCCGGTTCGGTGCCAATGGTGCCCTGACAGTAATAAGTACAATGGTGACAGTAGGTTTTGGGGGGTACAGGTACAGTCATGTTTTTGAGGGATTCAAATTGTCCTGGTAGATGTTAAAGAGGCTGCAGTGTGATGAAAGTGTGGGACTAAAGAAGGTGGGTGGGTGGTTGGGCATGTGACAGAATGGTAAGGTAGGGAAGGGTGGTGTAATGGAGTGGTAAGGTAGGGTCAGCAGAGTGGGGAAGAGTGGTGAGGGGTCAATGTACATATTTGCAAACACACTCCAGATCTTCAAATAACATCCAAAAGGTTTTTATTGAAGAATGATCACATGACAGTAAGGAAGTGCAACATTTCGGAGCCACGCAGGACTCATTCGCCAGGTATGTGAAAGGGTCCTGCATGGCTCCGAAACATTGAACTTTCTTTCTGTGATGTAACCATACTTGAATAAATAAAACTTTTCGATGTTATTTAAACTTCTGTGGTGTTCTGACAAAATGCACACTGATCTGCGATGTTTCCAGTCTCCAGCTAGCTATTGCTAGAGCACTCGCTATCCCCAAGCCTATTCCATGAACATGTGTGATGGGAATATTGGTATTTGTAGAATGGTTAGGGGCAGAGTCCTGAGATTAGAGGAGAAACACTTTCCTGCCAGCTCTTCTTCCTATTATCCTCCTTCACTATAGCAACAGGGAATGAGAGGGGTCAAATCTATGAAGTACTGGCAGGAGTTCTATAGGTGTACCCTATAGAACTAATGGGAGAGGTAACATTTTAATAACTCACTGTGCACTCACCATTTTTACAGAACCACTGCCACAAAATCAACAGAAACTACGTGCCCATGGTCACAACTTAAGCAGAGGATGCATCAGAACCCCAAACCTTGGTATAATCTCTGAGGTCTGTACCATGCCTGCAGTGAATCCCACTGCCCTTTTGTGATGACTGAAATACAGCAGTGAGCTCCTGTGCATGCACAGTACTGCCAGTACAGAATGGTCACTACTGCTCATGAGCTCACTTCCATATTTCTGGCATCATAAAAGGGTGGCAGGAATTAGCGTAAGCACAGTATAGTAAATATAGTACAGAAATAGTATGCTACTGCAGGTGCATGATAAACCACTGCAATACAATGATGACAAATTGCACATGCATGGGGATTGTGTGTAGTTAGCACTGGTGCCATAAGATACCACCACCCTATTCTGATTCAATAATGTACATGTGTGCGGATTGAAGGGCTATATGCCAGTTGAGTATATACTTTATTGTACATAAAAGGCCCCTATCATTTAATGACACAGCCAGAAGCTATATCTGATAAAACCCAAAACACCATGTTGGAGAAGTCCAAGGTGATGAGGTTATTGCTTAAATATCGGCCCTTTCTAAGTAAAAGTTTGAGAATTTACATTGTAACTAAAATTACATTATTTATTTCTAAACAACCGATCCAGTACTTTTTCTATGTTGTTACTATTAACCTGAAATTTGCATTTTAACATTGTACTAACAGGAAAGGAAAACTCTATTTTACTTTTTTAAATTAGTATAAATATAACCATAGTATAGTCTTTTAGGTTTTTACATAGAGATAGACCCCGACACCTTTTTCTATTTAACTAACCCCTCAGATAGAGACCTTAGGAATAAATATGAACTGGCCAATCACATGAAGAATCAATCCATAATTAACCATATTCAATTTTCAAACACAAACATGTTAAGTGCTCCATTTTGCTTGCTAGATTTCTGGCATTTTTGCACAAAGAACATAAACTGCTATGACAGTATCATTGTAGAATGCTGCTTAACCTCTAGGTCTTAAAGCTTAGAAGGGAAACATTGGGCTTTGTCTGTGATACACTTAGGCATTTCTGCAGACTTTCATGGTAGGGGTTAATTTATTTCTACTCATTATGGAACATAAAGTATAACTCATATATGGCTGTATATTATAGTTCAATCTGCCATTATAAGTCGTAGTATGAACCCAGTGAGAATTTATGAAATGACTAGAGATCTGACATTGCCAAGGTTACAAAAAAGCACAAAGAGAGCAACTAACAACAAATTTGAGTCTTTGTCCAGAATAAATTGCTGCATTTTTTTCAGTCATGACATATCTAATTTGCCACTTTATGGTTGAAGACCAATAAAATTGTACTTGCTCCATTCCATGTGTCATGGATATGTGAATTTTTCTGAAATATCACTTTGAAAAGTAATACTTGACAACAGACCTTTTTCAGTAGTTTTAGTAATGATGCTTAATAGTTTAAAACACCTGGGTTCTTGGCAAACAGGGTTCTTCTAACATGACTAAAGTTCAGGGGCAAAATCCAAGCCTTATTGACACCAGTGGGAACTAAATGTTAAAGTTCCAGACATTTTCTAGCCTAATAAACAAGTCATTGTCAAACAAATGGCATGGGGAGCTCGGCACAGCCATGGGTAACATGTACCAAAGCAAAAAACATTTTTGTTTGGTTTGGAACATTCATTTTAGTGTTGCCTAAAGTAAAATATTTAACAAACTAAACTCCATTAAATAACATGCCTGGGCGATGTCCTGGGCGATGTATACAAC
The DNA here is from genome assembly GCA_037952925.1 of Lithobates clamitans. Taxonomy (NCBI): domain Eukaryota; kingdom Metazoa; phylum Chordata; class Amphibia; order Anura; family Ranidae; genus Lithobates; species Lithobates clamitans. Next base: position 2,411,668 of record JBBGZY010000379.1, on the reverse strand, counting down.
CACTACAGGATTTCTGACATTTACAAAGTAAAAGTGTATTTAAATTGTTGACAAATGGTAATCACATGGCCAGGAATTCTCTTCCTCTATACTACATCTCTATCCTAGATGAGGGTCTGGTAGATTGATAGTAGTAGGGGACTTCCACACACACAGAAACAAACAACAAAATTATGGTGGGAGACCCCCTCCCTCAAATTCTATATGGTCTGGTACGGATTTTAAGGGTAAACCCCATGCACAAATCAAGTAAAAATGTGTAGAGTCCCCCCAAAAATCCACACCAGACCCCTATCCAAGTGTGCAGCCTGAAAGGCCAGGAAAGGGGGCGACAAGCGTGCTCCCCCCTCCTGAACCATACCAGGCCACATGCCATCAATACATCTGACAAAGCATCTTGTCTCCATGTTACTAAAAACATGGGCCCTTTCCACACAACCCTGGACAAGTGTTTGTGGGGTTTTTCAGATTGTTGGTTATCATCACAGAAAGGGTATATGGATCAGCATCTCAGCATCACAGAAAGGGTATATAGAATAGGATCACAGAAAGGGTATATAGATCAGCATCACAGAAAGGGTATATAGATCAGCATCATAGAAAAGGTATATAGATCAGCATCACAGATATGGTATATACAACTGACAGCACCCGCTCGGTTCGCGGCACACTGACAGACAACACCCACATACCCCCCCGCATGGGGCTCGCGGCACACTGACAGCACCCCCCACCCCCCGGAGGGAGGTCCGGCACTTACTGGGCTGTGATGTCCTCTCCTCCTGTGTCTGCTCCAGTGAGGGCAGCAGGCAGCGGCAGCGGTGTCCGCCCCTCATACTTCGTCTGCTCTGTGTCTCCTCTTCCGCCAAAATGCTGGGCATCCAATAGGATCGCCAGGCACTTTTGCTAATCAGGAGACAGGTCTCACTGACTTGCCTCCTGATTGGTGGGGAGGGACTGTGGTGTGAAAATAGCGAAAATTATTTCGCTATGGTCACACAATTGGGTGGGATCAGGGCACAATCTCTGCACCCCGAGCCCACCCCTTTTTTGAAGCCTATTAGAGCCTCTAATCAGGTTAAAAAAAAAAAAACACCCCCTCCCACCCCGCCATAGGAGTCCATGTGTCCGGTGTCCTGAAAAGGTTCGGGCGCATGGATGTGGGGCAGTGCCCACTGCTGCCCACAGACCCCCACAACGACCAAGCCAGGGTTGTGGGGCAGAGGCCTACTCCTCATCAATATAATGACAAGGTAATTTGCCAGGGGGATCCTCCACCAGGTGTGGTACCTCTCCATGTTGAGAGCATGTGGCCTCCTGTAGCAAGAACATAAAGTGGCACTTTTGCTAACCTCCCTCATTGTTCTAATATGCTACCAGAAAATCTAGTACTTCTGCCTATAAGAGAACATGGGACACTCCCACACCACACTATAATACATTTCTTCCCTCTTCTCTTCTTCCGATGTTGACACAACGCTCTCTCCAGGTGGAATGCTCTCTGAGCGCTCCGCAATGGACTTATATAGGTGGTGACCTTGCCCCCGTATGAGGTCACAGTCCTGGGGCATGCTGGGACTGTGATCTCATAAGGGGGCGTGGTCATAGGATGGCATGACCATGCCCCTTTATGACCTCACAGTCCCAGCATGCCCCGGGACTGCGATGTCATAGGGGGCGTGGTCACCGCCTATACAAGTCATAGCAGAGCGCGCAGACAGCATTACAGCCGGAGAGAGCATTGTGTCAACATCTCTGGAAGAGAAGAGGGAAGAAGAAATCTCTGAAGACTGGGCTCCTACGCTAGCAAAAGAGCAGCAAAAGAGCAGAAGATAGCGGAGGAGCCCGGCAGAAGGAAGAAGGCACTGGAGAAGAACCACAGAGCGTGGAGATGACACCAGAGAGAGGGAGAATAAGGCCTGAGAGACCCCCGAAGTCGGCAGAAGACCACCGAAGTCGGAAGAAGACCCCCGAAGTTTGAAGAAGACCCCCAGAGCTGCCTAATAAATTACCTTTAAAACCCGTGTAGTGTGTTTTTTTTATTGACACTTTTTTCCCCAGGTGAATGGGTAGGGGTACGATGCACCCCATACTCATTCACATAGGGTGGGGGGCCAGGACCTGATCTTATTAAAGGGGCTCCCGGTTTCCGATAAGCCCCCCGCCCGCAGACCCCGACAACCAATGGCCAGGGCACCCCCTCCCCTAAAGCACCCACCCCCCATGTTGAGGGCATGTGGCCTGGTACGGCTCAGGAGGGGGGAGCCACTCGCCCATCCCCACCACCTTTCCTGACCGGCCCGGCTGCATGCTCGGATAAGGGTCTGGTATGGATTTGGGGGGACCCCATGCCTTTTTTAGCGTAGGGGGTTCCCCTTAAAATCCATACTAGACCTAAGGGCCTGGTATGTACCCAGAAGGGAATTCCCTCTCGCGCTCGCCACAATAGGAAAATGTGTTTTTTCTATTGCAGCCACCGCGAGATGTACAGTACCCTGTCGCCGAGAACCAGCGCGATGGGTTCGCGCTGGAAACATTCTTGCGGCCGCATATTGTAGTTTGTACAAAAGTCTGATGCTTTTGTGTACACACGATGGGACTTTGCTCCATCGGACTTTTGTTGCCGGTAAATTTGTGCGTTCGCACAGCCAACAAAAGCCCGATGGAAACAGAAAAAGTTTGTCCGATGGAGCGTACACACGGTCGGATGTTGCTCCAAAACATGCATGTTTGTTGTCAAAAAGTCAGATCGTGTGTACGGGCCTTAAGAGAGCCATTACAAAGCCATTACACTGCCATATAGGGCAAAAATAAACTTTCTCAGCAACCTAATAAAGTGGTGTAAATTTGGGAAATTCTAACCACAAATTGGGGATGTTTGAGAGTATGGTGATGGTAGCCTTTTTTGATGTCTGCTATAAAACAACTTATTATTTTGACAAGTGTTGGCAAAGTACATGCTTCATTTTGATCTCCACTACTTTTCCATTGAGAGCATTACCGTGCTGCATGCCAAAATCATCAACCACATGGGGAGTGGAGGTGAGAGAAGAAATAACCCTTCTTTATGTTTTTTTTACTCTTCAACACTGTGATGAAAAGGTAAAGCATGGCAAGCAGGCCACATACTGTAGATGACAATCTCCCAGCTATGTAATCACGTCACTATGGTAAATGCTAAGAGATATAAGCATATCAGGGATCCCCAAGACATATGGTCTTCCAGCCATGGAAGAACAGCAGTGTGGTAAATTAATATGGGATATCATCATGGCAGAGGGCCCACGTACTTATTGTACACTAGCCATGAAATAGCTTATATGCCTGCTGTTTGGGCTACTATATATTAAGGACATTTTTTAAATATAAAAAGTCCAGTGCTATTCATTACTGAATGATCAGCAGATACAACTTTGGATATTAGAGCTCAGAAATGGATTGGGTAAATAGCTATATGAACAGATTTTTAATTGTTCTTTCATTTCTAGTAATAAATTCATAATCTTAATGCCTAAACTAGTGTGTTTTTTTTGTTTCAAGTGAAATGCATAAATAGTCAAAGTAAATGACAGAACTATTTTTAATAGTGGTTATCCTTTTATCAGAATAAGAGTTAAGCTCCCGCTAATCATTAAGCACATTGACAGTGAAGCATCTGTGAGGAAAGCAATGGTTCAGAATTCATCTGTTCTGCATGCATATATTTTTTATAACTGCAGTATCAAATTGAATTTGTTATGTGAATATGCATGACTGATTAAGCATGGTAAAAAAGAAAGTGCTTTCATTTATCAAATTAAAACAAATGACCTCATTTAGAAAACATTTATTTGGTCTAGTTAAGCTGCATGGGCTACATATTAAAGATTTAGGTGCTTATTTATAATAGATTATTCTTATATTGATTCTGACAGATTATCTTTCCTATAAAGCTGTTTTGGGAAATTTCTTCAATCATTTTGGCAAATTTTAACAAAAATAGGGCAAAGAAGGTCTGCAGCGGCAACCTCATATTTCTCTCATGACAGGTGTACTCCAATTATATTCAGTTAAAAAACGGTGCCTTTTAAAATTCTGTATTTTTTTTTCTTTTTCTTTTTTTGCAGCATTTTCGTAACTTTTTCCACTTAGTCTACTTTTTAAATGACTCAATTGTACATAGCACTTTGGCAAGGTAACTTTCTATTTCTCTCATGAGAGGTGTACTCCAATTATGTTCAGTTAAAAAACAGTGCCTTTTAAAATTATGTATTTTTTTCTTTTTTTTTTTTACAACAGCATTTTCGTAACTTTTGCCACTTAGTCTACTTTTTAAATTACTCAATTGTACATGGCACTTTGGCAAGATAACTTTCTAACTCTCACTTTAAAAAATTGAAAAAACATTATGTTACTTGCCAAAAAAATTAAGCAGAGTGCAGTAAAATAGAAAACTACTATTTTTTAATATAGAAAAAAATATAAATATATTCATAATAAGATATTCAATATCATGTTTGCCCAGCATGAGCATGGATGGAACATTAGCAGGTGTACATGTATTTATTAGTGCTCCCTTTTGACAGCTGTAACAATTTAATTAGCTTTTTTTCATATTTACTGTGTATATTGACTGTATATACAAACAAGCACTTACAAAAAAGAGGTAGGCAGCACAACATTAAAATATTTTGGTGTAAAAAACTGAACAAAAATAATTTTTAAGCATGGTCATTCAATGTCACAGTAAAAACATCTGACTATTGATAATGTTCAAAAATGGAAAAGGTGTGGTAGCCATGAGCTACAGCTGAAGCAGAGTGAGGTATTGTAAATATAAACATTGAAGAATATGCAAAGGGTTTAAACGTTGATTGAGATTAGTTTCTCTTTTTATAATTATATCCAGTGTTCTTTTAAGATAGTTTTCATTATACACTCCATTCATAATGTATGATCTGGGCCGACATTTTTATCCTCAAATGACATATCCTTTGTCACATGTTAGTACCGAAATTGTTGGTACATGCCACTTCCAATGTATGTGAATTAAAACACATTCTCTGGAATCCATAAGGAGTGTTGTAGATACTCTTTGGAAACCCGTCCTGCGGTAATGCAACAAATGGTGGAACTTACAACTGCTTTCTGTATGTGTCAGTAAGGTACAGTTGTGCTTATAAGTTTACATACCCTGGCAAAATTTATGATTTCTTGGCAATTTTTCAGAGAATATAAATTATAACACAAAAACATTTCATTCACTCATGGTTAATGTTTGGCTGAAGCCATGTATTATAAATCATCTGAGTTTACTCTTTTTAAATCATAATCACAACACAAACTACCCAAATGACCCTTATCAAAAGTTTACATACCCCAGTTCTTAATACCGTGTATTGTCCCCTTTAACATCAAGAACAGCTTGAAGTCTTTTGTGGTATTTGTGGATGAGGCTCTTTATCTTCTCAGATGGTAAAGCTGTCCTCTTGGCAAAAAGCCTCCAGACCCTGTAAATTCTTGGGCTGTCTTTCATGACCTGCATGTTTGAGATCTCCCCAGAGTGGCTCAATGATATTGAGGTCAGGAGACTAAGATGGCCACTCCAGAACCATCACTTTATTCTGCTGTAGCCAATGACAGGTCGACTTGGCCTTGTGTTTTGGATCATTGTCATGTTGGAATGTCCAAGTACGTCCTATGCGCAGCTTCCTGGCTGATGAATGCAAAGTTAATTTTTTGATAACATACTGCATTTATCTTGCCATCAACCAAATTTGACTAAATTTCCTGTGCCACCTTTCACATCCCCAAAACATCAGCGATCCACCTCCGCGTTTCACAGTAGGAATAGTGTACCTTTCAACATAGGCCTTATTGACTCCTCTCCAAATGTAGTGTTTATGGTTGTGGCCAAAAAGCTTAATTTTTGTCTCATAACTCCAAATTACTTTGTGCCAGAAGGTTTGAGGCTTGTCTCTGTGTTGTTTGGTGTATTGTAAGCTGAATACTTTGTTGCATTTGTGTAGTAATGGCTTTCTTCTGGCAATTCCACCATGCAGCTCATCTTTCTTCAAGTGCCTCCTTATTGTGCATCTTGAAACAGCCACACCACATGTTTTCAGAGAGTCCTGTATTTCACCTGAAGTTATTTGTAGATTTTTCTTTGCATTCTGAAAAATTTTCCTGGCAGTTGTGGCTGAAATTTTAGTTGGTCTACCTGACCGTGGTTTGGTTTCAGCAGAACCCCTCATTTTCCACTTCTTGATTAGAGTTTGAACAGTGCTGATTGGCATTCCCAATTCCTTGGATATCTTTTTATATCCCTTTCCTGTTTTATACAGTTCAACTCAGTGGTGTATTTAGGTTTTGTGCTGCCCTAGGCCTGACTAAACTCATGCACCCCCCTAATTTAAATACGACCCACCCCTTGCTGCCGAGGCCACACCCCTTCCTGTTTAAGACCCGCCCTATCATCTGTAAACCACACCCCTTCCTCTTTAGGCTCATTTGGCACCTTTCAGGGGGGAGGGGGGAACAGGTACCCTTCCCCACTCCCTGGAGACTGCAACTAAATGTGGACTGTTTAAAGGGTTTGCATTGATTTTAGCATGCATGGAGCACTTTGCACATGCCAGTGGCGACTGGTGCTCAAAATTTTTGGGGGGGTGCAAACAAACTAAGAAATTCAGAAAAAAAGACATCAATTGCAGCCTCACTGTGCCCCATCAAATGCAGCCACTGTTCCATCAAACGCAGCCACTGTGCCCACCAAACGCAGCCACTGTGCCCACCAAATGCAACCACTGTGCCCATCAATTGCAGCCACTGTGCCCACCAAATGCAGACTCTGTGCCCCATCAAATGCAGCCACTGTGCCCACCAAACGCAGACACTGTGCCCACCAAACGCAGACACTGTGCCCCACCAAACGCAGCCACTGTGCCATCAAACGCAGCCACTGTGCCATCAAACGCAGCCACTGTGCCATCAAACGCAGCCACTGTGCCCACCAAACACAGCCACTGTGCCCATCAATTGCAGCCACTGTGCCCACCAAACGCAGCCACTGTGCCCACCAAACGCAGCCACTGTGCCCACCAAATGCAGCCACTGTGCCCATCATTTGCAGCCACTGTGCCATCAAATGCAGCCATTGTGCCCCATCAAACGCTGTCACTGTGCCCCATCAATTGCAGCCACTGTGCCTTTAAACGCAGCCATTGTGCCCCATCAAACGCTGTCACTGTGCCCCATCATTTGCAGCCACTGTGCCTTTAAATGCAGCCATTGTGCCCCATCAAACACTGTCACTGTGCCCCCTCATTTGCAGCCACTGTGCCTTTAAACGCAGCCATTGTGCCCCGTCAAACGCTGTCACTGTGCCCCATCAATTACAGCCACTGTGCCTTTAAACACAGCCATTGTGCCCCATCAAACGCTGTCACTGTGCCCCATCATTTGCCGCCACTGTGCCTTTAAACGCAGCTATTGTGCCCCATCAAACGCTGTCACTGTGCCCCATCATTTGCAGCCACTGTGCCTTTAAATGCAGCCATTGTGCCCCATCAAACGCTGTCACTGTGCCCCATCAATTGTAGCCACTGTGCCTTTAAACGCAGCCATTGTGCCCCATCAAACGTGTCACTGTGCCCATCATTTGCAGCCACTGTGCCTTTAAACGCAGCCATTGTGCCCCATCAAACGCTGTCACTGTGCCCCATCATTTGCAGCCACTGTGCCTTTAAATGCAGCCATTGTGCCCCATCAAACGCTGTCACTGTGCCCCATCATTTGCAGCCACTGTGCCTTTAAACGCAGCTATTGTGCCCCATCAAACGCTGTCACTGTGCCCCATCAATTGTAGCCACTGTGCCATCAAATGTCAACACTGTTCCCATAAAACTCTTATAATTTTTTTCAATAACTTTACCTGCTGTGCCGAGGAGAAGGGTCAAGCAGTGTGGAGGAGGGTAGGCGGAGCATAAGGCTCCACCTCTGCCAGTCATCGGCCGCTTATGGGGGCGTGAGTCACACGCCACCCCCCATATGAGAGAAAGTCCCCCCACCCATCTTCCTGATTCCAGGCTCCCGCGCCCGCCCCCGCACACATGCAGCCCACGGCAGCTGCCTTGCTGTAGCGGGCGGCGCTGCTGTGTATGGGCGTGCCTGTCAGAGGGTGGAGGGGCGTGAGCTCTGCTAAGCACGCCCATACACACGCCCCTCCACTCTCTGCCAAGCACGCCCATACACAACAGCGCCGCTACAGCAAGGCGGCCGCCGTGGGCATGTGTGCGGGGGGCGGCTGCGGGAGCTGGGAATCGGGTGGGGGGACTTTCTCTCATGCGGGGGGGCGGCTTTTTTTGCCCTGGTTCACTTACCTTTTCCCGTAGATCCTTTGACAATTCTTTTGCTTTGCCCATGACTCAGAATCCAGAAATGTCAATGCAGCACTGGATGAAAGATGTAAGGGTCTGTCAGGAGTCCAGAAACTCATTGACCTTTTATACACACACTAATTACAAGCAAACAGATCACAGGTGCGGATGGTTAACTTTAATAGCCATTCAAACCCCTTTGTGTGCATGTTATCAGGCCAAAATCACTAGGGTAGGTAAACTTTTGATCAGGTTCATTTGGGTAGTTTGTGTTGTGATTATGATTTAAAAAGAGTAAACACAGTTGATTGATAATACATGGCTTCAGCCAAACACTAACCATGAGTGAAATAAATGTTTTTGTGTTATCATTCATATTCTCTGATGGCAAATGGCCAAGAAATCATAAATTCTGCCAGGTTATGTAAACTTATGAGCACAACTGTATATATGGATCTGTTGTAACTTTAACAAAATTGTTGCAAGCATCTCTCCTGCAAAGAAGCAAAATTTGAAGGTAGAGAATCTAATTGTAGAAACTGAGAGAATGTTAGAAATGTATCAAATATCAGTTCCAGAGAAACTTAAAGAATTGCCTCAAACATGCAACACAGTAATTACATGTGTAACACAGCACCAACAATTTACTCCAACAAGACAACACATACAAAGTAAAAGGGAATGCAGGTACCAAAATGTAAAGCAAAGCAATGCCCTATAAGGTTGCCACACAGGAGACTTGAATGGCCAAAAAAGGAAAAAAAGTAATCTGGGAATATAAATATGCATATGACTCCAGTAAGATCATAGACACGATCATAGAGACGATCATAGAGACGATCAGTATGCACTCATCTGAAAGAAATGCATAAAGCTAAGGACTATAGTGCTACTGGTGAACAAGAACCAAGAAATTCGTAGAACATAATACGTTGCCAGCGTTGTCCTCACCTGAGAGATGAGGTGGGAACACACGCATTGAGGCACTAATCACCTGTGCCCCTCCCCCCCTCAGTTGGGCATTAACCATTGACCTGAAGTGTCGCAAAATATGCAGCTGTAGACCAATAATGTAGCCAGCAAGGCCAGGTTTTGTGAAATCGTGAGATTCTAACCTGAGAGATGTAAATCAGCTCCTCCATAGTTAGGATTTGATTAATGAGAGCAAACCATTCCACACCAGTAGGTAAGGTTTCAAATCTTCAATGGACAGGGACACATAGCCTCATGGCTTTACCATATGCCTGGCATTTGTGATATAGGCACCTCGAGAGGCTTGAGTGGTGTAAAAGGTATTGCGCAGGGAAAAAAAAACTGAATTTACCTATCATCTTAGCAACCTATCTAAGAGGGTGCTTCACTGTTATTGTATAATTTCCTTATACATTTGTTGCAAAAATAGTACTATAAAGTATATTAAAGTAAATGTGTTAGTCTGTTTATAAAAGATTGATTTGTTCATGGCTCGATAAACAGTGTCAGCCTGCGATTGTTCCCACAACCTGTCTGTTAGCAATTTGGAATAGATAAACTCATTTTGGTGCTACAATCTCTTGATGTGTACTTTTACATCAGATTTTCCATGCATGGGTTCAACTTCACAGAAAATACAAAGGAAATGGTCTCATTCACATGGGGCGTACAAAACTGTATCCTCGTGAAGGGCCGTGTTTACCCACACAGGTGTTCTGTGCATCCTTGTGTAGGGAATCCCATTGTTGTCAATTAGGACTCAGAGGCTGCATGGACATGTGTGGGTGCACGGTCATGCAGCTTCCTGGTGACTTTAACCTAGTTAGACCCACAGTCTGTCACCACACCGACTGCAATAACTCCTGGCTAATCAGACTACTTTGACTATGTTTGCTGTTTTTACAGCCAGACAGGTTAGAGCAAAGACATACTACTTCACTACTAGTGTGCCTGTACATTTGCTGTTGCCTCGTGCAACACAACTCTCCTAATGAGTGGGAGCCCTGACTGGACAGAGTGACTGCCTTTTGTGGAGCAACATGTAGGAACATGTGTGATAGAGTTATAGTGAAGTTAACCAACACATAGTGATGAATACCAAATTTGGTCTAGACTTCAAAGACCTATGTTTAACAAAAGGGTTAAAAAATAAGAATAGAACTAATATATGGCTAATACTATTTACCTTCTTTACTGTGTCTTTTGAAAACCTCAATACATTTTTTGAACCAGAAAAAAAAAAGAATAGAAAGGCTTCTAAAATGTTGGAAATGGTAAGCTTGTTCATGGAAAATACATGGTCACAGGTGATGATCAGACCTTTATTTAAGAAGTTCACGGCTAAAGTTAACTATACAGAAAGGAGACAACATTGGAATTCTATTGTTATTTTTTCCACTGCACTTCATTAAGATTGAGTAAATTGGATCAATTTGAAAGCTGCAATGTGCCATAATGAAGAGGGACTGCTACATTATTAAGGCAACTTGAAGTTTTATTCTGAAGCTGGACCAGGGAGATACAACTGTCACTTTTTCAGTTGACACAAAAACTAGGGCATTGGGCCTCAATGAAGAAAATCCAGCTACAGGAACTGTTCTACTAATAGAAGATTGTATTGCATTTTTTCATGGTGTCCATTTTTTTAATAATAATTATAAACTTAAATCATTCACATCTAAGACAAATGATGTCAGACAATTAAAAATGATTTTCCTTATAAATAAACAGATTACTTTCTCTAGCCAAGAAAATATATACTCATAAGTAACAAATGGGGTGAACACTAATATAACATGTCACACATCTACATAATGATAAGAGAAAAGTGAACTTTTTAACATCTCATGAAAGGGCTTTAATTGCCTATCTAGCCCTCTGAAAATTATAATTGCCTGACTGTCATGTCTTTTCTCAGGCTTCAATACGTCAAAGACGTGTATATCTACGCTTGAACTCACAACAAATACCTAGAAGCTGCTAGCACATTTGATGGTGACAAATTTCAACAATACATATAGGTTGCAGCGCTTCTTAAGAAAGTCCTAATGTAAAAGAGGAGTTCCTTTAACATAGTACAATGACAGTTTAGAAGGAGGATATGAGTCCAAGCTGGAGACTGCCACAGAACACACCACCACTTGCTGCATCTTACCAAATAAAAATGACCCCCTATTATGTAGGGTCAAACACACTAAATGTATCCTTAAGCAGGCTCCCAGTGTGGCTCTCCTCATCTAGCATCAGATCATAGTGACGTGGGATGGAGGCATGGACCTTTTCAGTGGAGACGCCAGATGAGGAGAGCCACACTGGGAGCCTGCTTAAGGATACATTTAGCATGTTTGACCCTCCATAATAGGGGGTCATTTTTATCTGGTAAGAGGCAGCGAGTGGTGGTGTGTTCAGTGGCGGTCTCCAGCTTGGACCCATATCTGTCAGGGCTGGGCTCAGACCTTCCTTCTCTGAGCTGGCCGCTCAGCTGTCGGCTAATTGCCAGCTCCTATCTCTCCACAGTTACTCATCTGTTGATGATATCCTGCTCGTCAGTCCTGCCTACTTAAGCCGTGCAGTTCAGAGAAGCTCTGCCTTTGCCTTGATCATCATCACAGAAACTATCTCCTGCGATCCTGTTCAAGACTTGCTTTGCTGACATCCCTTCTGGCTCCAGATCCTGCTTGCTGTTCCACTACATTGATCCCTGACTTCTGGCTTGGCTTACTATCCGTTCTGGTTTTCTGAACTTTGGCTGTTTTGACTACGTTTGTTCTTTTTACTTTTATTATTAAACAAGTGTGATTTAAATGTACTTCTGTCTCGGCCTGATTTCATGGTTTCTGACAGTAGGCGAAGGCCATGAATTCAGAAGATGCAGTCAATCCACTTGATGGTAATATTTTTTCCAGATTGGATGAACTGGACCACCGCATGGATCAGTTTGCCATGGCATTACAAACGCTCCTGAGTTGCACAGCTCACCTGGAATCTTCAACTGTGGCTGCCCCGGCACAACCTATGTTGCAGGCCAACCCCCCTGCTGCTCCAGTCTCTGTGCAGGCACCCACCTCGAGTATTACCTTTATAAGAGGTATGTCTGGTTCCGCTCCACTTCTCCAGCGATTTGGGGGTGATCCAGTCCAATGCAGAGGGTTTCTCAACCAGGTTGAGATATACTTTGAAATGCTGCCCCAGGTGTTTCCCACGGACAGAAGCAAAGTAGGTTTTGTGATATCTTTGCTTTTTGAGAGAGCCTTGGCCTGGGCAAACCCTCTATGGGAGATGCAAAAACCTGTTGTCTTGAGCTACCCTGAATTTGTGGCTTTGTTTAAAAGGGTATTTGACGTTCCCGCATGCTCCGCTTCTGCTGCCAAGTGCCTCATGTCCATCGAACAGAGTACGAGAACTGTTGCCGACTACGCCATTGAATTCCATACTCTGGCAGCAGAGGTTGCATGGAATAATGAGGCCCTCGTGGCTGCTTTTTCTCTCAGATACCATCAAGGATGAGATAGCAGCCCAAGATATACCCACTGAGCTGGAGAGGTTGATCACGTTTGCCATCCTCATTGACTTCAGACTCAGAGAAAGACTCTCTTTTAAGGAGCGCTTGCAGAAGCCTCCTGTACATTTGTCTCCGAGCCTTGCAGTCCCACCCATGCCTCCCTCACCTCCCATGCCTCCTGGTACTGTCAGTCAATGAAGGTGAACCAATGCACTTGGGTTTCACGTGTCTCTCTGCGGATGAGAGAACCCTTAGGAGGAGAGAGAGATTGTGCCTTTATTGTAGCCAGGCAGGTCACTCTGTGAAGTCTTGTACTACCCGTCCAGGGAACACCAGAACCTTGAGATCCTGTCATGGACAGACCTTCAGTGGCGTTGTTTCATTCCCAGTTATCCAGAAGGATAAGCCCCTGGTTTCGGTCGGCCTTTCGTGGGCTAAGTCGTCCTTCGAGATACAGGCTCTAATCGACTCTGGTGCTGCAGGCCTGTTCCTTGATGGTGCCTTTGTATCAAAGCACTCGATTGTGCTTTGATTGTGCTTTGTGACAATCCACTTGCCATTGAGGCTCTTGACGGAGACCTCTACAGCCTGCCCATGTGAGTCTTGAGACGGTTAGGTTGTCCATGGCCGTAGGGGCTCTTCACCATGAGATAATCCAATTCCAAGTTATTTCCTCACCTAAGTTTCCTCTGTTTATTGGTTATCCTTTGTTACAGAGGCACAACTCCTCTTTTGATTGGCTCCATGATGAGGTTCTCTCCTGGTCACTACAATGCAGTGAGACATGCTTCCAGAGGGGAGCCAAGGTCCTGTCCACCTCTTCACTCTCCTCCCTGCTGGAGGAGTACTGCGATTTTAGCAATGTCTTTGACAAAGGTCAAGCCGGTAGTTTGCCTCCACACCGGCCGTATGATTGCACAATTGACATTCAACCTGGTGCCATACCCCCTCATGGCCGGGTTTACCAATTGGCGGTCTTGGAGGATAAGGCCTTGGAGGAGTATGTTGCAGATGCACTTTCTCGAGGTTTCATATACAAATCCTTGTCTCCTGCTGGTGCTGGTTTCTTCTTTGTGAAGAAGAAGAGTGTTGAACTGAGAGCTTGTATTGATTATAGGGGTCTCAATCATTTCACGATTAAAAATACCTATCCGATTCTGTTGATTACCAAGTTATTTGACTGCATCAAGGGTGTAACGGTTTTCACAAAGCTTGATTTGAGAGGGGCATACAACCTCATGAGGATTAAGGAGGGTGGCGAGTGGAAAACTGAGTTTAATACCAGAACAGGCCGTTATGAGTACCTCGTAATGCCTTTTGGCCTTTGTAACGCCCCGGCAGTTTTCCAGATATTTATTAATGAGATTTGTTGCAGTTATGTGTGGTGGTTTATCTCAATGATATCCTCATATTTTCCAAGTCCCTGGAGAGCCACCACACAGATGTCTGTCGTGTGCTTCAGAAACTAAGAGAGAAGGATGTACACTGAGGTAAGCCTTGCAAAAAAAAAGAAAGAAACACCCCTGCTAGTATCTTTTTTTTATCCTTTATATTCTTTATTAATGTTTCTTAGATTTACATCACATCTTAAACACAATTTAAAAAAGGTAAGAAAAAAAGGCAGTGCTGCATAATAAAATTGCTATTGACAGCTTTGAATTTTCAACACACTGACTGCTAGTATCTTAGTAATCTGGCTATAGGATAGTTCTGCCTGCATTAGTGTACATAAAAATATTTGAATGTTTGTCTCTGAAGGAGAATCAAACTGCAGCCCAAATTCCCTAGTGAATTTATTCCACTATTGCCATGTGGCCGTGTATTTGGCCCACGCGCTATTAGCCACCAAATTCTTGATTGACTTTATCAAAATTTAAATCAGGTTCCATAGATGTTTGGGACATGCCTGTCCTTCCTTGTCCGCATTTGACAGTAGCTGATGGAATTTGTGTATCTGTAATGCATCCACAATTTGTTTTTACCTGGAACATGTCTTGCTTTTACCCAGATATTAAAGCATAAAAATACCAGATACCTAAGTAATTTTACTACCAGAAGGGATTTTGTTAAATGCCAAATTACTGCATCAATAATGCCTTTATTATCGGAGTGTCATGGTTATGCAGTAATCTTTCTCAGTCAGCTTACCCCTCCTCATGTGTTCAGACCAAGAGGCCAGCCACTCTCACCTGGCTGTTTTTATAACCTCTCCTCTAAGCATGGCTCCACCCCAGGCCCTATCAGGGAACCCTATATTAACCTGTGCACTGCAAGCCAGCAGTGCTAATCAACCATTGCGTATCCATTGTGTATCTGGCTTCCTGTTTCCTGCTTGCCGTGTGCTCTGCGTTTGTCTCTGTTACCGACCTTGGCATGTTCCCGACTATTCCTGTCTGCTCGTGACCCTGACCTTTTGGCGTGTCCCCGACTATCCCTGTTTGCCTGTGACCCTGAACCTTTGGCGTATTGTTCCTGTCTGCTAGTCGCCCTGACCTCTGCCTTATCCTTTTACTATCCTTGTTGTTCCAGCCTGCTGCTTCCTTCTCCTGTAGTCTACCGTGAGCGTGAGTTGTGAGACCCTAGGGGCAGCGACCTGGAGCCAGACTGCTATGCTATGCTCTAGCTTCCACTGGGATCTGTGTTAGTGATCTGGTAGACCTGCTACCTGAACCTCCCTGGGTACTATCCGCAGCAGTCAGTCCTAGGGTCCACTATCTTAGCGGTGCACTTCCGACTCCTACGGAGTGCATCTGTCACCTGGTCTCAGGTGACCTGACACAAAGTTAATTAACATTCTTTTATTGGCAAATTTTTCACCCCATATTTCTAATGCTACAACTAATGGGAATAATTAGAGTAGAACTATGCTCCTAGCGGCTTTCATTTGTATCCATCTTTTTGGCCACCCACTACAGCACCAGTGACTGCCCCATATTGCAGCAAAACTGAAAGATTCAGCTGCATCTGTGTATAATTCCATATCTGATGAGAAAACAAAATCTGTTTGAAAAAATGAATGCCCGTTATACAAGTCAAAAAATTTCATCCACACCATGAGGTCCTCTTTAAGATCTGTTGTTATTCTAATGTGTGAAAATGGGAATTTAAGCCCTGGCATAGCTATATATAGCCTTTATGAGAATAACCTGCTCACCAGCATCACTCTGGTTGCAAATGCTAGTTGCCCTAATAAAGATTGAAGCTCTTTTAATAAAAAATGTTTTCGTCTTATTATCCAAGATATTCATAGCTTTAATCCCGTTAACTTTATTCAACGGTAGCTGAAATTCTAATAATTCCATGCCTATTCTTATGCCTAGAAATTAAATGGATGTGGATGGCAACACAGTCTTTTCATCAGCAAGAGGGACTCCAAATTTTTTTGTGATCGAACCAAACAATTTCAGCATGAATAAACAAATAGAAGATTGGACAGGGCCAATAAATAGGAAGTTATCAAGGTAGTGTAATATACCATCATGACCATATTCAAATGAAACCACCCTGAAGGAGTGATGTAAATTTCTTGAAATACGCACTTGATATAGAACATCCCATGGGGAGGCACATGTAGTAAAATTTATCTTCGAATACCATGCCAAGTGAATTATAAGAAGCTGAACCAATCTAAATGCTGCTTTAATATCCGCTTTAGCGAGTAGTGCAGCTTTCCCAAATTTCCTGATATGACAAGCGGCATCTTCAAAAGTACAGTATGAGACGGATGTTAGCTCCTCATTTATCCCATCATTTAACGATGAACCTATCGGGAAGGATAAATGATGTATTAAGCTAAATGAGCTGGGATCCTTCTTAGTGATAATTCCTAAGGGAGATATTCTAAAATTTTTAAATGGGGGGAACTAAATGGTACCCTCCCTAATTTCCTTATCTAGCCTCTTCTTAACAATATGTGAAAATGGTTATACCAACTTTAAATTATTAACTAATTTGCATTGAATGCCCTTAAAAACTGGCAAAGGAAAACCTCTGGAGAAAACTTCAATTATAAAAACTGGCTGTCGTCTGGATAAATTTCCAACCAGTGCTGCATGGTTCACTGGTGTATAAGCCTTTTGAATGATTATCTCTTTGACTGTGTATATTGGCATTCCTTTTGAAACATTTGAGTAAGGGGTGGCTGCCTGAGCAGTGTGAGCACTCATGCTCGTATTTGCATGACCCCTCACTGTTTTCACTGGTTCTCGTTAAACGCAAAACAGTGACCCCTTTTATAAGGGGACACTGTGAAGGAGGGCAGTTGTTTAGGGTGTACCAGTTTTTGAGGTGTTACAGGGTTTAACCATAAACCTATATCCTTATTGCCCCATTTTAATGATGGATAAATGGATAATGTTTGTCTAAATGACTCATCGTACTGATACCAGCCTAAACCACCAAAGCTTTTATATGCTTCAAGCACATGCTCAAGGTGTTGAAAAAGACTGCTACAGTATTCCGGGTGTTTTTCTCCTAGCACACTGGCATAAATGCTAAATGACTACAACCAATTATGAAACAATCTTGCCTCAGGTCTATCTTCCTCAAGTTTATCCTCTGATTTTTTGTCAAGTTTGACTGTAAACTCTTTTGCGGAGGTCAGTAAAGACAAAATTTCGATAAACTGCCCTTTCCATACTTTATCTTTAACCTGAGCAGACAGGTGATACCCAAGCAGTGAAATTTTACATGGTAAAATTTCTTTTAGACATTCTGTAACTGAAGAATTAGTAAAATTCAATTCCGCTGGAAGAGTATTACTATTAGTATTAACCGCTGAAAATGAAGAATTATTGTTGACATTAGACACTTTTTTAATCCTATTCCTGGATTTATTAACCCATACATTAGAGTAATTATAATTATTATTACTAGGAGTATTAATGCTGTCAGCTAACTTATTTATAGATTCTATTATATTTTTTCCTTGTCAAAAGAAGTTTATTGAGTATACAATAATATAAAGATACATGAAGTAAGTTTACAAGGATCTATAAAGTAAGCTCATTGTTTTACAGTAGGGTTTGTATAGGTAAGTATCATGAAATTTCAAATATTAAACATTGGGTTCACATAAACCTAAAATAAAGGTATATATTATTTCATTAGTTTCTTTTGTAGGTATTTAAATAATTTATACCTACTAAACATATTATTTACAGGTAAAATGTGTATAGGTCAAATGAATTCTGATAATGAGCTTTAATCGTAAGGTGGAGAAAAGGAAAGAGAAAGAAGAAAAAGGGTAGAAAGACAGAGAAATGGTCCACAAGGTTGTCCTGCTCATCAGCTTATTATTCTTTTTAGTTCTCTCTGAAGCCTTAGAATGGATGTCTCTATAAGTAATTTAATCTGCTACCATGGCAAAAGGACAGAGTCATTGAAATTTGACAGGAACTGTTGTTTTATCCAAGGATGACAAAGTTTTTCAAATTTTGGAATTTGATTTTGATCAATAGCTACCATCTTAGCATGGGACATTGTATTATTCATTCTGTGAATTGTTTCTGCTAGTACCAATGTAGGAGATTTCCATGCCTTGGCCACTGTTTGTTTTGCAGCCGTTATTAGTTGGATCATAAGTTTGAATTGAGAAAATGTTAACCATTCCGGTTTTAGATTAAGTAAAGTTATACATGGATCTGGTTGTATTATTCTTTTAAATATTTTAGATGCAATCACGAAGATTTCCTTCCAGAAGGTTTGGATTACTGGGCACGTCCACCATATGTGTAAATGTGTGCCTATATCTGGACACCCTCGAAAACAAAGAGCTGAGGTATTAGGTGAATATTTAGCCACTCTGGCGGGTACAAGGTACCAGCGAGTTAAGACTTTATAATTTGTCTCCAGTGCTAAGATATTGGGTGAAGATGACTTAGATGTGAGCCATATATTAGACAAGTCCGTATCTTCTAAAGTTCGTCCCAGGTCCTCCTCCCACCTCTGAACGTAAGAAGGTTTATTAAGATTTATGACTCCATATAAATGATTATAGAGTGATGAAATTGTACCTTTAGCAAATGGATCTTTTGTACAGATTGATTCAAAAATGGATAATTGGGACAATGGTGTATCCACATTTAGGAATGGTGTATAGAAATTTTTGATTTGGAGATATCTAAATATCTCAGAGTTTGGTAGATCATATTTTTCTCTAAGCGATGGGAATGAAAGGAATGATTTAGATGCTATGAAGTCATTTGGTGTCTGAATGCCTGATGTTGTCCAAGCTTTAAAAGAATTTGGGTAGATCCATGCCGGATAAAAGGCCAGATTTCTGATAAAAGAAAGGAGAGGATTGTGTGGAGATTGTAACTGATATTTGGTTTTTAGTTTATCCCAGAGAGATAAGAAGTGTTTAGTTATGGGATTATGAATTTTAAAGCGGTCTTTAGGATCAAGCCATAATAAATTTGATATTAATAGTGGGTCATTTTCTGAAGCCTCTATAAATACCCATAATGGGATTTCCTGTTTTGCATGGTATTTGGACAGACTGGCCAAATGTGCTGCTCTGTAGTAGTTAGTAAAATTAGGGTATCCCAGGCCTCCTTTATTTTTGGGAAGATGTAGTGTGTGTATAGGTATACGTGGTTTAGAAGAGCCCCATATAAACGAAGTTGCTCTTTTTTGTACTATTCTCAAAAAATAGGAAGGAATTGGAATAGGGAGGACTCTGAATAGATAAAGCAATTTGGGTAGAATAGTCATTTTGATTGCATTAATCTTCCCTATCCAGGATAAAGGAAGTTGTGACCATTGTTTTATTAGATTTGTGATCTGTCTTAATACAGGAGGATAATTGGTTGAGAATAAGTCAGAATGAGATGCTGTTAAATGAATTCCAAGATATGGGATTGATTTTTCTGCCCATGTGAATGGGAGTGCAGCCCTAGCCGGGATCAATTCTATGTTTGTGAGTGAAATATTAAGCACTAGGCATTTCTTAGGATTAATCATAAGGCCGGATAGGGCAGCAAATCCATCAAGAGCTGGTATTAAGTTAGGACCAGAGACCTGTGGTGATGATAGAAAAAGTAATATATTGTCTGCAAATATACATAGTTTGTGTGTAATACCTCCTACTTCAATGCCAGTTATAGTTTGGTTTGTTCTGATGTATTGGGCCATGGGTTCGAGTATAAGGGCAAATAATAAGGGAGATAATGGGCAACCCTGTCGGGTACCTCTTTCGATATTAAAGGCTTCAGATTTGTATCCAGCATATTTTATATAGGCTTTGGGTTTATTATATAGTGCTTTAATCCATGTTAAAAAGTGGGGTCCAAAACCCAATTTTTGTAATGAATATTGCATATATTGCCAGGATACTGTGTCAAATGCCCTCTTAATATCGAAAGATAGAAAACATAAAGGGATTTTCCGTTTTTTAGCAATATGTGCCAATAACACTGCCCTGCGTATATTATCGCCTGCCTGTCTATTTGGCATGAAGCCTACTTGATCTCTATGTATTAATTTTCCTATAATACTATTGAGGCGTTTTGCTATTATTTTTGCTAATAATTTGAGATCAAGGTTTAACAGAGAGATAGGCCGATAATTCAGGCAGGATGTATCATCAGAAAGGGGTTTTGGGATCATACAAACAATTGCCATTAGTGTTTCTTGCCGAAAAGAATGTCCTTCTAGAAGTTTGTTAAAAGTTTCAGTGAGAATGGGGGAGAGTATTTCTGAGAATGTTTTATAATATAAGGCCGAGTAGCCGTCTGGGCCTGGTCTTTTGTTAAGTTTTAGATCTTTTATGGCGTTAGCAACTTCATCTATAGTTATAGGCTCATCCAAACTGTTTTTTTGATTCTGAGACAACTCAGGTAAGGTAATTTTTGAGAAAAAGGATTCAGCCTCTGAAGGACTAAATTCATTGTTTGTCTTGTATAAAGTTGCGAGATGTGAGTGAAATTTATGGACTATTTTAAATGGATTACAAGTATAAACATCTTTTGATAATTTCAAACGTATAGGTTTGAAAGATTTGTTAGTTGAATTTAATGCCCGAGCCAAATATGTGCCTGGTTTGTTTGTATTCATGTAGAAATTGTGTTTGGAGCGCTTGATGGATTTATCTACTGACTCTGTGAGAAATAGATCGTATTCCAATCTAGTTTTTTCCAGATGAGATTTTGTACTCTGAGATGGATTATCTTGGAATGATATGTAGGCAGCATTAAAATTTAGTTCTAGTTTTTTTGCTAAATTTTTGCGTTCCCGTTTAAATAGTGCCATTTGTCTTTGTATTACACCATGCAAGACAGGCTTATGAGCTTCCCACAGTGTTATTGGGGAAATGTCTGTTGTATTATTAATTGATATGTATTCCTTTAAAGCTTGTTCAATGGCCATTTGATGTAGTGGGTGTTTGAGCATTATGTCCGGTAGGTACCAAGTTCGGTCATGTGCTTTTGGTATGGCTGAGGCTATAGTAGTGTATACTGCATTATGGTCAGACCAAGGAATCAGAATTATATCTGATGCAATAATTTCTGGTATCATTCCTATTGTTAGAAAAATATGATCTATTCTGGTAAAGGTTTGATGAGGGTGCGAGAAATAAGTGAATTTCTTTTTTATTGGGTTACATTCTCTCCACGAATCTACCAGATTGTACTTGGAAAGAAGTTGAGAAAAAGGTAATTTAGAGGTTATTTTGGATGGTGTAAAAGGTGATTTATCTAGAAATGGGAGGAGGACCTGGTTCGAATCCCCGACATTATCACTGTTCCCATTTTGTGTGTATTAATCACTTGTAATATATGTGAGAGGAATGGTGTAGGTTGTTTATTAGGAGCGTAATAGGAAATCACCGTGATTGCTGTATCCATTATATAACCCATGAGTATCAGGTATCTACCTTCTGGGTCTTTAATTTCTGGTGATAAGGTAAATGGTGTGGATCGGTGAAATTAGAGTTCCCCTTTGTTTGGTACAGGCTGAAGCCGTGAAAATTTGTGGATAAAAAGGGGATATATATTTTGGTGTAGAATCTTTGGTGAAATGTGTTTCTTGGAGGCACACTATGTGAGCTTTCTTGTTATGGAAAGTACGGAAGGCTTTGGTCCTTTTTTGAGGAACATTTATTCCCTGAACATTCAGGGATAGTATATTCAGTGGTGCCATGGTATCAGATCAAATAGTTTTGACTTACTTTTTGATATGCAAAGCTGACTGCGCAGATCAACCTGTGTGGACTGAAGAGATGAAAAGATAGAAAAGAATCCAGTGAATTCTGGAGTAAAGAGTAAACAAAAAACACATGAGATTAGATGATAAATTGTATAAATTATTTTTTGCAAGTAATAACAATTTACCAGTGAAAGAGAATAAATATCTCTCTCAGGGGAGTAAGTGCCTTCGTCACACTCCCACATAATATGATTGGGAGAATGAGGAGGGCTAATGGGGGTACATGGATCTTCCGCTTACAGGAGAGAAGTGCTATGTCAAAAAACTTCAAAATGATGACTCAATAATTGGAGTGCAGAATATAGTTTTTGTTAGAATTATGTATTCCAGGGTGGTTGTATATGGTTAGTATTGCCCTAGGCTAAATAATTCAGTTAGAAAGGTACTGTTAATAACTTTGGTATTGATGAAGATAGTTTGAATTATTTTGGGATTTTAACCCTATTAGAGTAAACAATTACATATTTTAACCATATGTAAATGTTTAAATATGTGAACTCATAGATTTGAGGTTGTATTGAAACAGATTAGAATAAACAAAACATAGTTCTAGGAACTAGTTAGGTAGTAATATATTTGTTTTGAGGCAAAAAGAACAAGCTTCCATTACTTCTGGATTAGTGTTCATATTTGTCCTATAAAGTAATATATCTATTGTTATTACCAGAAAATATATAACTGAACAAGTATTTCCTTATTTCACTTATATATTCTAAAGCTATAGGAAACAGAAGTAATAAGAAATATAACTTGAATGTAACATGATCCCACACAATGTGTGACTATCAGAATGCAGTTACATTCAGTTATAAATACAGGTTTTTTTTTTATAGAGAACCATCTCTTAATACAATAAAATGAAGAGATACTAGGAATTAGGATGTCAGTCCATTGAATCTTCTTGGTCCATGGATGATGTGGCATAACGGTCTCTTTTGTGAGAATGATGATTCCCATTTTGTTCTGAAATTTTCAGGGTACTGCCTGAAGGTGAAGATGACGCCATTCTTCTGCGTGTGGGAGAGTTGCTGCTTGTGGGTTCTGTCAGATTTAATTTTAAAATGGTTTGTAGTTCATCTGCTGATCTGCTTCTGTAGATTGTACCTTGGTAAGTAAATCTGACTGAAAAGGGGAAACCCCATTGATACATAATATTGTGGCGTTGCAGTTCCATTAATTGGGGTTTCATGGAGCGTCTTTTAGTAATAGTAAGTTGGGATAGATCAGCAAAAATTTGATAATTGTGTCCTTGAAAATTAAGTTCCTTTTTTTCTCTTGCAGCAATTAATATTTGTTCTTTTGTTCTGTAATAATGGAATTTTGTGATTATATCACGTGGGGGTCCATCTTTCTTTTTGGCTGTGAGCGCTCTATGTACTCTGTCCAGTTCTAAACGTTCAATAGGGATATCTGGTTTTAATCCCTGTAATAGAGCAGTAATAGTAGATTGCAAGTCTGTCACAGTTTCAGGTATTCCCCTTATGCGCAAGTTTGAACGTCTGGCTCTATTTTTGTAATCTTCGAGCTTAGTTTGAAGTATTCAATTCTCTTCTTTTAAGTGTTCCAATTCTGTTATATTTTCTTGGGTTGTAATTTCAATTTCATCCATCTTTATTTCTAAGGCTGCGGTGCGGTTTCCCAGCTCTCTTTTTCTTTGGTTAGGCTGTTTGTTATTTGGTCTGAAGTTTGTTTTAAAGCCTTATGGAGCATCTTTTCAAATTGTAATAATATTACTGGGGATGCTGGGGAGGCTTGTGGAGAATTTTGTGAGAGGATTTGCTCTGTATCCGACTCAAATGGAGAGTCTTGCTGTGACATTTTCTGTCTGTGAGAGCGCACTGATGCTGTATATGGTGAGGTGATTGGCGCTGCTTTAGTTGCGGTGAGCGCCTGTGAGCTCTTTGTGAGGTGATTTTTATTTCTGCCGCGGCTTCCTCCCAGTACCATTTTTCCTGCCCAAACTTTCACAGTTTGTTCCCAGGGGCAAAGAGGTTCAAATGGATACCTTTTGAGCCTGCAGTCTCTGCTTTGTCCTTTTCTTCTCTCCTCAGCGGTGCAGAGCTCTAGCAATGCATGTCTGCTCCGCTAGACTCCGCGCATGCGCCCCCGATTCTATTATATTTTTTAAGACCTGCGCCAACTCACCCTGACCACTGGATATCGCTGTTGCATTAGCTTGCCTGGGAGAAGTCAGCAGCTGCTGCTCTATGAAGCCTCCAGTGGTCACTGTAGGTATTACTTGCTCTTGTGCATGAGTGAGCCTTGATTGAATGTTGAAGCCTCCTCAGCCATCACAGTGGATGCTGATACAGGAGCCCACCTCCCTCTATTTCTGGGCGGCGATGGAGATAGTGTTCTCCTCCTCCTCTTCTCTCTTCTGGTCCCCACACTAGAAGCCGCCTCTTCTGGTGGCGCCATATTAGGTTCTTCTAGCCCTGAGGGGGGAAGAGGTCATGTTGGCGGGCAGTGCTGATTCTGCTGGCGGAGTTGCAGGCTACGAGTAACAGGTCTGCCTCTCCTAATAATGACGCTAGGTACCTTTGCTGCTGCCGGTCCGTCTTCTACATGCACCTGCTCCCGCTGCATGGCATCTTCTTCACCCAGCTCCAGGCACCTTGTCAGCCATCTTCTCGTCTGCTGTCCCCAGCCCGCTCCAACACCCGGCGCATGAGGGTCTTAATGGTCATGACAGCAGTAGCTCTAGTATTATAGCTCTTTTGAGCTGAGTTTGTTGCTATACTCTGATCAGCTGTGAGGAAATTACTGCAGGGGGCCCCCTTATATAGATGAGCCCTGCTACCAGAATGTTCCCGCTGGTCATGTGACCTTCTGGAACATTCCAATGTGGTCATGTGACATTCCCCAATATTCTTCAATGTCAAATGACCCCAATTTTCCCATCTGACATACTATAAAATTTCTTAAAGTGACCCTCTCAGGCTATTCTTACCACTCTGACCGTAAAGAACCCTCTACGCACTTTAAGGTTAAGCTTTTCCAAAGTTTCCAAAGTTTCAATGGATAGCTGCATGTCTTTTAAACGCCCTCGTTTATTCTCTATGCTAGGTCACCAGTAGGGATGAGCTTCATGTTCGAGTCAAACCCATATTCGACGCGAACATCGTGTGTTCGGTCGTTTGCCGAATTACGAACGATATGGGCCATTCGTGACAAATTCGAGTGGCACGTCACGGCCCATAATTCACTGCGGCATCACAGTGCATTGCTGGCTGATGATTGGCCAAGCATGCATTATGACACGCATGCTTGGCCAATCACAGCACCAATTGTACAGAGAGCCATAATTGGCCAAAGCCAGGGTGGCTCAGGGGGTTTAGTACATGCCCCACACTATATAAGGCCATCTGCACGGCGGCCCTGTGTAGTATGTTCCAGCGTTGAGAGATAGATAGACAGGGAGACAGTGTCATTTGATTTAAGTTAGATAGAGTAGGCAGGTGAGTCAGTTAGCTGCACTTACAGTGTAATGTGTATATATATATATATATATATATATATATATATATATATATATATATATATATATACATACACACTGTATGCAGATTAGCTAGATCCGTTCCTGTTATTCTCTTCCTACTGACAGGCAGGCAGGTGTTTTTACAGTATTTACAGCTAACTGAAGAAAATTGCTGGTGTTCTTCTGATCCTATTAGTCCTATTAACTACAGTATTTACAATTAGTGTAGTGCGTCCTCTGCACAGTGTGCACCTAAAGCTACCTGAAGAAAATTAGTGGTGTTCTTCTGATCCTATTAGTACAGTACCGCAGGCAGCTGCAGTATTTACAAGTTAGTGTAGTGTGTCCTCTGCACAGTGTGCACCTAAAGCTACCTGAATAAAATTGGTGGTGTTCTTCTGATCCTATTAGTACAGTACGGCAGGCAGCTGCAGTATTTACAAGTTAGTGTAGTTCGTCCTCTGCACAGTGTGCACCTAAAGCTACCTGAAGAAAATTGGTGATGTTCTTCATATCCTATTAGTATCGCAGGCAGCTGCAGTATTTACAAGTTAGTGTAGTGCATCCTCTGCACAGTGTGCACCTAAAGCTATCTGAAGAAAATTAGTGGTGTTCTTCTGATCCTATTAGTACCACAGGACGCTGTAGTATTTACAAGTTAGTGTAGTGTGTCCTCTGCACAGTGTGCACCTAAAGCTACCTGAAGAAAATTGGTGGTGTTCTTCTGATCCTATTAGTACAGTACCGCAGGCAACTGCAATATTTACAGGTTGGTGTAGTGCGTCCTCTATACAGTGTGCACCTAAAGCTACCTTAAGAAAATTTGTGGTGTTCTTCTGATTCTATTGGTACAGTACCGCAGGCAGCTGCAGTATTTACAAATTAGTGTAGTGCATCCTCTGCATAGTGTGCACCTAAAGCTACCTGAAGAAAATTGGTGATGTTCTTCATATCTTATTAGTATCGCAGGCAGCTGCAGTATTTAAAAGTTGGTGTAGTGCGTCCTCTGCACAGTGTGCACCTAAAGCTGCCTAAAGAAACTTAGTGGTGTTCTTCTCATCCTATTAGTACAGTACCGTAGGCAGCTGCAGTACTTACAAATTAGTGTAGTGCATCCTCTGCACAGTGTGCACCTAAAGCTACCTGAAGAAAATTGGTGGTGTTCTTCTGATCCTATTAGTACAGTACCGCAGGCAACTGCAATATTTACAAGTTAGTGTAGTGTGTCCTCTACACAGTGTGCACCTAAAGCTACCTGAAGAAAATGAGTGGTGTTCTTCTGATCCTATTAGTACAGTACCACAGGCAGCCGCAGTATTTACAAATTAGTGTAGTGCATCCTCTGCACAGTGTGCACCTAAAGCTACCTGAAGAAAATTGGTGGTGTTCTTCTGATCCTATTAGTACCGCAGGCAGCTGTAGTATTTACAAGTTAGTGCAGTGCGTCCTCTGCACAGTGTGCACCTAAAGCTACCTGAAGAAAATTGGTGGTGTTCTTCTGATCCTATTAGTACAGTACCGCAGGCAGCTGCAGTATTTACAAGTTAGTGTAGTGCGTCCTCTGCACAGTGTGCACCTAAAGCTACCTGAAGAAAATTAGTGGTGTTCTTCTGATCCTATTAGTACAGTACCGCAGGCAGCTACAATATTTACAAGTTAGTGTAATGTGTCTTCTGCACAGTGTGCACCTAAAGCTACCTAAAGAAAATTGGTGGTGTTCTTCTGATCCTTTTAGTATCGCAGGCAGCTGCAGTATTTACAAGTTAGTGTAGTGCGTCCTCTGCACAGTGTGCACCTAAAGCTACCTGAAGAAAATTAGTGGTGTTCTTCTAATCCTATTAATACCACAGGCAGTCAGCTACAGTATTTACAGTTAGTGTACTGTGTCCTCTGCACAGTGTGCACCTAAAGCTGCCTGAATTAAATTGGTTGTGTTCTTCTGATCCTATATTAATACCATGGGCAGGCAGCTACAGCATTTACAGTTAGTGTACTGCATTCTCTGCACAGTGTGCACCTAACGCTACCTGAAGAAAATTGCTGTTGTTCTGCTCCTATTAATACCACAGGCAGGCAGCTACAGTATTTACAGTTAGTGTACTGTGTCCTCTGCACAGCGTGCACCTAAAGCTGCCTGAATTAAATTGGTTGTGTTCTTCTGATCCTATATTAATACCATGGGTAGGCAGCTACAGCATTTACAGTTAGTGTACTGCATTTTCTGCACAGTGTGCACCTAACGCTACCTGAAGAAAATTGCTTTTGTTCTGCTCCTATTAATACCACAGGCAGGCAGCTACAGTATTTACAGTTAGTATACTGTGTCCTCTGCACAGTGTGCACCTAAAGCTCTGTGTCTAGAGGCAACAGTGCTGGTCATGGAGAGGGTGCATCCTCATTAGCACGTGTCCGCGGGACACGCTTGTCCTTTTTTTCGCCAACTGGCCGTGTTGAGCAGCAACATGCAGAAGACCGCAGGCAGCTTCAGTTCCCAAACGCCACTTTTTCTCACGCAAGGCAATTCTGGCTCCCTACCGGCATGTGGAAGGCAATGTCTTGGCCTCACTGGACAGGGTGGTCAGCGGTAAGGTGCATATTGCCACTGACTCATGGTCCAGCAGGCATGGACAGGGAGGTTACCTATCTTTCACCATGCACTGGGTGACTCTTTTGGCAGCTGGGAAGGATGCAGGATAGGGTGCAGTAGTGTTGGAGGTTGTTCTGCCACCACGCCTCCAAAATACTACTAGAGGTGATTCTGCCACACCTCTCTCCTCCACCCCTTCTCTTCCTCTTCCTCCATGGCCTCTTCCTGTGCTGATTTGTCTTCGGAACCAGTGGTGCTCCGTAGGCGTTCAAGGGGCTACGCAGGCATGCAGGCCAAAAGATGCCATGCGGTGCTTGAGCTGGTGTGCTTGGGGGACAGGAGCCACACTGGGGCAGAGATTCTGTCAGCTCTACAGGGGCAGGTTCAGAGGTGTTTTACGCCATGCCAGCTTAAGGCAGGTATGGTGGTTTGAGACAATGGCACCAACCTCCTTTCCACCCTCCGACAGGGACAACTGACCCATATGCCCTGTTTGGCTCACGTCCTTAACTTGGTGGTGCAGTGGTTCTTGGGCAGGTACCCAGGCTTACACGATGTCCTGAGGCAGGCCAGGAAAATCTGTGTGCATTTCCACAGGTCATATAATGCCAGTGCTCGGCTGGCTGACCTCCAAAAGGAATTTAACCTGCCCAAGAACCGCCTAATCTGTGACATGCCCACCAGGTGGAACTCAACATTGGCCATGCTGCAGCGGCTGCACATGCAGCAGAGGGCCATCACTGAGTACCTGTGCGACTATGGCACCAGGACAGGTTCAGGGGAGCTTGTTTTTTTCCCCCACGCCAGTAAATCATGATCAGGGATGCATGCACTGTCCTGTCACCATTTGAGGAGGCCACGAGGATGGTGAGTAGTGACAGTGCATGCATCAGTTACACTTTCCCCCTTGTCCACCTGTTGGAGCACACTCTGCGTGGAATAATGGACAGGGCACTTGAAGCAGAACAGAGGCAGGAAGAGGAGGACTTCCTTAGCTCTCAAGGCCCCCTTTATTCAGACAGTGTTCCTGCGTGCCTGCCGATCCCACAGGAAGAGGACGAGGAGGAGGATGAGGAGGAGGATTGTGTCAGCATGGAGGTGGAGCCTGGCACTCAGCATCAGCAGCAGTCTTTAAGGGTTCATTTACAGTCCCAAGAAACCCATGGACTTGTACGTGGCTGGGAGGAGGTTGCTGCGGATCATGTTGTCCTTAGTGACCCAGGGGACTCCAGACCGAATGCCTCAGCAAACCTACGCTGCATGGCCTCCCTGATCCTGCAAAGCCTGCAGAAGAATCCTCGTATTCGTGGTATCAAGGAGAGGGATCAATAGTGGCTGGCAACCCTCCTTGCGGACCTTATCTTGCCGTTGCAGAGGGAGCAGGGGATGAAACATCTTCGGGAGGCCTTGCAGAAAGGTTTGTGCAACGCGTTCCCAGAGACTGGGAGGTTACAAACTCCTGTTCCTGGACAACGTGTTGCTGAGGCTTCGGTCAGTCAAAGAAGGAGAGGTGGAGAAGGTGGCCGTCTGAGCGATGCGTTCAGACAATTTTTTAGTCCGCAGCCCCAAGGTATGATCGGTTCCAGCAACCATCGCCAGTGTCTGTTTTACATGGTGCAGGAATACCTAGGGGCAAGATCTGACTTGGACACCTTTCCCACCGAAAATCCTCTGGGTTACAGGGTCTTGAGGATGGATCACTGGCCAGAGCTTGCACAGTATGCAATTGAGCTACTGGCCTGTCCTGCATCCAGCGTTCTTTCCGAACACACATTCAGTGCTGCTGGAGGCGTCGTAATCGATCACAGGGTGCGCCTGTCCATCGACTCGGTCGATCGACTGACCTTCATAAAAATGAATCAGTCTTGGATCACCACCAGCTACTAAGCACCTGATGCTGATGTAACCGAATAATTTTTTTTGAAATGTCAGATCCCTTCAAGACTGCCTATGCTGATGCTGAGTGACTATCCTGTTATGCTGAGTGACTATCCTCTTCCTCCTCAATGATCATGCTGATTGCTTGTAGAATATGTTTGGTTCTGGGCACTGCCACCAGTGGCTAAGGCCTAATTTTTCAGCCCCGTTTAACAGGGGCGTGTAATTACAATTTTTGATGCAATATTCTGCAAGGAGGGTTCGTTGCTGCGCTCAACTAGATTATTTGAGAGGGGTTGCAGTGTTGTGGCACCAGCAACAGTGCCTAAGGCCCAATTTTTCAGCCCCTGTTTAACAGGGGCATGTAATTACAATTTTAGATGCAATACTTTGCAGCAGGGCTCTTTCCTGCGCTCCAACTAGAGTATCTGTGAGGGATTGCAGTGTTGTGGCACCAACACCAGTGCCGAAAGCCCAATTTTTCAGTCGCTGTTTAACAGGGGCGTGCAATCACAATTTTTGATGCAATACTTTGCAGCAGGGCTCGTTCCTGCACTCCAACTAGAGTATCTGTGAGAAGTTGCAGTGTTGTGGCACCGGTGCCTAAGGCCCAATTTTTCAGTTCTTGTTTAACAGGGGCGTGCAATTAGAATTTTTGATGCAATATTTTACAGGAGGGCTCATTCCTGCGCTCCAACTAGAGTATCTGTGAGGGGTTGCAGTGTTGTGGCACCAGTGCCTAAGGCCCAATTTTTCTGCCCCTGTTCAACAGGTGCATTTAATTACAATTTTTGATCTAATATTTCACAGCAGGGCCCGTTCCAGCTCCCACCAAGAGTAACTGTGAGGACTTTCAGTGTTGTGGCAACACCACCACCACCAAAGGCCCAATTTTTCTGCCCTGTTCAACAGGTGCATGTAATTACAATTCTTGATCTAATATTTCAAAGCAGGGCCTGTTTCTGCGCCCACCAAGAGTGAGTGTGAAGACTTACAGTATTGTGGCACCAGCACCACCACCACCAAAGGCCCAATTTTTCTGCCCCTTTTCAATAGGCCCATGTAATTACAATTCTTGATCTAATATTTCACAGCAGGGCCCGTTCCTACGCCCACCAAGAGTAACTGTGAGGGCTTACAGTTTTGTGGCAACACCAACACCTAAGGCCGCAATTTCTGCAGAGTATATAGGGCAGGCCCCTACTTTCAAACAATCAACTTACAAATGATTCCTACTTGCAAACGGAAGGAGACAACAGGAAGCGAGATGAAATCTACCCCTAGGAAAAGAAATTCTCTCCTATAAGAGTTAATATGGGAAAAACATGTCTCCTCTCCACTGATGCTTTATCACCAATCCTTGTTTCACTAAAAACCCCAAATTGTCAAATTACATTTGTCATTGGGACAGAAAGTGAGGTGAAATCTTCTGAAGAGGTGCACAGACAGCAAAACAAATGTCACAGCTATGATAACCCTTCCCTTTGTTTTCCAAAAAGCTTAAAAATAGATTTTTTGGCTGGAGCTACACTTTAAAAATGTACCAGTTTAAAATTACAAACAGATTCTAACTAACAACAAACCTACATTCCCTGTCTTGTTTGCACCGCCTTTATACTGCTGTTCAGAGTATATAGAGGCCTGGGAGCCCCACGCCTTTCCTTTTTTAAATTTGGGTGCGGGGTTCCCCTTAATATCCATACAAGACCCAAAGGGCCTGGTAATGGACTGGGGGGGTACCCATGTCGTTTGTCTCACTGATTTTCATCCATTTTGCCGGGACCTGACATTACATTAAAGCTGCAAGCAGTTTTAAATGACTTTTATTCCTTTAAAAATGTCATTTTGTGCAGGGACTGTTCTAAGCACGGGAAACACGCACCATTTTACAGGCATACTATAGACACCCCCCAGGTAAGATATTTAAAGGAATATTTCACTTTTTTTCACTTTAAGCATCATTAAAATCACTGCTCCCGAAAAAACGTCCGTTTTTAAAACTTTTTTTTGCATTGATACATGTCCCCTGGGGCAGGTCCCCAAACCCTTTTTAGGACAATACCATGCAAATTTGCCTTTAAATTTAGCACTTTTGATTTTGAATGTTCAAGTCCCATAGACTTCATTGGGGTTCTAAAGTTTGCGCAAATTTTCGGTCCGTTCGCAGGTTCTGGTGCGAACTGAGCCGGGGGGTGTTTCGGCTCATGCCTAGTCACCATTAAGGTATTTGTACATTGTTATCATATCTCCTCTCGAGCGTCTCTTCTCCAGAGAGAATACGTTTAATGCCTGTTGTCATTCCTCATAGCTAAGTCTAAGTCATCCTCTAGTTCCTTTATTAGCTATGTTGCTCTTCTCTGGACTTTCTTCAGTTCCAGCACATCCTTCTTGAGGACTGTGCCCAGAACTGGACAGCATACTCAAGATGTGGCCAGATCAGAGTCTTGTAAAGTGGAAGAATTATACTTTTATCTCTGGAGTGAATCCCCTTTTTGATGCATGCTAATAGTCTGCTGGCTTTGCTTGCAGCAGTGTGGCATTGCATGCCTTGCTTGCAGCAGCTTGGCATTGCATGCTGTTGTTGAGCCTGTCATCTACTAGGACCCCCAGATCTTTTTTCCATCCTGGACTCCCAGAGGTTCTCCCCATAGTGCATAACTTGCATTCTTGTTTTTAGCACCCAAAAGCATTACTTTATATTTCTCAACATTAAACCTCATTTGCCATGAAGTTGTCCACCCCATTATTTTATTTGGGTCTTCTTGTAAGGTTTCCACATCTTGTTGTGAAGTTATTGCCCTGCTTAGCTTTGTATCATCAGAAAACACTGAAATTGAGCTATTTATACCAACCTCCATATCATTTATGAATAAGTTAAACAGAATTGGCTGCAGGACAGATCCTTGGGGGACCCCACATACCACCCCAGCCCATTCTGAGTATTCACTATTTACCACCACCCTTTGGAAAAGTCCTTGTAACCAGTTTTCTCAAGGTACTCACCTTATGGTCCATGCCTACAGACCTCAGTTTGTAGGGTAAATGTTTGTGGGGAACTGTATCAAATGACTTTGCAAACTCCAGGTATACCATGTTCACAGGTCTACCTTTATCTAGCTGGCAGATCACTTCCTCATAGAATGTTAACACATTAAATTTGGCAAGAACGATCATTCATGAATCCATGCTGGTTACTATTAATGATACTGTTTTCATCTGCAAATTATTAGATATGGTCCCTTATCATCCCCTCCAAGAGTTTAAAAACTCTCAAGGTCAATCTGACTGGCCTGTAGTCACCAGGATATATCCCAGCCCGTTTTTAAATATTGGTACCACGTTGGCTTTTTTCTAATCAGCTGGCACCATTCCAGTTGGTAAACTGTCCATAAAAATTAGGAACAATGGTCTAGCTATTACCTGACTGAGGACTCTTAGGTGTAAGCCATCTGGTCCTGGTTATTTATTTGTGTTAAGTTTTTCAAGTCTATTTGTGATGCTGGCTTCTGTTAGCCACAAGGGTACATTCTGTGATGTGTTCTTAACATTACAGTCTTAGTTATAACCCCAATTTTCCTTTGTAAAAACTGAGGACAAGAATGCATTTAAAACCTTTGCCTTCTACTTATCTTTTGTAACCAAATTCCCTTTATCGTCCTTTATGGGACCAATATGCTCTGGCCTAATTTTCCTAATGTTAATATATTTAAAACATTTCTTGGGATTTTTTTTTTATATGGTCAACATGTACTGTATTTATACATGTTGACCATATCCGCCCTTAATCTCCTCTTCTCAAGAGAGAATCAACTCAGTTTCTCTAATCTTTCCTTATGGCTGAGCTCATCCATGCCTCTAATCTGTTTGGTTGCACTTCTCTGTAGTTTTTCCAGTTCCTTGATATCCTTTTTTGTGAATTGGTGCCCAAAAACTGAACTGCAGATTCCAGATGAGATGGTCCAGATGAGATGGTCTTACTAATGATTTGTACAGGGGTAAAATTAAATCTCTCTCTATATACCTCTCATAATACAAGAAAGAATTGTGCTCCCTTTGGAAACCGGTGCTTAGCTTTGCATGCCATTATTAAGCTTATGATCTACCAGAACACCCAGATCTTGCTCCACCATTGATTCCCCCAGTTGTACTCCCCCTATTATGAATAATGCATGCATGTATATTCTTAGCCCCATATGCATAACTTTACATTTATCAACAATAAATCTCATTTGCCACTTAGTTTTTTTGGGAGCAGTGATATTTTAATGCTTCAAGTGAAACAATAAAAATGAAATATTCTTTTAAATATCATGCCGGGGGGGTGTCTATAGTATGCCTGTAAAGTGGCGCTTTTTTCCCGTGTTTAGAACAGTTCCACAGCAAAATGACACTTTTAAATGAAAAATTGTCATTTAAAACTGATCGCTGCTGTAATGAATGAAACTTATTGAAAAAAAGAGCATGGGATCCCCAGTCCATTACCAGGCCCTTTGGGTCTGGTATGAATATTAAGTGGAACCCTGAACCAAAATTAAAAAAAAAATGGTCTGGTATGGATTTTAAGGGTAACCTTGTGCCAAAATTTTAAAAAATTGTGCAGGGGTCCCCCCAAAATCCATACCAGACCTTTATCCGAGCACGCAACCTGGCAGGCCCCAGGAAAAGAGGGGGGACAAGAGAGTGCCCCCCTCCTGAACCATACCAGGCAACATGCCCTCAACATGGGGAGGGTGCTTTGGGGTAGCAAAGACACAGCTTGGGGACAAGTTCTTTATTAAAAAATAAAAAAAAATAAAAACGTCCCACGATGTCCATTCATCTTCTTCTTCACGCCGTGATGGACCGAAAAAGAAAAAAAGAATCCGCCATCGATCTGCCTTCATGGGAAGCTCCCACCATATGACGCTTTAGTGCCTTTGACACTTCTTATATAACTGAGGGCCCTGCCCCTGCCCCCGCCCCCTCTGGTGCCACAGGGAAGCCATTGGAAAGTCCCCGTGGTGTCAGAGGGTGCAGGGTCTCCCGGGGACGTTACTGGGTGGCCCCACCCTCAGTTATATAAGAACTGTCAAGGGCCATGAAGCGTCACACGGCAGGAGTCTCCCATGGAGGTGGATCGGAGGCGGATTTTTTTTCTTTTTCGGTTCGTTGCAGCATGAAGAAGAAGAAGATGAATGGACAAGGCGTGACATTTTAAAAATTTTTTTTAAAAAAGGACTTGTCCCCAAACTGTGTATTGTCATTTTTAACATTTTGACACGTTTTTTGTGAAATGGTAGGGGTACATTTGTACCCCGTTACCATTTCACACAGGGGGGAGGCCGGGATCTGGCGCTTCCAGATTCTGATAGGCCCCCCACCCACAGACCCCCACAACCACCGGGCAAGGGTTATGGGGATGAGGCCCTTGTCCCCATCAACAAGGGGCAAGGTGCTTTGGGGGGCTACTCCAAAGCACCCTCCCCATGTTGAGGGCATGTGGCCTGGTACGGTTCAGGAGGGGGACGATCTCTCGTCCCCCCTCTTTTCCAGCGGCCTGCCAGGTTGCATGCTCGATCAAGGGTCTGGTATGGATTTTGGAAGGGACCCCTATGCCATTTTTTTTTAAATTTTGGCACAGGGGTCCCCTTAAAATCCATACCAGACCTGAATGTTTTTTGAAGACCTGAATGTTTTTTTAAATTTAGGCCCGCAGGGCCTGGTATGGATTTTAGGGGGACCCCCACGCAATTTTTTTTTAATTTTGGTTTGGGGTTCCCCTTAATATTCATACCAGACCCAAAGGGCCTGGTAATGGACTGGGGGGATCCCATGCTCTTTTTTTCCAATGAGTTTTATCTATATTGCCGAGACCCGACAATTCATTACAGCCGCGATCATTGTTAAATGACAATTTTTCCTTTAGAAATGTAATTTTGCTGTGGTACTGTTCTAAACACGGAAAAAAATGCGCCACTTTAATGGCATACTACAGACACCCCCCAGGCACGATATTTAAAGGAATATTTCATTTTTATTGTTTCACTTTAAGCATTAAAAAAATTACTGTTCCCGAAAAAATGGCCATTTCTAAAAAAAATGTTTGCATTGATACATGTCCCCTGGGGCAAGACCCTGGTCCCCAAACACTTTTTAGATTTAAAATGTTTTTATTGAGTATAAATGAGAAACAGTGAAAAAGTAATCATACATGAATTAAGACTGAACATATATTCATAGGTCAAAACAATAGCATTGTGTGTACAGGATTCCAAAGAGAGAGACTGTGTGGTCCGGACCATCAGGGGGACTAACAATGCGTAAGAAACAATAAACATAGAATTTTGTCTCCGGGAGATGGACGCTGGATGACTCGGGTGTCCCCACACACACCACCCCTGTGGGATCTTCCTGTCGGTGTGTGCAGTGTCCTCCCAGGATCCACCACCATTCCCGCAGCTGAGGTCGCCGTGGATTGAATGGAAGGCTATAACAGCGGAGCCCTCCATTTTTAAAGTACAACCAAGGCGGCGGAGAAAAACTTGTACTATAGCGAGAGTGAGATCCCTCCGACAGTCCGGATAGCAATCACCTAAGCTTTCCCCACAGGGGAAGTTACAGGTCATAAAACACTGGGGGAATAGAAGGGACTAGGTAGTCCCAGAAAGGAGAGAGAGGACACGTGTGAAACGGAGAGGGAGAAGAGAGGGACAGAGTTTGGGTCATGGAGGAAAAGGAGCACTACCAGTTCCAGATTCCATTCCAGGGAGGCCCAAACACTTTTTATGACAATAACTTGCATATAAGCCTTTAAAATGAGCACTTTTGATTTTTCATGTTAGTGTCCCATAGACTTTAACGGTGGTCCGACGGCTTTCGAATTTGCCCCGAACAACGCATATTGTTTAGTGTTCGCAGAACATCCGAACAACCAAAGTTCGGCCCGAACTTATGCTCGGGCCGAACCATTCACCCATTTCTAGCCTGGTGTCTACAAAAGCCTGGAATGGTACTTTTAATCCCAGACCCTAACATTTATAAAAGTATTAAAAAGTAAGGGTCCCAAACTGAACTTTGGGATACACCACTAAAAAAACCCTAGATCATTCAGAGTAAGAATCATTGACCACTACTCTCTGAATACAATCTTTTAGCCAGTTTTCTATCCATTTACAAACTGAATTATCCAAGCCTGTAGACTTAACCTTACACATTAGCCATGTGTGGGGAACTGTGACAAACGCTTTTGCAAAATTCAACTATACTACGTAAACAGCCACTCCTTTGTCTAAGGTTTTACTTACCTACTCATAAAATAAAATAAAGATTTGTCTGACTGTTGTGTTTCATGAATCCACGCTGTCTCTTGCTTAAAATATTTTTTTCCAGCAAGAACTCATCTATGTGGTCTAGTTTATTAAACTCTCCAGTATCTTCCCAACTATAGAAGTTAAACTAACAGGTCTATAGTTACTTGGTAAAGACTTTAATCTCTTTTGAAATATAGGCACCATATTGGCCTTATGCCAATCCAGTCACTAACCACTTATGGACCGCATGCCGTCGTTATACGTTGGTACTTTGAGGAGTGGTATTGTTGTTATGACAGCAGCTAGCTACCATAACCCTGGCATCCACTTCTTCAGAGGGTGGTCTGCTTTCAGATAAAAGTGGTCTCTGTGGTGGATTTGCCACAAGATCACTTTAATTGGCGGTGGGAGAGGACCCTTTACCGGGGCGGCCGGCAGCGGCGGAGGCGATCGTATCCTGTCTCCTGTGTGGTATGGAAATGAGTGAGGGGAAGATGGCCCCCACCCGTATCCATACCATTGCAGGGCGGAAGCGACATCAAAACGTCACTTCCACCCATAGCTCTTAAAGAGCCCTTTTTTCTTTTTCAAACATTTTTTTTTTATTGCATTTTAATGTACGGCAGGGGACCCAATGCTTGTGGCCGGCAGGCATGATCGCCGCTGGCTGCACACGGTAGCCAGCACAGGGATTTCTGTGTGTAAACACAGAAATTCCTGTTCTGTCAGGGGAGAGGAGATATATTTTGTGTTCCTAGTAAGTAGGAACAATGATATGTCTCCTCCCCCCAGTCAGTCCTATCCCCATACAGTTAGAAACACTAACTAGGGAACACATTTAACCCCTTGATCGCTCCCTAGTGTTAACCCCTTCCCTACCAGTTGCATTTTTATAGCACTGATTGCTGTATATATGTCAATGGTCCCAAAAATGTGTCAAAAGTGTTCAATTTGTCCGTTACAATGTTGCAGTACCACTAAAAATCGCAGATCGCTGCCATTACTAGTAAAAAAAATAATAATAAAAACGCCATAAAAATGCCATAAACCTTTCCCATAGTTTGCAGATGCTATAACTTTTGCAAAAAACCAATCAATATACGCGTATTGCAATTTTTTTACCAACAATATGTAGAAGAATATATATTGGCCTAAACTGATGAAGAAATTTGTTTTAAAAAAACATTTTTGGGGATATTTATTATAGCAAAAAATAAAAACATATATATATTTTTTAAATTGTTCCTCTTTTTTGTTTATAGAGCGAAAAATAAATACCGCAGAGGTGACCAAATACCACCAAAAGAAAGCTCTATTCATGGGAAAAAAGGACGTTTGGGTACAGCATCGCACGATCGCACAATTGTCAGTTAAAGCGAAGCAGTGCCAAATTGTAAAAAGTGCTCTGGTCAGGAAGGGGGTAAAATCTTCGGGGGCTGAAGTGGTTAAATGAAATCATGTTATGTCACCCAGATGTTCTTTTACATGAACATTATACTGTATAAGCTCTGCATGGTTTGAGATTACCAGTTCCAGTGGGCATCATTCCCTGTTGGGACCTGTCAGGAAAGGTTTCACCTGCTGGTGGCGCTGTCAGATCTTTGGGCCGCAGTACTGGTGTCCACCAGTGGGGTTCTCCCGGCAGTCTGGAGCTGACATCATCTCCTGCAATCAGGCGTCACCTGAGACTGATTGCTGGAGGTGTGTATATATACCCTGCAGATGCTCACACTTGCCTTGGTATTTTCCTTGAGCCCTGACCTGTATGCCTTAATCCTGTACCTTGTGACCTGTATTCCTGACCCCTGTATCTGCACCTTGTGTCCTGTGTTCCTGAACCCTGCATCCATTCCTGGACCCCTGTCTTGCAGACTTATCCCTTCCTCCTGTTGTCCTCCCACCATATATATGACTCTGCATATTTATTTGAGAACTATTTAGCATGTTCCCAACAGGTGCTAGTGGAGTGTGTTAACACAGTGCAGTCTCTTGTCAGACAGGCAACATGTAAACTGAATTTTGTTCAGCCATTACTACAAGCATGGTCAGATATATTGCACTCAGCCTCGGTCAGCTTGCAACAACCCATTCCTGCTGCCAGACACCTAAATGCTCAAATGTCTCCCTCTCCATCACCCATGGCAACCCCAGTCTCAGCCCAATATACCCTGCTACCAACCAAGCATCAGTACCCTGTTTCCGCTTGCTGCATCTGTCCTGCCTTAAATCCATCGGCCTCTTCTCTGCTGCCTGCAACAAACCCACAAAAATTCCCCCTAGCCACTGCTGCCTCTTCCTTATCGTATTCCAGCCTTTCTCTTCAATCAGCTGCATCCTTTACTGTCAGAAACCATTAAATCAAGCCGAGACAGAAGTACAGTTAAATCACACTTGTTTAATAATAAAAGTAGAAGGAACAGACGCAGTAAAAACATAGCCAAAGTTCAGTGACCGGAATGGATAGTCAGCCAAGCCACAAGTCAGGGATCAATGTAGTGGAACAGCAAGCAGGATCTGAAGCCAGAAGGGATGTCAGCAAGGCTAGTCTTGAACAGGAACGCAGGAGATCTGTGATGTTGACCAAAGGCGAAGGCAGAAAAATTCTGGACTGGACGACTTAAGTAGGCAGGACTGATGAGCAGGTTATCATCAACAGCTGAGTAACTGTGGAGAGATATGAGCTGGCAATTAGCTGACAGCTGAGCGGCCAGCTCAGAGAAGGAAGGGCTGAGCCCACTTACAGCCCTGCAGTCACTTACAGAACTTCAGTGGCTAAACCAAAGAAGAAAGAGAAGTTTTTTCCCATACCATATAATCCTGCCATTATCCCAGCCTGCTTCCACACCAGTCAATGTTCTCCAGCCTGCTTCCACTCCAACCGATCTGCTCCAGCCTGCTTCCACACCAGTCGATCTGCTCCAGCCTGCTCAAACACCAGCCGATCTGCTCCAGCCTGCCCTGGCACCAGCCGATCTGCTCCAGCTTGCTTCTGCACCAGCCGATCTGCTCCAGCCAGCTTCCACACCAGCCCATCTGCTCCAGCCTGCTTCCACACCAGCCAATCAGCTCCAGCCTGCTTCTATGCCAGTCGATCTTCTCCAGCCTGCTTCCACACCAGTTGATCTGCTTCAGCCTGCTTCCACACCAGCCAATCAGCTCCAGCCTGCTTCCACACCAGTTGATCTGCGCCAGCCTGTCTCCACACCAGCCCATCTGCTCCAACCTGCTTTCACTCCAGCTGATTTGCTTCAGCCTGCTTCCACACCAGCCCATCTGCCCCAGCCTGCCTTTACACCAGCCCATCTGCTCCAGCCTGCTTCACACCAGCCGATCTGCCCCAGCCTGCCTTCACACCAGCCGATCTGCTCCAGTCTGCCTCCATGCCAGCCGATCTGCACCTGTCTGCCTCCATGCCAGACGATCTGCTCCAGTCTGCCTCCATGCCAGCTGATCTGCTCCAGTCTGCCTCCATGACAGCTGATCTGCTACCGTCTGCCTCCATGCCTGCCAATCTGCTCCAGTCTGCCTGCACACTAGCCAATCCACTCCAACCAGCCTCCATGAGTGCCAATTGGGTCAGGCTAGCCTCTGATGGTCCTGAACCTGATGACCCAGCTAACCCTGCCAACCTTCTGCCTGCTGTCCAGCCTGATGCTCCAGTATTTGCTGTTCAGCCTGCTTTTCCAGTGCCCATGTTCCAACCTGATGTATCAGTGCCCATGGTCCAGCCTGATGTTCCACTGCCCATGGTCCAGCCTGATGTTCCATTGCCCATGGTCCAGTCTGATGTTCTGTTGTCCATGGTCCAGCCTGATGTTCCACTGCCCATGGTCCAGCCTGATGTTCCATTGCCCATGGTCCAGCCTAATGTTCTGTTGTCCATGGTCCAGCCTGATGTTCCGTTGCCCAAGATCCAGCCTTATGTTCTGGTGTCCACGGCCCTGCCTGATGTTCCAGTGCCCATGTTCAAGCCTGATATTCTGGTGCCCATGGTCCAGCCTGAAGTTCCAGTGCCCATGGTCCAGCCTGAAGTTCCAGTGGCCATGGTCCAGCCTGACATTCCGGTGCCCATGGTCCAGCCTGAAGTTCCAGGGCCCACGGTCCAGCCTGAAGTTCCGGTGCCCATGGTCCAGCCTGAAGTTTCGGCACCTGTTTCCCAGCCTGATGTTCAGGTGCCTGTTTCCCAGCCTGATGTGCCGGTGCCCGTTTCCCAGCCTGATGTGCCAGTGCCCCTTTCCCATCCGGCTGGGCCGGTGCCCGTTACTTATGCCGCTTACTGCGATAGCCAGCTATAGATGAGGGTGGAGGAAAGTTTTGTTATCACGTTGGTGTTTGTATTGGTCCAGCAACGCACCAACACCTTTTCAGCCATTGTGCTAATTGCTGGGTCTGGGTGGTTGGTGTGCTCCTGTACCTTTAAGAAGGGGTGGGCTCCCCTTCAGTCCACCTGCCCTTTGCAAATGCATGTGGACTAAACCCCTGTTTTTAACACATACTGTTAGACAGGTTCATTTGATTGTCTGCGAGCTGGTGGTAAGTAGGCTTTGGTTTTTTCCTGGGCATTCCCCAGGCTTTGTTGTTACCTGTTTTAGCCTTCCAATGCCACTTACTGCAATAGCCAGATATAGATTGTTATAATTGTTATTATAGTGTCACTGTGGTTGTTTGGTGGTTTGCTTTATTGTTTATTACTTATCCTTTTAATAAATCTTACTATTATTACTTTACATGCATTTTGGTCTTCCCTATTGCAGTCCACACATTTCTGGTCACACCGATTTATGGCAGAGACTCTATGATCTGTACCAAAAAATTGTGTTGTATTAGGTTTATACATTTTTGCCCTTTAACTGTTCCTGCAGTTCCGGAGCAGACAACCATTTGGGGTCCCATCCTCCTCGATGCTAGCCAAGCACAGTGCTATAGCCGACCTGTGAGTACAGATCTCTTTCTCCCCATGAGGTCTTTTCTCCCTTTAAAGGGGTAGAACATATTTACTAATATTACATATTTATTTATATTTACAGTTTACTTCTGCACCCAACTCCTGATGAATGGCAAATAGCCATGAAAGGCGTTGAGTTTCCATGGGGTGCTAAGACAAGTCCGGCTCATTACTTATTCACTGGTCCATATATACTTTTATTTATTTATTTATTTATTTCAGGTACTTATATAGCGCCGTCAATTTACGCAGCGATTTACATATACATTGTACATTCACATCAATCCCTACCCTCAAGGAGCTTACAATCTAAGGTCCCTAACTCACATTCATACATACTAGGGACAATTTAGACAGGATCCAATTAACCTACCAGCATGTCTTTGGAGTGTGGGAGGAAACCGGAGTACCCGGAGGAAACCCACGCAGGCACAGGGAGAACATGCAAACTCCAAGCAGGTAGTGTCGTGGTTGGGATTCGAACCAGCGACCCTTCTTACTGCTAGGCGAAAGTGCTACCCACTACACCACTGTGCTTTTTATACATCTAAGATCCATGCTTCATCTCTGGAGTTTGGGTTTGTGGTTTTGAGGTGTTTTGGTGCAGTCAGGGTTTACATTTTGGAGACAGTATGGAGTAGTGTTTTGGTACTTTTTTAGTACTTTTAGTACTAGGTACTGCTCATCAATAATCCTTCTCTGTTACATTTTCATGACTTATTTAGGTGGAGTTTTTATAGACCCTGTTTGGATTTTTTGAAGAGCAAATCTCTGTGTATGGTGTTCGTTTGTATTCATTAGAAACTTTATATAGGTTTTATTAAGAAGGAGGAGCAGTTTTGTTTAACAAAAGATATTGGAGCAGCTGTACTTTATCAGGTCTGCCACTAGATGGTGT
This sequence comes from Lithobates clamitans, assembly GCA_037952925.1. Taxonomy (NCBI): domain Eukaryota; kingdom Metazoa; phylum Chordata; class Amphibia; order Anura; family Ranidae; genus Lithobates; species Lithobates clamitans. The sequence goes on along the minus strand of JBBGZY010000379.1, from coordinate 2,368,552 downwards.
GCTGCGAAAATGATTTTTTTTTTTTACCTGTATGTAATTTTTTTTGTTATGTAGCACATGTTCCACTACAAATATTATTATAATTATTAACATTGTAAAATATTGTGTAGGGGAAGTGGCTTTGTCATTCTTTGGGAAAGTACTGTGCCTGATGCAAAACATGTCAGAATAAAATTTGCTCCAGCTGTCTGTTGTAATAAAGGAAGTATATTAATTTGCATCTCGGGGGGTGTTGTCCCTCTTACTGATAGAATGAATTGTTTTAGTGGAGATGCCACCGAGCCAGTACCTATGATGTGATTATAAAAAGGGAGAGCCTGATCTCGCCTGGAGTGGCATGTAAAATATGTAATACTATTTTTTATTTAGGTAAACATGGAATGTTCTTAGCTGCTCTGTGGAAATTAAATATTTCTTGCATATAAAGCTCATTAGTGCAAGCTCAAATTTACACAAAACTAATACAGTAAAACCTTGGATTGCGAGCATAATTCGTTCCGGAAACATGCTTGTAATCCAAAGCACATGTATATCAAAGCACATTTCCCCATAAGAAATAATGGAAACTCAGATTATTCATTCCAAAAACATTTATTCATAAGTCCTTCAGTTTATAGTCCATATAAAAAGATTATAGCAATGTCATAGGTTGTGTAACCATACAATGTCCATCCACAAATGACAGCCCCCACAAGGGGATTAAAAGCAAAATCCAGCAGGAGCTACAGTGTATAAGAGAGAAGAGAGGCGCCTTGCATACTTAGATGTGCCTCTTTTAATCAACCATGTGAGCTGCTAAATGTTGTACCTTCATTAAATGTAACCATATTGCTACACTTAGAGGCTCCTCTCTTTTGTTCTATACTCAGTTGTGACATGATGCTACTTGTATATCAAGACATCGCTTGTATATCAACTCAAAATGTAATTTAAAAATTTTGCTGGTCCTGCAAAACGCTCTCAAACAAAGTTACTCTCAAACCAAGGTTTTACTGTAGTGTAAAAGGTTTAAAATCACACAGTGTCCAGTTGCATTCTTTTATATTTTAACATAAAGATCCAACTGTTCCTAAATGTATAGAAGATGTAGATATAGTAAATGTATCGATAGATTACAGCATGCCTGGAGAGATATGTATAAAACAAGTAAACTGTAAAGATAGGAAACTGAGTGGATATATTGTTTAAATACTTTCGTTCTGGATGGGTTAAACATTGAACTGGATATTATCTGCTTCATTGTGAATAGTTAAAATGCTTATTCTTATATATACTTTATATTCATAGCCTGAGGGTTTGTTATCTTTTAGTGTGTTATGTGCTAAGCCTGTGATTTGTTATAATGTCATAGGCGAGTCTGCTAAAATAGGAAGGAGTGATCATACAAATATTGAGAGTTAATTCACTGTGGTGGGTAGTTTCTTCCATTTTTAAGAGGCTCATTGTAGGCATTATGGTAATGCTAACCCTCCTTATTTAGAGACTACATAGCTCACTGATCCAAGCCCCTGATGGCAGCAAATTGGTTTAAACGCATAGGGTGAAATTGGGATATGTGACATCAGATGAGGTCTGCAGGTTATGTTTCAGCTAGAGTTAAGAAATTCATTATTTGTATTTTTTATGTGAAAAATGCTATTGGTCTGTACAACCAGGAGTCTTTCATTCCACCCCGGGGTTTGTTTAAATTCTTTTTTTATTTTTTTTCCATAGAAAATACATTACATAACATTACATTACTTTCACATTCAACAAATACATGTAATACTCCTTCAGTTTACCACCAATCCATTAATATACCCCTTATGCCCCGTACACACAGTCGGATTTTCTGATGAAAAATGTCCGATGGGAGCTTGTCGGAAATTCCGACTGTGTGCAGGCTCTATCGGACATTTTCCATCGGAATTTCCGTCACACAAAATTTGAGATCTGGATCTCAAATTTTCCAACAACAAAATCCGTTCTCGTAAATTCTGAACGTGTGTACACAATTCCAATTCCGACGCACAAAGTTCTACGCATGCTCAGAAGCAAGCAGAAGAGTCGCACTGGCTATTTAACTTCATTTTTCTCGGCTCGTCGTACGTGTTGTATATCACCACGTTCTTGATGTTCAGAATTTCCGACAAGATTTGTGTGACCATGTGTATGCAAGACAAGTTTGAGCCAACATCCGTCAGAATAAATCCATGGATTTTGTTGTAGGAATGTCCGATTGTTGTTTAAGTGGCATTAGTATACCTATAGCTCCCAAATTTTCTCCAACCAAGCACAGAAAGGGTTAAAAAACACAAAACCCAACAACCCCCTCCCCCCACATGCATACACACACACACCCCTTTATCAAACCCTTGAAACCAATGTTACCTAAACCAATTGAAATGTTTATTAAGGGGTAAAGCCTGAGATAACTGCTTACTGCTGTCTCCCAGTTTACACCCTTACCCCTGGGTTTGGAGTGCTTGTGTCGTATGGGTCCCCCAGGGTTCGGTGCTGGGACCAATCCTATTTAATTTGTTCATAAAGGACCTGGATGGGATAAACAGTTCAATCTCTGTACTTGCAGACGATACTAAGCTAAGCAGGGCAATAACCTTGCAAAAAGATCTGAACAAATTAATGGGGTGGGCAACTACATGGCAAATGAGGTTCAGTGTAGAAAAATGTAAAATAATGCATTTGGGTGGCAAAAATATGAATGCAATCTATACACTGGGGGGAGAACCTCTGGGGATCTAGGATGGAAAAGGACCTGGGGGTCTTAGTAGATGATAGGCTCAGCAATGGCATGCAATGCCAAGCTGCTGCTAACAAAGCAAACAGAATATTGGCATGCATTAAAAAGGGGATCAACTCCAGAGATAAAACGATAATTCTCCCACTCTACAAGACTCTGGTCCGGCTGCACCTGGAGTATGCTGTCCAGTTCTGGGCACCAGTCCTCAGGAAGGATGTACTGGAAATGGAGCGAGTACAAAGAAGGGAAACAAAGCTAATAAAGGGTCTGGAGGATCTTAGTTATGAGGAAAGGTTGTGAGCACTGAACTTATTCTCTCTGGAGAAGAGAGGCTTGAGAGGGGATATGATTTCAATATACAAATACCGTACTGGTGACCCCACAATAGGAATAAAACTTTTTTGCAGAAGAGAGTTTAACAAGACTCAAGGCCACTCATTAAAAATTAAAAGAAAAGAGGTTTAACCTTAAACTACGTAGAGGGTTCTGTACTGTAAGGGCGGCAAAGATGTGGAATTCCCTTCCACAGGCGGTTGTCTCAGCGGGGAGCATCGATAGCTTCAAGAAACTATTAGATAAGCACCTGAATGACCGCAACATACAGGGATATACAATGTAATACTGACACATAATCACACATAGGTTGGACTTGATGGATTTTTTTTTTTTCAACCTCACCTACTATGTAACTATGTAACTATGTATGTGAAAGTGGTTCTGCTGGGGATGACAACTGAATGCATATCATAGAAATTTAGCAAGCCCTATCAGCATCTTGGTGTTGTGGCTAAACATGCAATGTTTGACTTCCTTGTATTAGTGGGGTCTAGGGATCCTGGTGGAAGCACACTTTATACTGACAGAGGAAGATTGAAGTCTAAATTGTTTGGATTACAGATTTACAATTCTATATGAATTTATATATGTGTAAGTAAACAAAATAAATCTGCCATAGGTGATGATAACCAAAAAAACTTTCAAAATTGTAAGCAGCACTCAGTGATTGTGCCAGGAATCAGCAGCAGGAATGCTGCCCAAATCTGCATAGCTTCACTATGAAACTGAAACCAGACTATATAAGATTTATTTACAGTGAAACCAAAATCCATACAAACACCAGCAAACAGCAAACATAAAGATATAAGTAAACCAAAAACCCAGTGACAAAATATCTAATTAAAAAACCTAACAGAGTAACAGAAATCCTAACTAGCAAACTATTGATATTCAAATGGGGAACACAGAAAAGCAGGGTAAACTGGAGGATTTACTCCATGTTAAAAATATGGAGCTAGTCAATATTTATTGACTTTTTTACATTGTAGGAAGCAGGTAACATATTTCTTGTACTGTACTGTCTCACAAAATGATACTCTTAAAGTGGTTGTAAAGACACAAGGTTTTCTACCTTTATGCGTTCTTATCATGAAGGTAAAAAACCTTTTGTGTGCAGCAGCCCCCCTCTTGATCCAACGATGTCCACAGGAGCCTCACCTCTTTCGGGACTCACACACCTGATTGGCTTTTGGCAGTAGCGGGAGACATTCGCTCCTGCTGCTATTAATTTACAGCCAGTGAGCCTATCAGGAGACGAAGGGGGGGGGGGGCATTGTGTAAATGGACACACAAAGCTACTGATCGGAACAGGACTGTTTGGGTGCCCCCATTGCAAGATGCTTGCTGTGGGGAGTATTTTGAATTTAATTCGTTGGGCGAGTGGCAGCCAATGGAGGGATTGGCAGAGAGGGGTAGCAGAAACTGAGGTGGGTGAGTCTGGAAGCAGCATTCAGGATGGACTGAAGGGGGGATAGTCTATTTAAAGGTAAGCCAATGAGGAGGGAGTTGCAGTAGTCAAGGTGAGAGAGGGAGTGAATCAGGAGCTTTGTGGTTTCATTGGTTAGAAAGGGACATAGTTTAGAGGTGTTGTGGAGGTTGAGGCGGCAAGCTTTGGAAAGTGATTGGATGTGGGGCCGAAAGGAGAGTTCAGAGTCCAGCATGCTGACATGTGGGGATGGGTGGATGGTTGTGCCATTGCTTTTGACAGATAAGTCAGGAGAAGAGGCACGTGGGGGAGGAAATATTATAAGCTCGGTTTTGTACAAGTTGAGTTTGAGAAAGTGGTGTGACATCCATACAGATATGTCTGTTAGTAAGTTAGTGATGCATGAGGAGACTGATGGAGTGAGTTGAGGGGTGGAGAGATAGATTTGTGTGTCGTCAGCATAGAAATTATATTGAAAGCCGTGAGAGGCTATCAGCTGACCCAGGGAAGAGGTGTAGATTGAAAATAAAAGAGGTCCAAGAACAGAACCTTGGGGGACCCCGACGGAGAAGAGAAGAGGATTGGAGGAAGTAGAATTGTAAGTGACACTGAAGGTGCGTTGGGATAGGTAGGATGAGAGCCACTGAAGAGCACAGTCAGGGAGACCGAGGGAGTAAAGTTTTTTGAGGAGAAGGGGGTGGTCAACCATGTCAAACGCAGCTGAAAGGTCTAGAAGTAGGAGTACAGAATAGTGTCCGTTGGTTTTTGCAGTTAGTAGGTCATTTGTGAGTTTTAAAAGAGCAGTTTCTGTGGAGTGTTGAGGGTGAAATCCAGATTGAAGGGAATCAAGAAGGTTATTCTTAATGAGGTGGTCCCTCAGTTGGTTGTAAACCAGACGTTTAAGGAATTTAGAGGAAAAGGGGAGCAAGGAGATGGGGAGTAGGTTGTTAAGATTGGTAGGGTCCAAGGACGGCTTTTTAAGTATAGTGGTGACCAGTGCATGTTTTAGAGTATTGGGGAAGATTCCAGAGGTGAGGGAGAGATTGAAGATGTGGGTTAGAGAGTGTAGGATAGAGTCAAAGGGCGACCGTAGTATTTGAGAGGGAATAGGGTCCAGGGGACAGGTGGTTAGGTGGGCGTTAGAAAGGAGTTTAGCAACTTCGTCTGTAGTAGCAGATTTGAATAAGGGGAGTGTCAATTGTGCCTGATGACATGGGGTCTTAACTGGGAGAGATACCCGTAGAGTGGAGATTTCATCACGGATTGTATCAATTTTGTTTTTGAAGTGATTAGCAATCTCCTAGTATGTGTATGTATGTATGACTGAAAGTTAGGGACCTTAGACTTTAAGGTCCTTGAGGGTAGGGACTAATGTGATAATGTATAATATACTGTATATGCAAGGCACTGTGTAAATTGACAGCACTATATAAGTACCTGTAATTTAAAAAAAAAACATAAATAAGACAGTAAGACTAATAAGGAGGAGACTATTGAAGCATATTAAAGCTATTGCTCTTAATAAAGACAAAGCAGTCACAGGCCACATGTAGGACAACATGGTGGCAAAATAGATGAACTGCAATTTTTGGGGTTAGAAGTGGTAAAATTAGGGCTGAGAAAAGAGGCCCTGCATGAGAGTTTATTGCAGAGAGAAGCATGGAGTGGATTTCTGCTTTAGGTACCATGAGCCCAAATAGCATAAATGAAGGCTTCATCTATACTCTATTTATATAGAGTGGGCACAATGGTTGAACATGGAGAGGAAGGAAAGTGAAAAAATATCTGGATGTGTTTGGAGTTAAATTTAAATTGAAAAAATATATTCTTTAGATATGGTGGACATATAGTGGTTGTAGTACCGATTAAGAACATTAGAGGACTCAACTTATGGCCATTAAAGTCCTTTAAATGAACATGATTATATCATGCATGCAAACACATGATGACATTACTCTGCGGTTCATGATGACCTAAAATATGTGATGTAATGACGTTGGAAGTAAATATAAGTTGGCATGCATGTGTATATTGATGCAATGATGCAAATATATGTTGGGACCAATTGGAGCCCATGGACATCTATGTAGGAGTATTTGGCACCTGGTGGAGGCACCATTTTGATTTTGATTTGAGCACTATGCACTGAGCACACTATTTTGCTACCCCTGATGACACCACATTTTAGGCAGTGAAACATTGTCATTTATTTTTGATTATTTTTTGATTCTTTATGGTGTTTTAGTTTGGTAGTGCTTTATCCCTTTTTTAATGGAGTCCCTGCTTACACAGAGGAAAAATTGATAGATGACCAGAGTGGTAAGGAAAACAGTGAGAGATGATGGGATATCTATGACAGTGAGATGTTAAGAGTATAATTTTAAGAGACACATGGCTCCATTCACAAAACCATCTCGCATGCGGTATTTAGGTGCCCGGATACATTTTCCCTAAACATTGCATGTGATCCTGCAACTGTCAATTTGTAAGGTTGAATAAAGACACAAGTCCATCCAGTTCAAACTGTGTGTGTGTGCTCATGTCAAAAATCATATCCCATATCCCTGTATAATGTGCTTGTTAAGATGCCCATCTAACAGTTTTTTTTTAAACTATCAATATTTCCTGCTGACACCACTGATCCTTGCCACCCTGACAGTGAAATCCCCCCTATGCAGTTTAAGGTTAAACCGCTTCTCCAATTTCATTGTGTGACCCCATGTCTTCTAATACTCCCTGAGACTGAATAGGTTTTTTTTTTCCTATGCTAGGATCACCATTGAGGTATTTGTATATTGCTATCATATCTCCTCTTAAGTGTCTCTTCTCCAGGAAGAATAAGTTTAATGTTTGCAGTCGTTCCTCATAACTGAGGTCCTCCAGTCCCCTTCTTAATTATGTTGCCCTTCTCTGGACTCTCTCCAGCTCCAGCACATCCTTTCTGACAACTGGGGACCAGAAAAGGATGGCATACTCCATATGTGGCTGAACTAGAGTTTTATAAAGTGGCATGATTATAGTCTTATCTATTGAGTAAATACCTTTTTTATACATGCTAATATTCTGCTTGCTTTACTTGCTGCAGCTTGGCATTGCATACTATCGCTGAGCCAGTCATCTAGGACCCCCAGATCTTTTTTATGAATAAATTAAACAGAATTGTTCCCAGGACAGAATCTTGTGGAACCCCACTTATTACTTCAGACCAGTCTTAGGTATACGCTATTTATCACTACCCTTTGGACGCGCTTCTGTAACCAATTTTCTGTCTATGCACAAACCCTACGGTCTATGCCTACAGACCTTAGTTTATAAATTGAGTGTTTGTGGGGGACTGTATTGACTGCTTTTGCAAAATCCAGGTACACCACATCCACAAGCATTCCCTTATCTAGATGGCAGCTCATTTCCTCATAGAATGTTCACAGGTTGATTTGGCAAGAACAAACTTTTGTAAATCCATGCTGATTACTACTAATGATACTGCATTCATCCAGGAAGGATATGTTTAATGTTTGCAGTTGTTCCTCATAACTGAGGTCCTCCAGTCCCCTTATTATTATGTTGCCCTTCTCTGGACTCTCTCCAGCTCCAGCACATCCTTTCTGACGATTGGTGACCAGAAAAGGATGGCATACTCCAGATGTGGCTTAACTAGATTTTTATAAAGTGGCGGGATTATAGTTTTATCTCTTGAGTAAATACCTTTTTTATGCATGCTAATATTCTGATTGCTTTACTTGCTGCAGCTTGGCATTGCATACCATCGCTGAGCCAGTCATTTACTAGGACCCCCAGATCTTTTTCTTTTCTGGATTTCCCCAGAGGTTCTCCCCCTATTTGCTATTTTTAGCCCCCAAGTGCATTACTTTATATTTTTTAACAATAAACCTAATTTGCCATGTAGTTGCAGTCCCCTTTATTTTATTGATATCTTCTTGTAAACTTTTTATATCTTGCTGTAAAGTTATTGCCCTTCTTAGCTTTGTATCATCAGCAAACACTGAGATTGAGCTATTTATCCCATTCTCTATATCATTTATGAATAAATTAAACAGAATTGGTCCCAGGACAGAATCTTGGGGTACCCCAATTATCACTTCAGACTAGTCTGAATACATGCTATTTATCACTACCCTTTGAATGCGCTTCTTCAACCAATTTTCTATCCATGTACAAACCCTATGGTCCATGCCAACAGACCTTAGTTTGTAAATGAAGCATTTGTGGGGGGACTGTATCAAATGCTTTTGCAAAATTCGGGTACACCACATTCCCAGGCCTTCCCTTATCTAGATAGCAGCTCACTTCCTCAAAGAATGTTAATAAGTTGGTTTGGCAAGAACGACCGTTTGTAAATCAATGCCGATTACTACTAATGATACTGTATTCATCAGCAAAATCTTGGATATACAGTAGTCCCTTATCATCCTCTTTAATAGTTTACATACAATCAATGTTAGACTGACTGGTCTGCAGTTCCCAGGTATTTATTTGGCCCCTTTTTTAAATATTGGTACCACATTGGCCCTTCGCCAATCTGCTGGTACCATTCCTGTCAATATGCTGCCCATAAAAATAAGGAATAGCGGTCTGCTATAAGTTGACCGAGTTCTTTGAGGACTCTCAAGTATAAGCCATCTGGTGCTGGTGATTTATTTGCATTAAGTTTTACAAGTCTTTTTTGGACACCAACTTCTGTAAGCCACAAGGGTACAGTCTGTGATGTGTTACTTATGATACAGTCTCAATTACTATACCTCTCCTTTCCTCTGTAAAAACTGAGAAGAAGAATGCATTTAGTACAGTTGCCTTCTCCTTGTCATATGTAACCAACTTCCCCTGATCATACTTTTTGAGGCCAATGTGCTTTGACCTCGCATTTTTACTATTAATATATTTAAATAATTTTTGGGGATTTTTTAGGCTCCTGTGTCTTTCATGGTCTATTTTAGCCACCCTGATTGTGTTCTTACACTTCTTATTGTATTCTTTGTAGTGTTGGAATGCCAACAATGACTCCCCTGCCTCATGTTTTTTAAAGGCCCTTTTTTCTCTTTAATGTGTCTTTTTAAATTAAAGTTTAGCCATCCAGGTTTAACCTTAGTACTTTTATATTTATTGCCCATTGGAATGCACTAGATAAAACTTTAATTTAATATGTTCCTAAAGCACTCCCATCTTTCCTCGGTGTTCAATGTTTCTAGGATTTGGTCCCATTTAATATCTTGTAGTATTGAGCGCAGTTTAGAAACGTTGGCTCTTTTGAAATTTTGTGTTCTTGTACTAGACTCGTGCCTCCTTTTCCTATGATTTATGCTAAATGCAATTTTCCTGTGATCACTGGTTGTCCCTTTTTTCCACATCCGCGATCAGATCTGTATCATTTCTAATTAATAGATGTAACAATGCATTATTTCTAATTGGAACATCCACCAATTAGCACATGAAGTTGTCCTCTAAGACATTTAAGAAATGGCAGGCCTTAAATGAGTAAGCAGTTCCTTCTGCCCAGTCAATATCTGGATAGTTGAAGTCCCCTATTATGATTAGGGCCGGATTTGTCACAAGGCCACAGAGGCCAGGCCTCGGGGCGGCAGTGGTGCAGGGGCGGCGCCGCTTCTGCGGCGACTTCGCAGCCGCCCCCCTTTCGGGCAGCCCATTAAAGCCTATTAGGGGCACTGGCACCGATGCCCGTAGAAAAGATGGCCGTGAGCCGACCACGCAACTGCACATGCGTCGTTCCGAAGCTGGCCAGGCTCGGGAAAGCTCATACACGCTTGGCCGGGCGGGGCATGCGCAGTAGCGTGTTTGCGCCGCCCGGCGCCATTTTTGAAAAAATCGTAGGTAGTAATGTCAGTGGTGCGGCGACGGGGGAGAGAGATGACATCTCTCATTGCCCGCACCGCTGTTCCTCCATCTGATGGCAGGCAGCATGGCAAATGACATCCCCAGCTGGTGGCAGGCAGCGTGGCAAGTGACATCCCCATCTGGTGGCAGGCAGCGGGGCAAGTGACATCCCCATCTGGTGGCAGGCATAGTGGCAAGTGACATCCCTATCTGGTGGCAGGCAGCGTGGCAAGTGACATCCCCATCTGGTGGCAGGCAGCGTGGCAAGTGACATCCACAGCTGGTGGCAGGCAGCGTGGCAAGTGACATCCCCATCTGGTGGCAGGCATAGTGCCAAGTGACCTCCCCTATCTGGTGGCAGGCAGCGTGGCAAGTGACATCCCCATCTGGTGGCAGGCAGTGTGGCAAGTGACATCCCCAGCTGGTGGCAGGCAGCGTGGCAAGTGACTTCCCTATCTGGTGGCAGGCAGCGTGGCAAGTGACATTCCCATCTGGTGGCAGGCAGTGTGGCAAGTGACTTCCCCATCTGGTGGCAGGCAGCGTGGCAAGTGACATCCCCATCTGGTGGCAGGCAGCGTGGCAAGTGACATCCCCATCTGGTGGCAGGCAGCGTGGCAAGTGACTTCCCCATCTGGTGGCAGGCAGCGTGGCAAGTGACATCCCCATCTGGTGGCAGGCATAGTGACAAGTGACATCTCCATCTGGTGGCAGACATAGTGGCAAGTGACATCTCCATCTGGTGGCAGGCATAGTGGCAAGTGACATCCCCATCTGATGGCAGGCATAGTGGCAAGTGACATCTCCATCTGGTGGCAGGCATAGTGGCAAGTGACATCCCCATCTTGTGGTAGGCAGCTTGGCAAGTGACATCTCTATCTGGTGGCAGGCAGCGTGTCAAGTGACAAGAGATGGTGGCAAGTGACACGCTCAGGGCCCCCAATGATTCTGCATTATGGTGAGTTGAACTATTTTATTCTATATTACAATGTAATGATAGAAATAATGTTTTTCAATCATCCTGACACCATACCAACCATGGTGTCGGGGATGATTGAAGCACTAACACCAGCCATTGCCCTGAAAAATTGCCCACGAAAAATCCTTACCCCTCGCGCGCTTACCCTGAAGTATTTTCAGTCTGTACAATTAAAGCCAGTTATTTTCAGTGTTCTCATGTGTGGAGATATGTTTTTAATTGATCTATTGTAGCAGTCATTGATAAAGGACGTGAATGGTGGTGTGTGTGTGTGTGTGGGGGGGGGGCATTGAAGGACTCGGCCTTGGGGCGGCAAAGGGAGTAAATCCGGGCCTGATTATGATGGTGTTGCCCTGTCTAGCTTCCATTTCTACCTGTGACAGGAGATCCAACTCCTTCTCATCCTTCAGGTTAGGGGTGGTATAAGAATAGAAAAATTGTGCAACAATCTAGTAAGCTACCAACATTTCCACTAGACATAAAGTGTAAATACAGATTATAAAAATAATAATGTGGTGCTCAAGATAGTGACAAAAATTATTAGTGACAACAAATATTAACGGGAAAAAAGGTAAATATACCAGAAACAACAATATCATATAAATGAATATAACAATTTATGTTGTGTATGAACAAAATGAACTCAAGGTGAATGTTTCAAAAGTGAATTAATCAAAAACATACAAAAGTTCTTGAATAAACAAGATAATACAGCTCAACGGTGAATCTGGTAAAGAGAAAAGTCTCTCGCACTCCTCCCGGTGAAGTCAAACTGAATCTTGTGTATAAACAATAAGGTGGCACACTTAACAGACTAGGTAGACTTGTATAGTATACAGCATAGGAGTCAAACAGGCATTTATGATGAATAACCTCAACAGGATTCAGCATGGGAAGATAATGATCTGCGAATGGGCCACTTCCAATATCGACAGAGAGGATCCACAGTCAGAAAATGAGTTCAAATAAAATGCAGTGATCCACATCAAAGGTGATCTTTGATTCATGAAAATGGATAAAAAAACATAAAAACCACACATAGTGTAACACTGAAAAGTGGGTTTATTGTAAAATTTCTTTAAGTCGACAATCCAAAAAAGTTCCATACAAGGCTGGTAACATACGGTTGTAAAAAAACAATATGCAGTAATTTCAGGAGCATCACCTGATGCGTTTTGTCTGTCATTGGACATCATCTGGGGTGTGAGGCTCATGTATAACCACTGCAGTATATATAGACATCTTCACCAGTGAGGAATTATGTCAAAAATTGTGATTGGGGACACCCGGCTGTTCGAATCAAAAGTGTTCTAATTTGGTGTCGGCGTGTGTTCCACGCTGTATTTTCTAATCACATAATGATTTGACAAGAGCAGACTGATCACTCAAAGCGGGCCAAGCCTCACCTTGTGCCACCGTACAATAACAGAGCATTATTATTTTCCAACTTGTATTTTCTTTTTGAAGTTTCACCCCCCCCCTTTCCCCATTTGTAAAGTTATCCTTCACCTTCACCAGTAAATCATTCTTAATATACAGGCACACCCCTCCCGCTACCCTCACTGTCCCTCTGATGAAAGGAATACCCCTGAATATTTGCCAGCCAGTCGTGTGAGCTGTCAAACCAAGTTTCTGAAATTTGAGTTTGAAAGTTGAAATCCTCCTCATTTATCAGCAGCTCCAGTTCCTCCATTTTGTTAGCTAGGCTTCTAGCATTTATGTACATGCCTCTAATTTTTGTACGGGCGCATATTATTTCCTCATTAGTTGTTCTGTGGTTGTAATTTTTTTTGTCAATCCACTCACCCAGGGTTTAGGTATTATGGTTATAGCACCCTCTGACCTTCGCTCACTGCTAACTTTCGCTTCCTCTAATCCCTCCCCCCACCACCTAGTTTAATAGCCCCTCCAGTTTTTTGGCCATCTTCTCCCCCAACACAGCTGCACCATCCTCATTAAGGTACAGCCCTTCCCTACTATAGAGCCGGTAACTGACTGAAAAGTCAGCCCAGTTCTCCAGGAGTGCAAAAACCCTTCTTCCTGCACCAATTACTCAGTCACTTGTTAAGTTCCCTAAGCTCCTTCTGCCTCTCTGGTGTAGCTCAAGGTGCAGGCAGTATCTCTGAGAATACCACAAGATTGTGTGTTCCACGCCAATATAGCCCCTAAGTCCCTGAAATCATTTTTTAGGATGCTCCATCTTCTTCTAACTTAGTCATTGGTACCAATGTGTGCCATGGCAGCTGAGTCATATCCATCCCCACCCAACAACTTATCCATCCGATCCACAATATGCCGAGCCCAAGTACCCAATAAACAGCATCCCGTTCGGTGATCACGGTCTTTGTGACAGATTGCCCTATCTCTCCTTCTAATACTGTATTTATCGGCGTATAACATGCACAGGTGTATAACACGCACATTAATTTTAAGAGGAATGTTTTAGGAAAAAAACTTAAATTTTAAATAAGGAACTTTGAAGCAAACTAAGGGTCAGTGCCCATCTGCAGTCTCAACATTGCCATCAATACAGCCTCATCAGTCCACATCAATGCAGCAGCCTCACCATTGCCTTCAATGCAGCCTGATCAATTCCCATCTGCAGCCTAGAGGGGACAGGGAGGGGGGCGGAATGAGCACCGACAGATTATTTACAGTGAGAATTTCCTATGATAGACAGAACAGTAGTCCAATGGTGGCCCAGGAGACGGGACTTTCTATTACAGAGGCCGCCAAGTAAACAGGAGATTCTCACTGTACGTAATCTGATAGCGCCCGTCCCGCCCCCCTCCATGTCCCCTTTGAGGCATCTAAAATTTAAGTATTGGTGTATAACACGCACACGCTATTTACACCCAATTTTTAGGATGAAAAAGTGAGTGTTATACGCCAATAAATACAGTAATTCAGTCCCCTACCACCAGTATCTGCCTAACCTTGCCTGTATCTTGCCCACCTCCTTACCAGAGCAGTCATTCCTCTGGCAGCTAGGGGAGGGTGCCTGTTCCAGCAAAGACACTCCTGAGCTGATATGCTCAACATCATGCGCCTAGGCATATTTGTTGGGATGTACCAACTAGCCTCCCTAAGACTCTTCCCTTAACCTCTACTCCAATCGGGATATTCCAGGAAAGTGTTGATTTTTTTCCATATATATATATGTTAAACCTTCCTAATCCTAATCTGAGCAGCTTTTTTCTCCTTTTTAACTATTTGGGATACTCACAGTATTAAAAGTTACTCACAACACTCCAAGTCACTCCCAGCACTCCAATTTACTTGAAATCACTCCAAGTTACTCCAACTTATTCCCAGCACTCCGAGTTTCTTCAAATAACTTCAGGTACTCTGAATTACTCCAAATTACTCAAAATACTCCCAAGATACTTTCAACACTCCCAAGTTACTCCTGATGCTCCAAGTATCTCCTAACACTCCTGGTACTCCAAGCCACTTGCAGTACTACAATATGCTCTCAATTACTACACTTATGCCCCGTACACACGGTCGGATTTTCCGACGGAAAATGTGTGATAGGACCTTGTTGTCAGAAATTCCGACCGTGTGTAGGCTCCATCACACATTTTCCATTGGATTTTCAGACACACAAAGTTTGAGAGCAGGCTATAAAATTTTCCGACAACAAAATCCGTTGTAGGAATTTCCGATCGTGTGTACACAAATCCGACGCACAAAGTGCTGCGCATGCTCAGAATAAATAAAGAGATGAAAGCTATTGGCTACTGCTCCGTTTATAGTCCCGACGTATGTGTTTTAGGTCACCGCGTTCAGAATGATCAGATTTTCCGACAACTATGTGTGACCGCATGTATGCAAGACAAGTTTGAGCCAACATCCGTCGGAAAAAATCCTAGGATTTTGTTGTCGGAATGTCCGATCAATGTCCGACCGTGCGTGTGTATGGGGCATAACTCCAAATTACTCCCAGTACTCTAAGTTACTCCTGTACTTCAGGTAACTCCAAAATAATACCAGTACTCTGAGTTACTTCAAAATTACTCAGAGTTACACTAAAATTTCTTCCAGTACTTCAAAAGTACTCCCAGTACTCCAAGTTATTTTAAATTACTCCCAGTGCTCCAAATCACATCACATTATTCTCAGTACTCCAGGTCGCTCCAAACTTCCAGTACTTCAAATCACTCCAAGTACTCTAAATTACTCACAGTTCTCCAATAGTACTCTACTAATACTCCATTCTTATGACAGTGCCTGTTTGTCCCCTAGTACTCGCAGAGCTCATACAGTACCTCAGCTCTTGCAGGCAGTCCTATCACTGTTTTCCACTCACACAGCGTGCCTGCAGGTTCTCCTCTCTGTGTCAGTGTGCCGGAGGTCCCCTGTCAGTGTGTTCCATGTCTAGCCTCTTATCCTTCTAGTGGTGTGTCCTGACTCCCACCCCCTCACCAGCTTCTCTCACCTGTCAGTGAGTCTGCCTCTGCTACTCTCCTCCCACAGCTGTCCTGTTCTCCCGCCTCTGGCAGCTTGCCTCAGCATGTCGCCTCCTCCTCTCCAGCATCAGCCCGCTCACACCTCCTCTCCTCCTCCAGCATCAGCCTACTCTAACAGATGTAGTGAGTCTGCTCCTCCTCCTTTCCAGTGTCAGCCTACTCTCACCGATGCAGTGAGTCTGCTCCTCCTCCTCTGCAGTGTCAACCTGCTCTCACCGATGCAGTGAGTCTGCTCCTTTTCCACTCCAGTGTCAGCCTGCTCTCAAAATGCTCATAATGCTTGGTAAATACAGCACGAAAAGGCGTTAACTTAATTCATACATGGAAATAAATAAATAAATGTATGCTGTAATTAAGTAGTGGTCCAGGCTTGCAGTCATGATGAAGTTATGACGTTGGTCATCACACATGAATGGGCAGGGCATGGAAATATTTAACCCCTTGGAGCCGGTGCCTACCGGTCCCTTAAGGCGTTTTACATGCTGAAAGGTGGGGCAAGGCTTAAGGTCATGTGATCGCCATTAGCCGCCGGTATCTGTGTAGGAAGCGTGTAGGGCTCGTGTTCTCAGCACAGTGCTGTTTTCACTAGTGCACGCAAATATGTGGCCGCTCAGCACCAAGGCCCGGCAGGCAAGAGGCACATATTTGCATGCGGCCGGTGCCAAGGAGTTAAAAAAGGGTGCATAATCACAATCTAATGAGCATTTGGCTAGTCTAACCTCATTTACCAGTTGTACATTGCATTGTTCTCCACTATAGAGCTGTTTGAAGATAATTTGTTGGAATTTTAGGCCATTCTAAGGAGGGCAAAGAGAAGAAGAAGGGTGGTTGTCATGCATCCATGCTCCTTTAAGCAGCATACCTTGCTGGGTGATTTCCCTAAAGCAGAAGTGCTCTCTAAATTTTGTATATCTAAGGATCTCATTATGCTTCTCTTTGGGAAATTAAGACCTTTTTTGCAGTCCACCACACTGCACAGTCATGCCATACCACCCATGACCAAGTTACTGTCTGTCCTACACTTTCTGGGCAAGGCTTTCTATCAGATGTTAGCGGGAGAGGTGGGAGGGTATCATGGCCATCTTTCTCCCATTAGCTTGCTAAGGTCCTGCAAGGTTTTAGGCAAATTGCCCCCAAATATATCTGCCGGCCTAACACACGTCAGGAGTGGGATCAGATTAAGAATGATTTCTATGAAGTAGCTGGGATTCACAATGTCATGGGAATATAGACTGTAGCCATGTGCCTTTTTGTCCCCCTCTGATAGAGAACACATCTACAGTAACAAGACACTGACACTCCCTAAACATACAGGTTGTCTGCGATGCAAATATGTTCATCAGAAATGTGGTCACATATTAAGTCAATCACAGCTCTACCACCATTTTGACAGACTAACCAGAGGCTGTATTTTTGGTAAAATGTAAAAAATGGTGCAGCGCTGAGTAAGCTGAACTAAACATCAAGGAATATAAAATGCAGTTGAAAGAGTAAATCCTCATACAGCCTAAAATAAAAGCATTTTAAATGCAAAATCAAACGTCCAAAAAGTCCATAAAAAACTTTGTCAAAATCTATTAAGAAATTCCACCAAGTGATCGTGATGTCATGCTGATATGGGTGACTGATGTGCCCTTCACCGGTATCTGAAATAGCCTCTCACCTGACGGCCAGGACCCTTTAATTACAGAGGGTCATGCAAGCCTTCCCTTACGGGTCATAAACGTGGATGGTGTTCAGAATCAGGGACCAAGAGCTCCGTCACACACCGGGTGGAAAATTCCAGATATTCCAATGGTTTATATAATGAAATAGTGACAACATATAGTGCTCTCCGTTTGCAAAACAATTTATTAAAAAGCTTAAGAAATACACTTACATAGCTAGCACTTCTCAAGTGCCAGTGAAACAGCAACAAGCGGTGGTGTGTAAACACAGAAGGAATGGAGCATGCGCGGTGGCCGCGGGTGACGTCACGACGTCTCGTTCTGGACGCGTTGCGTCCCAGTGGGCGGGGACTTCTTCAGCAGATCAACGCGTCCAGAACGAGACGTCGCTCCATTCCTTCTGTGTTTACACACCACCGCTTGTTGCTGTTTCACTGGCACTTGAGAAGTGCTAGCTATGTAAGTGTATTTCTTAAGCTTTTTAATAAATTGTTTTGCAAACGGAGAGCACTATATGTTGTCACTCTTTCATTATATAAACCATTGGAATATCTGGAATTTTCCACCCGGTGTGTGACGGAGCTCTTGGTCCCTGATTCTGAACACCATCCACGTTTATGACCCGTAAGGGAAGGCTTGCATGACCCTCTGTAATTAAAGGGTCCTGGCCGTCAGGTGAGAGGCTATTTCAGATACCGGTGAAGGGCACATCAGTCACCCATATCAGCATGACATCACGATCACTTGGTGGAATTTCTTAATAGATTTTGACAAAGTTTTTTATGGACTTTTTGGACGTTTGATTTTGCATCTAAAATGCTTTTATTTTAGGCTGTATGAGGATTTACTCTTTCAACTGCATTTTATATCCCTTGATGTTTAGTTCAGCTTACTCAGCGCTGCACCATTTTTTACATTTTATTTAAGGGATTTGATTGATTGACCCTGGTGTTCAGCTGCTTATTGTCATGCACGCGCTGATTTCTTTCCTATTTTGTATTTTTGGTAAGACACTTTTTATTATTAAATATCTCGATGCATGCCACATACATAATACATGAAAGTATATTTTCATATGTTACACTCCTGTGTACTCCTCACACCTTTCACACAAAATATAAACAGAAGCTTTTTAGAATTGGCTGATAAAGAAATGGCTAAACCGGATCCTCAACCCGGTGTAACCATTTCCAACTAAAGCCACTTTACATATGGCCTAAGGCCTTCACATTACAATCATGTTCAGAAATGGAAAACAAAATGTAGGGAAGAAATGTTCCTGTTATTACCCACTCCTCATGAGGAATTGGATAGTTCTGGTCTAACAATGGTTGTTTGGCCTAATAATAATATTGCTAGCAAACATAGTGGTTTTATGCTTTTTTAAATTTGTTTTAACCACATATACTGCGGCAGGGCAGCCCAGCTGCGCGAAACAACATACCTGTAGGCTGTCCGCGCTCCCTAGTCTGGGCCGTGTGTGCGTGCCACCAGCGACCCAATCCCGCTGTGATTGGACACAGTGGGAGCCAATCAGCAGGGCTGGCAGCCACGATCGCTCTCGGGAATGACAGAACATCGGTCTGCCTATGTAAACAAGGCAAATTGTCATTCTGTCACAGACAAAGAGAGAGATCTGAAAAAAAAAGTGCCCCTGGAAGACGTGATGATGTCACGAAACACGTAGGGCGGAGCTAGACGACGTGCTGACGTCACCTCCAATCTGTGCTCCATTCCAGTAGGACGGGTTTGTCCGAGTCCACACGGCCAACGGACTGGACTTAAGACTTTTTTTTCCTGGAAATACTGTAAGTGTTCATTTATGAGTTTTGGAATAAAGTTTTCTTATGGTTTTACACTGTGAGTTCCACTTTCGTTTTATGGTACACCCCTTCCATGAGTTCACTGCTGACGTTATGACGACCCCTAATGGATGCCGATGTGGGTTCCCGTTGCCAGTGTCATTTTGTATCTGCGAGCTATGATCCTCTGTAGTGGGGGATCGTGGCCTTTCGGTAAGGAGTGACCCCTTCTGTTCTTGGTGGTGGATACCCTTCATTTCACAGATGAATATTTGTTAATCACCTGGACTTTTATTTATATTGGTGGTTTGAGGCCACCTCTTCCACTGCAGTTTTAGTTACCTTTTTGGACTTTAAGAAGTTTGCACGAGGATTTATTTTCATTTACATTCATTCTGTGTGTTATACAATTGAGTTTTTTCATTTTTTGTTACTGTGGAATTCATGCACAATGTATTACTTATTAGCGCAATTCTTTTTTCTTTTCTAACATGTAATAAATTGCATACTTTTCATGTTGTTCCAAATAACAGTTTCTGTCTACAAAGTTTACGCCCTTCTTCAGATAGGAACAAGATGTATACTGACATTCTCACTGAAATTCATATTGTTATATTTCACACCAGAATTCCATTAGGCATCAATTAATCAATACAAATTATCATAAATATTTTCATCCTAGATTCCAGAGAGTTGGCTCAACAAGATGTAATCACACTCAATTCACATAGAAAAAGTTCCATTTATCCTAGTATTAAAACATACAAATCCATTAACAAATGTCCAGAAAAAATAAAATAATATATAAAAAATGTAATAATCAAAAATAATGCATTAAAATCGTAATCTATATACAATAAACCTCATTTTAGTGTTCTATAGAAATAAATTCAAGTCAAAATACGAGTTTAAACCTCTTGGTTGTAAATTATTCAATCTATTTTTTCATTGTACTTGCAATTTTTTTTATTTAATTCATGTTTACCCCCCGTTTGTTCAAGGGAAGTGCATCAATGACCATATATTTCACTTGCGATGTCCCATCTTAACATAATATCTCGCCAATAGTAATTTTGTGAGTTTATCCCTTACAGAAACTTATGTCTGGAAATTCTATCTTTTACTTTTTGTGTTGTTTCACCCACATATAAACAGCCACATGGACATTTTATAATATATATCACATAAGAAGACTGACATGTATGATGTCCTCTTATTTCAATTTCAATGCCTATATGTGGATGTGGCAAAAACATTCCTTTTATCACCGAATTACATTGTATACAACTTAAAGTGGTGTTCCACCCAAAAAAAAAAAAAAAATACATGAATGTGCCTAAAAAAAATAAAAAAAACATTTGGAAATTTTTTTTTACTCACCTCTAAATGCCTGTTGCTAGGGGGTCCCTTGTAGTCTGCCTCTTTCAGTGCCTGGGCTGATGACATCACTTCCCCTCGGCACAGGAAGGGCTCAGCTCTGCTCCCTCCCTCTTGTCAATCATCAGGTCCCAGACGACTGAGCTGTCAATCACAGCGTGCGGCGCCACTCACGCATGCGCAGTGGGTGCCCGGCTGTGAAGGCACAGCCCGGCGCCCCCAGTTGCAACGTCGGCGCCGCTGAATGGAGGGGGAGCCAAGCGGGGCTTCAATCCCCCACATCGCTGGACCCTGGGACAGGTAAGTGTCCAATTAAAAGTCAGCAGCTGCAGTATTTGTAGCTGCTGACTTTTTTTTTTTTTTTTAAATGGGAACTCCTCTTTAAGCGTTGATAAGATACATGGTTTTGAGGTCCCAAAAAGGTTAAATTTGGAGTTTTTTACTGTGTATGGTTCTGCCTTTCTGATACGATGAAAACAGAGGATAGTGTAATTCAGGGATTTGGGGAAAATTTTCTTTTAATATATGCCAGTGTTTTTTAATAATTTTATGTATTGAAAATGAATGTGAATGGAATTGGGACACAAATGGTAATCTTTTAATTAGGCTAGTCGTTCTCTTTTGATTGGCCATATTTCATATTTCTCCTTTCCTCCTTGATAGTCTCTATGGGATACTCCCTCTGAGCAAGTTTATTTTCCATTTCATCTAAACATTTATCTCGGTCTTCATTATTAGTAACAATTCTATTTACCCTAATTAGCTGACTCTTGGGAATTGATTTGAATACCCCAGGTGGGTGGATACTATTGAAATGCAAAAGTTGATTACGATCGGTCGGTTTTGTGTATAAATCACTACTAATTCTCCCATTTACCATACTAATACATGTATCCAAGAAGGGCATTTTTCTTGACTATAAGTCATATTAAACTCCAGGCCAGGTATCAAATAATTAATATAGATATTAAATAATAATAAAGTGTTCAAGTCGCCCTCCCATATCGCAAACGCATCGTCCAAAAATCTGAACCAACATTTACAATTTTTGTTGAATAAAACGCTGTTAAAAATCAAAGATTCTTCAACCATATTAACAAAGGTGTTCGCATATGGGGGTGCAACATTAGAACCCATTGCATCGCCCCTAATTTGTAGATAGTATGTTTCTTTGAATAGGAACACATTTTCCTCTAATACAATTGGCAATAATTGCATCAAGAAAGCAATTTGTGTTGTATTGTATAACTGTGATGCAATTAGGAGGCGGCGACAGGCTTCTATACCTAATTCATGTGGTATTATGCTGTATAAACAAATATCACAAGTGATCAGTATTGAGTCTGAAGAAACAGCTAAATCCCTAATTTTCAATAAAAAATCATATGAATTACGTATATACAACTTCATTTGTCTAGTAAGAGGTGAAGACGTAAATCCAAATATCTAGCCAATGGGGCTGTAACAGACTCAGCACCGGACACTATGGCACAGGCTTGATATTAATATCATGCCTAGCCGACAGGGAGGCCAGTGACAGTTTTACTTCATGATTCAAATTATTTTCAGAATGATCTATTATCGATCGATCTTGTAAGAAAGCCTTGATTTCCTGCTCAGTTGGCTAAAGAAATGGCTAAACCAGATCCTCAACCTGGTGTAACCATTTCCAACTAAAGCCACTTTACCTATGGCCTTCACATTACAAACATGTTCAGAAATGAAAAACAAAATGTAGGGAAGAAATGTTCCTGTTATTATCCACTCATCATGTGGATTTGCATAGTTCTGGTCTAACACTGGTTGTTTGGCCTAATAAATAATATTGCTAGCCAACATATTGGTTTTATGCTTTTTTTAAATTTATTTTACCCAGTTCTGGACCGCCCATCGCACATCTACTGCGGCAGGGCAGCCCAGCTGCGCAAAACAACGTACCTGTACGTTGTCTGTGCTGCCGGCGACCCAATCCTACTGTGACACAGCGGGAGCCAATCAGCAGGGCCATCGCTGACCATCTGCGATAGTTCTCGGGAATGACAGAATGGCGGTCTGCCTATGTAAACAAGGCAAATCGTTGTTTTGTCACAGACAAAGAGAGAGATCTGTGATTCCTAGTAATCAGGAACACAGATCTCTCTCTTTGTCCAGTGTCAGCATTCCGCACACAGTTAATAAACACACCCAGGGAACACATTTAACCCTTTGATTTCCCCTGATGTTAACCCCTTCCCTGCCAGTGTCATTTATACTGTAATGCCACGTACACACGATTGGACATTGATCGGACATTCCGACAACAAAATCCATGGATTTTTTCTGATGGATGTTGGCTCAAACTTGTCTTGCATACACATGGCCACACAAAGTTGGTTGGAAATTACGAACGTCAAGAACGCGGTGACGTACAGCACGTATGACAAGCCGAGAAAAATGAAGTTCAATAGCCAGAGCTGCTCTTCTGCTTGATTCTGAGTATGCGCAGCACTTTGTGCGTCAGAGTTGTGTACACACGATCAGAATTTGCGCAAACGGATTTTGTTGTCGGAAAATTTGAGAACCAGATCTCAAATTTTGTGCAACGGAAATTCCGATGGAAGCTATCTGATGGAGCCTAGACGCGGTCGGAATTTCCGACAACAAGCTCCGATCGCACATTTTGCGTCGGAAAGTCCGACCGTGTGTACAGGGCATAACAGTGCATTTTTTTTAGCACTTTTTTTATGCTTAAATACATAAGCATATATATTAGGGGTGTTGAAAATGATCGGCGCATCGATGCATCGGGATTATACCCTTCCCGATTCGGCATCGATGCGGTAACCCGGCATAATCGATTATGCATGACGTCATTCCGGCTCCTCCCCCCTCGCACAGCAGTGTGTTTGCTGGAATGACAAGCCGCCAATCAGCTGGCTGCGCCTGGTGCTTCTCCCTCCTGAATGGACAATGTAATGTCAGAGTGCTGCCCCCACCCATGCTCTCCCCTTCCTCTGGGATCTGTATATCTGAACAGTGACACCGATCATCTCCCTGATGGGCGGGCGCTGGGACTGCACGGAGCTGAGACACACAGAGATCACTGCACGGAGCTGAGACACACAGAGATCACTGCAGCTGTGTTTACAGTCGTCAGATGAGGCAGGCATAGGGTAGGCTTCAGGAAACGAGCTGTGAGGAGAGGAGGGGGGATGGTAGGAGTGCTCCGGAGGTGAGAGCCTGTCATGCTTGATATATGTGAGGGGTGAGTGCATAGAAGTGGCACATCCCCCCACCTGCTGCAACTATCCAGTGTGTGTGTACTGTATGCCTAACACATTGGGGGCTGCACAAACTTTTATTGTCAATTTTCTTACTGTGATTTCCCTATCATCTCTCTCCTCTGGAACCATCTACTGATCTGCAAGCAGTATATTTCTTGCTGATTGGAATGTCTTCCTTTTTTATTTTTACAGTAATGTTGAACTGTTTACTATCCAAGTTGCTGCCAAAAGACTCAATGGATTTGTTAAAGTGATACTAAAAGGGTATTATTTTTTTCTTTAAAATAAAAGATATCATACCTGCTGATCTCCTGTACCATGTCTCTGACCATCTCCTGTACTATGTCTGCAGTCTCTGACCATCTCCTATAGTATGTCCGCAGTCTATGACCATCCCCTGTAGTATGTGCGCAGTCTCTCTGACCATCTCCTATAGTATGTCCGCAGTCTCTGACCATCTCCTGTACTATGTCTGCAGTCTCTGACCATCTCCTGTACTATGTCTGCAGTCTCTGACCATCTCCTGTACTATGTCTGCAGTCTCTGACCATCTCCTGTACTATGCCTGCAGTCTCTGACCATCCCCTGTAGTATGTGCGCAGTCTCTCTGACCATCCCCTATAGTATGTCCGCAGTCTCTGACCATCTCCTGTAGTATGTCTGCAGTCTCTGACCATCTCCTGTAGTATGTCTGCAGTCTCTGACCATCTCCTGTACTATGCCTGCAGTCTCTGACCATCTCCTGTACTATGCCTGCAGTCTCTGACCATCTCCTGTACTATGCCTGCCGTCTCTGACCATCTCCTGTACTATATCTACAGTCTCTGACCATCTCCTGTACTATGTCTGCAGTCTCTGACCATCTCCTGCAATATGTCTGCAGTCTCTGACCATCTTCTGTATTATGTCTGCAGTCTCTGACCATCTTCTGTATTATGTCTGCAGTCTCTGATCATCTCCTGCAATATGTCTGCAGTCTCTGATCATCTCCTGTACTAGGTCTGCAGTCTCTGATCATCTCCTGTACTATGTCTGCAGTCTCTGATCATCTCCTGTACTATGTCTTCAGTCTCTGACCATCTCCTGCAATATGTCTGCAGTCTCTGATCATTTCCTGTACTATGTCTGCAGTCTCTGATCATCTCCTGTACTATGTCTGCAGTCTCTGATCATCTCCTGTACTATGTCTGCAGTCTCTGATCATCTCCTGTACTATGTCTGCAGTCTCTGACCATCTCCTGTAGCATGTTGGCAGTCTCTGACCATCTCCTGTAGTATGCCTGTAGTCTCTGACCATCACCTGTAGTATATACACACTCCGCAGTCTGACCATCTCCTGTAGCATGTCCGCAGTCTCTGACTATCTCCAGCTGGTCAGAGACTGCAGACATGATACAGGAGATGGTCAGAGACTGTAGACATTGTCTGCAGTCTCTGACCATCTCTTGCAGTAGGTCTGCAGTCTCTGACCATCTCCTGTACTATGTCTGCAGTCTCTGACCATCTCCTATACTATGTCCGCAGTCTATGACCATCCCCTGTAGTATGTGCGCAGTCTCTCTGACCATCTCCTATAGTATGTCCGCAGTCTCTGACCATCTCCTGTACTATGTCTGCAGTCTCTGACCATCTCCTGTACTATGTCTGCAGTCTCTGACCATCTCCTGTACTATGCCTGCAGTCTCTGACCATCACCTGTAGTATGTGCGCAGTCTCTCTGACCATCCCCTATAGTATGTCCGCAGTCTCTGACCATCTCCTGTAGTATGTCTGCAGTCTCTGACCATCTCCTGTAGTATGTCTGCAGTCTCTGACCATCTCCTGTACTATGCCTGCAGTCTCTGACCATCTCCTGTACTATGCCTGCAGTCTCTGACCATCTCCTGTACTATGCCTGCCGTCTCTGACCATCTCCTGTACTATATCTACAGTCTCTGACCATCTCCTGTACTATGTCTGCAGTCTCTGACCATCTCCTGCAATATGTCTGCAGTCTCTGACCATCTTCTGTATTATGTCTGCAGTCTCTGACCATCTTCTGTATTATGTCTGCAGTCTCTGATCATCTCCTGCAATATGTCTGCAGTCTCTGATCATCTCCTGTACTAGGTCTGCAGTCTCTGATCATCTCCTGTACTATGTCTGCAGTCTCTGATCATCTCCTGTACTATGTCTTCAGTCTCTGACCATCTCCTGCAATATGTCTGCAGTCTCTGATCATTTCCTGTACTATGTCTGCAGTCTCTGATCATCTCCTGTACTATGTCTGCAGTCTCTGATCATCTCCTGTACTATGTCTGCAGTCTCTGATCATCTCCTGTACTATGTCTGCAGTCTCTGACCATCTCCTGTAGCATGTTGGCAGTCTCTGACCATCTCCTGTAGTATGCCTGTAGTCTCTGACCATCACCTGTAGTATATACACACTCCGCAGTCTGACCATCTCCTGTAGCATGTCCGCAGTCTCTGACTATCTCCAGCTGGTCAGAGACTGCAGACATGATACAGGAGATGGTCAGAGACTGTAGACATTGTCTGCAGTCTCTGACCATCTCTTGCAGTAGGTCTGCAGTCTCTGACCATCTCTTGTACCATGTCTGCAGTCTCTGACCATCTCCCCTAGTATTTTGGGGAGAGCCTGGAGCTCCTTTAAGTTGTCTGCTGTGTTTAGACTTTGCTACATGCAGGGAGTGTTTTCTTTTTTTTTAAGAACAGATCGAATAAAAAAAAATGGAGTTCTCCTGACAGCTTGAATTTTTTTGATGAAAACCATGCGCACCTCCGCTGTAATCGTGATGCATCGTGATGCATCGTGGAATCGAATCGAATCGAATCGAATCGTTGACATGATAATCGTAATCAAATCGAATCGTGAGGCCAGTGAAGATGCGCACCTCTAATACATATATGTACCTCTGCTGTTGATAAGTCTACCTCAAAGTTGGATGTTTGGAGTTGTAAATAAAGAATATTTCTTGTTAAGATTCCATGTAGTTTGTGATTCTCTCATTTTTCTTATTCTAAACCATATCGCACAAATGCACAGCAAACATGTTGGGGCATGCTTCAGAAGTCCAAACAAATGGAGAAGAAAGGTTCAACATTCACACTGGGCATTTTTGGGCAAACAAGCAGGATACATGTGTGCAGCAAACAGTGAGGGACGCAGCAGAAGTGTCCAAATAAAAGGGGGTCAAAACATGCAAAAATTAGCAATCTAATACAGAACAAACATGTACCACAAGCAAGGTAGGCACCAGGAATGTGGCAGAAAAAAACTAATATAAACTTATGCCACAAGCCAAACATGAAAATGCATCTAACACAAAAGAGGCTGTTGAAAGGCTTACCAAGTGCTTCACCAGATGTAGAATGTTTGGCTCCTCTTTTGCTGAGCTCTCCTCCACCAATGCTCACTTCTGCTCGGGCACCTGTGATAAATTACTGCACACATGCGGTAAATTACCACACTGTTTTATGCAGGAAATTTCGCAAAATGCGCCCAAATACTGTATTTTAGTAGTTTTTTCGTGACGGCCAAAAAACTGTTTGAAAAACGCTGAGCGGTATTTTACTGCATTTTAAAGTGCTAGATACCGCTTTGTGAATTGAGCCCAGTACTTCTAGAGATTTTTTCTTTCCATTAGACAATAATATACTACAGGGATGTATTTAGATTTACCATATTAGCTTCTTGAGACATGGAAGCTATGATATACAGTATCTCACAAAAGTGAGTACACCCCTCACATTTTTGTAAATATTTTATTGTATCTTTTCACGTGAACACTGAAGAAATGACACTTTGCTACAATGTAAAGTAGTGAGTGTACAGCTTGTATAACAAATTTGCTGTTCCCTCAAAATAACTCAACAGCCATTACTAACAGACATATCAGCCTGGATGTCAAACCACGTCCTCAAACTAAATCTAAAACTGAGCTCTTAATATTCCCCCCCCCCCACGTGCCCCTTCCCCTGACTTATCTGTCAAGATCAATGGCACATCTATCAGTTCGTCCTCACATGCCAGGGTGCTAGGTTTAGACTCTGAACTGTCCTTTCAGGCCCTCATACAACCCCTGTCCAAATCATGCCTTAGCCTCCGCAACATTTCCAAAATACGCCCCTTTTTAACTAATGACACCACCAAGCTTCTAATTCACTCCCTGTTATCTCTTGCCTCGACTACTGCAACTCCCTCCTCATTGGATTACCTTTACATAGACTATCCTCCCTTCAGTCCATAATGAATGCCGCTGCAAGACTCATCCACCTTACCAACCATTCAGTGTCCTCCACTCCTCTCTGCCAATCCCTCCACTGGCTTCCACTCACCCAACGAATACAATTCAAAGTACTAACAATAATTTACAAAGCCATCCATAACTCTGCCACCAGCTACATCACTAACCCAGTCCAAAAATACCAACCAAGCTGCTCTTTTCGGTCCTCCCAAGACCTCCTGCTGTCTAGCTCCCATGTCACCTCCTCCCTTGCTCTCCTCCAGGATTTCTCCAGAGCTTTTTCCATCCTTTGGAACTCCCTACCTCGATCTGTCCAACTGTCCCCTAATCTATCCATCTTAAACGATCCCTGAAAACCCTTCCCTTTAAAGAAGCCTATCCTGCCTATAACTAACACTGTTTTACTTCCTCCATCAGCTCATCCACAGCTATTACCTTTTGTATCAATTGACCCTTTCTTTTTAGATTGTAAGCTCTAATGAGCAGAGCCCTCTGTTTCCTCTTGTACCAAATTGTAATGTAACTGTAATGTCTGCCTTTATTTTGTTAAGTACTGCGCAAACTGTTGGTGCTATATAAAACTTGTATAATAATAATAATTACTGTCTAAACTGCTGGCAACAAAAGTGAGTACACACCTAAGTGAAAATGTCCAAATTGGGCCCAACGTGTCAATATTTTGTGTGGCCACCATTATTTTCCAGCACTGCCTTGACCCTCTTGGGCATGGAGTTCACCACAGCTTCACAGGTTGCCACTGGAGTCCTCTTCCACTTCTCCATAATGACATCACAAAGTTGGTGGATGTTAGAGACCTTGCGCTCCTCCACCTTCGTTTTGAGGATCTCCCATACATGCTCAATAGGGTTTAGGTCTAGAGACATGCTTGGCCAGTCCATCACCTTTACCTTCAGCTTCTTTAGCAAGGCAGTGGTCGCCTTGGAGGTGTGTTTGGGGTCGTTATCACGTTAAAAAACTGCTCTGCGGCCCAGTCCCTGAAGTGAGGGGATCATGCTTGGCTTCAGCACAGTACATGTTGGCATTCATGGTTCCCTAAATGAACTGTAGCTCCCCAGTGCCAGCAGCACTCATGCAGCCCCAGACCATGACACTCCCACCACCATGCTTGACTGTGACAAGACACACTTGTCTTTGTACTCCTCACCTGGTTGCTGCCACACACGCTTTACACCATCTGAACCAAATACGTTTATCTTGGTCTCACCAGACCACAGGACATGGTTCCAGTAATCCATGTCCTTAGTCTGCTTGTCTTCAGCAAACTAGAGGCTTTCTTGTGCATCATCTTAAGAAGAGGCTTCCTTCTGGGACAACAGCCATGCAGACCAATTTGATGCAGTGTGCGGCGTATGGTCTGAGCACTGACAGGCTGACCTCTCACTCCTTCAACCTCTGCAGCAATGATGGCAGCACTCATACGTCTTTTTTCCCCAAAAGAACCACTGGTTATGACGCTGAGCATGGGCACTCAACTTCTTTGGCTGCCCAGAGAGTTTTTTGCCATGAGGTGCCATGTTAAACTTCCAGTGACCAGTATGAGAAAGTGAGAGAGAAAGTGAGAGCAATAACACAAAATTTAATGCACCTGCTCCCCATTCACACATGAGACCTTGTAACACTAACGAGGGAAAATTGCTAATTGGGCCCAATTGGGACATTTTCACTTAGGGTGTATTCACTTTTGTTCCCAGCGATTTAGACATTAAAGGCTGTGTGTTGAGTTATTTTGAGTGGATAGCAAATTTTCACTATTATACAAGCTGTACACTCACTACTTTACATTGTAGCAAAGTGTAATTTCTTCAGTGTTGTCACATGAAAGGATATAATAAAATATTTACAAAAATGTGAGGGGTGTACTCACTTTTGTGAGATACTGTATATCCCCATAACAGCAGATGACCTCCCATTACTGCTGCCTCCTCAGATTCCTCAGTTCAATTCCTTTTAATTCCTAAATATTACCCATATGGAATACTTTTCATGTTTAGGTATGTTTATGTATTCACTCTTCGTCATATTAATGTCAGTCTACAGGCAAAAAGATGAAGGTCATTGATGAACTCCGATTTATCTATAGCCTGATCTTGACAAAAGTTTAATCCCAAGAATCTCCGTATCTCTTCTTCCATGAATTGTTATCACTAGACGTTTGTTTCGTTCCGAATTGAAATTCGGACGAATTTTAATTTTTTGGAAAATCAGATGTATCTGAATTTACGAAATACAATAGTACCTAATCGAATCCAAAATAACAAAAAAAATTGCCTTCAAATCGTTTTTGGAATACTTTTCGAATACTTTTCGAATTCTAAAAGTTTTCACATTCAAATTCAAAAAGTTTTCGAATTCGAATAGTTTTCCAATTTCCAAAGAGAATACAATAGAATACAAAATAAAGTAGTAGAATATAAAAAAAAATAATAGAATAGAAAATAATATAACACAAAATAAAATAATATAATAGAGTAAAACAGAACAAAATAGAATAGGACATAAAAGAACAGAATAGAATGGAATATAATAGAAACAAATAGAATACCATAGAAAGAATATAACCATATTCTGAAATTTGAGTTTTAAATAAAATAATTTTGAATTTGAATACATAAGAAAAGAATAGAATAGAAAATAATAGAATAGGAAAAAAAAATAGAACAGAATGGACTATAGTAGCATAAAAAGAATAAAATAACAATAGAATAGAAGAGAAGAGAATAGAAAGAATTCTATTGTTTTTTTCATTATGTTCATTACTATTATGCTATTTTCCATTCTGTTATACTCTGTTCTTTTCTATTCTATTCAAATTCTATTCTTTTTTTTTTCTATTCTATTCTATTCTTTTATATTCAAATTCAAATTTATTCTATTAAAAATTCTAATTTCGGAAGATGGTTATATTGTTTTTTCTATTCTATTATTTTCTATTCTATTCGAATTTCAGAAGATGGTTATAATCTTTCTATTTCATTCTAATCTTTTTTTATTTTATTTTATTCCTTTCTATTCTATTCTATTCCATTCTATCCTGTTCTTTTATTTTCTATCCTATTTTGTTCTGTTTTACTTTATTATATTATTCTATTTTTTGTTATATTCTTTTCTATTCTATTTTTTTTCTATTCAGTTCCTTTATTTTCTATTCTTTTTTAATATCTTTGAAAATTGGAAAACTATTCAAATTTGTAAAATTTTTGAAATCAAATACCATTCAAAATTGATTCCAAAACTTTTTTTGAATCAATCCGAATTCTAATTCAAAAAATTTAATTGATTTGACTACGAATAAACAAAACAAATTCCGAAAACGAATTAAACAAATTCAACTAAACAAATTTATGCAAATAAAGAAACAAAACAATTTCTGCACATGTCTATTTATCACATCTAATTGTTGGAATCAGGACTGTTCCAAATTAAGTATGGGTCCAGGGTACCTACCCCATTGGAGGGGGGGGGTGCATTGAAACTTGTGGTTAAAAAAAAAAACATAATTTCCTGTAGGTTTTGAAATGCATCCTATATTTTTGACTGTTGCCTGTTGGGAAAACACATTACCTGTATTTGACATACCCACTGCTCCCCCTTTGGATAAATCTTGTTTAGCTTGTGTCATTTAGGAATGATCAACCACCATACTCTTTTGATTGTATGGCCTCTTCTGTCTACTGTAATGCCACGTACACAAAATCGGATTTTCCGACAACAAAACCGTGGATTTTTTCCCGAAGGATGTTGGATCAAACTTGTCTTGCATACACACGGTCACACAAATGTCAGCCCAAAATTCTGAGCGTGAGAACGCGGTGACGTATAACACGTAGGACGGGACTATAAAAAGGAAAGTCAATAGCCAGTGTGCTACCCTTTGGGCTCCTTCTGCTAATCTCGTGTTTATTTCGTGTTAGTAAAAGTTTCGTGAGAGACACAATTCGCGCTTTTCAGCCTTGTGCTTTTCAGTTCCTTTCTGCTTTTCAGTTTGTAGAATAAAAGAACCACGCTAGAAAAAAATTATGTCATAAATCAAAAAGCAGCAGTAAACAGTGCGACCACACAAAAAGTCCAATAAAAATAAAAAACTGCGCTAAAGAAAAATAAGTGTCCAAAAGATTTTTCAGTAAGCATCAAACAGAGGCGCTAAGGATCTCCCAAACACCATATGTGAAAACATTATATAATGAGGGGCCCAACCACCGTGGCTGTAAATTGCGCTTACCAAACAGCAAGCAGTATGAGCAGATGGCTTACAACCCAGCCCAGGCCTTTTGAGTGTAGTAAATACTTCCGCTCTTTCCCGGCTCCAATCACCATTCCCAACTCGCAAGCTTTAAACACAGATGACTTAGAACTCAACCTGGAATTTTTAAGGATGATGGTAGAAAGTAAGGATATTCACTCACTACAGGCAGGAGATCCGTTTCATCAATGTGTAACTCAAAAAGGAAATAAACTGGCCATAGTGTAATACATCCAAAACCGCTTTAATAAAATAAAGTAATGCACTTACAATTTAAAAGGTAATGTTGCACAGTTGCATATAAAAAACGCCGGCTGGCATAGCGAACAAGACATGGAGCCCGTCCTCCTCCTCTGGTCTCGTGGTAGCATCACTATGTGCGTACCCAGATGCATTTCATCATCAATCGGACGTTCTCAATGGGGACGGGCAGCGTAGTGAATTACCGCCTTATATACGGGACCAAGACTCGCTCTGAATTACAAGCACAAGGACGCCATATTGGATATGGGCAAATAGCCCAAACTTGAAACGGGATAAATTTAATACTAACAATATAAAAAACTGAAGAACTTTTTGGTAAACTCAATAACCAGAAAAAGGGATTATAGATATAACGAATATTTAGAAAAAACATACCTTAAAAAAAGGATTTGTATAAAAACAGAATTAAAATAGAATCAAATTAAAATGAAAATAAATAAAATAAAAATGAAAAAAATAAAAATGATATGGTGTATGTGAAAAAAAGGGGGAAAGTTATATGGAATTATTATAACCCCACCCCATAGTGTATTTATATGAATTAAATAGGGAACAAGTTATTAACTTGTTCCAAAAGAATTTCAGGTGCAAAAACTTCTGATGAAATTAAAAATTAATAAAAATATTATGGAAATGTATTTGTGTACATAAGTGTAAATTACAAAAATATGTGAAGATTTATATGTAAAAAGTATAAATATGTGATGTTATTTTTATATTAAAGATGGACCATTTATTGTCCTTATGTGGAAAAAAAAATCCTTAACCTATTGTCCTTATACTGGTATCTCAGAACAAGTTCGTTCTGACCAGCTGACTGTTTTCTAGCCATGTTGTGGTTGTGTTCTTGTCGGAGAGCTCGTGCCATTGTTGGCCTTGGTGTTGGAGTTCTTGTTTTGACCCAAGTCCAGTCCATTAACAGGGCAAGGAGGGGTTCATGGACCAAGAATTGGTTGCTCCAGCATGACCAATTCTCTCACATGCTTTTGCTGCGGGAGATCCATGAGAATAATCCTGACCCCGTTTTTCACCGTCTGTTGGCTTATATTATGAAGCAGGACACCTGCATGTGGCAAGCCATCACTCCCGAGCAGAGGCTCGTCGCCCCCTTGCGGTACTTGGCGACGGGGAGAAGTCTCCAGGACCTGAAGTTCACGACTGGGATCTCCCCCCAGGCTCTGGGATTCATTCCAGAGACCTGTTTTGCCATCATTCAGGTCCTGCAGAAGGACCATATTAATGTAAGTTTTATCCTTTAACATCACATTCTATGTATTTAAATTTTGCTAATGTATTGCATTTATTTCATTGTTCGATAATTACCATGATTGCAATATGCTGTGAATGTCCTCTTTGTCCTCATGCATGCAGTAAGCTTTTTATGCTCCTTTTTTGTCCTTCATGCATATTTGCCTTCACTAACATCCCCAGCATGCTATCCTAGGCCCATACACACCTAGCCTACTCACTTAATAACAATGTATTTTGTCAGCTCCACTGTAGTGCTTACCATAAACACCCCCTAAAATGTGTCCAAATGTTATTTTTGTCTTTAAATTCAGGCAGAGTGCAGGAGGCTTTTTTTGGGGATACCAATACTCTATCTGCTGACTTTGCCAAACCCATACACACTATACCTACCTCTTTTGTTGTCATATTTATGGATGAATTCACCAAAGCATGTAGTGCAAGGGCCTGCCTGAATACTTTCAAATGGTACTGTTTCAAGTTTTGTTCTCTTATTATCTTGATAGGTATTGCAGAATGTAAAAAAATGTGCTTCCATTTGTACAGTGTGTATTCATATTTTTGGATTATGAAACTCCTTACCTGTCCAGTGGGCTGCCAATAGTGTAAGTAAGGAGGGGCTGGCCAAAGTAATACACATTATTTATGCATGCAGCTCTTAATGAAGTGTAGAGGGTTACCTGTCCAAAACATCCCCCCACCATAAAATTTTTACAATGGGCAGTGGGAGACAGGTGGGAGAGAGGAATCTGATAAGTGGACCATATACATTTGTCTATAAATACTCATTTCAATAAATGTTCTACTTATGTTGGCCAAGAATGTTTGTGTCTAATCTGCTTGCAATGGTATGTGCAAAAGTACTATATTTTTTTTTTTTTGACTCCACGGTTTCCTTCCAACCCACAGGAATGGCAGACTGTGGCCTCCCAATTTGCCCAGCAGTGGGGCTTTCCCATCTGCAGTCAGGCAATAGATGGGAAACACGTGCACATCGTCCCCACAACTCGGGGTTGTACTAGTATAACTATAAGGGGTATAGTAGTATAGTGATGTTGGCGGTGGTGTCAGAAACTTATGAATTGCTCTATGTGGACATGGGGAAGAATGGCCGGATGTCGGATGGTGGGGTCCTCGCCCGGAGTTCTACAGATGGCTCCAGAATGGTAGCTTGGGCTTGCCACCTCCAGAAGACAACATGGCGGCCTCCCATTTCGTCTTTGTGGCAGAGGAAGCCTTTGCGCTGGGAGACCATCTTATGCGGCCATTCCCTATGAGGACCCTCACCCCGGACAAGAGGGTTTTTAATTATCGCCTGGCCAGAGACAGAAGAGTTGTTGAAAATGCCTTTGGCATAATGGCCAGCCGGTTCTGCCTATTCCTTACTGCAATCAATATGGTGGAATATAAACTAAACCACAATATTCTTTGCTGCTGCATTTTGCACAATGTTTTAAGAAAAAATGCAGCCAACTATCTGGCCTCAGTTGATACTGAGGCCGGCTCATTGGAACCAAACCTGACGGCACTTGAAGCTGGCCATCCTGGCTTGCCCCCCAAATTGCTCACAAAGTACGGCAAAGCTATGTGGAGTACTTTGCGGGTAGGGGGGCAATTGATATGCCAGATACTGTTTAAAAACAGTGTTTCTTTTATCTATCTCCTAGGTTCTTCAATGGCCTTTTTTGGGGGCCATTTTCTTCAATAGTGCAAACGTAACTTATTTGATACATGAGGTGACAAGCTCTTCTTCAGTTAACTATTATGTTGTGCTGTGGGTCTGCTACACACACACAGCTGGAATACTTACCTGTTTTGTTAAAGTTTCACACATGGAGAGACCCCTAGTATCCACTGGAGCACCTGTGTGGGACACCATAAAAAGGGTGTTCTGGTGTCCCACACTAGTGCTCCTGCGTTCAGATGTGTAAACAGCTGCTGAGTGTCCTCTCCTTACACTGAATCAAGTTTGCATTTCATTATAGTAACAAACACATCTAGACAACAATGTACTAAACTTCTTTCCCTACAAATAGGCATGAACAAATGTAGTTAACCTGCATCTGCCAAAAACGTTGTATTAAGGGGAGAACAAATGATGTTTAATACGAACAATTACTGTGCCCACGAACCTCAAACTTGCTATTTTAAACTGTACAATAATAAAGAAAAGCACACGGAGCAGCACTAAAGTAATAATAATAATAGGAACACATGACAAATACTTACTTTTTAGAAGCGGTTTCCCGATCCTTCTGTACTGATCGTGCTCCCTCAATTTCAGGTCTAACCAACGTTTCCTCAAATGCTCCTTGGATCGTCGTACCAGAAACCTCCTGTGCAGACTTCTCACAACTTTAGTCATGATCTTGGCCTTTCTCACATTTGGGTTTCTGTACAGTCCATACTTCCCAACATAGTCTGCCCTCTTCAAGATGTCCATCATCTCCACCATCTCTACAAAGGACATATTTGAGGCCTTATATCTCCTCCTGGATTGGGAACTGCCTTGCTCTGGGCTTTCCTCCTCGTTGCTGCTCTCTGCATGCACCTGCTCTGTCTCCGCCATGTGCTCTCCCACTGCACCGAAAGAGAAGGGGCGGGGAATACACTAGAAAGAAGGTCAGGGGCGGAGTTTAAAGCATGCGCAGTGTATATAAAGCATAGTACGCGTGCGTCATAGGTACGATCTGTGAGCGGAGGACAGAGTAGCGAAAGCGCTGATCGTGCAAACGAAGGTACAATTTTAACCTGGGGCATCAGTGGTTAGTGGCCTATACTGCTTATAGATTGAGGCCTATATTGCATCAAGATTAGGAGAGTTTAGCCTCACATTAGGGTTTGTCTTATCTTGTGTCTTGCAGAGAAAATGGTACATTTCGACCCAGACTTCCTGCCAAACTTCATAGACAGGTACAGGGAGCTGCCATGTCTCTGGCAAGTCAAAAACAGTGACTACTCCAACAAGCTAAAGAGGAAGGCATCGCTGGAGAAACTGTTGGAATTGGTGAAGCCGGTGATCAGTGACCGCGGCAGACATCACCTATTTGAAGGCCAAAATTGGTGGCCTGAGGAGCACATTTAATAGGGAGCACAAAAAGGTCCAGGATTCCATGAGATGAGGAGCAGCAGCAGATGACCCTTATGTACCCAGGTTCTGGTACTATGATAGACTGCATTTTTTGTCAGACCAGAGTGAACCCAGGCTATCGCTTTCAACCCTGTCTTCCACACTTCCTTCCACACTTCCTTCAACATCAAATGAGGCTTCAGATTTCCAACCTGGGCCTTCCACCCAGGAAGATGTGGAGGAGCCCAGCTTGAGCCAGGTATAGCATTGTTCAACATATTTTTGGGCAAAAATTTAATGATGGTAACTAGATGCTGATTATTGATCACTCATTTCTGATTTAACACAGTGGTTTACATATCAATAGACAATAGTAGCCAAAAATGATTGGGACAAGAATGAAAAATGCTGGGGTCAGATTGGTAGTCTTTTCTATTTGTTAACATTCAATTTGCAACAGTCATGAGCTCAAAATTGTGTGTAAGTGATGACCAAAAACCTAAAACTATGTACCATTTTCATACACAGGAAAGTCTCAGCCAGAAGGAGGCTGTGGCAAGCAGCCTGACTGAATCCCAGGTTCCTCCCCTTCGTCTTCGAACTAAAAGGACCAGGAAGGAGAGGAACCTGGAGGAGTCAGCGACTACTTTACTTCACCAGGCTACTGTGGTAGTAACAACAACCCCTGGTGGCCCAGAGTCATATGGCTGTCTGACAGCCAGTAAACTGGAACGAATGGAGGAGGGCCAACACCTCATCTGTGAGGAGATAATGCTTCAGGCCATAAACAAGGGGATGAGGGGCCAACTCACAACTAAAAGCCATGTGTGTGAGTTGGACCATACTCCTCCACCACCTCCAGCAACACCACCACCACCACAGCCACCCCACCCACCACAGCAGCCTGGAAG
Organism: Lithobates clamitans; assembly: GCA_037952925.1. NCBI lineage: Eukaryota > Metazoa > Chordata > Amphibia > Anura > Ranidae > Lithobates > Lithobates clamitans. Next base: position 2,330,642 of record JBBGZY010000379.1, on the reverse strand, counting down.
GAAGCATGGAAGGAAGTGTTGAGAGTGACGGCTGGGTTTGGTGTGGTCTGGCAAAAGATGCAGGCTGTTGTAAGACCACAGCCTCAAGACGTATATGTCATCTGCTGCTGCTCCCGATCTCTCGGAGTCCAGGAACGGATTAAATGGACTCCCCAGGTTACCAATTTTGCCTGTCAAATAATTGATGTCTGCCCTGGGGTACAAAGGCTTCACCAATTCCAACTGTTTCTCCAGCGTTGCCTTCCTCTTTATTTTGTTAAGACCCCTTTTAAATTTCTCATTTTTGTTTCGACAAATACTTGGCAATGTGTTTTACTTCAAAAAGGACAATTTGTTTGTGAGTAGGCAGGTACATTTCAAAAATACAATGTCAAATTAACAAGGGTCACCAACATAGTTGTATCTCTTTGAGGTCAAAAAATAGAAGTTAAAACAAAGAAGAAGATAAGATAAGAAGAAAAGAAGATAAAAGATAATAATGGTGCTGTGGTAACTTGACACACAAAACCACAAAAAATATTAGGGAGATCACTATATAAAAAAAGATTATTCTGGAGATCTAGAGAAAATAAAAAAAAATATTCTGGAGATCTTGAGGGAAAAAAGGAGATCACTAGAAAAAAAAATGAATACAGTTATATTCTGGAGATCTTGAGAAAAAAATAACAACAAAAACAAAGATTATTCAGGGGATCACGAGAAATAATAAAAAAATCTATTTGTCAGAACTCTGTCTGAATATCAGCAGCAAAGCAACTTCATTATTCTAGCATTTTAAAGAAGAAGAGAATGCACTGCATTGAAAGATTTAAAAATTTGCAGCGTGACAAATGTGCTATCTCCATTGCGAGCGCTAGTTTTACAAGACCGAGCGCTTCCGGCTCGTACTTGATTCCGAGCATGCATGGACTTTGGTGCGAGGACTTGTGTACACACGATCGGACTTTCCAACAACAAAGTGAAGTTGGCTGAAAATTTGAGAACCTGCTCTCAAACATTTGTGGACGGAAATTCCGACAGCAAATGTTCGATGGAGCATACACACGGTCGGACTTTCCGACAACAAGCTCACATCGAACATTCCCATCGGAAAATCCGATCGTGTGTACGTGGCTTTACTCTCTGCGCTCTGTGCTGATCTAGGGGAGTAGGATCTGTTTCTAAAATAACCACCTCATGTGTTATACCAATAATTATTGTAGTAATTACATCTACGAAAATTTGAAGATTGACCACCAGTACTTTGTGAGGAGTTATTCATCTGCTGTGAAGGAAAATAAGATAAAGAACAATAAGATTCTACATCACAAAGTGTTTATCATTAGGTAAAACAATCCCATTCATGATTTTTCTAGGGATTTGCTTTTGTACCATTTATATGCATGGACATCACATAATGTTTGGTTCATAACTATGACGTATCCATAGTGCATTTCATGGCATTAGATATATTGTATGTGGACCCCAGAGGGGGTGATTTTGACAGACAAGTCCTGCAGCAAGAAATGTGGGGTGGATACAACACCTTTAACCACTTCAGTACCGGGCACTTTTGTCCCTTTCTTTCCCAGGCCAATTTTCAGCTTTCAGCGCTCTTGCATTTTCAATAAGAATTGCGCGGTCATGCAACACTGTACCCAAATGGAATTTTTATCATTTTGTTCACACAAATAGAGTTAGAAAATGTAAAAATCGCCCCTCAAAAAAGAAAAGAATGTGAAAAACACTACACCACTACACCCTAATACTGTATAATACTGTGCCATACATGCTATAAAATACATTTGAAATGCTGGGTACAGAGTAAAAGAAATATTAGCTTTTTATCAATAGTAAAATATATAACAGACACAAGGCACAGACTGCTGTTTTCAAACATAGACAAAGCGCCTTAAGCCAAAGAAGATATACTGTAGCTAAGTTGTGTAAAAACTGGCCAGTGACAGTTCTAATGAACAAATCTAGGCCAAAATGTAAAGACAAATGGCACAGGAAAGGGTTTTCATACAATTATTTAGAGCATCAGCTTGAAAATTAAACAAAACAAAAAGGAAAGCACCTCTAAGTGCAGAACACAAGGACTTTATTAGCCAAAGTTAAAAACCTTACTAAAAAGTGGTGGTTTTAACGCCTTTGGCTAATAAAGTCCTTGTGCTCTGCACTTAGAGGTGTCATCCTTTTTGTTTTGTTTCTTCAGAGTCATTGCTTTCCCCTTGAAGTGCTATCTTATGCCCTGTACACACGGTCAGACATTGATCGGACATTCCGACAACAAAATCCATGGATTTTTTCCGACGGATGTTGGCTCAAACTTGTCTTGCATACACATGGTCACACAAATTTGTCAGAAAATCCGATCGTTCTGAATGCGGTGACGTAAAACACGTACGTCAGGACTATAAACGGGGCAATAGCCAATAGCTTTAATCTCTTCATTTATTCTGAGCATGCGTGGCACTTTGTGCGTCGGATTTGTGTACACACGATCAGAATTTCCGACAATGGATTTTGTTGTCGGAAAATTTTATTGCAAGCTCTCAAACTTTGTGTGTCGTAAATTCCTATGGAAAATGTGTGATGGAGCCTACACACGGTCAGAATTTCGACAACAAGGTCCTATTACACATTTTCCATCGGAAAATCCTATTGTGTGTACAGGGCATAAGTGTACATAACAGACATTCACCAGCCAGATCCTCCCTGTCCGGTTTGGGGACAGATGCTGCTTTTCAGAAGCTCCCTTCATTTTTTTATTCTTGCAAATTAATCAACTGTGCATGACTGGCCAGTGACAGGACATGTTTAACAGGGGAACTAGACTTAATCAGTACATGTCACACAATAACAGAGATGGTCCTAACACCATAACTCTGATGCAAAAAGTTCTAACCTGAACAACAAACCTCATTGGAGTCTATTGGGGCCGAACAGGAAAAATCAAAAATGCCCATTTTGAAAGTGTATATCCAAGTAATTGGCCATAAAAGGGGTATTGGGGTCTGGGTACTGTCCCGAGGGACATGTATCAATGCAAAAACAAATTTTGTTTTGTTTTAATGCCTGGGGGGGCCGTCCTAGTCTGCTTGTAAAGTGGCACATCTGTAGCATGCTTGGAACGTGCTGTAGCAAAAAAGACATTTCTAAAGAAAAAAAAATCACATTAAAATTGACTTGTGGTTGCAATTGCCCACACCCAGTCATTGAAAAAAAAGAAAGAAAAGAATTGCGTGGGGTCCCCCCCAGTCCATACCAGGCCTTTTAGGACAGCAGAGCCTGGGATACATGGCAGGGAGGTGGCACTTTCCAGTGGTCCTGAAAGCGATAGAATGGCTTTACAGCGACTCATATCTCTTTTATCAGAAAGCCAACAGTCGGCATGACAAGTGTACACTCATCTCCTTATTAGTGAGGGTGCTTGGTTTTTTAAAAGCCCCTATTAATGGCCATTCTAAGCTAGGTGACTGTGATTCAAAGATCATGCATATATTATAAGTTTAAACAGTTTAGCCCAACAAAGTTTGCTGCAAATTTCAAACTCAAAATTAGAATGAAACCAAAAGCAAATCCAAACCTCATGCCTATCCCTTACTTGCTATCAGTGAAGGCAGTCTTCCAGCACAACGTCCTTTCTAGCTCTGAAGGATAATGTGACTGAATGCTGACAGCTGCAATGGAAGCTGACACTGGAACATAAATCTGACCCTACTATGAAAGTACCACTTGGTTGTGTTTGCCCCCTAGGCCAAAGATTTGGCCAAAGTGAAATCAGTTTAGACAAATCTCCCAATCTCCCTTCCTTAGGTCAGTGACTGAGAAAATGTTGAAGCCACAAATCACAATCAGCACAACAGGCCGGCAACTAATATTTAGCAGCCTTTGCTTTTCTCTCAGCACAGGTTTCCTATAAACCTTTACTTTGTACAACAATTTACCATAAAATGCAAAAAAAAATTGAAAATAACTCTTTTTAACAACATAAAATGACTTGTTTTAATAGACATTTAAAGTTAAGGCTTAAACAAGGCAGATGGGTAGAGCAATTTAAATTAAACTCACATCTTAACAGTATTTTTTCAAATGTACAAACTGTGAAAATACCTTGATGATGAAAGTGACTGCTATGAATTTGAATGCCCTATATAACTACAAAGAAACTGCTTGCAAATCAAGTTTCTTTTATCTTCCCATTACTTTATTTGGACTTTAAAAAGAAAAAATATGCCTTAGTATCTTAAAATGGTCTCTGGAATTAATTTTAGCTCTTTCAAAACTAGTTATGCAAATGTGCTATAGGAATCTGTAATAAGAATAGTTGCATATTTTATGTCTTACGTAAATACGCTGGGTATCTTTTATTCCTTTCTAATACTTTCACATTTTTTCCTGCTCAGATTTAGAAAGAAATATCTACTTCAAAGTTATTATTATGTTATTATTGTTATACTATAAAGCAGTGTGTACCTCTACTAGACTGCAAAAGTATTTAAGTCATGGAAGCAAATTTTTACTCATATTTTCATAACATATAGTTTTTTCATAGTTGTTGAGTTTCTGTAAAGTTTATGTGGTAAAAAAATGATTGTACATAAGGTGCCTGTGTCCCAAAATACTATATACAAAACAATATGGTTAAGGCAAATATAAACTTTTAGGCTCCATTCACACCTCAGCGTATTGATTTACCGGTGTGCGTTTTTTTAAGCTTTTTTGCAGCTTTATACAAGCTTTTTTTAAAACGTAGTGTATTGCAAGTGTTTTACAGCTTCAGGCATTTTTGTTTAGCCAAAAGAAAACATTAAAGGGGAAGAGAGGGAGAGGAAATTCAGGTCTGGTATGGATTTTAAGGGGAACCTCACGCTAGAATAAAAAAAAAATTGGCGTGGGGTCCCCCTAAAAATCCATACCAGACCCTTATCCAAGCACGCAACCTGGCAGGCCGCAGGAAAAGAGGGGGGGGACGAGAGAGTGCCCCCCCTCCTGAACCGTACCAGGCCACATGCCCTCAACATTGGGAGGGTGCTTTGGGGTAGCCCCTCCAAAACACCTTGTCCCCATGTTGATGTGGACAAGGGCCTCATCCCCACAACCCTTGCCCGATGGTTGTGGGGGTCTGAGGGCAGGGGACTTATCGGAATCTGGAAGCACCCTTTAACAAGGAGACCCCCAGATCCCGGCCCTCCCCCCTGTGTGAAATGGTAAGGGGATACAAAAGCACCCCTACCATTTCACAAAAAACTGTCAAAAAGCAGAAACGTGCGCCCCTTTACAGGCATATTATAGACACCCCCCAGGTATGAAATTTAAAGGAATATTACACTTTTATTGTTTCACTTTAAGCATTATTAAAATCACTGTTCCCGAAAAAACGGCCGTTTTTAAAACTTTTTTTTGCATTGATCCATGTCCCCTGGGGCAGGACCCAGGTCCCCAAACACTTTTTATGACAATACCATGCATATAAGCCTTTAAAATTAGCACTTTTGATTTCTCCCATAGACTTTTAAAGGGTGTTCCGTGGCTTTCGAATTTGCCACGAACACCCCAAATTGTTCGCTGTTCGGCGAACTGGCGAACAGCCGATGTTCCAGTCGAGCATAAGTTTGACTCGCACTCAAAGCTCATCCCTATTGGCTAGATGTCAGCTAAACTCACAGGGTGGTGGCTTAATACCATTTTTAGGGAGGGTCATACATATTTGGATAGAGTGTGTTCTTCAGTCAAAAATGTTGAGTATCATGTATCCCGCTTGGTAGTATTCCAATATAGGAAAGGAATTCTGGGCCAGGCCTTAGCTTTATTATAAGCTTTTCTAAGCAAAGATCGTGAATACCCCTGGGCAATCAGTCATTGCTGTAAGAGGTCCACTTGCTCTTTAAAATCAGTATCAGGTGAACAGTTTAAATCGCAATTGTAGATATTGTGCAAATGGGATGCTTATTATCATGGGAGGGGGGTGTGAGATAGAGGCATACAAAAGTGTGTTTCTGTGCTTCTATTGAGATAAAGGTTGGTGGCTATATAACCCTCTGGTCAAACGATGATCTCTAACCCAAAAAAATATACTTTCTTATCACTGTATGTGTGTGTAAATTTCAAATTAAAATCCCTAATGTTTAGAGCTCCCAAGAATGAACATAAATATTCTTCTGAGCCTGTCCAAATTATTAAGAGATCATCAATGAAACAAAACCAGTAGAGTATATGTGGTAGCCATGATGTAAAATTATTATTAGAAAAAATTACTCTCTCACCCCCTAGATATAAATTAGTATATGGTGGTGCACAACAAGTGCCCATAACGGCACCTTGGGTTTGCAAAAACAATTGATTCAATAGAGTTAAGCAGTTCAAGAATGAGCTTATTCAATTGCCATGTTGATTCTTCTTGTTCCATGAGAAAGGACTCAATGTCCCGTTTTTGCGGTATACTAAAGTATAGGGCATCGATATCCACAGCAACAAGCAGGGCACCCGGGGGAACATGGTTTAACATGTTTGATGTATCACGTATATAAGACAGGAGTCTCAACACATGAAGAAGAAGGAATTCATCTACAAATCTACTTGCAAGTTTAGTTAGTGCCATATTATTGGGCTGCCTGGGGGATCTTTTTACATTTTTATGTACTTTGTTGTGGATATTTAATCACAAGATAATAAAGCGTATCTTTGTCTATTAATCATTCTAAGAAGGTACCAACGCACGACGTGTGGAATTCATTCTCAAAAGGAGATACTTGTTTAGAATCAATGGGACAATACCATTATCTTTTTTAAAGAATGTCTAGACATATTTTTTGATACTGGTAATGGAACATAATAACAATGTTACCACCTTTATCTGATGGTTTAATGATTAGGACATTACGTGTTGTCGTGAGTGTGGTATGGAATCTTAATCATAATAAATATTGGGAATTCTAATCAATACTATAAGTACAGTGGATTTACAGTGCCACCAGTTATAGCAATTAATAAACAAAAATATGAACTTTGTTCAGACAATCAGTAAAATGCCACAATAATTTCCTGAGTTCATTAATCCATGGGGAATTCTTACCAATGTATAAATTTATCCCAATCAAATTAATAAGTAAATACATTTTATTAATTTACAAGTATAATTATACAACTTGATACAAAACTGTAATTTCTGGTGATTAATATTTCATACACATTACCAAAGACATCAACGCAACACTAAAACTATTTTCCTTAATATTTGACAAATAAACCTAGGGTAGCTCCAATCGACTAAGTTAAAAAGGGTGTGGTTAACCACTTAAGGACAAGCCTCGTTTTGGATTTTAGGTGTTTACATGTTTAAAACAGGTTTTTTTGCTAGAAAATTACTTAGAATCCCCAAACATTATATATTGTTTTTTTTCTAACACCCTAGAGAATAAAATGGCGGTCATTGCAATACTTTTTTCGCACCGTATTTGCGCAGCGGTCTTATAAGCGCACTTTTTTTGGAAAAAATTCACTTTTTTGAATAAAAAATAAGACAACAGTAAAGTTAGCCCATTTTTTTTTATATTGTGAAATATAATGTTACGCCAAGTAAATTGATACCCAACATGTCACACTTCAAAATTGCGCCCGCTCGTGGAATGGCGTCAAACTTTTACCCTTAAAAATCTCCATAGGCTCCAATAGACTTTGAATAAAAACTATTATTTATTACATATAAAAAAACATAGGATTACAAAGAATCAAAATATAAAAGAAGGAAAGAAAGTCAATACAGTATACATATACTTGTGGACATCCGGGTGAATTTCTGGTTATGGAAATTTCTCATAGATTACCTAAATATATGTTTCTAACTTCCTTAATTTTGCTTGGAAAAAAATCTTTGTCTGAAAATTTAGAAAGCATACTTTCTGTTGCAGGCTGACAACACTAAGCTCACAAGAACATTATCAGCCTACCATTACCATTTGTGTATTGCTTCAGTTGGCTGTTCTGATACATATCAAGTCTATCAGATAGACAGCCCAACCACCAACTGATGGGGCTCATGCAGCAGGCTTATCATGAGTGGATTGGTGAATTACCTAGACCACATTCCCTGTGTACAGCCAGACAAAATATGTGAGAAAACAGACATTTATGTCTGTATAAGATTTTAAAGGCATCCCTGACTTAATCAGTGTTCTAAAACTTTTTTTATTAATACAAAACCAATATTATAAAAGACATTTAAATGAAGAAAAGTCCATGTAATTCAAATGATTGAAATTACACAGTTTGTGATACTTTTCTAACCCCATTGGTTTCACATATGCCTGATACCTCTGAGAGCTGCCCCCTTTGCTTCTCAACCAATTGTCTTCACATATAATTACTTCAATGTACACAATACTTGTTTTTAAACCATTATAGCAAATTTCAAAGCATGTCAATCTCAAATTTATCGGGGGGGGGGCAGAAGTTATATGATACAGATGAAAGCTGTAAAGAGATACATTATGAAACTATTGGGCCACGCTTTCCCCACACCTGCCCTTGGTGGGGGCTTCAGGGAAGAAAAAGAGAAGAGCCATACAACAGCCACTGGTATTGATATCTGCTGTTTACTGCTATATCTACATTTAGTTGCACATGCACATTTAAAACAAGGGGTATAGAGGGCTCAAACTGAAGGTTACACCATTCTTAAGCTGTAATTACCTTTCCATCATATAAGGCTGGGGCCAGTAATTGCTATCTGAAATGTCTTCTTACAGTACGGAGAACTGCCCACAGTGGCTGTTGCTTGGCTCTTCCTTTTTTTCCCTTTGTGGTCCCCTGCCTAGCAGGTGTGAGGGAGACTTGTTGCAGAAAACTGCAGGTTTTTGCAGATGGTTGCGAACAAGCCCTTACACTATTAGCCTGCAGAATATAACCTTTATCTTCCTGATGAAGCTGAGTGTAACACATGTTACAGTTAGGAGCCTCTAATCTAACTATCTACAAAAGCATGACTTACTATATTGGTTTAAAGACAAGTATTGAGTACACTTAGGTTATAGACAGGAGAGATGGGCCATACACTCCTCGGTTTAAACATGAACGACCAACCCTTTGAAGTCTATGTGACCCAAACAGGAAAAATCAGAAGTCACCATTTTAAAGGCTTATATGCAAGTTATTGGCCATAAAAAGGGTATGGTACTGCCCTGGGGGACATATACCAATGCAAACAAAACTTTTAAAAAACATTGTTTTTAAAGGAGCAGTGATATTAACTGCTTCAGCCCCGGAAGATTTCACCCCTTCCTGAACAGAACACTTTTTGCGATTCGGGACTGTGTCGCTTTAACTGACAATTGCGCGGTCGTGCAATGTTGCACCCAAACAAAATTGACGTCTTTTTTTCCCCCCAAATAGAGAATTCTTCTGACGGTATTTGATCACCTCTGCGGTTTTTATTTTTTGCGCTATAAACATAAAAAAGCGACAATTTTGAAAAAAAACGCAATATTTTTTACTTTTTGCTAGAATAAATATCCCCCAAAAATATATTAGAAATCAATTTTTTTCCTCAGTTTAGTCCGATATGTAGTCTTCTACATATTTTTGGTAAAAAAAATTGCAATAACTTTATATTGATTGGTTTGCGCAAAAGTTATAGCGTCTACAAAATAGGGGATAGTTTTATGGCATCTTTAATATTATTATTTTTTTACTAGTAATGGCGGCGATCTGCAATTTTTATCAGGACTGCAACATTATGACGGACCCATCAAACACTTTTGACACATTTTTGGGACCATTGGCATTTATACAGCAATCAGTGCTATAAAAATGCACTGATTACTGTAAAAATGTCACTGGCAGGGAAGGGGTTAACCACTAGGGGGCGATCAAGGGGTTAATTGTGTAATCTCTGTGTTCTAACTGAAGGGGGGAGGGGACTGTCTAGGGGAGATGACAGATCCCTGTTCATACTTTGTATGAACAGACAATCAGTCTCTTCTCCCTTCAGAGGACCGGAAACTGTGTGTTTACACACACAGATCCCGGTTCTTGGTGTGTCAGCAGCGATCGCGGGAGCCTGGCGATGATCGCGACTGCTGGGCACTCGCATCGGCTCCAGGGGCGAGCATTGGGCGCGCACGCACCCCTAGTGGCCACAGGGCTAAGCAACGTTACATAACGTCCTTTCGCCCAGCCGTGCCATTCTGACGCAGTAAAACTGCGGCAGTTAGTTGGCAAGTGATTAATGATACTTAAAGTGAAACAATAAAAATGAAAAATTCCTTTAAATATAGTGCCTGTGGGGTCCCCTGTAAAATGGCACTTCTGTACTATGTATAGAACCCACTGCAGTAAAACTGACTTTTATAAAGAAAAAAATGATATGTAAATTGATTCTCCCTGCAAGCTTTCTTTATTTTGGAAACAGCGGTTTGGGGAGTCTCTCTGTATGATGAGGCCACATTTTAGTGTAGTAGTGTGTTCGAGTAGTTCATCACTTCTGATTCTGCCTCTTTGTTTACCTGGCCACCAGTGGCCAGGATAAGCAGCCGATCAGACTGATCTGTGTCTGATCGGCTGCATTAGAAGACTAGAGGAGAGATTTGGGGTCTAATAGAGGTGATCAAATACCACCAAAAGAAATCTCTATTTGTGGGGAAAAAAGGACGTCAATTTTGTTTGGGAGCCATGTTGCATGACCGCACAATTGTCAGTTAAAGCGATGCAGTGCTGAATCGCAAAAAGTGCTCTGGTCTTTGGCCAGCCAAATGGTCCGAGGCTTAAGTGGTTAACAATGCTTAAATTGAAACACTAAAAATTAAATATTCCTTTAAATATCATGCCTCGGGGGTGTGTATAATATGCCTGTAAAGTGGCACAATTTTCCCGTGTTTTGAACAATACCACAGCAAAATGACATATAACACTGCTTGCAGCTATAATGGATTGTCGGGTTCCCGGCAATATAGATGAAAATCATTGAGAAAAATGGCATGGGTTCCCCCCAGCCCATTACCAGGCTCTTTGGGCCTGGTATGGATATTAAGGGGAACCCCGCACCTAAATTTAAAAAAAAATGCCGTGGGGGGCCCCCAGGCACTATATACTCTGAACTGAAGTATATATACTATACAGCCTGCCCTATATACTCTGCAGAAAATGTAGCCTTAGGTGTTGGTGGTGCCAGAACACTGTAACCCCTCACAGTTACTCTGGTTGGGCGCAGGAACAGGCCCTGCTGTTAAATATTATTTCGAGAATTGTAGTTACATACCCCTGTTAAACAGGGGCAGAAAAATTGGGCCTTTGGTAGTGGTAGAAGAGAAGGCGACCTATACCATGTCAGATACAGAGTATGGTAGTCCCATCCCTGATGCACTTGAACAAAAAGAAATACCCCCTAAATAGGACTTTGAAAGACCACCAACTCTGATATAAAAATGAATGACTTTAATAATAGCGCATATTTCAATACAAATGGGTAAAAAGATGTATAGCACCTGTACATACATAATACAACAAAAAACAAAACACAAAGATCATAGTATACAAAGGAACATCAAAACTCTCCAATGGGTAGTGTACCCTGATACCCGACTCTTTTCCAGTCTTTAAAAAGCACCTTCATCAGGGGTAGAGAGTGAAGTATACTCAATTTGAATGATTCCATGTTCAAAATAGGAGGCAGCTGTTTCAGTAACCACAAAGGCGGACGCCAGACCAGGATAGCTGGATGCATAAAATATAATGCGTTTCCAAAATATGTATAGCAGTAAGTGTGCTTGGCAGCGATCAGACTCCACCCATGGATGGTAGCAGCATATGTAGTATCACCAGGACAGGATGTCTCTAAAGATACAAATGTAGTTCCTCAATAAGCCAATAGGATCCATGGTGGTGGTGGTGGTGCCACAACACTGTAAGCCCTCACAGTTACTCTTGCTGGGTACAGAAATGGGCCCTGCTGTTAAATATCATATCAAAAATTATAATTACATGCCCCTGTTGAACAGGGGCAGAAAAATTGAGCCTTTGGTGGTGGTGATGGTGGTGGTGCCACAACACTGTAAGCCCTCACATTTACTTTTGGTGGGCACAGGAACGGGCCTTGCTGTGAAATATTTGATCAAAAATTGTAATTACAATACAGTGCAGCCGTTGTGCAGTTGCTACTACACTTCTGGTGGTGAAGTACACAATACAGTGTAGTGTGATGTTGCAAAACAAAATATACACTATGTCCGGAAGGCCACCAAGGAAAGGCAGATGCTCACAGGCCACTAAAAAAGGACAAGCAGCCCCTGTGTCTACAGTCAACAGTGCTGGTCGTGGACATGGTGTATCCTCTGCAGGTGGCCATGGGGCACGCTTGTCCTTTTTTTCTGCTGCTGGCCGTGTTATTGAGCCAGAAGATGTAGAAGAGTTGGTGGAGTGGATAACAAAGCCATCCTCATTCTCCTCATCCTCTGTCACCCAGGCTCACAGTAGTTTTCCTTCCAATGCAGCTGCCAAAGTGGCCTATTCCACTGGCTCCTTGTCCACAGTCACTCCTTCCGTAGCACCAACATGCACGAAGGAGTCTCCAGAATTATTCGACCACAGTGTCAGGTACATGCTGCTGGAGGATGCGCAGCAATTTGAAGGCTCCGATGTTGGTTCCCAGGTTGAGGAAGGGAGTAAGGTGAGCCTAGAGAGAGGGGGTGCCCAAGAAGGACAAGAAACTGGCAGTCATGTTCCCTCAGCTGCAGCATACTGCCAAGTTTGCTCCAGTGACAAGGAGGGAGGGGATGATGAGGTCACAGACTGTACTTGGGTGCCTGAGAGAAGAGAGAAGGAGGAGGAGGAGGGGGAACAACTCCAATGAGGCAGGATGTCCTCTAGGGGCAGCTTAAAAGCAGCCACCCTACTGCCTCACACCGCAGAGCTCTGCAGGTGCAGGGCACTGCTGACTCCCCGCTGATTTTGAAAAGTTCCTTGGTGTGGGCCTTTTTTGACACGTGTGCAGCAGATTGCACCATTGCTGTTTGTAACCTATGTCTGAAGCGGATCAAGTGTGACCAGAACAGCAGCCGCTTGGGCACCACATGCTTGACCAGACATATGATGACCTGCCATGCAGTCCATTGGCAACAGCACTTAAAAGACACACATCAAAGAAAAAGGCAGACTTCTCCTTGTTCCTCATCTGGGATCTCCAACCCCACTATACCTCCAGTCCTCTCAAAAACCTGCACTGAGAGGAATGAAGGTATAGCAATAGGTGTCCCAAATACTTGCATCCAATCTGCTATCAGTACACCACCAGTTGATTTTATCAGGCAAATTTCCCTACCCCAGTTGCTAAACCGTAAAAAGAAATTTGGTCCCAGCCATCCACATGCTCAGCGTCTGAATTTAAGCTTGGTCAAATTGCAAGCACTGCAACTGCTGCTTTTTCAGCTGGTAGACTCTGCCCTCTTTCGTGAATTTGTGGAATGTGCTGTACCTCAGTGGCAAGTTCTAAAACGCCATTTCTTTTTGCAGAAGGCCATTCCGGCTCTCTACCAGCATGTGGAAGGCAATGTTTTGGCCTCATTGGACAGGGGCGGTCAGCAGTACGGTGCATATTACTGCTGACTCATGGTCTAGCAGGCATGGGCAGGGATGTTATCTTTCCTTCACGGTGCACTGGGTAACTATGCTGGCAGCTGGGAAGGATGAAGGACAGGGTTCAGTATTGTTGGAGCTTGTTCTGCCACCATGCCTACAAAATTCTAGTGGTGATTCTGCCACAGGTCTCTCCTCCACCCCCTCCTCTTCTTCTTCCTCCATGGCCTCTTCTGCAGATTTGTCTTCTGAACCAGCGGTGCTCTGTAAGCATTCAAGGGCCTACGCAAGCACTCAGTCAAAAAGATGCCATGCGGTGCTCGAGTTGGTCTGCTTAGAGTAAAGGAGCCACACTGGGGCAGAGATTATGTCAGCTCTGCAGGGGCAGGCTCAGAGGTGGTTGACGCCACTCCAGCTTCAGCCAGGAATGGTTGTATGCGACAATGGCACCAACCTTCTCTCCGCCCTCCGACAGGGACACTTGACCCATGTCCCATGTTTGGCACATGTCCTGAATTTGGTGATGCAGCTGTTCTTGAGCAGGTCCCAGGCTTATAGGATCTCCTGAGGCAGGCCAGAAAAGTCTGTGGTCATTTCCACCAGTCATATAATGCCAGGGCTCGGCTGGCTGACATTCAAAGGGAATGCAACCTGCCCACCAACCTCCTCATTTGTGACATGCCCACCAGGTGGAACTCAACGTTGGCCATGCTACAGCAGCTGCACACACAGCAGAGGGCCATCAATGAGCTTGGCTTCTTTTCGCCACGCCAGTGGCTACTGATCAAGGATGCATGCACTGTCCTATCACCATTTGAGGAGGCCACAAGGATGGTGAGCAGCGACAGTGCTTGCATCAGTGATACTGTGCCTCCAGTCTTCCTGTTGGAGCACACGCTTCATGAAATCATGGACAGAGCACTTGAGGCAGAACAGCGAGAGGAAGAGGAAGGCTTCCTTACCTCTCAAGGCCCCCTTTATCCAGATAGTATCCTTGCGGGCCCAACAAACACACAGAAAGAAGAGGAGGAGGATTGTGTCAGCATGGATGTGGAGGATATCACCCAGCAGCAATCTTCAAGGGATGGTATTCAGTCCCCAGAAACCCAAGGGGTTGTACGTGGCTGGGAGGAGGTTGTTATGGATCATGTGATCAGAATTGAATTCCAGAGGACTCAGAATTGAATGCCTCTGCAAACTTATGCTGCATAGCCTCCCTGATTCTGCAAAGCCTTTGACCCTAGAATTTGTAGTAGCAAGGAGAGGAATCATTACTGCCTGGCAACCCTTCTTGATCCACATTGCCAGGGTAAGGTTGCAGAACTCATCCTGCCTTCGCAGAAGCAGCAGGGGATGAAACATCTTCAGGAGGCCTTGAAGAAAGGTTTGTGCAACGCATTTCCAGACCCTGGGAGGCTACAATTTCCTGGTGCTGGATAACGTGTTGCTGAGGCTTCGTTCAGTCAGAGGAAGAACGGTGGAGAAGGTGGCCGGCTGACCGATGCCTTTAGAAAATTTTTCAGTCCTCAGCGCCAAGGTCTGATCGGTTCAAGCAACCATCTCCAGCGTCTTCATTACATGGTGCAGAAATATCTAGGGGCAAGAACAGACTTGGAGACCTTTCCAGCATCCACTGGGTTACTGGGTCTTGAGGATGGACCACTGGGCAGAACTTGCTCAATATGCAGTAAGCTACTGGCCTGTCCTTCATCCAGCGTTCTTTCTGAATGCACATTCAGTGCTGCTGGAGGGTTTGTAATGGATCATAGATGTGCCTGTCCACAGACTCTGTTGATAGGCTCACATTCATAAAAATTAATCAGTCTTGGATCAGCAGCTATCAAGCACCTGATGCTGATGTAACTGATTGATTTTTCTATGGGTGTGGGATCCCTTGAAGACTGTCTATGCTGAGTGACTATCCTATTCCTCCTCAATCTTGATGATGCTAGCTTCCAACAATATTTTTTGTTTAGGGCACCACCACCACTGCCTAAGGCCCAATATTTCTGTCCCTGTTTCACAGGGGCATGTAATTGCAATGTTTGATCTAATATTTCATAGCAGGGCCCATTCCTGCATCCAACAAGAGTATCTGTGAGGGTTTACAGTGTTGTGGCACCACCACCACCACCAAAGGCCCAATTTTTCTGCCCCAGCAGCAGAAAAAAAGGACAAGCGTGCCCCACAGCCACCTGCAGAGGATGCACCATGTTCATGACCAGCACTGTTGACTGTAGACACAGAGGCTGCTTGCCCTCTTTTATTGGCCTGTGAGCATCTGCCTCTCCTTGGTGGCCTTCCGGAAATGATGTATATTTTGTTTTGCAACATCACACTGCACTGTATTGTGTACTGTGTACATCACCAGAGAAGTAGTAGCAACTGTACTACGGTTGCACTGTATTGTGTACTGTGTACACCACCAGAAAAGTAGTAGCAACTGCACTACGGCTGCACCGTATTGTGTGCTGTGTACACCACCAGAAGTGTAGTAGCAACTGCACTATAAAAAAGGAAAAGAAAGGCGCCTCTAAGTGCAGTATGCAAAATTTAATAAAGTGCACAAAGGGTTAAAAGCACTTACAAGATGGTTAAGTGTTAAAAGACATGATAAAATCAGGAGTCCTCATCTGTGGCATGTGTCCACAGATAGAGAGCAGTGTAGAGCTGCCCAGCAGCTGTAAAGCATTCTCATACATGTTGGAGAGAGGAGGCACAGTCTCCCCATCTACCTCACACCACACTATCCCAAATTTCCATACAAGTATGTCACATACATCTCATAACCTTACCCAAGCAATTCCACTATTCCATCCACTCCCAGCTCCAGGGGCACCATAGACTATTCCACTGTAACTGGTGCTCAACTTACTTCAGATGCAGTACTACCTGTGGTCTCTTTTTTAGGGCCCAGCCTCTTCCCCACCAGAAAACACACCGAAGAGGCTGTAGGGGATGCGGAGAAAAACTTAAACCCAAGCCCATACAGTTGAAAACAACGCCTACGGTGAAGATTTTTAACTTATTTTCACACTCACAATGCAGGAAACTACACTACTCACACAAGGACTTACTTTCGCACCAACTATTTTGCCCAACGCCTTCCAGTTGTTCAAAGATTTGAACAAGTTTATCCGAAACCTTACCCTTAAAAGATTTTATAATATAAAAGCAGCTAAAGATGCACCTATCATTTCAATCGACATAACCTCCCCCTCTTCAGCCTATAGCAACATCCTAGACGAAAAAATAGCCTTTGATATATTGGAAGAATTATATCAGGAAGGAACTGGACCGATCCTTAACCCTGATAATCCTAAATCAGACGCCCTTTTATATATTCAATATCTAAATTGTTCTTCTGCAGTTAAACACACCAATTTTTGTCCCCTGTCTAATTTTTATCCCACACGATCCAAAGGCCCATGCCTTGAAACATTTTACAGCATGGTATACTCTGAATTATTGATGATGTGCCAACAGCAACACAACCCCTATAAAAATCAAAACTTAACATACCCAGAAAGATCAGCTCTCAATTTATTGAAAACCAATGAGAATGTTATCATTAAATCAGCAGATAAGGGTGGTAGAATTGTGCTGCAAAACCGGGTAGACTACATCAAAGAGGCCAGAAGACTACTCAGAGACTCACAAATCTATACAAAATTGCAAGAGGACCCCCTACCAAGTTTCACCATTGATGCTTCAATTTTAATTAACCAGGCTACCAAAGATAATGTAATTACCAAAAAACGAAGCTTCATTCTTGGTCAAAAAATATCATCAAACTCCGTATTTCTACCATTTGCCAAAAGTTCCCCCTGGCAGACCCATAGTTGCCTCTATGAACAGTATTACTAGTGGTTTTTCCCAGTATGTAGACCTTTTTCTACAACCTTTTGTTTCCAATTTACAATCCCATATCAAAGATGGAATACACCTGCTTGAACTATTAGGTCCATACCAATGGGAGCCCAACTACACCTGGCTCTTACTGGATATCCAATCATTATACACATCCATCCCCCATAATGTCGGCATGCAGGCCATACAGCACTTTCTGTCGGAAGACCCATCTATTCATCCAAAGCAAGTTAAATTCATTCTAGATGCCACATTCTTCTGCCTGACTCATAATTATTTCATGTTTGAAGACCACTACTACCATCAAACCCATGGCACTGCCATGGGCACCAATTTTGCACCTTTATATGCCAACTTAACTATGGGTCTCTGGGTAACACGATACATATGGGCAAATAACCCTTTCATGGCCAAAATTATATTTTACCGTCGTTATAATGATGACATCATTATTATCTGGGACGGTAATACCGATGATATTGAATCATTCGTTTCCCATTGTAATAATAACAACATGGGACTATCCTTTACATCTGTTCACGATAAAACACATCTAGCATTCTTAGACCTTGATCTATTTCATTTGCAAACCTACTACTGGGAACTCCTATCTGCACTTCAATAGTTGCCATCACCTTCGTTGGTTAAAAAACATCCCAAAAAGTCAATTCTGCCGTCTCAGACATAATTGCACCATGCAGTCAGACTATCAGACACAAAGCATAAACCTCAAACAAAAATTTCTTGAAAAAGGCTACCCTCCATTACTAATCGAACAAGCTTACACCACATATGTCAATCCTGATTCTCATACCCATAAAATGAATTCATCAAAGGACATTCAGTTCACGACTCAATTTCATAACAAATACAAAAATATGGAACACATAGTTCATAAATATTGGCCAATACTACTGCAGGATCCCCAGTTCAAAGACAGTATACCAAATAAACCCAAATTTTCATATAGGAAAGCACCTAACATTAAGGGAAAGATTGCCCCAAGCAAACTCAAAAAGAAAACAAATACGTTCACTCCAACTCTTTTTTATGATTGGGATGTATCAATGCCGCAAACCCCTTTGCCTTACATGCAGTTTTGTACAACAGGTCAAAAAACATTCACGATTAATAATAAAACATATAAAATTTCGAAATTTTACACTTGTTCTACAGACCATGTAGTATACTGCCTGACCTGTCCCTGTGGCCTCTACCATGTAGCTCGAACTATACGCCCCCTACGCCAGTGTTTTGGAGAGCCCTGCCGATTCATCGAGGCCGGTAAAGACCACCATAGCGTCCCACGACATTTCACCCAACATCATCCTAAATCCATCGTAGGCCTAAAAGTATGGATCATCAAATCCATACCAGCCACTCTCCCCGCGGCAGAGAGATTTAAACGTCTCTGCCAACGGGAGACTTATTGGATATATGCTCTTGACATACTTTCACCTGGAGATATTAATGAAGAATTAGAAATTAGCACCTTACTCTGGATAATACTACATTTAACATACAGACTGTGATATTATGGTGTTTATTTGTTATCTACTACTAGTATACTATTCACCTCTAACCTCCTAATTTTATCTTGTGTAAGTTAAATGATCTATTACAGTAAGTTATATGATCTACTACATTTAGTTGTCCATTTATCATTCATTCCCTCTTATTATAATATCCATATGTCATGGTGTTTGCCTGTTATACATGTACATATCTGCCATCTGTCACAGTCAAATATGATCTATTATCGACAACCTTTAGGCACAATCTGTACTATTTGTAGAGCATCCATTACATCTTATTACCTATTCCTATAAGTAAATTCTTTATAGTAGATTTGTGACCTTATTTGCGGGTGTGTAAATGCCGGGTCGCCCCTGTAGCACACTTGCATACTTACTTACAGTCTATTATTATCGCCTATTATCTATTATCATCAGAGTATTGCTACAGGCATAATCTGTACTATTTGCATAAGCATCCACCACCTCCTATTACCTTTCTGTAGTTTATAGATGCCCAGCCGCCCTGCAACACTTCTATATACTAACTCACAGTTGAGTAATACCTCTCATTGTGAGATTATTGCTACAGGCATAAATTGCACAATTTGTACAACTTGTATAAGCATCCACTATTTTCCTTTACCTGTCTTTAGTATATAGAGGTCCGGCCGCCCTTGTAACACACCTATACACTTATTCATAGTCAAGTAATGTTCAGCATTATTTTATCATTGTTACAGACATAATAAGTACAATTCACACAACATCCACTATATACTATCGCTTATTCCTATTTTTAAAATCCCCTTTCAACAGATTTATTACTTCATTTGCATGTGTATAGATGCCTGGCCGCCCCTGTAACACAGGAGTATAGCTGCCCGGCCGTCCTTGTAACATGGCTGCATATTTATTCATTGTCAAATCAACATTAGACTTACAACCTTATTTGCATGTGTACAAACGTCTCATCACTATCATCCCTCTGATCAGCTATCCACCTCCACCAGAGAGCCCTTATTTCCTCTCTGTTTTAGCAACTGCACTATGGCTGCACTGTATTGTGTAATGTGTAAACCACCAGAAGTGTAGTAGAAACTGTACACCACGGTATGCACTCTAGATATAAGCTACACTGGATGCAGAGTATTTATACTATATATATATATATATATATATATATATATATATATATATATATATATATATTAGAAATAGTACACCACGGAATGAACTGAAGATATAGGCTACACTGGATGCAGAGTATATATATATATATATATATATATATATATATATATATACTAGACTGTATATATATATATATATATATATATATATATATATATTAATACACCGCCTGAGGTATATTAGAAATAGTACACCACGGAATGAATTGTAAATATAGGCTCTCCTTAATGCAGAGTAAATATATATATATGTATATACATACTAGACTTAGTATATATTTATATTAATACACCACCTGAAGTTTATTAGAAATAGTACACTAGAAAATGAACTGTAGATATAGGCTACATTGGATGCAGGGTATATATTTATATATATATATATATATATATATATATATATATATATAATATAATATATATATATATATATATATATTATAGAGTATAGTCCATACACTGTGCAAAAATAAGAAAAAACAGTCCACCTTAATAGATGTGTGAAAAAATTAGTCCATGCTACTTGTAACCGGAGCATGCACAGTTACGATTTCCCTGTTCACTATATATAATGAATGTTTGTGTCACGCTGCCTCATGGCCACTCCCCCTGATGACGTCTGTTGTGCCGAAAACATGTCAGGTGGGGACAGCACAGGTGACGTGACATGCAAGCCAGGCAAGTGCATACACACGAGGAGGAATTTCGGCAACTGGCTCGTTTATGTATGGATTAATTGAACATGTCTGATTGACTTGCTAGATTGTGAGTACTTTTTTTTTATTTCAATGGTTTTATTGAGTTTTAGGGAAACAAAAAGGACATACAGGAAAAAAAGGAAAAAAGGTAAAAAGGTAAAAAAAAGTATACGTATAGTGGCTGTCGAACAACGACAGTGCAGTTGAAGTACAGTTACATTATATGCCTGAGGAGTGAAGATCATCAAACATGGGATTACAATGTGTATTGAACCTCTAAAGTTTAGATAACATAATGAAGGAACAACTCCAGACCTTTGGTACCAAAGTGGTCCAAGGTGCCCAGTTATTGATGGCAGAGGACAGATGGCCTTCAGCCGTAGCATACATATGTTCATATGAGCCTTGTGTGTGCAACAAGCATATTACTTCAACTATAGTAATATGGTCAGTAGATTTCCAATGACGGACAATAGTTAGTCTCTCTGCTAGCAGAATGTGGATGGTTACACAATGGAGTTGGTGAGGAAGGTTTTTAATTCCAATGCTAAGCAAGACTAATTCAGGAGTTTGGGGATGTGGATACCTATGACCTCTGTCAGTATATTGAACACTTCTTTCCAAAATGTGACAGACTTGGTGCATTCCCATAGTATGTGATACAAAGTCCCTGGATGTCCACAATGTCTCCAACATGTGGGTGCTATGGATGAATCATAAATGTGAAGTTGAGATGGGGTGATATACCATCTGAGGTTGAATTTATGAGTGAGTTCCCATAAGTTGGAGGAGCGTGTCGCTTTGTGGCTGGATGAGAATGGTTTGAGGAAATTGTTTGTGTATAGATCCGTAACTTACGTTATACCTTTGTTCTGCCAGGAGGACAGATGTAAGTTAGGGATCAATAAGGTTATAGTGGCTATTGGGAGTGGTATTTTACATGTTTTTAATCCCTTGGAGATGTTAGCAAGGAAGTAATTGAAAGCTGCGATGGAGGCATGGATGGTTGGGGAGATATTTTTATTATTTTTCTTTAATTTAGTTGTACTAATGCCGTGTACACACAGGCGGACTTTTCGGCATTAAAGCTCCGATGGTCTTTCTGACAAACTTTTGACGGACTTCTGACGGACTTTCGAACGAACTGACTTGCCTACACACGATCACACCAAAGTCCGACGAAGATTCGTACGTGATGATGTACGATTGGACTAAAATAAGGAGTCCGTCAGAAAGATTTGAAACATGTTCCAAATCTAAAGTCCGTCTTATTTTCGATCGGAAAAGTCCGCTGCAGGTCCGATGAAGCCCACACATGGTCAGATTGTCCGACGGATTCGTTCCTTCGGACCAGTCTGGTCGAAAAGTCTGTCCGTGTGTACACGGCATAAAAAGCCAGTTTTTTAGGTTATTTCCAGGGATCTGGAGGGCTTCAATGGTACTCCATGGGCAGTTAGAGTCAGGGTCAAACCAGGTTTTAATTTGCGCCAGACATGTAGCATTATAGTAATATCTAAAATTAATATAACCTGTCCCCCCTGCTGATTTGTGCTTTATTAGGATGGTGTGAGAGCTTCTAGCTTTTTTATGTTGCCATACAAAGTGTCCTAGAGTAGATTGCATTTGTGTAAAAAATTATGCCGGAATTGGGATGGGGAGTGTTCTAAAGAGATACAATAGTTGAGGTAATTTAAGCATTTTGAATGCTGCTAGTCTGCCAGACCATGAAAGTGTTAGTTTGGAGATACTATCTAATTCCTTAGGGAGGTTGTGCAAAAAGGGAATAAAGTTGGCTTGGTAAAGAGCAGATGTTGATTTGGTTAGGGTAACCCCTAAGTAGGTAAGGGAATCTGTGGACCATGCATAAGGGTATTTACTTTTTAAAGAAGTTTGTTGCTGTGTTGTCATTCCTAGAGGTAGGAGATACGATTTAGATGCATTTACCCTATAATAAAGAGTACGATTTAGATGCATTTACCCTATAGATACGATTTAGATGCATTTACCCTATAATAAAGAGACAAAGGTAAATCCATCCAGTATTTTTTGCACCGAGGCCAGGGAAGAGACTGGGTTGGTTAACATGAGGATGATATCATCCACAAAAAGGCTGATTTTTTGTTCTGTGGGACCAATAAGGAATCCTGAGATGTCATGCTGGAACCTAATTTTTTCAGCCAGGGGCTCCATCATCAAATTAAAAATTAGAGGGGATAGGGGGCAGCCCTGTCTTGTGCCATTATTTATATCAAAGGATGCCAACAGCATGTAAGAACAATATATTGGGCTGAGGGTCATGAGTATAAGGCCAATATTGCGGAGAGGATGTGGTCTTGGAAACCAAATTTCTCCAAGGTCATAGCTAGGTAAGGCCAGTGGACCCTGTCAAATGCCTTCTCTGCATCCAGGGAAAGAAGCAGAGAAGGCATTCCATGGTTTACCGCGTGGTGGATACCATTGATCATCCGGCGGGTAGCGTCGGAGGTTTGGCAAACTTTAGAAAAGCCCGATTGGTCGGAATGAATTACCAGTGGCATTAAATCAATCAATCTGTTTTCAATTACTTTGGCATATAGTTTTACATCATGGTTAAGCAGGGAGATAGGATGAAAGTTTTGGGGTGAAGTGGGTTCCTTCCCTGTCTTCGTAAGAGTGATAATCAAGGCCTTTAACATTTCTTGAGCAAAGGAGGCTGAGGAAGCAGCAACATGGAAGAGCAGGGTAATGTGGTCAACCAGAACGTGTTTAAATTGCTTTTAATACTCTCCAACAAAACCATCAGGGCCCGAAGCTTTGTTATTAGGAAGAGAATCTATGGCTATGCCAACCTCCGCAGAAGTGAATGGGACATTATGATCTTCTAATTGTTCCAGAGTTAGACGAGGGAGATGGACTGAGTCTAAGAAGGACTGGATATGAGAGGTTTCAAGTTGGTTAGAGGAAGCCTCATCTTTTAAATTGTATAGGGTACTATAGTATGTGCTGAATGCGTCTGCTATTTCTTGTGGGTTTGTTTTTTTGGAGTTTGTGGTAGGGTGGTAGATAAAGGGGTTAGAGGTTTTGGATTGGTAGCCCTTGATTTGGTGGGCAAGCAGTTTACCTGCTTTACTACCAGAGGCATATAAATGCATTTTAGGACGTTTCTGGGATTTGTCAAAATTTTCTAGGAGGAGAGATCTTAGTTCTAATCGGAGTGAAATTCATTTGGATTTTAGATCAGGGTTTGGTTGTTGTTTGTTAAGAGAGTCAGTGGTTTGAAAATCTGACAAGAGAGCATCAATGCGCTGTTTCCTCTGCCTTTTGTCAAGCTCCCACTTGAATAAAAAGTCCCCGCATAAACGCCTTATACGCGGCCCATACTATGGTTGAATCAATCAAGTCCTTGTTCTGTGAGAAAAATATGTCCAGGTTTTTGCGGAGGGATTGAGTGTAGGGTTCAGTTTGCATAATCTTAGTGTTCAGTCTCCATAGAAATGTAGGGGCAGATTTTGAGTTATCTTCTATGCTCACTGGGGAGTGGTCGGACCACGTAGTGGGGTGGATGATAGAAGAAGATATTTTTTGCAGTGTCCATTGGTCTGAAAGAAACAGATCAATTTGCGAATATGAGTTGTGGCATGGGAAGAAGAATTTATAATCTCGATCGTCTGTGTGCTGGCATCTCCACACATCATATAAGCGGAAACTTGAAAGAAGAGTGTTTAGCGCTTGTCTACCTCTTTTGGGATGAGAGGTGGTATCCATTGGAGGGTCAGTGGTAATTTTGAAATCCCCACACCAGATTGTTGAACCTTGCTGTAGAGCACTAACTTTTTTATGCAGTTTACACAAAAAGCACGATTGATGAACATTGGGCGCATAGAGTGTAACAATGGTATAAGGGGCATTATTGATGTTGCAGAGCAGGATAAGGTAATGGCCTTCAGGGTCCTTTATGCATTGTTGAAGTTGAAAAGAGAGGGAGTTATTGATGGCGATCAGAACACCCTTTTTTTTTAAGGTGCATTGGCTGTAAAGATGTTATTAAAGTTCTTGTTGGTGCAAATGGGTGGGTTAGCTGCTTGGAAGTGTGTCTCTTGTGTACATAGGATGTCACAGTGAGTCTGTTTGGCTAGCTTCCACAATGATGCTCTTTTCACCGGGTGATTGAGACCTTTGGCATTAATGGATACAATGTTGATTGTCATAGTTGGTAGGGTCTTAGGGAACTGTGAGTTAAGTGAATCACCGGGCCTCTGTTTGCTGGATGTTATAGATGACGTAGTTGAAAACATTGCTAGGCGATATCAGGAGTGTGGTTCGGGCAACAAGTAGTTTACATCACCTTAAAAATAAATAAAATAAAAAAATAAGGAGAGTCTTTAGGTAGTAGTTCATATTAGCCGGATGCAACCGCACTTGGAAAGCTGGTGCCTAGGAAAGAGTTAAAGAGTTTTTGTGACGGAGCGAGGGTAGACGGCACAGCAGACCACTTGGCTGTAGATTTTCCAGAGCCTGCTACCTGGTTGGATGATTCTTGTTGGATCTTTGTGGTAGAGGTTGTGCTTGCCTGTTACCCGTATTGCTCTGGTCTATCAGAAGTATCCGGAACAATGCCCCATTCTTGTAGGATCCTTATCCCATTTTGTACCGAGGCTACCATGTATTTGGTTTCATTGTAGGTGATGGATATTTTGGCAGGTGCTATCCATTGGTATTAGATATGGTTATTGTGGAGTGACTTGGTGATGGTGTTAAGCTGCCAGCGATGCCTTAGGGTATGCTGAGACAGATCTGTGAAAATTTGCAGCTGATCATAGGGGTCAGGCAGGGTTCCCTGTGCTCTTGTTTTTTCCATAAATTGTTCCTTCACATGGTAGAAGTGAATCTTAAGGATCACGTCTCTGGGCACCGTGTCAGATAGGAATGCAGGGTAAGGCAGCCGATGGATGCGGTCAATGACCAGCTCAATGTTTTTCATGTCAGGAAGCATGGCTTTAATCAGGTCTCGTGCATTTGAAGACAGGTCGGCAGATTGCACCAATTCTGGAATCCCGCGAATCTTGCTATTGTTCCGTTGGGACCTGTCTTCTATTTCAGCTATTTTTTTCTTTTATCCATTTGCTATCATGAGCCTGGTCCTCTTGGGTATCGATTATGTCATATACAGTATTAGTAAAGTCATCTATATTGGCTTCAATGTGTGTAACCCTGTCCTCCAGTACACCAATGCTGTGACCGAATCTCTGCATGAGGGAGAGCATGTCTGACTGCAATGAGCTCCTTAGGGACACTAGCAAGTCCTTAAGTGTAGTGTCCAGCACTGCTTGTCCTACTGTAGGGAATACAGCTATAGAGTCTGGCTTGGGGCTCTGGTTTGGTGTCATGAAAGGCAGTAAAGGAATGTGGCTCACCTCAGAGTTGATTGCTGCTGTATCCAGGCCCATTTTTGCCTTTGCTGGGCTGCTGGAAGCCGGGGTGCCTGGCGGCGACATTGTGGGCTCCCTCCTAGCGCTCATGTATGTGGCCAAATCTTTCTGGTGCAGAGCAGGTTGATCGTGGTGAGGGGAGAGAGATGTCCTGGGCTGTGAATGCAGGGAACCGCCCCGCCCGTGGCGCCATTTTGGCTGCCTCTCACGGTTGGCTGGTACATATATGCCATCAGTTTGCGGGGCAGTCTGTCTTCCTTCCTTTTAAGTAACATGTCTCCCGGGAGCTTTGGGAGCTCGGGTGAACAGGTAGCGGCAGTGGGAAGCGGGCAGAAGCTGTATATCATGGGCCGGTGTGCGGAGCTCCTTCCTTAAGTGGCCATCATACTCACGCGCCGGTCATGCCCCGATTGTGAGTGTTTTTAACCATTTTAATAAACGGTTTACTATTAGTACTACACCATGAGAATTCTCTGTTATCTTTTGACATTTTTGATTGATAATGTTTGAGCGGTGCAGTGGAAGTGTGTTCGGAGATACAGTGATCCCCTTGCAACAGTGATTATTAGTGTATTTAGACCATCTGTTACAGGTGGTCTTACTATCTGGTAAGGGGAACTTATATTCATGAGTGGTGTTTTGGGTAAAAGCTTTTTTTGCTGCTCAGCTCTTCCTATAGTCACAGAAGAACAAGGTCTCTATAGGGGACCTGTCACATGCGTATTTGGACTAATTTTTTCACACATTTATTAAGGTGGACTTTTGCACACAGTGTATAGACTTCATTTTATTATAATTTTTACTGGTTATTATGTTTTTTTCACTTCATACAGTATGTGTAATATATTTCTGATTTATCTATTCACTTGCGCAGTGGTTGAAGAGTTTTTTGCTGTATTTATTTATTTAATACATTTTTTTCACATTGGATTACATTGGAATGTAATTATGTTGATCATGTCTGAGTAGCGCTGCACTTGTAAGTTCCATAATGCCAAACATACCAAAAAATGATATGGGGTTTACATACACTTTAGGACAATCATTTAAATTGTATTAACTTTTTAAATTTACCAAAACTTTTCTTTATCTTAAGAGCATCAGGAATAAACTTCAATTTGATGTAAGTCTCCAATGCCTTTTTTAAATTTCCTTGTAAAAAATGATTATGTATAAACAACACCCAAAGGTTAAAGACTGACATTTTACAGTTTAGAGTGTTTATATAACATAAAGCTCTAGAAATTATTTTTTTTTACAACACGATGCTGTATTAAAATATGGTTGACACAGGCTATACCACAATGAAAATCACAAAATAAAAAGATGGTTTCCAAAGGCTATAGTAAAAAATGATGAGTTTTAGTAGTTTTTTTGTGTTGTAAAATGCACCATGCAGTTGAATTGGGTAGATGAAAAGAGCAGAAGTTCACCCATCTGTAGTCATAGCATTATGCCTGTATCTGAATGACCCATACTTTGCCATAAAGGAATTCAACTTCTTTTATTATGATTTGTGAGCACTTTTAAAAAGTTAGACGGTCTATGTGGTATTTTCAGCAAAATAGTCACATCACAACAATAAATCTAGAGGTGCACATAGACATTTTATTTTCACATGTAATTTGTTTCTTTGGCATAATATAGATTGATTTATGCACAGTAATATAAATGCAATATTTTCATATTTTAAAAAATACCAGTTGATTATATGAAAACCACTTCAGGACAAAAGTACAGAAAAAATAAAAATATTTTAAACAAATACATATACGATATTTATTTTTATTTTGTGGTACTTAAAATTCAGGGCACAAAATTAGTAACATCAGATTGCTGCTAATGAAATACTGACATACCTGCCAGCCTTTGGATTTAATAAACTGCTATCCGCAGCCAAACTAAATGTACTAATTCACATTATAGACATTATAACATCTATTAACTAGTTAACCACATTTGAAAATACATAAGGAAACAGGCAAGACAACTTTTAATATTTATAGGTATCTATGTACTTAGAGAACCCAAATGACATTTAAATCATCGTATGCAGTTAAATACTATTTCCTGAGAAAAAATTGGATGGATTTAAACATCAGTGCTCTTAGAAATCAGGCCAATAGTAATAATCTCATAAATCCACAAACAGTTATTTTTACTACAGGAACAAGTTTCTATGATATTGTAACATATAACAGTGATGTGTTTCTCATCCTTATCCTAGGCCATTGCTGATCATAGATCTGGTACTGCTAAGAGGTCAGGGTGGAGAAGGTCTATTAGCAAACAATGGGGTTGAAAGGAGTAGACCATGTCCACTTTCAAAGTACATTTTTACTTATCTAAGTTAAAGAGTTATAGTCAGATTGATGGCTGTACACCAGGTAGCCAGTATCCTGGTTGGGATCCACAGTGCCAGCAACCAGTGGAACCCCAGAGTGACAGAAGCTGAGCATTTGTTTCCTGACTGGGGGATCCTTGTCTGTGCATGTGTGCTCCTCCGCTTCGTTCACTCTGGGGTTCCACTGGTTGCTGGCACTGTGGATCCCAACCAGGATACTGGCCACCTGGTGTAAAGCCATCAATCTGACTATAGGAAACCTTTCTGCTTTTCAACCGGGCATTTTTCTCTGCCTATGCAATTTTGGAAGTACGCATCTTACATTTTTTTGGAGCAAGCATATATTGAAATGTAATTACTGTAAAGACAATTTGGTTTTGATATATTATTAAGTGTACACTCTTACTTTATAGAATGTGATACACAACTGACTTAAATATACCTCTGAAGAAGGACCCTTTGAGATCTGAAACATGTAAGGCATCCACGCCCGGAATGTACAGTGGTTTGCCCTATCAACATCTTCACTGTCTTTTATCCATGACGTGCATGTTGGGTGGCTTACTACGTGCTTTTATACAATTTTTTGTCATTGTGTGTACTTTTTCTATGTGATATTCATGTTTGTTACTATTTCATAATAAAATATTTTGTACTTTTTTACCTACCTGGTCTGTCCCTTGTCAAATCCATGAGGGGTTTTGCTTTGTGCCCTATGGCACTACTAGTTCTATTTTTCTGACTATACGGATTGGACAAGACCCGGTATACACACACACCAATCCCTCTAAATCTATTTTTAAATCTGAAACATGTTCTACTTAAATTGGGGTTAATGTCATGACTTTATCTGTGATCAAGCAATCATAACTTGTCTACTGTGAAAGACAAGAGTCTATTAAGTTCATCCACTGTTTAATCCACCTGAGTAGAAAATGAACATAATAGCACCAGTTGCTGATACCTGATAAGGATGAGATTCATTGACACAAACAATGCATTACATAGTTTACATTACAAATGCTTATTATACAGTCTTAAATTATGAACATTATAGCATGACTTGATTGATGTTTTATGAATATAAACTGTTTTGCTAGTTTTGACAAAGAGACAATAAACATTGTTTAGAATTGTTTAAAGTGTATCTAATGACACACATTTTGAATCTATGTCTGTGAAGTTGAAGCAAAGTGGTTAGGGGTATATGATGACTACTATAACTATAATATATAATATATAGAGTCCTAAATATTTGATCTCCTTATCTACATGTTTGTCCTAGGTCCCTTAAAGTATCAAAGCCAGTGGAATAGGATTACAGCCAGAAAACAAACATCTTTAAAAAGATGACAAAAATAGTAGCCCATGCAGTTCTTGCAGAACAGATTTTCTATACGTGTTGTCATGTAACTTTTGATTTATATTTTGTATGATGAGGGACTTCATGCAAAAATGAA
Source organism: Lithobates clamitans (assembly GCA_037952925.1). NCBI lineage: Eukaryota > Metazoa > Chordata > Amphibia > Anura > Ranidae > Lithobates > Lithobates clamitans. Next base: position 2,300,604 of record JBBGZY010000379.1, on the reverse strand, counting down.
ATAATTAAATAGTGCACTGAGGCACCTACTAAAGTGCAGTAAAACATTAAATATCTGTTTATCAAGAAGAGATAGCCTTCAAAACAGTAGTTATTGCATACTTTCCTGAGTTTAAACTATGTAAGTACCGTAATTACAAACCAGGAGTGGCCCTTTGGCAAGGAAAGCTGTACTCTGCAAGGGAATTTTCCCCAGACGTTAGTGAATGAGATGAAGCTCTGCTGATGTCTATTATTCAGTACGGTGCAAGCAGAAGTGCTGTTTCTTTATTTGCTTTGCATGTAATTGGTTGTTCTTTGCAAAGTGATATTTCATCCACATTCAAGATCTGGGGAAAATTCCCTTGCAAAGTGCAACTTTCTTTCCAAAGTGAACAGCCTATTTGCCTTTAGTATATCAACCACGAAGAGTAAAGCCTAGTACATACCACTAGCTTTTTTTCCTTCAACCCGTTGGGTTGAAAGAAGAAAAATTCACAGCTCAGGTCGGAGCTGCTGTACTAACAATACAGTGATCTCCCCTGCTGTGCTATTGTGTTCTGACAGGGGGACAGCCCCCCCCAGAACACTCTGGTCAGTGCTCTCAGCCATTGGCATTAGCTTTTTTGGGACTGGCTGCCATACACACGGGCTGAAATTTCGGCTGTTTTTTATTGAACCGGCCGATGTCGCCCAACATTTAGCCTGTGTGTACTAGGCTTTAGACAACACTACCCTAATTGCTCCATGTGAAATATGTTCCTAAAGTAAATCTATGTAATCTTTGGTAACAGATTTTCCCCAATATCATATGAAATATTTTACATACCACCCCCTTTTAATAAATTAAGACAAAAGTAAGTAAATATTTATTTGTAGGTAACTGGCAGTGAATTGCTATATTGAGTTTTTATTTTGAATGCAACAAAGAATTATGTGTAAAAATAATTCGGACCTGAATTACACCAGAACCAGTGAACAGGAACGCACCGGACCCCAGGCTGGAAACTGCAGGCGCACATATTTGAACCCGGCCTAAAAGCCATAATGTACATTTATATATATATAGGCCATGTCATAACAGGAAATGTATTGATGGACAACTCTTTCACAATCTCAGCAGCTATATATTAATTTTGCATGATGTGATATTTTTGTCATAATTAAAAACAATCTTATGCTCACGCTTAAATTAATCTTTACCTTACCATTTTTTCACCAGTGGCTTGCTATTTTGGTCCTTACACCCAGCTACACAGATGAGAGTTTGATCTATAAGCTTTAAGCTTTGCCCAAAAACGCATGCTACCCATTTTAAATATATTACACAAAAAAGCTCTCACCAATTTAACTAGCTTGTCAGCCAGCATATTGTTTTGGCTATAGTGGCTAGAAAGAGCCGTTCCTCTATAAACAGGATAAGAGGGAATTTGTATTTCATTTTTATATCCTTGTGAGTAAGTCAGGTCTTTCACTGTACTAATTAAAATATATTTCCATAATTCAATCATCTCTTGATGTTTTCAGCACAAAGATTTTGATGAGAGCCTGGTTAAAGCCCTGTCTTTCTTAGCATTTCAGATGTAACATTTAATGTGGTAATTTACGGCTTTATGCAGATATCAACTTGCATTCAAACAAGTGAATGAGTAAGTTGCAATGCAGTATAGGGGCTGATTTTTTAAAGGCAATTAGACTGTGCACTCTGCAAGTGTAGGTGCTCCAGAGCTTAGTAAATAAGCAGAAGCTCTGCTGACTTCCATCACCCAATCATGTGCAAGCAAAAATGCTTTTTTTAAATTTAGTTTGCACGTGCTTGGGTACTCTTTGTGTAAGCTTTACCTCATTTACTAAGCTCTGGAGCAACTGCACTTGCAAAGTGCACAGTCTATTTGCCTTTAGTAAATCAACCCCATATTGTTACTGAAAACTGGGTTTAGAGGTTGATTTACTAAAAGCAAAAAGACTGTGCACTTTGCTATGTACAGTTGAACTCTGCAAGTGCAGTTGCTCCAGAACTTAGTAAATGAGCAGAAGTTCTGCTGACTTCCATCAACCAATCATGTGCAAGCAAAAATTCTTTTTTTTTTTATTTTCCTTGCATGTGATTGGTTACTCTTCGCAAAGTGAAGTCTTTCCTCATTTACTAAGCTCTGGAGCAACTGCATTAGCAGAGGAAAACCGAACTTTGCAAAGTGCACAGTCTATTTGCCTTTAGTATATTAGCCCCATAGTGTGCTATAAATGATACAAACTTTATTAAATGTATGACTGTATTCAAACAATAGCATTCTGAGAATAAGTTTAAAACATCCACCCAGAATCAGTACTTGGCTATATGTAAATTCAGATAATGTTTTGTATAGTCTGTGTGCTTCCAGTAGTAATAATAATATTATCAATAATAGTCATTCCTGATAAGTGCTTTTTGTGGTGTAGTGTAGAAGGAAGGTATATTAAGCTGAGCGGCTTAACAAAAGCACTACTTTTTTAGAATGTAATGCACCAAACTGCATTATACTGCAGTACCATGTGATTTGGTGCCCGCAAAAGTACTGCGTTCGTGATTTGGGGTGCCATAACCAATCCATTGGCACCTGCATGTTCTCTCGTAAGGCTAGAGCATGTTTTACATAAAATCATCAGATGAAAAAAACTGCAGTCCACCTATGTAACATAAACCCTGAGTTTCCTATTAGCTATCACACTAAAATGATGCATCAACTCAAGGAGAAATCTGCACCCAAAAATGTTCAATTAAAAATACTAACATCAAAAGCTCTCCAATGTCCCTTACCAATGACTGGCCATATATGACCCAATAAGAACATATGAAGACACAGGGGTTGATCTACTAAAGGCAATTAGACTGTGCACTTTGCAAAGTGCAGTTGCACTCGGCAAGTTCAATTGTTCCAGAGCTTAGTAAATGAGGTAAAGCTTCACTTTGCAAAAAATACCCAATCACATGCAAAGGAAAAAAACAGCATGTTTGCTTGCATGTGATTGGATGATGGAAGTCAGCAGAGCTTCTGCTCATTTACTAAGCCCTGGAGCAACTGCACTTTACAAAGTGCACAGTCAATTTGCCTTTAGTAAATCAACCCCACAGCCCTTTACTGCAGCATATAACAGAACTAATGATTACAAACATTTAGGTGCATAAAGATAGATAAAGAACATCTGTACAACAAGATAAGAGCCAGGACATCAGACACCTCTTAACTGTGTATCAAAAATAAAATAGTCATAGGTTCCAGTGCATTGACTGATTTGACATCTTTGAAATGGGTCCAAGATCAAAACATGCAGGGCAAAGCAACATGCTTGCTTCAATTACCCCCCACCCACTGTGGGACAAAAATGTTTTGGAAAATTCAGCCTATTTATAAATAGTACATTTTCATTTAACATATACCTGCTCTTATGGTATAAGTAAAGTGCACAGAAACAAGTGTAATATTTCACTTTGAACAATAATGTGAACTAAATACATATTTAGTTTCTGTTTTCTGAAAACTACCCTATTCATGACAATAAAAAGAAAATTCAGTGCATTAGTGTTAATGTTATGCTGAAATCTTTATCTAGAAGGCTTCAAAATAAATACAGTACATTTCAATTCTCAGGTTACAGGTCTTCCATGAAGCTTAAATATAATTTTTGGATTATAAAAATGTCTTCACTGGGTGATTGTCTTTAAAAGAGAAGTATGTTTTTTGTTTGTTTTTTTGTTTTATACTTACCTTGGTGGATGGAGTGGCCTTTTATTGTGGCCAGCCTAAGGCACACCTGTGCAATAATCATGCTGTCTAATCAGCATCTTGATATGCCACACCTGTGAGGTGGATGGATTATCTTGGCAAAGGAGAAGTGCTCACTAACACAGATTTAGACAGATTTGTGAACAAAATTTGAGAGAAATAGGCCTTTTGTGTACATAGAAAAAGTCGTAGATCTTTAAGTTCAGCTCATGAGAAAAAGGGACAAACACAAAAGTTGAGTTTATAATTTTGCTCAGTGTAGTATGCCAAAAAAACCTTCTTACTTGTTATAATATATGTTTTTGTGAACGCTCCTGCTTGTATTTTGCCGCTACCATTACTACTGTTGTCTTCTGTGTCTATACAGTAATATATTTCTGTCCTCAGTATGTAGCTGTGGCTATAATCCCATGCGTGCGCATTAATCCCTGAAGCCGAGCCCTGTCTCCTCTCCACAACCCCTGTGACGTAGCGAGTCACACGGGGTACAGGCTCAGCTTCTCAATGGGAGTATCGCAGTATCTCGGGGCTGATGCCGGCATTAGGAAATGACGCAGCCCCAGGATATACACAGCATTTTTCCACCAGCAATAAGCTTGCCGGAAAATGAGGGATAACAGCGCCTGTGCCAGTGACGTCATTTAAGAGAAAAATAAGGATTACACCGAAAGCAAGTGGGTAAGAAGCAATAAAAACATAGCAAACAATACTATAGCCTACACTTATTCATTTTAAAGAAACTGGTTGGAATGGGTTTAGAACTGCTGTAACAGGAAGACTCTGGAATTTCAGAAAATCTATTTTTTTAAAACACTGTTTCAACTCAGCACTATTGCCCCCAGCCCATTTTGTGCATTTTTTTCTAAAAGAATGTACTCAAGGCAGTCTTTCTCCATTGAAAAAAAGTGCAGCCCCAGGACACTCCCTAAATTAAATAAATATTTACGTTCTATATTTTGCCATATTTGCTTTCATCATTATCACTTAAACACAAACTTAAGGCAAAGTAAAGAATCTAATATCTGTTAATGGTATTTTCAATCTAGCTGCGTAATTTCAGAGGACTCATCAACAATTTGACATTATTTGATAATTAGACTTTTTTCAATAGTTCTGTGTAATATTAGTGACATGAATATTAGAAACATATGTAAGAAACAGTGAGGTTGATTTATGAAAAGTAAAATGACTGTGCACTTTGCAAAGTGCATTTGAAATCTGCAAGTGCAATTTCTCCAGAGTTTAGTGAATGAGTAGAAGCTCTGCTGACTTCCATCATCCAATCATGTGCAAGCAAAAATTTTGTTTTTTTTTATTTTCCATGCACGTGATTGGGTACGCTTTGCAAAGTGAAGCCTTACCTCATTTACTAAGCTCTTGAGCAACTGCACTTGCAGAGGGCAAAGTGCACAGTCTATTTAACTTTAGTAAATCAACCCCAAAGAGCAACTCCAGGTAAAGCAGTGTCTCAGACCTTATTACATTGTAATAGGTTCAATCCTCCCAATCCTTGAGCCAAGCTTTCTATGACACCTAGTGAGATGAGTTCTCAGTACATTTATATAGAGTATCCACTAGGTGTCAGCACAAACGCATAAAATAGTGTATGTGCCCTTTATCTGCCTTTTTAACATATAAAAAAATATATGGTAAAAGAATACTTCTATTCCAGTGACAACTCAGCTCAGCCAAAGAGTCCCATTCTGTCACAGGCATGCTTGGACTGGGGAGATATCACTTCAAAAGAAATATCTCCCCAAAAGGATCCCAGATATCAGTGAAAACAAAAAAATAAATATTACAATTCACCCCATTCCTTCTAAAACATACATACATTTTTGGTGGATTTTCTCTTTTAAATTGAGAGTAAAACCTTTAAATTGGGTGCTTTTCCTATGCATTTAGTACACTGGAAATAACTTCTGCCCAATGTTCATGTGACAGGGTGCTAATGGCGCATGGCCGATCAGAAAAAGAAAAAAAGCCTTGTTAGATGGTTGAAACTTCCTAGTTACACTTATCCCAATGCAGTTATTAAACGTTAGCTAAGTTTTGTTGGAACAATTTAGATCACCATGAAATATGCTTAAAAGTACAGTTGGGAATAGCTGTTTTTCTACTTCCCTGTGTTTTACAGACATGATTGTCTACATTCATTTCTAAGATAATGTACAGTTGTGCTTATAAGTTTGATCTGATCAAAAGTTTACATACCCTGGTGATTTTGGCCTGATAACATGCACACAAGTTGACACAAAGGGGTAACCATCCTCACCTGTGATCTGTGCTTGTAATTAGTGTGTGTGTGTATAAAAGGTCAACGAGTTTCTTGATTCCTGACAGACCCTTGCATCTTCCATCTAGTGCTGCACTGACGTTTCTGGATTCTGAGTCATGGGGAAGCAAAAGAATTGTCAAAGGATCTGCGGGGAAAAGGTAGTTGAACTGTATAAAACAGGAAAGGGATATAAAAAGATATCCAAGGAATTGAGAATGCCAATCAGCAGAGTTCAAACTCTAATCAGGAAGTGGAAATTGAGGGGTTCTGTTGAAACCAAACCACGGTCAGGTAGACCAACTAAAATTTCAGCCACAACTGCCAGGAAAATTGTTCGGGATGCAAAGAAAAACTCACAAATAACTTCAGGTGAAATACAGGACTCTCTGAAAACATGTGGTGTGGCTGTTTCAAGATGCACAATAAGGAGGCACTTGAAGAAAGATGGGCTGCATAGTCTAGTCGCCAGTAGAAAGCCATTACTATGCAAATGCCACAAAGTATCCTGCTTACAATACGCCAAACAGCACAGAGACAAGCCTCAAACCTTCTAGCACAAAGTCAGTTTGAGTTATAAGACCAACATTGAGCTTTTTGGCCACAACCATAAATGCTACATTTGGAAAGGAGTCAACAAGGCCTATGATGAAAGGTTCACCATTCCTACTGTGAAACACGGAGGTGGATCACTGATGTTTTGGGGATGTGTGAGCTACAAAGGCAGAGGAAATGTGGTCAAAATTGATGGCAAGATGAATGCAGTATGTTATCAAAAAATACTGGAGAAACATTTGCATTCAGCAGCCAGGAAACTGCGCATGGGACGTACTTGGACATTTCAACATGGCAATGACCCAAAACACAAGGCCAAGTCGACCTGTCATTGGCTACAGCAGAATAAAGTGAAGGTTCTGGAGTGGCCATCTCAGTCTCCTGACCTCAATATCATTGTGCCACTCTGGGGGGATCTCAAACCTGCAGTTCATGCAAGACAACCCAAGAATTTACAGGAACTGGGGGCTTTCTGCCAAGAGAAATGGGCAGCTTTACCATCTGAGAAGATAAAGAGTCTCATCCACAAATACCGCAAAAGACTTCAAGCTGTCATTAATGTTAAAGGGGGCAATGCACGGTATTAAGAACTGGGGTAAACTTTTGATCAGGGTCATTTGATCAGGGGTAATTTCTGTTGTCATTATGATTTAACCACTTCAGATTTGGCTGCTCAATGACCAGGCCATTTTTTGCAATACGGCACTGCGTTGTTTTAACTGACAATTGCGCGGTCGTACGACACTGTACCAAAATAAAATTGATGTCCTTTTTTTCCCACAAATAGAGCTTTCTTTTGGTGGTATTTGATCATCTCTGAGGTTTTTATTTTTTGCGCTAGAAACAAAAAAAGAGCGACAGTTTTGAAAAAAACACAATATTTTGTACTTTTTGTAATAAACTTATAAACTTATAATAAAAATCCCCATTTTTTTTTAAAAATGAACATTTTTTCCTCAGTTTAGGCCAATATGTATTCTTCTACTTATAATACAATAAGCGAATATTGATTGGTTTGCGCAAAAGTTATAGAATCTACAAAATAGGGGAAAGATTTATGGCATTTTTATTATTATTATATTTTTACTAGTAATGACAGTAATCAGCGCTTTTTATCAGGACTGCGGCATTATGGCAGACAGATCGGACACTTTTGACACATTTTTTTTACAGCGATCAGTGCTATAAAAATGCACTGATTACTGTGTAAATGTCACTGGCAGGGAAGGGGTTAACACTATGGGCGATAAAGGGGTTAACTGTATTCCCTCGTGTGTGTTCTAACTGTAGGGGGTTGGGACTGACTAGAGGAGATGACAGATCGTTGTTCCTAGCTAGTAGGAACACAAGATCTGTCTCTCCTCTCCTCACAGAACAGGGATTTGCGTGTTTACACATACACGTCCCTGTTCTGGCTCTCGTGCCCTCAATCACGCGTGGCCAGTGGTTGTCGCGACCGCTGGCCGCGCGCATCGGCACCCCCACAGTGCCTCACGCATGCCCACTATCCCCACTTAAAGGGCCGACGTACAGCTACGACGGTTAGCGGGAACGTGCCGACCTGCCGCAGTATAATGATGGCAGCTGGTCGGTAAGTGGTTAAAAAGAGTTAACACAGTTGATTGATAATAAATGGCTTCAGCCAAACACTAGCCATAAGTGAAAGAAAAGTTTTTGTGTTATCATTCATATTCTCTGAAAAATGGCCAAGAAATCATAAATTCTGCCAGGGTATGTAAACTTATGAGCACAACTGTATTTATAACATAAATAAAACATGATTATTTAATCAATATTAATACAAGTTTGCTAGTGGTAGCATGTTGTTGCAGCTTGCAATAAATAGTGATATTTATAGATCACATATCCACATGTAAAATAGGTCTTATTTTGATGTCCCAATTATTTTAGTTTATTTTTGTAAGCTGTAAAGGGGTAGGGTAGAAGTAATGTAACCATTTATTTTGAAAAAAAGAAAAGAAAAGCGCACTAATAAAGGAAAATGTAAGGTTACCTTCATACTGAAATATATATATATATATATATATATATATATATAATTAACAGAAATCCTTTAGAATAATAATTTGAATACCTCAATTTTTTTGTATATTGGAAATAAATTTGTGAATTTTGAACTTTGTTTTGGAACCCATTAAATTTTTTTACATCTTCTTGGTGCGTTGTGTTAAACTGGTCGATTTGTATTTAATGCGCCTTCAATGCACATCCCCAGACCAAGAACGCATCAGACTTTTTTTTAACACATTTGTTTGTGCATGCTCATTTGAGTGCCTTAAACAACGAATGACAACCAACCCATACGTAGTTCATAAAAAATGTGTTAATGTACTGCATATAAATGCACATGAAAACATACTGCATTGGTCTATATCTGTTAAAAAAAAAGCCTTTGTGATGGGTTAGTGGGTACTCAAGGTTTTTTTTTGTAGTTAAAAACAAAACAAATAAAAAAAACTAAAATCATGCAATGTAAAAAAAATCATTACCCTGTCAGGCACTTATGAAAATATGTTGTAGAATGCAGTGGAATAATGTTTGACATGGGAACCACACTATCTTCTTAAACCTCATATTAGGTTGTGATGTCATGTATTATGTAACTTCAGAGTCCTGCATTTTTAAACTACAAAGCACAGTAATGGGGAAATTCAGACCCACACTGAAAAGCATGAGGGGTATTTATAATGTAGTGAATATGACAATCATTATATATTCACTACAAGTGAATCTTCCTAGTGCATGTGTTTAAATTACAAGGAAAGATGAATCACTTTTGAATGTCACATTCACTGCTTTATATACACTATATGTCTCTATGTGTTAAAGCATGGTATTATTTGGTGTGAGTTTGTGTTTTTTTTTTTGTTTTTTTGCTTTTTGTTTACAAAATGCAAAAATTCAAGTTCCCACCATTACCTTGCCTTAACATTTTCAAATGTAATTTACAAGTCTTTACATCATAATGCTCACAGTATCATTTTCTGAGTTCTGTATAATACTTGCATATCACTGGTTTTTAAAATATTAACAATAAATACAAGTTCTGATTATATATTAGTTTCTCGTTCAGATGAATTCGTCTGTGTGTTAGATTGCTTTTTGACTACATCAACTGAGTTTGGTGCGTTCAAAGGTTCAGCCTCTTTTTCAGCATTTTGTGCCTTGTTTGCCAGCTTTTCCCTTGCAAGTAATCTGTAATTGATAGCATTCCCAATGAACAAATAGATACTTGCTACAATTACAATAATGCCGCATACAAAGTACATGTATTTGTAGCTTCCGGTTACGTCCACTAAAAAGCCTGGAAAAAGAAAAAAAAATGTAAACTTTTTAACTTCCGTCTATACAATTCATACATATTCTATTTTATTTTCATTTATAAGTTATGTTGGTTTATCGCATATTGGCCACTTCATAAGGATATGGAAAAATATAAAGTGTGGAAAAAAAAACAATATTGAGAGGATGCCTACAGAAGCTTCTACTTCTTTAAGTATAAATACTAATCTCCTTATGAATGACCATGTTTACATACAGCGGTACATAACAGAAACACACAGAATGCAGTAACAAAAACGGAGATATATGAGCTGTATCTGCTACAGATAGGAGATTGATTGCAGCTGTTCTGTTAGTCTCTTATGAATGTTAAGGCTGCAAAACTCCTATTAAAAAAAAGAGGTTAGGGTTTAGTGAAAAGGTTGCAGTAAATAATGATTTCCTAACTGGAACCATTTAGGAACTATTACCTAGAGTTTCTAAAGTGTTAAAGTAGATAGCTCCTGACACAGTCATTGCAAGGAAACCAACATGCAGGAAGCACTGTTAAACATGTCACACCTAAAACAAATACACAATTTATCGCATTCGTATATTTACCATTGTGTATAGATGTAAACTTTTTTTCCTGGCCCACCTCATTTCAGCACACAATGAGCTCACAGGACCACCTCTTCATAGCTAAATAAGAGACTGCCCCTCCCCTACTGAAGTGTTCTTTTTTTGGTCAGGCTCCAGGCCATCTGTGGATTGCAGTTGGTAAGTGCTTTGCTTGCTGCACAAATATCCCCCACTGCCAAACCTACTCCTCCATGTTCAGCCTCTCATGGAGTTGGAAGACTCTGAATGTTGGATGGTAAACCTTCCTAAAAACTGGGTGTCCTTTGTTCCAGGCCACAGGCAATGTTGATTAGATAGCACAAATATTCCACAGGTGTGGTATTACTAAGCTCTGCAATGTCACCATTGGGGTTTTTCTTGTCTTGTATAGGCAGTGTGCTGCACTGCTCTCATGGATTTGTCTTCAGTCTGAGAGCGGCGATGGATAATGTCACAGAGGGCAGGAAACTGGGTGAACCAGAGTTGTGATCGCCAGTCACCAAGCAGCAGCTTAAACAGTCTTGGAATAGGCAGGACTCTGCAGTCCTGCCAGTTTTCTCATGTGAGGTAAAGACTTGTTGCTGTTTGCTCCCCTGCTGTGCTGTGTTCCTGGGGGATTGGACAGTCTGTTTTTGTGTCTCCTGTCTGCCTCTGGAAGGCTGTCTGACCTCACCTGCTGCTGTTTCTGAAGGAAAATGGAAATGGAAAGTAAATGGTAATTGTTTTACATATTTTTTTTTTTTTTTGCATGAGCTCACTATACCTGTCAGTGGCACAGAAGATTAGCAAAAAGTAGGAGGGGGCGGCATGGGTAGTGATCAAACAGGAAAAGCAGTTAACTCCATCTTAATCTATGAAAGATCTTGGAGTAGTTTTCATGCCAAAATAAGTCGAGTGGTTATCCAAAACTGCAAAATTTTCAAAATGAAATCTGTGTACGAAGAGTCATGGAGACAGCATTTATGTCAGCAAGGGATTGCATTGTCCCCATTGGCAGATTTTACAGCAACCATTCCAGTGCTGACTTGGGCCAGGTGGCACATGGAGGCTCTTTAATTCTTCTTCCTCAGTCAATAGGATGGGCTATCTATGGATCAGAAGGTGTTTTTGTCTGCACAAATTAGCAAAAACTGGAGTTTTTGGACACCAGTGTGCCTCTTTTGTGGCGTGCCTCGCAGCTCAGGAAATGGAATAATTCTGACATTGGATGCCAGTCTGCCTCCAGTCTGGGGAGACAAGTACAAGGCCATTGGAGCCTGGTGGAATGCTCACTGTCTTAAATTTAAGGAAGTTATCCCGGGTCTGGATTCAGAAGAATGGGAGGACGCCTGGGAATATCCTTTCTTACAACTCATCTCTGTCAGAGATCGGTTGATACAATTTAAACATAGAGTCTATTTGTCACCCCAAAGATTATCCAAAATGAACCCGAATTCCTCCTTCAACTGTTGTAAGTGTGGAATGGCAAATGCCGACTTCAACCATATGTTGTGGTCTATTCCAAGAATCCAGCCCTTTTGGGCGGAGGTCACGACCTTCATTGAAACCTTGACCATGATTCATGTTCCCCTGAATGTATCGATCTGTTTGCTTGGTCTGGTGGGCTCCTTGACCCACCGCCGAGCAACCAGAACACTAATAGAACTTCTCTTATTTTACGCTAAAAAGGCTCTACTCATTAAATGGAAACAAACGGAGGTACCTACTTTGAATACATGGAAATCGCTGATCAACTCAGCGGTGCCACTATACAAAGAGGTCTATGTTGCCAGATGCTGCCCAGCCAAGTTTGACAAAATATGGCGCGTATGGTTAGAATCAGACATCACGATCGCAACACAATAGGCACTGCTCTGTTTGATTGTCTACTTCAGCTAAAACTCTTGTAGCAGTAAAGACCTAATTTTGCCATTATTTGAAGGTTCTCCTAAAGGCGTTATCCTCATCCTCGGCAGCTCTTCCCGATGTTGTCACCTGAAATACATGACACACTATCCTCCCCCTGTCCTCTCAATCTTAATGACACGAGTAGTTTAAGTTATAGAAGTTCTATAGATAAGTATAAATGTATAGAATTGTTTTATTGGTTATTACCTCAGCCGGTGTATGCCCAGAGGCTGTATTATGTAACTTGTTTTATTTTTTTGCAAACTCAATTAAAAGAATTTTTAAAAAATTAAGGAAGTTTTTTTCTAGCATTGCAAGCCTTTCAGGATCTTCCACCATGGAGTCTGAGTGAAGTTGATGACTGACAACAAGAAAGCAGTAGCCTACATTGCCCACCAAGGGGGCACCAAGTGTCTTTTGCTATTCATTTTTGGAACAAACTTTTTGCTGGGCTGGGAACCGCTTACAGACAGTTAACGGAAGTCTACTTATTGGGAAAGCAGGATCCAGTAACGGATCAGTTAGGTACATTTTTTCCAACAATTCGTACCTCAACTAGTATTGGCTCTATGGTGCATTCCAGCGGTAGTTCTCATAGAGCAGGAATGTCCAAAGTCCGGTTTCGGATAGCCCGCCTGGTAATTTTGACATATATATCTTTTGTGGCTCCCAACGAATCCTTGAGCACCGGGGGCCACAAAAGATAGATATGCTGGCTGCCTTGGAGGGGACAGAACGAGTGCCGTGCATACAGGAGAAGAGTATTTCCTGTTTACACTGCGTCCTGTGTAAAAGGAAGTCCCGTCTCCTGCACTGCCACTGGACAACTGTTCTGTCCATCATAGGAGGCGGGACTTTCAATTAAAGAGGCCGCCGATAAAAACAGGAGTTTCTCCTGCATGTCTGTTGGCGCTCATTCCGCCCCCTGTCTCCTCCAAGGCTACAGATGGACATGAATCAGGCTGCACTGATGGCAATGGTGAGTCTGCATTCATGTCAATGTGGCTGCTGATTTAATGGCAATGGAGTGGGTGCTGCATTAATGGCAATGGAGTGGGTGCTGCATTCATGGCAATGGAGCGGGTGCTGCATTCATGGCAATGGAGCGGGTGCTGCATTCATGGCAATGGAGCGGGTGCTGCATTCATGGCCATGGAGTGGGTGCTGCATTCATGGCCATGGAGTGGGTGCTGTATTCATGGCAATACGGTGGGTGCTGCATTCATGGCAATACGGTGGGTGCTGCATTCATGGCAATACGGTGGGTGCTGCATTCATGGCAATATGGTGGGTGCTGCATTCATGGCAATGGAGTGCGGCATTTATGGCAATGGAGTTGGTGCGGCATTCATGGCAATTGTTGTGGGTGCTGCATTCATGGCAATGGAGTGGGTGCTGCATTCATGGCAATGGAGTGGGTGCTGCATTCATGGCAATGGAGTTGGTGCGGCATTCATGGCAATGGAGTGGGTGCTGCATTCATGGCAATAGAGTGGGTGCTGCATTCATGGCAATGGAGTGGGTGCTGCATTCATGGCAATACGGTGGGTGCAGCATTCATGGCAATATGGTGGGTGCTGCATTCATGGCAATACTTGTGAGGCTGCAGATGGGCACTGATTAGGCTGCATTGATGGGCACTGACCCTTGCTTTGCTTCAAAATTCTTTATTTAAAATTTAAGATTTTTTCCTGAAACTTCCTTTTTAATGTTAAGGTGCGTGTTATAAGCCAATAAATACGGTATTTCCAAATAACACGCCCAAGCTCATCTCTTCACCACACACAGTCACAAAGGCAAGAGAATTCTCATTGGGCAGTGTATTATTGCTCGGACGAACACACTTAGACCAAATTTTAATGGTTTAAAGAATGTCAGGCAAACTGATCGGCCCCTAAGCATGTTCATTTCATCAAATCTGGCACTCTTTGAAAAAAGTTTGGACACCTCTGTCATAGAGAGTCTACAGAACACACAGCTTCCGGTATTTGCAACAAGGTACAAAGGTAAAGTGATAGAATGTGGATTCACACTGGCATGTGTTTTTTTTCCGTTGGGGCTTCTCTTCCTCCAGTGTCCTTGATTATGAAAATTCTTCTGAAGATTTGGACAGAACAGGTTTTAGCCTTGGTTTTCATGGCCCCCTCCCTAGATGCCATCTGCACCACCAATCCCGTTTCCGGTCAAACAAGATATTTTATGCCAACGTCAATAACAGCACCCCAATCCAGTGAAATTCTTAATAGCCTGGCTATTGATTCAGTGGGACTAGAGGTGCAGGGATTCTCATCCGAGGTGGTTCAGAACCACAAGATCATGAACCCTACATATGAGGATATGAAGGAAGTTTGTCCTGTTTGCTCAGCAAAGTTTTCTATCCTATGTCCCCAGCTCTGGACATTTTTACAATCGGTGCTTGGTCTGGCATACAACGCCATTGAACAAATGCTTTATGCAGGCCATAATTCTTATATGACTACCAAGGAAACTTTTTCCCTTCACAGGACTTAGGCTTAGTTCTGAAAGCACTAGTACAGATATTCCTTGCTCCAATAGCTTCATTTCCATTGTGGTTCCTAGTGGTAAAACTAGTTCCTCTGACAGCAGTTGCTTCAGACAAAAGGATGTTGGGAGTTGCAGCACTTTCCTGCAAAAATCCATTTTGTGTCTTTTACCAAAAATAGTGATACTATGTCCAGCTCCAAAGCTCAATTCTAAAGTGGTTTCCAGTTTCCAGGAAAACCTGGGGGAAGTCCCTACAAGCATTCACATAGAGTCACTGAGTACACAGCAGGAAGACTTCAGGTCCTTGCACATGGACAAGTTGCTAACAGTGTACATGCAAAGGTCAAA
This sequence comes from Lithobates clamitans, assembly GCA_037952925.1. Lineage (NCBI taxonomy): Eukaryota > Metazoa > Chordata > Amphibia > Anura > Ranidae > Lithobates > Lithobates clamitans. The sequence continues at coordinate 2,285,389 of JBBGZY010000379.1, read as the reverse complement.
GATGTGAGGAAAGTGGACAATCTTTTCATTCCGCCTTCAAGTTCTTGAGTCATCTTCTATTGGTTCACCAGGGTGATTAGATTGACATGTTGGAAGTAGGCCTTTCTGCTCAGGAACAGGGGCAAGCTACTTTGACCAGAGGGATGACAGCCTTTGGGGCAGTTATGCCAGGATTTCAGTGAAGGATATATGTGAGTAGGGATGAACCGAACAACCCCCTGTTCGGTTCTCACCAGAACATGCGAACAGGCAAAAAATTTGTTCGAACACGCGAACACCGTTAAAGTCTATGGGACTCGGACATGAATAATCAAAAGTGCTAATTTTAAAGGCTTATATGCAAGTTATTGTCATAAAAAGTGTTTGGGGACCTGGGTCCTGCCCCAGGGGACATGGATCAATGCAAAAAAAAGTTTTAAAAACGGCCGTTTTTTTGGGAGCAGTGATTTCAATAATGCTTAAAGTGAAACAATAAAAGTGTAAAATTCCTTTAAATTTCGTACTTGGGGGGTGTCTATAGTATACCTGTAAAGAGGCGCATGTTTCCCGTGTTTAGAACAGTGACAGCAAAATGAAATTTCAAAGGAAAAAAAGTCATTTAAAACTACTTGCGGCTATTAATGAATTGTCGGTCCGACAATACACATAAAAGTTCATTGATAAAAACGGCATGGGAATTCCCCACAGGGGAACCCGAACCAAATTTTTTTTTAAAAATGGCGTGGGGGTCCCCCTAAATTCCATACCAGGCCCTTCAGGTCTGGTATGGATATTAAGGGGAACCCCAGCCAAAAAATGTTGTAAAAAATGGCAAGGGGTCCTCCTCAAAATCTATACTAGACCCTTATCGGAGCATGCAACCTGGAAGGCCGCAGGAAAAGAGGGGGGACGAAAGAGTGGCCTCCCCCTCCTGAACCGTACCAGGACACATGCCCTCAACATTGGGAGGGTGCTTTGGGGTAGCCCCCCAAAGCACCTTGTCCCCATGTTGATGGGGACAAGGGCCTCATCCCCACAACCCTTGCCCGGTGGTTGTGGGGGTCTGCGGGCAAGGGTCTTATCGGAATCTGGAAGCCCCCTTTAACAAGGGGACCCCTAGATCCCGCCCCCCCGTGTGAAATGGTAAGGGGGTACTTGTACTCCTACCATTTCACAAAAAAACTGTCAAGAATGTTAAAAATGACAAGAGACAGTTTTTGACAATTCCTTTATTTAAAGTCTTCTTTTTCCATCTTCTTTCTTCTATCTTCTTTCTTCTATCTTCTTTCTTCTATCTTCTTTCTTCTATCGTCCTTCGGTTTCTTCCTCCATCTTCTTCTTCTTCTGGTTCTTCCTCTGGTGTTCTCATCTGGCCTCATCCTCCGTGGCGTCTTCTTCCCTTCTTCTTCTCGGGCCACTCTGCATGCATGATGGGAGGCTCCCGCTGTGTGATGCTTCTCGTCTTCTGACGGTTCTTAAATAATGGAGGGTGGTGCCACCCGGTGACCCCGCCCCCCCTCTGATGCACGGGGACTTGACAGGGACTTCCCTGTGGCATTCTCTGTGATGTCAGAGGGGGGCGGGGTCACCCGTTACGTAACGGGTGACCCCGCCACCTCAGACATCACGGGGAATGCCACAGGGAAGTCCCCGTCAAGTCCCCGTGCGTCAGAGGGGGGCGGGTCACCGGGTGGCCCCGCCCTCCATTATTTAAGAACCGTCGGAAGACAAGAAGCGTCACACAACGGGAGCCTCCCATCATGGATGTGGAGTGGCCCGAGAAGAAGAAGGGAAGAAGACGCCGCGGAGGAAGATGCCGGACGAGAACACTGGAGGAAGAACCAGAAGAAGAAGATGGAGGAAGAAACCGAAGGAAGATAGAAGACAGAAGATAGAAGAAAGAAGATGGAAAAAAGAAGACTTTAAATAAAGGAATTGTCAAAAACTGTCTCTTGTAATTTTTAACATTTTTGACAGTTTTTTTGTGAAATGGTAGGGATACCCCCTTACCATTTCACACAGGGGGGGCGGGATCTGGGGGTCCCCTTGTTAAAGGGGCTTCCAGATTCCGATAAGCCCCCTGCCCGCAGACCCCCACAACCACCGGGCAAGGGTTGTGGGGATGAGGCCCTTGTCCCCATCAACAGGGGGACAAGGTGCTTTGGGGGCTACCTCAAAGCACCCTCCCAATGTTGAGGGCATGTGGCCTGGTACGGTTCAGGGGGGGCGCTCTCTCGTCCCCCCCTCTTTTCCTGTGGCCTGCCAGGTTGCGTGCTCGGATAAGGGTCTGGTATGGATTTTTGGTGGGACCCCACGCCATTTTTTTAAAAAATTTTGGCACAGGGTTCCCCATAAAAACCATACCAGACCTGAAGGGCCTGGTATGGAATTTAGGGGGACCTCCACGCCATTTTTTTAAAAATTTTGGTTCGGGGTTCCCATGAAATCCCATGCTGTTTTTATCAATGAACTTTTATGTGTATTGTCGGACTGACAATTCATTAATAGCCGCAAGTAGTTTTAAATGACTTTTTTTTCCTTTGAAATGTCATTTTGCTGTCAGACTGTTCTAAACATGGGAAACATGCGCTCCTTTACAGGCATACTATAGACACCCCCAGGTACAAAATTTAAAGGAATATTACACTTTTTTTGTTTCACTTTAAGCATTATTAAAAACACTGCTCCCGAAAAAACTGCTGTTTTTAAAACTTTTTTTGCATTGATCCATGTCCCCTGGGGCAGGACCCAGGTCCCCAAACACTTTTTATGACAATACCATGCATATAAAGCCTTTAAAATTAGCACTTTTGATTTATTTCTCCCATAGACTTTTAAAGGGTGTTCCGCGGCTTTTGAATTTGCCGCAAACACCCCAAATTGTTCGCTGTTCGGCGAACTGGCGAACAGCCGATGTTCGAGTCGAACATGAATTCGTCTCGAACTCGAAGCTCATCCCTATATGTGAGACAGACAGCCCTTCATTCGACTTTACACATTAGGCGTGCCGTCAGCAAGTTCTGCAAAGTTTGGGACAAGACAGATAAATTATTTTTGTCTTTAACAGCTTTTCTTTGATTGTTAATGTTTCTTTTCATGTATTCTCTCCCACCCATTTATTCAGCTAGTTATATCCCATTGTGTGCCGATGTGAGGTGTGCCAGGAATACAGAAAATTGTTATCAAAAACTTACCATAATTTTCCTTTACTGGTCTATCCTCATTTCAGCATATGACTCCCTCCCTAGTGGCCTGTCGCAGGCTAGATTATCAAACAATTCAGTGGGGGAGGGGCTGTCCTTTTATTTAGCTATGATGAAGAGGTGGTCCTGTGAGCTCCAGAGGAGGCATTAACCCATTGTGTGCTGACGTGAGGATAGGCTAATTAAAGGAAAATTACGGTAAGTATTTAATAACAATTTTCTCTAATATTTCAGTGATTTAAAGTACTTCAAAATTTCTGGCAGGCTCTCTTGTCTGTGTGACAAGGTTCCTCGAAGCCTCCTCTTTAAAGGCACTTCAGGCTGGGTCAAATGTTTACCCTCACCACATGTAATACAAGGCTCTGCATTGCATGTGATGATGCTGAGGCCCTGCCTACAGGCCATTGCTTCTAGGAGAAAAAGAAAGCACCAGAGTTGGTTAGCACTAAGTGTAATGGTAAGTAATAATGCCTGTTTAGAAGCCCCTAGACTAAATGAGCATTTAAAGCTGCTTTCCAAGAATTCAGCTCCTTTGTAAAAAGAGAGGGCACACTATGAGTTAAAAGAGTTGTGAACCTTTGTGTTTTTTCAGCTTAATGCATCCTATGCATTAAGGTGAAAAAACACCTGGCAGTGACCAGCCCCCCCAGCCCTCCCGTTTTACTTACCTGAGCCCTGGAACTTAACCCGGCGGGGACGCGCTGTTTCTCTGCCCGGGGTTCTCACCTCTTGATTGGATAGATTGATAGCAGTGCAGCCATTGGCTCCCACTGGTGTCAATCAAATCCAAAGATGCAGGCACTGGGGAGCGGGGGCGAGTTATACATTCGGTGGCTATGGACGCTGAATGTTTGACTCAGGAGTGCGCCCGCAAGGTAACCCCCTCGGGAGAGCGCTTCTCCTAGGGGGTTATCTGATGTGGGGAGGAGCCGCGAGAGTCACCGGGGGACCCCAGAAGACGAGGTTCGGGGCCACTGTGTGCAAAAGGAGCTGCACAGTGTAAGTATATGTTTGTTATTAAAAACCCTTACAATCACTTTAAGTTCAATGAAGTGCATGTCATCTCCTGAACTTCTCTATATTATTTATACTTGACAGGTTTATAGTACTCCCAGAAGACAGCTGTCACTGTATTTCCAGGAGCCCAAATGCTAATCCTCCAGGTCTCAGCATCTTCAACAGTAAATATTACAACAGTGGTTTTAATATTTAGGTGTATAGTGCAGTGTGTTAATATTGCTCTTGAATCTTTTATGTTTATTTCTAAACTAATAAAGATTTTGTTGATTTGATACATATGTATAACTTTTCTACAATTGAAGCCACGAGACTCACTAAAGGTACCCACTTTTTGAACTCTGGCGTCTGTCCAGTGTTCACCTATGCTATTGAAGGAATGTTGCAGTACAGGATTTTTACAAACATGCTCAGTTGCTAAGTATAACAATATCTAGATACTATCTAGCCATCTCAACTAGAGTGTATATTTTTTCTGTGGTCACAGATTTGGGTAGTATTATGAATTAATGATCGATGTGGCAATTTGTAATGACAAAGAAGCAGTGGGGCTGTTAAACAAGGGTAGTGGTTTGAAAAAAGATTGGTCAATTACTCTCCTCAATCCCTGACTCAGTATAGAGAAATCCGCAAAGTTGAACCTAACTACTGTATTTGCTGCGATTGCTCCAAAACAGTTACCTAATTCTTTAAAATGTTATTTAATGATAAAAAAAAATCCCCTTGAAAGGTAGGAGAAATCAACAATGAGGATTAAAGTAGCAAGATTTAGAATAATATGCAGATTTGGATATTGTGGATACTTATGCTATGAAAATGTTTTTAATAAAAGAAAAATGGAAAATTCTTACCTCCCAACGGAGGTCCAATTAATACTGGGCAACATTCCACAATGGTCACAAGTCCAACAGCACTGGAGAATCTTGCTGCTCCAACAATGTCCATTAGTGTTTCAAAGAGAACACTGCTTACCATACCAAAGGCAAAGCCAAAGAATATTGCGTATATCACTAATCCCGTGTAATTGTTAGCAAAGGGGCATAATATATGGCATATACCATTATATAAAATTGCAAAACTGAAAAAATATTGTATCCTTGGACGGACATATTTAGAGTTTGCAACCATTCCCATGCTAGGTCTTGCTACCATGTCTACAAAAGCCAATATGGATAGTAAAAAAGCAGATGAATACTCATCTATTCCCATATGCTTGGCATATGGTGCCAGGAAAACAATTGGGGCAAAGAAGCCCAAGAACATAATGACATTCCCGGATAAATAAATAAGAAATCCCCTGTGTTTAAAAAGTGATAAATCTAAATATTTGTTAATATTCTGACATACTGTCAACTTCTCTGCTTTCTCTGTGACTTTTTGTACAGGTTTAGGTCCAATAGGTCTCATGAGAGACCCAGCCACACAGCAATTTAACAGGAGTCCTCCTAGCACTAAAAAACTCCCTCTCCATCCTAATTTATTGAAAAGAAACTGATTTAGAGGCGCTAAAGTACTTAAAAATACTGGGCTTCCTGCCATGGCCAGTCCATTTGCAATAGGCCGTTTTTTGAAGAAGTATTTTCCAATAATTGTTAAAGAAGGCTGAAGATTAAATGCTAATCCGAAACCTACAACAGAAAAAAAAAAACCTTAGTCAATCAGAATTGCATTAATAACAAATGCAAAGCAATGCCAAGTTACAAGAACAAAGTCAATTTGTTAGTTATGAATATTGGCTTTTTTTCTAGTTAGAATGGAGGTAGAATGTTATTTCACATTTTCTAAATTACGTGTTCGTATTGTTCTCTTCAAAGTTTGGTGATCAATAGTAAAGTATTTTTGGTATTTAAGTTGTAATTATTGCACATTACTTTGACCATTATTTTTGTTCAACATGTTCAAAATTACATTATTTTAAAGTGCAGATGAAGTTTACTATTTCATATCCCTTTCGAAAAAATTTGTGATCCTTATCCCTACAACTTATCACTTTCACAACAGTTAACCTGTCTTTCCCACTTATCTACCCTTACAATTTAAATTGCGTTTTAGGATAATCCATAAAACTGAAAGATTGTCCTTACCCACCCTGAAAAAGAACACCTAATCTGCCCTAACACTTACCAACAGGTTAAACAAATTATTATTTCAAATTATCAACTAAAAAAATACTCCTAAAACGTAATATACAGTTGTGCTCATAAGTTTATATACCCTTGCAGAATTTATGATTTCTTGGCCATTTTTTCAGAGAATATGAATTATAACACAAAAACGTTTCTTTCACACATGGTTAGTGTTTGGCTGAAGCCATTTATTATCAATCAACTGTGTTTACTCTTTTTAAATTATAATGGCAACAGAAACTACCCAAATGACCCTGATCAAAAGTTTACATACCCTGGTGATTTTGGCCTGATAACATGCACACAAGTTGACACAAAGGAGTCTGAATGGCTATTAAAGGTAACTATCTTCACCTGTGATCTGTTTGCTTGTAATTAGTGTGTGTGTATATAGAAGGTCAATGAGTTTCTGGACTCTTGACAGACCCTTGCATTTTTCATCCAGTGCTGCACTTGAATTGTCAAAGGATCTGCGGGAAAAGGTAGTTGAACTGTAAAAAACAGGAAAGCAATATCCAAGGAATTGTCAAGAAGTGGAAAATGAGAGGTTCTGTTGAAACCAAATCAGAAAAGAAAGAGGGCGCACCGACCTAGTGCATTACCACTGATAAACTTTAATGCAGCATAAAAACAGTAAAAATTATACTCACAAACGAGCTAGTAAAGATAGCTTTTAAAAGAGCGCAAAAGCGCTGTTTCTAAAGATCTGCACCCCAGGACCAGTTGCCGAGAGGATCAGACCGGTGCAAATGGCGGATGGCTTACGCGTTTCGGGGGAGCACCCCTTTCCTCAGAGCCTAAGCGGGCAATGGTTAGTCTCTCGAATTGCTCTCTCTATAAGTGTATGTATGTGCCTGTGTCTGTCACACTCAATTAGTGGCAATAATATATATATATATATATATATATATATATATATATATATATATATATATATATATATATAAAATAATTTTCTTTTTTGGGCTACAAATGGAGAATCACACTCAGAGGGATGGGTTAGGGAGGGTTAAACCCGAATGGGTGGGTGGCGTCTAACATCTGTGGGAGGGGGCGTTGCCACTAATTGAGTGTGACAGACACAGGCACATACATACACTTATAGAGAGAGCAATTCGAGAGACTAATCATTGCCCGCTTAGGCTCTGAGGAAAGGGGTACTCCCCCGAAACGCATAAGCCATCGGCCATTTGCACCGGTCTGATCCTCTCGGCAACTGGTCCTGGGGTGCAGATCTTTAGAAACAGCGCTTTTGCGCTCTTTTAAAAGCTATCTTTACTAGCTCGTTTGTGAGTATAATTTTTACTGTTTTTATGCTGCATTAAAGTTTATCAGTGGTAATGCACTAGGTCGGTGCGCCCTCTTTCTTTTCTGATTTTTTTTCTAGCTTGAATACCCATTGTTCAAATGAGGGCTGCAAGACGCTAGACATTACTTCTATAGGCGGCTGCACCACATATCCAGATCATGGACACCTGAGCGCAGGAGAGTTTTCTTTTGTGTTTGTCTGTTGAAACCAAACCACGGTCAGGTAGACCAACTAAAATTTCAGCCACAACTGCCAGGAAAATTGTTCAGGATGCAAAGAAAAACCCACAAATAACTTCAGGTGAAATACAGGATTCTCTGAAAACATGTGGTGTGGCTGTTTCAAGATGCACAATAAGGAGGCACTTGAATAAAGATGGGCTGCATGGTCCAGTCGCCAGAAGAAAGCCATTACTACGCAAATGCCATAAAGTATCCCGCTTATAATACGCCAAACAGCACAGAGACAAGCCTCAAACTTTCTGGCACAAAGTCATTTGGAGTGAGACCAAAATGTAGCTTTTTGGCCACAACCATAAACGCTACATTTGGAGAGGAGTTAACCAGGCCTATGATGAAAAATACACCATTCCTACTGTGAAACATGGAGGTGGATCGCTGATGTTTTGGGGATGTGTGAGCTACAAAGGCACAGGAAATTTGGTCAAAATTGAGGGCAAGATGGATGCAGTATGTTATCAAAAAATACTGGAGGAACATTTACATTCATCAGCCAGGAAGCTGCGCATTGGACGTACTTGGACATTTCAACATGACAATGATCCAAAATACAAGTCGACCTGTCATTGGCTACAGCAGAATAAAGTGAAGGTTCTGGAGGGGCCATTTCAGTCCCCTGACCTCAATATCATTGAGCTACTCTGGGGAGATCTCAAACGGGCAGTTCATGCAAGACAGCCCAAGAATTTACAGGAACTGGAGGCTTTTTGCCAAGAGGAATAAGCACCTTTACCATGTAAGAAGATAAAGAGCCTCATCCACAAATACCACAAAAGACCTCAAGCTGTCATTGATGTTAAAGGGGGGAATACATGGTATTAAGAATTGGGGTATGTAAACTTTTGATCAGGGTCATGTGGGTAGTTTCTGTTGCCATTATGATTTAAAAAGAGTAAACACAGTTGATTGATAATAAATGGCTTTAGCCAAACACTAACCATGGGTGAAAGAAAGGTTTTTGCCAGGGTACATAAACTTATGAGCACAACTGTAAACTCTTAACACTAAAATGTACCCTCTAATCCTGAGCCTGACATTGCTAGTTAAAGAACCCAATTGCACTAAAAACTCAGAAAAAGAAAATATAAAAAGTGATATATCGAAACCAAATATGGTGTGTACATATTAATATACTGTATAATTAATGTGATATAGAAACCAAATAGTATCTCTCAATTATGTAAAGGTGTGAACCAATATACAGAAATCTTCTGCGGAATTAGTGTAATAACGTAAAAACTGGTTTATTAAAATTGTTGAAAACAAACTCACATTTTTTGTAGATCATCAAAAGTTTCACAAGTCAAGTAGCGGTAATTGTGAGGGGTCCACCAGTTTTTACATTATTACGCTATGTGAGTTTCTTCTATCCATCCTTCACATGGCGTATGAATATTCGTTTGTGGCCTTCCTTTTGCAATATTATTTCCAGGACTGTTGAGAATAATTGTGGACGCCAAGCTGCAGCCCTGTTTTGGATTCCATTGAGGACATTTAAAGGGTAATAATTTTTCCGACCAGTTGGTCACCATGCCCGTTTTGACTTGGATGACATAAGTCTCCCCAGGTCAACAACCTCTGGTAAGCCTCTTATATCTTCTGGTGACGACTTCTTCCTAAACATCAGTGCCTTTTCCGGGGATTCTGGTTGTTTTCACACAGCTTCTTCACACACCTTTTACTTCACCTTCAATTCAATTTGGGTGTTCAAAGTACTACACTCGTGTGACCCATTAGTCTCATAGCCTGTGTGACTCGCCCGACGTAAGTCGTCCCGAGTCATCTATTTCTGGTAAGCCCCCTAAGATCCTGGGTGGTGATTTCTTCACTTCTTCCATATTGTTGGTGGACTTTAATTTGCTTGCTCCTTGTGGGGCTAATTTTATTTAGGACTCTTTTTGATTGTTATGATTTTTTTTGTATCACCTTTCACATGTTTTGGTATTTTAATGTTATATTTTACATAGAGTGTATTATTCGTAATTTACACTAATTCCGCAGAAGATTTCTGTATATTGGTTCACACCTTTACATAATTGAGAGATACTATTTGGTTTCTATATCACATTAATTATACGGTATATTAATATATACACACCATATTTGGTTTCGATATGTCACTTATATATTTTCTTTTTCTGAGTTTTTAGCGCCTACACTTTTTTTATGTTTATTTTCTTACTGCCTGGGTCTATAGGGATGCAGTGGCTACATGGACACAACTGCAGCACTCTCAAGTTTTGTTAGAAAGAGAGAGCTCTTTCTTTAGGAGTGGAAGTATTTCAAAATCTCTAGACACTAAATAGATATAGATATTTACTAAAGGCAAATAGACTGTTCAGTTTTCAAGGGGAGTTGCACTTTGCAATGAAAAGAGCTTAGCGAATGAGGTGAAGCTCTGCTGATTTTCATCATCCAAACATGCGCAAGCAAAAATGCAGTTTTTTTCCTTGCACATGATCAGGTATTCTTTGCAAAGTGAATTTTTTACCACATTTCACTCTGGGGCAAGTTCCCTTGTAAAGTGCCACTTTTTCGCAAAGTTAACAGTCCTACTTGCCTTTAGCAAATCAGCCTCTCATCTTTGTTAAGAATATGAAAAAACATAATAAAAGTTATGTTTTTTATGATAAAATCTGGAATGTGTTCACCTATGATTTTGTGGAACTTTAAAATTCTCAGTGTTTACAGACAGTCTAGTCTTAGATATTTTCTGACATGGTGTCTTGACTAATTTTAAAAACTAGTTGCAGTATTTTCAGACTTTAATATTTTTAGTTAGCCACTGAAAGGTATCATTGTGAAAATGATTTCTCTCTTCTAGACCTGTGTATGAATACTTGCAGGCATTTTTTGATCATTTCATAATTTAATTTCTCAAAACAGAAAAAGTTTATTGAATGCCTAATAGTGTTGCATTTACAAGCTAACTATACATTTTAGAAACAATAAAGCAAAACATTCTGTCCATATTGTATAAAACCACGTGGTATTTAAGAAACAATATATAAAATATATACAAAAATATTATATCTCAAATGGGAAATATTCAATCAATAATCTATATAGCAATAATAATATCCGTATGTGAATTCTCAGTGCTTGGCAGGCAGTAGTGTCAATAATAAACAAATAAATATATATCCAAACAAATGGAATTATATAGATGAAATAAGTATAGTCTGAACTTGATAAATTTCACTTTAAATGTCTCTATGACAGTGGTAAGGGGCAATCTATAGGAAGTCCAACCAGTATTATAGTGCGTAGAGATGAAACAACGTAACGCGTAGGGATTGGCCGGATAGAGCCACGACCGGAAGTGACATGAGAAGGCGAGGAACAACGCCTAATTTGTTCCCTGTGTTTTTTTAACTTTGCTTTGTGTAAGAGTATATGCCTTTTAATAAATACGTTTTTAAAAAAAAACTTGACATACTGCACTATTGGAGCCCCCCCTTTCTCTCTCCCTGTCCCCTCTTCAAGGAGGTACCATCCCATTTAACAGGAGAGAGAGACTGAACGTGGCTAGGAGAGAGGAAACAGCATCACGATATGCCATCCAGAGGAGAGATGATCACTGCTTAGGAAAACCGAGGGATCCCCCCCGTGGTGACGGCGGTAATTGCATGCTATCACTAACCTTGTGGTAAGAGTTCTGAGAGACCAGATACATAAAGGAGCTGCAGTAGAAACATTTGGAACAATCATCCTTACCTCATCTTATATTCATAGAACTTTCTGATCCTCTACCCACTATAATACTGGTTGGACTTCCTATAGATTGCCCCTTACCACTGTCATAGAGACATTTAAAGTGAAATTTATCAAGTTCAGACTATACTTATTTCATCTATATAATTCCATTTGTTTGGATATATATTTATTTGTTTATTATTGACACTACTGCCTGCCAAGCACTGAGAATTCACATACGGACATTATTATTGCTCTATAGATTATTAATTGAATATTTCCCATTTGAGATATAATATTTTTGTATATATTTTATATATTGTTTCTTAAATACCACGTGGTTTCATACAATATGGAAATAATTTAGATACTCTCCTAAAATATTTTAATTTATTATTTTGGCACTATTTCAATATCTGCGCAGAATTGCCTTATTATTTATTTCATTTGATCGGTGGTTTGTGTCACACTAATAGATTTTGCTGCATTTATTTATGCACTTTCACTTTTAAATTGTTTATGAATATTTTGCACTCATCCAGAGTAGCGAGAAGGCACTTTGCTCACAAAACATTCTGTCAGTACCAGTGTAAGTTGTAGTAGTAATAGTAGCAGTAGTAAAAGTATGAGCAGTAGTAGCAGCAGCGGCAAGAGAAGCACTAGAAAATTAGTAGTATATTAGCACTTACCACCAATGACTCCAATGCAAATGTATAACTGAAGGACACTGGTGCAGAATGAAGCAGCAATCATTCCCAAGGAGCATAGTAATCCTCCTGCCATTACGACTGGACGACTCCCATATTTATTTACCAGAATACTGCTTATTGGGCCTGTAACAAAAACAAATAATGTCATGTAATTATTAAATCAAGAATATCTGTGCTTCATCACCCATTGTTTTTTCTCAAAGCTATCCATGCTTGTAACTTCTACCCCTTTAAATGCTAAATTCACCTTTTGTACCATGTTACATATTACATCTGTATTTAGGGTGTAACATGTAACGTGGCGCAAAGCAGGTAATAAAATCCATTACTTGCCTCAGTAAAAGCACCACACACAGCACAACCAAAACACTGGTTAGGCACACATTTAACCCTTTAATCACACTAGATGTTTAAGCCCCCTTCCAGCCAGTGTCATTAGTATAGTGGCATATTTTTAGCAATGATCACTGTATTAGTGTCACTGGTTCCCAAAAAGTGTCAAAAGTGTCAGTTAGTGTCAGATTGTCCACCGCAATATCGCAGTCCCGCTATAAGTTGCCGATCACCGCAATTACAAGTAAAAAAATAAATAAATAATTCCAGTATATATACCAAAGTTTGTAGATGCTATAACTTTGCGCAAACCAATCAATATACGCTTATTGGGTTTTATTTTACCAAAAATATGTAGCAGAATATGAATTCATAAAGGCGCAAATTCATAAAGAAATTTGATTTTTTACATTTTTTTATTGGATATGTTTTATAGCAGAAAGTAAAAAATATTCCTTTTTTTTTCAAAATTGTCTGTCTTTTTTAGTTTATAGCGCAAAAAATAAAAAATGCACAGGATACAAGATATTGATATAATTCATCCTAGGTTTTCAAATTGGGCCCCAGTGGCAGCCGTGGCTTTCTCCTGTCTGTACCTCTGATGGAGATTCTTCTCTGAAACGCATCGGGTAACAGAAGATGCTATATCATGCTGGAGAACAATGACTAATCAGTTGTACTTATGCTTTTTCTATTTTTATCAATGCTACTTGCCAATGTGCCATTTAAAGTCCCACTTAGGTAAAATACCTTGGTTCTTAAACTATAGACCGGGATGTGGCACATACCCACAGAACATTACCATCCATTTTTCTCTTAAAAAAAACCCAAAAAACATTATAAACACCTTTTTCTCCCTTATTTATAAGTGATCGTATTCCATCTGTTTCCAACTGCATAGGAGCAGAGGGAGGAGAAACAGTAGTATACTGAGCTTCCCAGTGAAAGGCTGTGCATGTAGGCCATGTCGGGACAAGTCTGATCAATGGAGGAGAGCACACTGACCACAGTGTGTTCTCCTGTTTAATGTGGTCAGTTTTTAATAGGAAAGCTGAGTGAATGGCAGGAACACCAGAGATTTCACACAAAGGAAGCAATACAAAGAGAACAGGATACTTTTTCATACAAGTACAAGGTACAGCAGGTACATATCAGGAATATAAAATGTTGTGTTTACATAATAAATGAGGTGAATCTATTTTGACTTCATTTAGCCAATCATGTGCATGAAAAATGCAAAGGAGCAGCCTACTTGCTTTTAGTAAATCAACTAAAATGATTCAAGCATATGAAACCAATACATCAACATGCCAGCTAAGGAACCAACAATTTCCATGGTCTATAATATGGTACTCAAACTCCAATAAATACAATATAATAAATACAAGAAAAATTTGAATATCGTGTAAAAGTTCATTTATTTCACTAATGCAACTTAAAAGGTGAAACTAATATATGAGATAGACTCATTACATGGAAAGTAAGATAGTTCAACCCGTGATTTGTCATAATTGTGATGATTATGGCTTACAGCTCATGAAAACCCCAAATCCACAATCTCAGAAAATTAGAATATTACATGCAATCAATAAAATAAGGATTGCACATAGAACAATATCGGACCTCTGAAAAGTATAAGCATGCATATGTACTCAGTACTTGGTTTGGGCCCCTTTTTCAGCAATTCCTGCATCAATGCGGCATGGAAGCTATCAGCCTGTGGCACTGCTGAGGAGTTATGGAAGGCCAGGATGCTTCAATAGCGGCCTTCAGCTCTACTGCATTGTTCGGTCTCATGTCTCTCATCTTTCTCTTGGCAATGCCCCATAGATTCTCTATGGGGTTCAGGTCAGGCGAGTTTGCTAGCCAATCAGGCACAGTAATCCCACGGTCATTGAACCAGGTTTTGGTGCTTTTGGCAGTGTTGGCAGGTGCCAATTCCTGTCGGAAAATTAAGTCAGCATCCCCATAGAGCTCGTCTGTGGAAGGAAGCATGAAGTGCTCCAAAATCTCCTGATAGACGGTTGCGTTGACCCTAGACTTAATGAAGCACAGTGGACCAACACCAGCAGATGACATGGCTCCCCAAATCAACACAGACTGTGGAAACATAACACTGGACTTCAAGCATCTTGCAGTGTGTGCCTCTCCATTCTTTCTCCATACTCTGGGTCCTTGGTTTCCAAATCAGATGCAAAATTTGCTCTCATCAGAAAAGAGGACTTTGGACCACTGAGCAACTGTTTTTCTTTAGCCCAGGTAAGACGCTTCTGACATTGTTTGTTGTTCAGGAGTGGCTTGACAAGAGGAATACGACATTTGAAGCCCATGCCCAGGATCCGTCTGTGTGTGGTGGCTCTTGATACACTGACTCCAGCCTCAGTCCACTCCTTGTGAAAGTCCACAACACTTTTGATAGGCCTTTTCCTGACAATCCTCTCCAGGCTGCAGTCATCCCTGCTGCTTGTGCACCTTTTTCTTCCACACTTTTCCCTTTCTCATAACTTTCTATTAATGTGCTTTGATACAGAACTTTGGGAACATCCAACTTCTTTTGCAATTACCTTTTGAGGCTTTCCCTCCTTATGGAGGGTGTCAGTGATGGTTTTCTGCACAACTGGCAGGTCAGCAGTCTTTCCCATGATTGTGATTCCTACTGAACCAAACTGAGAGACCATTTAAAGGCTCAGGAACCCTTTGCAGGTGTTATGGCTTAATTAGCTGATTAGAGTGGGACACTTTGAGCCTAGAATATTGCACCTTTTCACAATATTCTAACTTTCTGAGATTGTGGATTTTGGGTTTTTCATGAGCTCTAAGCCATAATTATCACAATTATGACAAATCATGGCTTGAACTATCTTGCTTTGCTTGTAATGAGTCTATCTCATATATTAGTTTCACCTTTTAAGTTGCATTAGTGAAATAATAACTTTTGCACGATATTCTAATTTTTCGAGTATTACCTGTATTAGTGTTCATCAAGTATATAGCACAGATTTGGAACCAGCTAATTTGAACATAGATAGGTGGGAGGCTTTTTCTTGCTATGTCAAACTGGTAATTGGATAAACTTTATTATGTTATCTGCTTGATCTTCTTGCCATCTAAACAAAACTATGGGGGTTATTTACAAAAGGCAAATCCACTTTGCACTACAAGTGCACTTGGAAGTGCAGTCACTGTAGATCTGAGGGGGACATGCAAGGAAAATAAAAAACAGCATTTTAGCTTGCACATGATTGGATGAAAAAATCAGCAGAGCCTCCCCTCATTTCAGATCTTCCTCTCAGATCTACAGCGACTGCACTTCCAAGTGTACTTGTAGTGCAAAGTGAATTTGCCTTTCGTAAATAACCCCCTATGTTCTATAAAGAAAGAGATTTAGGAGGAATTGTGTATTTAATGACTAATAAGATTAGGAAGACTTTACCTGGCGTGTTTCAAAACTATATATACACTCTGGAAGCATTTCGGTCAGCATTTTAATGATCTGTTTCAAAATGTAAACTAGAGAACCCTGGAATTGTATGTATATTTTGGGGGATTGGGAGTATTTGGGGGATTGGGAGTACTTTAGGAATGTCATATACATTGTGATCTTTGAACGTCATGTTATGTAATGTTGTGTCTTTTTCTAAAAAAATTCAATAAAAATATTTTAAACACAATGTAAATTAGTAACATTTTTGCACAGTAGACATTGACAAAAAGTTCTCTTCACAGGTAAAGAAAGTGAGAAGAGAATACAATGAAATTATACAAAACCTGACAAGTATTACACTCTAAATGTTTCAAATATTTTATCAATGCAGTTAGTGGACAGCCTTGCATCTTAAGTAAAAAACCCATACATGCTGCTAAAGGAGTAATTGCAAAAGTACATATAAAACACACCTTTTATAGTACAGAGATGCATGTCCACCTTTTACTCTGATATTGCAGGGGTTTTAAAAGATGTAATCATCATGGGTTTGCTATGATCACAGCCTGGATAAATAGGGAAATATTATCAAAGGTGGGTTGGGAAAGAAGTGAGATTTTACTCCTCATATCATCTTGCCATATAAATATCTGTAGTATATTGTATCTCACAGTTATATTAACTTTAGGTTGATATGCTGCAGAATTTTCATCATGCTACTTATTGTTAGTATCTGCAATTATCTGATCCTTGAAGCACACATAGGTGGTCAATCTACCACTGGGGTGGGCAAACTTTGAGAGGTGGAATTCTACTTGAACAATGTGGAAAAGATCAAAGATCACCGGGGTCTGGCACCTTTTCATTTATTTATTTTTAGAAAAAGGAATTACCTAGCAAGCCCCCAATAAAAAGTAAGGACGACATGAAGAAAACGGAGAAAAATCAAATAAATAAGTGTCACTTTAGAAATACAAAAGTAGCCTACCATAAAAGTTAGTTCAGTGAGAAACTCTGCATTCAATTCACAATTTTTTCATGTTTTGAGTTTAATTGGTCACCCCCACAGTCTGATGCAGGAGTCCATCATGGAGGCAGAACAAATGGTACTGCAGACCAACTTTCTGGTACAATATTTTTTATTGAAAAAAGTTATCGAGAAGATATACAGTATGAATAATTCCCACACACAGGGAAATGAACAGAAGAACATTAGAAAAATTGCATCAATGAAACATAAGATTCAAGAGTATATGAAATTATAAAACAAGGACACCTGGCCGGCTAAGATAGGGGTCAACACTAGGTGTCTGGGTCCTAAAATCCAGGGGTTACAGGGAGGGGGAGGACATGATCAGACCCCACCAACTCCAAGTGGAATGGGAACAACCTAAATATATGTGAGGGGGGAGGTGGAGAGGGTAATGGAGGGAAAAAAAAAAAAGGAGGGGAGAATAAGAAAAGAGAGCACTGGAGCCAGGAAGAGGAGAGCAAGAAGAAAGAAAAAAGGGGAAGAAGTAACAGTTTTCTGTGGGCTGAAGAGCAGACTTGAGTTAGCCAGGGGTACCCAAACTAGTCGGGTGCAGAGTCAGAAGGGCATATGACCACCACGGGGCCCACACCTTAAGGAATTTCAGGTGCGAGTTGTGGAGGATACTGGTCATCTTTTTGTTAATCATTAGCGTTGTCAGGATGCTCTTCACTTCCACAAATGGGACTGAGGGTTTTTTCTAGGCTTTTTCACGTTTAGTGGCTATGAAGAGATAAGTGGGCAATGTTTTGTGATAGGAGAAGAGGCCCAGGATTGGGTAGTGGAGAAGTGCCAGCTTAGCATCTTTAGTAATGGATACATAAAGAGTAACAAAAGGCCAGAAACCCTCGACCAGAACCCCACCAGATGAGGGCATGACCACCAAATATGGATCTCGTCTCCATGCTGACCACAGCCCCAGAAGCATCTATCACTATACGACAGGGTCGAGTTGCTGATGTGGGCCAGAAATCATTACCAGCGGAGAAGGACTTAGTAGGCTGCCTCCAGTGTGACAGTACTGAAAGAGCATTTTGCTATTCTAGATAAGGCTTTGCTCCAGTATCCAGGGTCAATAAAGGACCATAGATCTCATTCCCATCTGGGAACATATGGATGGGGCATGGGGAGCTGCAGCATTTCGAGAGGAATAGACCGTGGAAATGGTGCCAAGGGAACCAGGAGAATGCAAGCAAATATGTTCAAAGGCCATTTTCTGAAATGGATAAAAAGAGTTAGGTATGATAACTTATTTATAGTTTTCTAAAATTATTTTTGGCTTATGGGGTTAAACAATTTTAAAGGAAATAATAACTAACCTGCTGCCCATTAGCAACCAATCAAGTTCCAACTGTCAAATTGAAATGCCATAAAAAACAAGGAGGGGCAAAAAGCCTCTTTTAGGCTCCCTTTTTAACAAACAGGTAATGCTCTTTGACTCCAGTCAATTAATTAATTTTGGCCATTTTTAAGGCTAATAGGCAAGAGATTGACAAAAAAGGGCATTAGGAGCTGGGCAGTGCCATAGCAAACATGTAACAATGCCAAAAAAATGTAAAAAGTATTGTACGGTGGGGTGAGGGTCTTCCTTTTATTGAGAGTTATATATATATATATATATATAGAGTTATATGCTTGAGAAATACCTGTATGTGGCAATTTAGCCAGTGGCAAAATAGTTTTATAACAGGGATATGCAATTAGCAGACCTCCAGCTATTGCAAAACTACAAGTCCCATTATGTCTCTGTCTCTGGGTGTTATGCTTTTGGCTGTCAGAGTCTGGCTATGCCTCATGGGACTTGAAGTTCTGCAACAGCTGGAGGTCCACTAATTGCATATCCCTGTTTTATAATAAAGTTTGTGAGCTCCTTTTTTCAAAGTACTTAACTGCATTGTCCTAAAATGTGAAAAAAGTCAAAATAGAGAGCCCAAAAACACTTTAAAACCATAACCCTACATTCCCCTCGAACCCACTTATATATTCAAAATATAGACCTCAGTTATGAGTTTGATAGAAAACTGGATCTCATCAGGACATTATGTAAGCACATAAATACACAGAAAATTGAATGAGACAAGGCAGGTTTTGTCTCTTAACAAAAATTAGAGTGTATTATCTGAGAGACAATAGCCATTAATATTGTTCAATGTCTAGACATTATTTAAGCAGCTTGGTTACATATAAAAGGGAGAGGTGAGGCAGATTTTATCCTGAAATAAACAATTAGCTTGTATTGTTCAGAGATAATTACAACACATATTGACGGGACAGTATGTACAGACATGGACCCTTATAGCTTTTTTAAACAATGCTTCATTCCTCCTAAAAAGTGATGAAAGTAAAATTGATTGTTCATGTATACCTGCATCTTTTGGTATGCCATAGACATAGAGTAAGGCACCTTTCACACTGGGGCGGTGGGGGCGTCGGCGGTACAACAGCAATATTTCTAGCGCTGCTGTACCGTCGTTCTTGCAGCGGTATTCGGCCGCTAGCGGTGCGGTTTTAACCCCCGCTGGCGGCCGAAAAAGGGTTAAAATCCCTCGTACAGCGTGGCTATAGCCGCGGTGTTGCCGCGGTATAGCCGCGCTGTCCCATTGATTTCAATGGGCAGGAGCGGTGAAGGAGCGGTGAATACACCGCTCCTTCACCGCTCCAAAAAAGCGGTTTGCAGGACTTTTTTCACCGCCCTGCCTGTGCACCGCTTCTGTGTGAAAGCCCTCGGGCTTTCACACTGAACAAACAGCGGAAGCTGTTTAGGGGCGGTTTTCAGGCGGTATTTTTAGCGCAATACCGCCTGAAAACCGCTCCAGTGTGAAAGGGGCCTAAAGGAAGGAAAGTATATAAAAGTGATACATTGCTGCTTATTCTACAGAGATGTTCTAAAATGGCCTGAGCAACCTTAGAAAAGATTATACAATATCTGTTTGGTATCATTGTATGCACCCTGAATATGTACCAGAGAAAGCAAAGGAAGGAGTTGCTGTCTGCGAAGATCAGAAAGCAGTTTATAAATCATCATGTCAAAAGTAAAGATCGTTCTCAAACAGCTTGATGTACCTGTGACTATAGTTACAAATAATATTTAAAAAAATTAACATCTATGGAAGTGTAGCCAATCATCACCCTGGATTTGGCTGTAAAAGGAAAACTGACCTCAGATTGAAAGAAGAATATTGCAAAAGGTAGGCAAAGAGCCAGGGAAGACTTCTAAAGACATACACATTGAACTCTCAAGGTAATCAGTGTCTGAACATATCATCCATCACTTTCCAAGTGATATGGGGCTCAAAGAAAGAAGACCCAGGAGGACTGAACTGTTAAAAGAAAAACATATAAAAAGCCAAATTCTAATTTGCTAAAATGCATATTGACAAGCCACAATACTTCCTGGATAATGTCATTTTGGAGTCCCATCAGCTCCTTGTTCACAGATAAAAAAAAACACTAACATTTTCAAAGATAAAACATTTTAATTCCTGTAAAACATTGAGGAAACTCAGTTATGTTTCAGGGCTACCTTGCTATGCCTATATGGCTATATGGGGTGCCATGCCATGCAGAGTATGAACACCTTAACTGGCTACACACTCTTCTTACCTGACACAAGACCTCCTGGGAAATAAGGTACTTGACCAGAAATGGCTGTACCACCAGGTTGGTAACATGTAACTGGCAAGGTAACTTTTGTGTTACCTTTAACTGATGAAGGGCAGACAGCAGGTCAATGTCATTCTCACACACAACCCTGCCTGTCACAAGATGACATGTGGTCATCCACCACTTAGCCCTGACCTTGGAGAGCTATCATAATCTCTGTCCCAGTGTGGCCCCTGCACCTATGCATACCAGTTTAAAAACAGAAAGACAGCATTTGCCTGTGCCCTTGCATACTGTATGCTCTCGGGTGCTTGTGTGTGACTGGTGGTTCTAAGGAGTCAGAGAATGAGGCCATTAATGATTTAAAAGTTAAGGTAATTGAGAAAGTGGTGGTAAAGGTGCAGGGCCAGGCTTTGTGGTGCAGATTCATGTGTCTCCTCATGCATGTGATACCCCAATGGCTGGTAGTTTTACTATGGCTGACCACAGCCATGTTGTCAGCAGCAGATGTGTAAAAAAATGTCCATGTCACTATGTTGCCTTGAGAAATGGACCCTGTACAGCCCTGAAACATCAGTTTCTTATGCCTAATGGTTGGCTGCCTTCACAAAAAACATGTGAAATGCATTTATTTGAAAGTGACTTTGAATATTTACAAGAAGGCCCAGACTTTAGTGGCCTGTACCCCTGGGGCAGTGCCGTCTAGTGGAATAGGATGAAAGCTTCCTCCAGTCACTGCAAGCTGCCCTAAATCATCCCTTGCTGCTCTTCTACCTCTCCCTCAGCTTACTTTTTACCAATATCTTCCAGCCTCGTATGATCTGCCACCCCCACCCTCATTACTGAAGCCCACTGGGCAGAAACCTGCAGCTGCAAAAACATCGCTGTCTCTTGCTGCTTTATGCCTGATGTTCACTCCCTGTACAGTTCTGGTGTTTTCTTCCTCATCCTCAGCATCTGAAATGAGGAATTCTTATGCATTAACAAGATCCTGCACCTGCAGCAAATGACTAATGGTGTGAGAATATAATTACATTGACTCCTCAATGCCAGTTTGCAGCCTATGGTAGGATTAGTGGTGGAGGAGGAAGAGCAAAAGGAGGAAAAAGAGAACACACATTCAGCAGTTGCAAACAACTGGTTGTTCTGCACCTAGGAGGGGGAAGAAAAGGAAGGACACCACCTCTTCCACATGCTCCAGCTGTATAGCATGGCCACCCTCAAAAATGAAGGGTAGATGTGCCCTGCCTCTTGATCATGTGGCCTACCACTATTGTGTCCTGCAAGACCTGATCATTCCCTACTACCCCTATGTGCAGAACCTCTCCCTTTTAGGACTGCATGGCATTTTAAATAAAGGGGATTGACTAATTTTAATGTCACCTATGGCAATAGGGGAATTAAGGATGTGGTGCTTTGGTGGACTAAAGATGTGATGATTTAGTGTACAATGCTTTATTGCGCAATAATGGGGGGGGGACATAACAAAGTGCCCATTATTGCCAGTTCTGAGCCATCTGACCTAAGTTCAAAGGCCAGGAATTGCATTAATCGTAGTTGATTGCTATAACTGCAAATGGCTGCATTAGCTCACCATTTCAGCAAACAGGTTGGGTTAGCCTCTAGTCTATGTTCGACCTAAAGAAAAGCACAAAAATGAACTTGCATTTCCTAACTGCAGTAGGGAAAAAAAAGTGAGGTCAGCAATCTCACTGTGCTGTCTGGCATGACTGTGTGAATCTTAGGACTGCCTGGACAAAATTACAAATTCTGTTTGTTCAGCTTTCATATTCAGTGTATTCTATCCAATGTCACTCTTACCAATATCTTTGCAAGTTTATTTCATTTAACCTACCAAGTGATTGCTCTTGCTGTCTACACCCCTGTATTTATACTTAATCACCTTTGTGAATATAACAAATTATTGAAACCACTGTGAAAATTTCTCACCAAGTCTCATTATGCACTTTGCAAAAAATTGCACTAATGATTTGACTTTTGTGACCTTTACATATTTTGCTGCATTCATTTATCTCTCTGTGGAAATAAATAAACAAAAGCTATCCAACAAATATGTAAAAGAATGATAATTATGTTTATCACTTATTTCATATTGAGAATTCATTATATAAAATTACAGTAAACCATCTGGTTGTCCATATGGTGTTTTGGCTCATCCTGGACTATAGGTTTAGCAGAGATTCCAAAATTAATTAATGCCAACCAACAATTAAAATGGGAAATGATGACTATGAAAGGAATATGAAGTATAGCTAGTTAAACTGACATTTAATTTCAGCAAACAGGCAGTTTGCTGAAGGATGTCTGCAGGTCACAGCATGTGGAAGAGAATATGCTGAAATAAGCCACATAATTTGAAGATACAAATACATGTTATATCTAGTGCACTATAACCAAATTGGATTTTGGTTTATTTAAAGCTGAACTCAAGAGAATAATGCAGCTTTTATCCAAAAATACAACATTGGATGTATTTTTATTACAGAAGTTTAAGTACCTGAATTTTACTTGTTGTCAGTCTCTTGCACTTTCTGTGCAGCAAAGTTCAGACTGGGAGAACAAGAGGCAGCACAAGGAGACAATCAGTTGTACAGCTGTGACTGTGTGCTAACAGGGAATATGCTGAATGAAAGAGAGGGCAGAGTGAAAGAGAGATGAGCTCATCAGTGTGCTTTTTTTCCATTCACTGCCCAGTTACAGGGTGGATAAGGGATGAGACTTGTAAGTGTTACTGAACTGCAGCACAGACTAATCATTGCTTCCACGCTGCAAGAAAGGACTATGCTGTATTTCAGAGTTGTGTAAATCTTATGACTGGATGACAAGAAATACAAACTCGTTGTCAAATAAAACTCATATATGCATTCCATCTGTGTATTTAGCAATTTACCAGCCCCGAATTTATTGCTCCCCCCAAATATCCAATGTGAATACCAACTTTCTAAATTACCACCACCCCCACGCCCCACCCTTGTGATATCCTGGCTGTTGCCCACTCAGGTAAAAAATGAGAGACAAGGGAAGGTTTGAGAAAAGACATCATGTAGAACTAGTTTTCCATTTCAGAAGTTACAGGCAGCAGGTAAAAAATGTGTGCCTGGTGCTATCACCTACCTAGAAAGTTATGGACCAAACTCAGGCATTATCTTGTAAAACAGAATAACAAAGAGCCAGGGGAAAAAAAGCTGCCTATATCCCTAAATTCAATTTTGATAACACTGCATCTAAGATGACATTTAGAAAGATACAACAGATTTGTATCAATAAAATAAAACATAAAAGTAAATGCGAATAAAAAGCAGCTACTACAATTGACATAATCGAAAATACTATATATGAATTTGAACAAAGAAGAATGCCGAATGTCAACAAAGAAGTCTTTTTATAAACAGTAAGTGCCCTAATATGATGAAATGTAGAAATTTGCTTCTTGGAATAACAATCACTACTGTGCCATCACCTTGTGGAAAAAACACTCACTAAATATGGAATCAAAATGTAAGTTATTCCTGCGCTACCTTGGAAAAAAGTTGTACACGTGGACAGCTGCAAACACTGAATGGGATCAAACAAGGCCCATGGGCGGGACAAAGCATAAAAAGTAGGTGCTGCGCTAACCTGATAGGGTGAGAGGATGTGATAACATATGGCAGTGTAAAATCAATGTAATGGAGCTATGGGATCATATGAAAATAGATAATAGTGAGATCTCACGCACAGTGTCTTGTTGAAAAAGTGCAAAAAATATATAGTAAATAGATTCCTAACCCGTACTGTAATCATAAACATGTGCAAAATGCGGCAACACTATGCATGCAGGGAACAGGCAGAAATAATCCTCATACACGCATAATGCTATTACGACATGTGCAAAACCAAGCCTAAGGTGCTAATGTGCCAATGTGCAACCCACAAAAACATATAGAGTCTTATATATATTCATAAATATGTACAAAAAAACAATATCATTGCAAGGAC
This sequence comes from Lithobates clamitans, assembly GCA_037952925.1. Classification (NCBI taxonomy): domain Eukaryota; kingdom Metazoa; phylum Chordata; class Amphibia; order Anura; family Ranidae; genus Lithobates; species Lithobates clamitans. Next base: position 2,260,721 of record JBBGZY010000379.1, on the reverse strand, counting down.
CATACAAAAATTCCTTATGCATATGTAATGCTATAATGACATGTGCAAAATTAAATATATAGTGCAAATGGGCAAAACGTGCAGACCAGAAAAGTATATATATTATAAATTGTGCAAACAACACATAAAGTGCAAATTGGTTGTGATGTGATTTATAGATATATGCCACACACCAATTTGCACTTTATGTGTTGTTTGCACAATTTATAATATATATATACTTTTCTGGTCTGCACGTTTTGGCCATTTGCACTATATATTTAATTTTGCACATGTCATTATAGTATTACATATGCATGAGGAATTTTTGTATGGTCCTTGCAATGATATTGTTTTTTTGTACATATTTATGAATATATATAAGACTCTATATGTTTTTGTGGGTTGCATATTGGCACATTAGCACTTTAGGTTTAGTTTTGCACATGTCGTAATAGCATTATGCGTGTATGAGGATTATTTCTGCCTGTTCCCTGCATGCATAGTGTTGCCGCATTTTGCACATGTTTATGATTACAGTACGGGTTAGGAATCTATTTACTATATATTTTTTGCACTTTTTCAACAAGACACTGTGCGTGAGATCTCACTATTATCTATTTTCATATGATCCCATAACTCCATGACATTGATTTTACACTGCCATATGTTATCTCATCCTCTCACCCTATCAGGTTAGCGCAGCACCTACTTTTTATGCTTTGTATTCACCAAATATGGCTTTCCAGATTACTGGAAGCTAAAAATGAGTGTATATTGTGAATCAAACTTGTGAAGACTCCCGGGATTCCAGTACAGTGCTCTCCTTTGTGTATACATTACACACCTAACAGGTGGTTTGCGTTACACATATTCCCAGAAACCATTTTGTACTCTGTGATAGGATAGCACTAGGTCACAGTGTAAAAAGGAGTGCATTTTGGCAAGTGAGCAATTAAACAGAGATGAGACTGGATTTCAGGGTCATGAAAGGTACTGATGTCACCTAGGGTTCTTGCCAATTGGGACGCAGTTGCTGCTCGAGATAGGGACTGCTCCCAACTTGACATCTATGTGGGTGCATGTCCCTGATCTCACCCTGTCTGCATTTGGGGCCATATACTTACACCTGCACGCATGTCAAATGTGCCCTTGCAGCTGCTGCGTCCCAGTTGAAATGAATAGGACTGCCTGCACGGAGATGCACAGAACATGGGCATAAGCTGTAGCACACCCCATCGAATAGGGCCTTAGTAGGAATTTAGCAGGAGTTTTGTAAGTTATGTTGTGCTTTTATGTGCAAGTAAGGGTTTTAGTGGAGTTTTTTTTAGTTAAGAAAATAGGGATTTGATAAACATTTGCGCAACTATCGTGAGGCTAAAAAAATCAGTAGCACATTCTTTTTGTTTTCCATGCCTCCATGGCGACATCACGGAGCTGGGGGATGTTAGAGACCTTCTACTCCTTCAACTCCCATTTGAGGATGTCCCACAGATGCTCAATAGAGTTTAGGTCTGGATATATGCTTGGCCAGTCCATCACCTTTGCCCTCAGCTTCTTTAGCAAGGCAGTGGTCGTCTTGGAGGTGTGTTTGGGGTCGTTATCAAGTTGAAATACTACCATGCAGCCTAGTCTCTGAAGCGAGAGGAAATCATGCTCTGCTTCAGTATGTCACAGTACATGTTGGCATTCATGATTCCCTCAATGAACTGTAGCTCCCCAGTGCCGGCAGCACTCATGCAGCCCCAGACCATGACACTCCCACCACCATGCTTGACTGTAGGCAAGACACATTTGTCTTTCTACTCCTCACCTGGTTGCTGCCAAGCAAGCTTGACATAATATGAACCCAATAAGTTTATCTTGGTCTCATCAGACCACAGGACATGGTTCCAGTAATCCATGCCTTTAGTCTGCTTATCTTCAGCAAAATGTTTGCAGGCTTTCTTGTGTATTATTTTTAGAAGAGGCTTCCTTCTGGGAAGACAGCCATGCAGACCAATTTGATGCAGTGTGCGGCATATGGTCTGAGCACTGACAGGCTGACTCCTCCATCCCTTCAACCTCTGCAGTAATGCTGGCAGCACTCATACATCTAATTCCCAAAGACAACTTCTGGATATGATGCTGAGCACATGCGCTCAACTTCTTTGGTCTACTATGGTGAGGCCTGTTCTGCGTGGAGCCTGACCTGTTAAACCGCTGTATGGTTTTGGCCACCGTGCTGCAGCTCAGTTTCAAGGTCTTGGCAATCTTCTTATAGCCTAGGCCTTTTTTATGTAGAGCAACAATTCTTCTTTTCAGATCCTCAGAGAGTTCTTTGCCATGAGGTGCCATGTTCAACTTCCAGTGACCAGTATGACAGAGTGATAGCGATAACACCAAATTTAACACACATGCTCCCCATTCACACCTGAGATCTTGTAACACTAACAAGTCACATGACACCGGGAAGGAAAAAGACTAATTTGGCCTAATTTGGACATGTTCACTTAGCGGTGTACTCACTTTTGTTGTCAGCGGTTTAGACATTAATGGTTGTGTGATGAGTTATTTTGAGGGGACAGCAAATTGACACTGTTATACAAGCTGTACACTCATTACTTTACATTGTAGCAAAGTGTCATTTCTTCAGTGTTTTCACATGAAAAGATATAATAAAATATTTACAATAATGTGAGGGGTGTACTCACTTTTGTGAGATACTTTATGCCTTGACATGGTTAGATCTTTGTATAGTAAAGGGGTGCCATCATCCAACATTGCTACATCTTGAATATTTACAGTATAGCCTAGAGAAACTGTGGGCATGTATAATCATTTCAGAACTCCTAACACAAATGGAGGCTGGCCTGGTTAATACTCTGGATTTTTACAACACCGCCAAGTTTTATCTATGTATTTAATTGTAATTTAGTATTTTGTTGTTGTAAAATTCTGTTGCTAGTTCAAGCTAACACTTTATTGAATAGTATATACATTCACTGTAACAGCACTTTTTTTCAGAACAAAGGGCCTTGAAACACTTAAAATGAATTCATGTTACTCTGTTCTTCAGTGTTTTGTCTGCAATAGTTACAAAAAGTAAAGGCTAGTAAAAAGTGTATTGTACATTATCTTTGACATTATGCCTTATAAATGTATGACCTTGCTGAGTAGAATTCATGAGAAAGAAAAATTAGACTTTGTTCTTTGTTTGCTTTAGCTGTTTACTTAGATAAATAAAGATTAGCGAGCCACGTAAGAAAGTCTGTAGCATTCACAAATACGTCTGTTGGCTTTTGGTAAGGCCTACAGGAAAGTCATTTAGTGCTTGTTTGATATTGAGTATTTTATTTTTATCAATATGATATGCTAGCATTTCATAAAAACAAAGGGTTCTGCTATGTGGGCAATTCTGCAACAGCGGAATCCAAAACTGCCTTTGTACTATGGCAAGGGATGAGGGGAGTGATTAAGGTAAAAGTGATTTGACAGCAAAATAACTGATTTCAATTAAGTGGAAACTTAATTTTGTACACTGAGCTGCTTAGGCAAAATTAGCTTTAACTATTTTTGTTTAGAGAGTTTTTTTGGAAGGGGTGTAGTTTGGGCAAAGAAGGGTGAAAAACTATTTTTTGTATAACTTTTAAAGCAGAGGACTATGCTTGCTGCACTTATTTTACGGCATTAAGAACAACGGTTATAGCATTTACCTAAAGGAGTTGATGCACCAGAGATTGGTTTTCACACACTTTGTGCAACTTGAATACTTTAACAAACAAAGTCACAATCAATAGACATTATTAATGTTTGTTGCACAGGCATATTTCTCACTTGCATCAGCCAATTGGAAATGGTGACATTTGATTTATTTTGTACACATTGATTGCTTTGAAAGTCCCTACCTACTATTGGATAAGATCCTGCCCTCCCAATATTCCTGGGTATTCCCATAAACAATGCTGTGACCTTTTGATATCACCTATCCTGTGATTAGCTGTAAGCAGCCTCATTGAAAGCAATATGAGGCTGCCGACTCTTGCAGCTAATCACACCAACTCACATGTAATCTCTCATGCTGCGATCACATGTGAGTGATCTGCCCTGAACTCAGACCCAGACATATATAGGGAAAGGATATTCCTATGTCAATGTACTGTATTAGTGACTTCCTGTTGACATAGGAGGATCAGTGGGACACAAAAATATGAAGAAACAAATATCAAGGTATGTGTTAACAGCTTATGCCCCCTAAAGACAAAGATACCTATTGATATCCATAGAAAACACCTCACTTCCGGTTCTGGCTGCATGCATAATGATGTCACAGGGCTTTAAAATCACACAGCCACAGCACAGACTCATCTACCTCTTTCCTCTTCCCTCTATTTAGTCCTGCTATGTTTTTCAATTGAGATAGCGTGTTTAAAAGAGAACAGTCTCTACCCTCTTAGTAAATATACCCAAGTGAGTCTAAAGGAAATCGACCTCCGCTATGCTCTCTCATCAGAAAATCCATAGTTCTCTTTAATACCTTCACCAAACATTAAATGTATAAATATAAGAGTGTATATAAACAGAAAGTAAAATCATAAAAACACAAACTCTGTTTGAGTGGGTATGAGCTCACCAAGGGCTGTATGACTAAAATGCTTCTGAGCAAAACTGCAGGGGGCCCACTTCTTTACTTTTCTTGCTGACATTGACAGCAGTGAGCCATGCTGAACACATGGCTGCTGTTTTTTAACGAAACTTTATTGACATAACACAGGTGGCATTTCAATGCAGTCCCATTTACTGCAGCGATGTTCGAATCAAAACCCACTGTGCTGAAAAAGTTCTACATACAGTACTTTTTTCAGCACACACCACAGAAACACTGTCATGTGGACTAACACCACTGGAAACAAGGAATTTTGCTTTGGGGATCTGCTGGAATAGCTGATAGCATAGCCCTGACACCATCTGGTGTGAATGGGCCCTTAGTCTTAATAGCCAGTGGAGTTTTATCCAGCTTAGTGTGTAGCAAGTGGGAAAAAAGAGAAGATATTAGCCTTGAAACGTTACCACTTCAGTTAGTGGTGTGACAGTGCTGGGTCCTGCCATTGTGGAAAAAGAGGCAAGAGGGTTCTCACGAATACAGTGCGGGGGGCTCCACAATGGCTATTCTAAGCCTGAAAGATAGTTTGTCTCCAGGTTTTGTTATTCCAATGTTGGTTTCTGGAGTCAAGAGACTTTGAAAAGCTTTTGGAGGGAAGAAGCCTCTAACACTGTGTCCAGGTCTTACCAGAAATCAGCAGGTTGAGTGTGCAGGTGTGCACATCTGTTATAATCAAAGGCATAGCAGTAGTTCTGGGATCCATCTGGGAGACAGGAGGTCTCCTGCTCAGAGGCCAGAGTGTAGGCCAGATCAGCAAGGAGCTTAAAGAGAAAAAAAGCAGAGAGCTGTGGAAAAGGTGGAGATGCTGCATATGAACACAGAGGTGCTGGATAAGTGTCTGAGGAATCAGCCAAAGGGCCTAAGCTTTACAGTGGTGCTACCAGAGCAATCTAGGTGGGTAATAAGGAGGTTAATATAGTTTATTTATGTGTTGTGATGGGGGTAACCTTTTGTTTCATTGAAACTGAAACTTTTTTACTATTTTTCTTGAATAAATGTGGGCCATCAAGCCGTAAACAATATTTCCTGGCTGGAGTGTACTCATTTATATAGCTCTACACTTAAGTAAAACCCCACAAATATCACAGTGGATATTCAGAGATGAAAACCCAGTGGTGATCAAATACCACTAAAAGAAAGCTCTATTTGTGTGGAAAAAATTAGGGTTCCACCAATGCCGATACTAGTAGCAGTATCAGTGTCGATACCGAGCATTTTCAGGAGTACTTGTACTCCTGCAAATGCTCCGATGCTTGAACCAATAATTGGGCAGCCTCAGAGATGATCGGTGCGGCGGTGGGAGGAGTTACAAGCACCAATCTCCCTCTGTGCTTCCTGGGTCCTCCTCCGGTCCCCCTCTGTGCTCCCAGTGTCATACTCCAGGTTCCAATCTGTTTTGTTCTCCAGATCCGCCTCTGTGTCCTCCTCTGGGTCCCCCTGCATCCTCCCCAGCTCTACGTGTCCTCCTCCGGGTCCCGATCTGTTTAGTCCTCTGGGTCCCCCTCTGCATCAACCTCCGGGTCCCCCTGCGTCCTCCCTGGCTTTCCGTGTCCTCCTCCAGTCCCCTCCCATCCCGGATCTTTCAGGGTGGAGAGCAGAGATAGGAGCCGGTAAATCTGGCATTTACTTTGTCCATTAATAACTGAAACATTGTAACCTGTGTTTATGAACAAACAGGAGCCTCTGTCTCCTGTCCATTCATCTTCAGTGCAGCTGCGGCTTCTGAGAAAGGGACTGGGCAATCTCTATCCTCAGTCCCTTTCAATGTCTCAAAGGGGAGATATCAGGGGTGTTTAGACCCCTGATATCTAACCAAAGCCCCCCCCCCAACAGGGCTGATAAAAAACACACACAAAAAAAACATTTTAATAAATATTTCAATGTTAAATTGTAAAAAAAAAAAACACACAAGAAAAAAACAATTTTAATAAATATTTCAATGTTAAATTGTAAAAAAAAAAAAAAAAAACTATTTTAAAAAATAATAATAAAAAAAAAACTACTGACACATGTGCCACTGTCACATGACATTTAAAAAAAAGTATCGGTAATCAGTATCAGCAAGTACTTGAAAAAAGTATCGGTACTTGTACTCGGTCTTAAAAAAGTGGTATCGATGCAACCCTAGAAAAAAATTATATACATTTAATTTGGGTACAGTGTTGCATGGCTGCGCAATTACCAGTTATAGTAGCACAGTGCTACATAGCAAAAATTGGCCTGGTCATGAAGGGGGTAAATCTTCCGGAGCTGAAGTGGTTAAAGGTCATTGACACTAAAGACAGTGGATAAGCATTAGAGCCAGATATCTAATATTTTCAGAAGGAGAGCTCATGAAAAGCAGTCTCTATAGTTTCTAGGTTTATAGGTTTTGATTTAAGTGCACGTTTATGTTCAATAAATGTTTCCACTACTGATGACCATACCCAGATGTCTTACATAAATCCTCCTCCTGTTCCTGGACTGGACTTGAGTCAAAGCAATAACTCCAAGGCCAATAATAATTTTTAACATTATATATAACGTTATTCCGATTCCGCAACATGGCTGGTTGACGAACGGCCGTTCCAAAACTAACTGAAAAGTGCAAATTGAAAAGCGTGAAATGAAAAGCGTGAATCAACACCCACCAAACATCTACTAACATGAAATTAGCAGAAGGAGCCCCAAGGGTGGAGAATGACAATTGATTTTCCTCTTTGTAGTGTCGTAGTACTTCTAATAGGGCGTACACACGGTCGGACTTTGTTCGGACATTCCGACAACAAAATCCTAGGATTTTTTCCTACGGATGTTGGCTCAAACTTGTTTTGTCTACACACGGAAAATCAGATCGTTCTAAACGCGGTGACGTAAAACACGTACGTTGGGACTATAAACGGGGCAGTGGCCAATAGCTTTCATCTCTTTATTTATTCTGAGCATGCGTGGCACTTTGTCCGTCGGATTTGTGTACACACGATCGGAATTTCCGACAACGGATTTTGTTGTCGGAAAATTTTATCTCCTGCTCTCCAACTTTGTGTGTCGGAAAATCCGATGGAAAATGTCCGATGGAGCCCACACACGGTCGGAATTTCCGACAACACGCTCCAATCGGACATTTTCCATCGGAAAATCTGACCGTGTGTACGGGGCATAATATGTCACTATGTTCGTGTTTTTTTGGCTGACAATTGCTTGCTGTTTGTATGCAAGACAAGTTCCTGGCCAACGCCGTTCGGACAAAAATCCGAGGCTTTATCTGCGGAAAATTTGATCGCGTGTACGAGGCTTAAGTCAGTTCTACAAGTCCTAAATGATGTTTTTTTTCAATTTTTCTTTCAAATTCTTATGTAGGATGAAACATACTAACATCTTATGATATGTAATAGAAGCTGTTTGTAATTATTTATGAAGAATAATATGAACAAAAGTTTTCTTTTATTGAAATAGAATCATTTTAATTAAGTAGAAAATATTGTGCATATGCTATATTTTTCTATTTTCTGGTACAAGGACATAAATAAAATAAAAAAAACCTATGAAGAGCTCTTTGACAATTCGTACATAAAAGCTAGAGTTCCCTTGCTTTCCCTGCTGTAATCAAGCCCTTCAGACTACATTGAAGGTCATGGACATGTGATATCTAGTTAACAGAGGTTCTTTAAGTTCAATGACACAAATTATATGTTTGATTCATAGTTTATTATGAGGTTAGTGAAGCATGTCTGCAAAATCCGAGCACTTTGTTACTGGCAATTATTTTCTCACAAGTTTTATTGTGTATTACTCCAAGGTAATGAACTGCATTTCCCATGCAGGGGAGTGTCATGTATGTTGCAAACAAAGTAAACTAGATCAGTGAAAGTAAAATTACTGTAATAATCTAGGATAAGACTGTTTAGACTGACAAGTATTTACATTATATACAGGACTTAGGATATTTGTTCTGTGCAGTGTTATGACATTGCTACTGTTCCTATTTAGAAAATAATAGTATTTATTCTTGCAAGTGAGGATTACAAGATTGGTTCATCACATTGTGCACAACACTCTAAATTCTGAACAGTACAGTAGAGAAAAGAAGCCAACCTAAAGACCCATACACACTATTAGATTCTCTGCAGATTTTGGTCTTCAAATTTACCAAAACCATATAATCTGAGGTCAAACCTTAAGAGTTTCAATTTGTATGCAATTAGACAGGCCCTTGCACTACATGGTTTTGGTAAATCTGAAGACAAAAATCCGTAGAAAATCTAATAGTGTGTATGGGGTCTTAGTTGTCCCTCTTTATAGACCGATGGGTAAATCTATATACACTGGGGGTTATTTACTAAAGGCAAATCCATGTTGCACTGAAGTGCACTTGAAAGTGCACTGAAAGTGCACTTGGAAGTAAAGTCACTGTAGATCCGAGGGGGACATGCAAGGAAAATAAAAAACAGCATTTTTGCTTGCACATGATTGGATGATAAAATCAGCAGAGCTTCCACTCATTTCAGATCTACACCTTAGATTTAGAGCAACTGCACTTCCAAGTGCACTTTAAGTGCACTTTCAAATGCACTTGCAGTGCAGAGTGGATTTGCCTTTCGTAAATAACCCCCATAGTGTACTATTTTACTACCAAAGTGTTGTGATGCACTAAAACTTGTATCCCAACCTCTATATTACTGCATTTGTTATTTTGAAAGCCAATAAAAAGGAAAAACAGAAGTCAAAAAAGCACTTGTATGGTTTAGCCCATCCTTTTCTGCATATGAGATCTTTGTGGTCAGTGTAACTGGGGCCTTGGCAGGGACGCATCCTTTGCTTTCATAATGTGTTCTAATAGGTGTCCCTCTATATAATTTCAGAAAGTTAGGAGGTACTTATGACAACCTGATACCTGGGCTTCTATTCACTTTATTTAAAGGAACTATGATTGTGTAGAGGTGGGTGGTCCTTATCCAACAATTGGGAAGAGAGCTATACGATAACATCTGGACATTTCAGTCAATTTTGGTCTTAGCTCTTAGCTAAAAGCTCTTAGCCTTTTTTCAATCTCCTGTACATCAGCACTCAGACTGGGTGAAAGAAGGTTAATATTAGGAGACAATAACTTGTATTGCATGCAAATGTGCTGATGAGGAGTATGCTGATAGGATGAGAGAGAAGGGTTATAGTCCCGACGTACGTGAGTTGACAGATTTGGTCTACTACTACTTCTACTGTCCAAATTGTACACTGGGGTAGAGTTGATGATATATCTACAGTATATCCTCTTTATGCCTATTCTCCAAACTGTTCTGTGTAAGGGCTTTACAAAAGGAAAGAATATAGAGAACAGAATAATTAGCAGGAAAAACGACTTCATCATGTGTATTTTGATGTTTGCCTGAAGTTCAACGTTAAATAAAGCTTAAAGTGGATGTAAACCCTCACATATACCCAGTGAAGTGAACAGCCTCAGATGATACACAGAGATGAAACACATCTCCCTACAAGTTTTATTTGTATATCTGCTGTCTTCAGCTTTCTATATTCTTTAGAAAGTGCATTGTGTTAGGAATCGTTCTTCCTGTTTTAGCAGTGGAAGGAGAGTCTTGGCATACACTGTGTGTGAGCTGATTGGAGGAGAGGCACACACCCCCCCTCCACATAGGCAGAGGAACAAAGAAACTTGAGAGCTGTGTTGTGACTAGACAAGCTCTCTGCTTATCTATCTCTAAGTTACCACCTCAACACAAATTTCCAGCTGCTTTTATCTCGTGTGTCGGAGAACTTGTCAGAAGTTATCATGCTGATAACCAAGGAATGGAGCAGCAGAAAGACACAACACTTAAAGCTTTGAAGAGAGATAAGTAAACACTACAGATATATGTGCCCAGGTCAGATTTCATGAATGGGGTTTACATCCACTTTAAGGCCCAGTGAAGTCATCACTGGGTCTCTGTGCTTCTCTATGTGATGCAAGCTGATTATGACTGGTGGGGATGGGCTACCAAGATGCTATATATATCTACCTGAAAACATCACAACACCCAGCCTCATTACTCCTGTCAAGGGCCCTTAGCCCTAATGCAAGCAGTATTCTGAATCTTGGAAGAAGTTTTGCAAACATCAAAATACCATGATGGGTGGATGTCCATCTAGAAGAGTGGGCATTTCTAGGCATTTGCATGTGATGTTAAGTTTCTATGATTGAAAGAACTGAAATCCTATGCATAAAAGAGCAAGCTACAGCCAGACTGGGATGGAAAGAGCAAAATGTTGCAGGATGCTATCCAGCCAGAAAATGAGACAAGCTGTATCTGACTCGCTGCAGCTTTTAGGTCACCCTGTAAAAATTTCACAGTATGCAGTGGAATCAAAGTGAGCAATTTCAGTTCCGGAGAGAAGCCTGTACAACTGTGCAAGATTGAAGGCAAGCATAGCGTTCAGCTTTAAATTTGTTGCAAAGAAAAGTTGCATTCTCTGCATTAAAGTGTTACTAAAGTCAGTTTTTTCTTAAAGGCGGGGGTCCACCTATCTATCGTTTTTTTTTTTTGGAGTTCATTCACAAACTTTTCTTCTCATGATTATCTACTCACATGTTCTGTGTAATAAGTCCGCCTGTGTCCAATTTCATTGTAAAGAATAACTTATAAAATTCACTGAAGGCGGTTTCCATCTTCATTGTGGGCATTTGAAGCCCACAAGCATGTATTTCCTGAATGCGGTGAATGCTGTGTTCCCAGCATTCACCGAGATGTTGTGATGACGCTGTTGCACAATGCATGCTGGGAAGCCTGAGACTAGCTCCCAGGGGACTGTGGGAGGTCTGGGAGAGGCTAGAAACACGCCTACTCCCATGGATAATTACGGCAATTTAAATTTTTTTACACAGCATGTCAGCATCTAGGCAAGGAAGAGAATGCATAGAGATAATGTTCAAAATTTGGGTGGAACCCCGCTTTAATTAAAATAACAAACATAAATTGTTACATAGTTACATAGTAGGTGAGGTTCAAAGAACACACAAGTCCATCAAGTCCAACCTATGTGTGTGATTATATGTCAGTATTACATTGTAGAGGCTCTTTATGCTGTGGTTGTTCAGGTGCTTATCTAATAGTTTTTTGAAACTATTGATGCTCCCCGCTGAGACCACCGCCTATGGAAGGGAATTCCACATCCTTGCGGCTCTTACAGTAAAGAACCCTCTACATAGTTTAAGGTTAAACATCTTTACTCTAATTTTAATGAGTGGCCACGTGTCTTGGTAAACTCCCTTCCGCAAAATAGTTTTATCGCTACTGTGGGGTCACCAGTATGCTATTTTCAAATCGAAATCAGTGCTCCCAACCTTTCCTCATAACTAAGGATAAGCCGAACACCCCCCGGTTTGGTTCTCATCAGAACTCCTGAACAGGCAAAACATTTGGCAGAGCACACAAACACTGTTAAAGTCTATGGGACACGAACATGAAAAATCAAAAGTGCTCATTTTAAAGGCTTATATGCAAGTTATTGTCATAAAAAGTGTTTGGGGACCCGGGTCCTGCCCCAGGGGACATGTATCAATGCAAAAAAAAGTTTTAAAAATGTCTGTTTTTTCGGGAGCAGTGTTTTTTTAATGCTTAAATTGAAACAATAAAAATTAAACATTCCTTTAAATATTGTGCTTGGTGTGTCTATAGTATGACTGTAAAGTGGGGCAGTTTTCCCATGTTTAGAACAGTACCGCAGCAAAATTACATTTCTAAAGGAAAAATTGTCATTTAAAACTAATCACGGCTGTAATGAATTCTCGGGTCTGGGCAATATAGATGAAAATCATTGAAAAAAAAATGGCATGGGGTCCCCCCCAGTCCGTTACCAGGCCCTTCAAGTCTGGTATGAATATTAAGGGGAACCCCGATCCAAAATCTTTTTTAAAAATTGCATTGGGCCCCCCAATATCTATACCAGGCCCTTCAGGTCTGGTATGGAAATTAAGGGGAACCCTGCACCCCCAAATCCATACGAAGGGTCTGGTATGGGTTTTAAGGGGAACCCTGCACCAAAATTTTAAAAAATGGCATAGGGGTCCCCCCAAAATCCATACCAGACCCTTATCTGAGCATGCAACCTGGCAGGCCGCAGGAAAAGAGGGGGGATGAGAGAGTGCCCCCCTACTGAACCATAACAGGCCACATGCCCTCAACATGGGAAGGGTGCTTTGGGGTCTGATGCCACAGGGGCCTCCCCATGGCTTCCCTATAGCATCAGTGGGGGGCGGAGTCACCACAACCACCGGGTAAGGGTTGTGGGGATGGGGCCCTTGTCCCCATCAACATGGGGGCAAGGTGCTTTGGGGTCAGATCCCAAAGCGCCCTCCCCATGTTGAGGGCATGTGGCCTGGTACGGTTCAAGAGGGGGGGCACTCTCTCGCCCCCTCTTTTCCTGTGGCCTGCCAGGTTGCATGCTTGGATAAGGGTCTGGTATGGATTTTGGGGGACCCCTATGCCATTTTTTAAAATTTAGCGCAGGGTTCCCCTTAATTTCCATACCAGACCTGAATCGCCTGGTATGGATTTTGGGAGACGCAATTTTTTTTTAAATTTTTGGTTTGGGGTTCCCCTTAATATTTATACTAGACCCAAAGGGCTTGGTAATGGACTGGGGGGACCCCATGCCGTTTTTTCTTAATGAGTTTTACCTATACAGTGGGTCCCCGACTTACGAACATCCGAGTTGCGAACAACTCCTACTTATGAACGGGGCCCGAATGACATCACTGCCGGCTGAATCTTCCTCTCCTTGCTTGACTGAGCCGTTCCTCCGTTCCTAGCCTGGCTGCGGGCCCCCCTCTTCATGCTGCCTGCCCATCCACAGGCCTGGTACGGTCGCTAAAACTGCCCATCGTGGCCGCGGCCTAGTGCGGCCTAGTGAAGCCTCCAGGATCCCCGGTCTTTCCTGCGCTGCTGCCCCGCGGAGGTGCACTGCGGCTGGCCAGCCGGCCGGCCGGCCTGCCCGGACTCAGATCATAGACACTGCTGCTGTCACCATCCATCCATCTCCCTGCTGTGCCATCACACATCAGCTCCCCTCTCTCTGGTGTCTCCTGTTCCTGCTGCCATGTAAACAGTGAGAGGGGAGAGCTGTGCTGTGCTGTGCTGTGGAAATCTAGCACAGTGCTGGGACTCCTGTTTTGGAGGTGACAGGGTCAATGAAGAGAACCTGTCATCTCCAATTGCTATCACACAGGGAATTGTTTTCTCCTGTGTGATAGCAATAAAGTTTAAATGAAAAATAATAATAATAATAATAATAATAATTAAATTAATAAAATAAAAAAGAAGTAATTAAAAAAGTAAAGAATAAGAAAAATAATATTAAAAATAAGAAAATTATACAAAAATAAATAAAAGACTGGATTTGCACAGAAAAAAAGGTACTGTTCCGACTTACAAACAAATTCGACTTAAGAACAAACCTACAGTCCCTATCTTGTTCGTAACCCAGGGACCCCCTGTATTGCTGAGACCTGACAATTCATTACAGCCGCGATCAGTTTTAAATTACTTTTTTCCTTTAGAAATGTCATTTTGCTGCGGTACTGTTCTAAACACTGGGAAAATGCACCACTTTACAGGCATACTATAGACACCCCCCAGGCACGATATTTAACCACTTGACCACTGGGCACTTAAACCCCCTTCCTAACCAGACCAATTTTCAGCTTTCGGTGCTCTCACATTTTAAATGACAATTACTCAGTCATACAACACTGTACCCATATGAAATTTTTGTCCTTTTTTTCACACAATAGAGCTTTCTTTTGGTGGTATTTAACCACCGTTGGGTTTTTTATTTTTTGCACTATAAAAGAAAAAAGACTGAAAATGTGGTAAAAAAATGAATTTTTCTTTGTTTAGTTTAATTTAGGAAATTAGTAATTTTTCTTCATAAATTTTGGCCAAAATTTATACTGCTACATATCTTTGGTAAAAATAAGTACAACTTGGTGTATATTATTTGGTCTTTGTGAATGTTAGAGAGTCCAAAAGCTATGGTGCCAATATCTGAAAATTGATCGCACCTGAAGTACTGACATCTAATTTCTTGAGACACTAACATGCCACAAAAGTACAAATACCCCCCAAATGACCCCTTTTTGGAAAGAAGACATTCCAAGGTATTTGAAAAGATGCATGGTGAGTTTTTTGAAATTGTCATGAGTAAATAGATACCTAACATGTCACCCTTCAAAATTGCACACGCTCGTAGAATGGTGCCAAACTTCGCTACTTAAAAATCTCCATAGGTGACGCTTTAACATTTTTTACTGGTTACATGTTTTGAGTTACAGAGGAGGTCTAAGGCCAAAATTATTGCTCTCGCTCCAACGTTCGCAGTGATACCTCACATGTGTGGTTTGAACACCGTTTTCATATGTGGGCGGGACTTACGTATGCGTTTGCTTCTGCATGTGAGCACACGGACAGGGGCGCTTTAAAAATTATTATTTTTTTTTATTGTTCATTTTACATTATTTATTTTATTTTATCCCTATTACAAGGAATGTAAACATCCCTTGTAATAGGAATATGGCATGACAGGTCCTCTTTACAGTGAGATATGAGGTCAATAAGACCCCACATCTCACCTCTAGGCTGGGAAGCCTGAAATAAATTAAAAAAAAAAAAATGATCCTGGCTTCGATCGTAGCGGTGAGTCGGTAGAAGCACCGGAGGGTTGTGAGAAGGGGGGGTGTCCCCTCTCGCCTCTCATAAGAACGATCAAGCAGTGGAACAGCCACTATGATCATTCTTATGGTGTAGGGAATCGCCGGCTGAAAAAGCTGATATCTGAATGATGCCTGTAGCTGCAGGCATCATTCAGATATCCCTGCACAAAGTCAAGGACTTCATACGACGGCGGGCGGGAACTGGTTAAAAATTGCAGAGTGTTACGGGGTATTGCGGAGTATTGCAAAGTATTGCGGGGTATTGTGGAGTATTGTGGGTACTGCGGGGTATTGCAGAGTATTGCGGGGTATTGCAGAGTATTGCAGAGTATTGCGGGGTATTGCGGAGTATTTCGGGGTATTGCAAAGTAGTGCAGGGTAGTGCAGGGTATTGCGGGGTATTGCAGAGTATTGTGGGGTATTGCAGGGTATTGCGGGGTATTGCAGGGTAGTGCAGGGTATTGCAGAGTATTGCAGGGTATTGCAGAGTAGTGCAGGGTATTGCAGAGTATTGCAAGGTATTGCAGGGTATTGCGGGGTATTGCAGGGTATTGCGGGGTATTGCGGGGTATTGCAGAGTATTGCGGGGTATATTGCAGAGTATTGCAGGGTATATTGCAGAGTATATTGCAGAGTATTGCTGGGTATATTGCAGAGTATTGCAGGGTATATTGCAGAGTATATTGCAGAGTATTACAGGGTATATTGCAGAGTATTGCAGGGTATATTGCAGAGTATTGCAGGGTATATTGCAGAGTATATTGCAGAGTATATTGCAGAGAAAATTGCAGAGTATTGCTGGGTATATTGCCGAGTATATTGCAGAGTATATTGCAGGGTATATTGCAGAGTATTGCTGGGTATATTGCAGAGTATATTGCATGGTATATTGCAGGGTATATTGCAGGGATGGCTGAGCATGGAGGGATGGATGGATGTGACTGCAATTGTCACTGAGCAGTGCTGTGGGCACTACACATCCAGCCCACAGCGGTGCTGCCATCCATCTCCCTCTCCCCTCGCACTGTACCGATTGGTACACAGAGGGGAGGAACCGGCGTCATGACATGACGCCGGTTTGTTTACATGTGATCGTACCTTAATTTGACGGAGCGATCACATGGTAAACGGCCGTGATCAGCGGTCGTTTAGGCCCCTTTTACACTGGGGCGGTAGGGGGCGTCGGCGGTAAAACAGCGCTATTTTTAGCGCTGTTTTACCGCGGTATTCGGCCGCTAGCGGTGCGGTTTTAACCCCCCGCTAGCGGCCGAAAAAGGGTTAAAACCCCTCGTACAGCGCGGCTATGGCCGCGGTATTACCGCTCCAAAGATGCGGCTTGCAGGACTTTTTTTACCGTCCTGCCAGCGCACCGCTTCAGTGTGAAAGCCCTCGGGCTTTCACACTGAACAAACAGCGTAAGCTGTTTAGGGGCGGTTTGCAGGCGGTATTTTTAGCGCAATAACGCCTGCAAACCGCCCCAGTGTGAAAGGGACCTAACTGTGATCGGTGATGCGCCCATGGATGTCCACCCAGAACTAGCCGACCGCGCTGCAGCCTTCTTTCGGCTATGGCCCGGTCAGCAAGTGGTTAAAGGAATATTTCATTTTTATTGTTTCACTTTAAGCATTAAAAAATCCCTGTTCCCGAAGAAACAGGCGTTTATAAAAAAAATTTGCATTGATACATGTCCCCTGGGGCAGGACAATAACTTGCATATAAGCCTTTAAAATTAGTACTTTTGATTTTTCATGTTCGTGTCCCATAGACTTTAACGGTGTTCCGGCGGCTTTCGAATTTGCCCCGAACAAATATTGTTCGGTGTTTGCCCGAGCACCAGAACAACCAAAGTTGGGCCCGAACTTATGCTTGGGCCAAACCATTGACCCACCCCTACTCATAACTAACATCCTCCAGACCCTTTATTAGCTTTGTTTCCCTTCTTTGTACTCGCTCCATTTACAGTACATCCTTTCTGAGGACTGGTGCCCAAAACTGGACAGCATACTCTAGGTGCGGCCGGACAAGAGTCTTGTAGAGCGGGAGAATTATCGTTTTATCTCTGGAGTTGATCCCCTTTTTAATACATGCCAATATTCTGTTTGTTTGTTAGCAGCAGCTTGGCATTGCATGCCATTGCTGAGCCTATCATCTACTAAGCTAAGCAGGGCAATAACTTCTCTGCAGGTTGTGGAAAACTTGCAAAAAGATCTGAACAAATTAATGGGGTGGGCAACTATATGGAAAATAGGTTTAACCCACAGTTCCTTTTCCATCCTAGATTCCCCCAGAGGTTCTCCCCCAGTGTATAGATTGCATTCATATTTTACCACCTAAATGCATTATTTTACATTTTTCTACATTAAACCTAATTTCCATGTAGTTGCCCACCCCATTAATTAGTTCAGATCTTTTTGCAAGGTTTCCAAAATCTGCAGAGAAGTTATTGCCCTGCTTAGATTAGTATCATCTGCAAATACAGGGATTGTTTACCCCATCCTCCAGGTTGTTTTTGAACAAATTAAATAGGATTGGTCATAGCACAGAACCCAGGGGGACCCCACTACCCACCCCTGACTATTCCGAGTACTCCCCATTTATCACCACCCTCTGAACTCGCCCTTGTAGCCAGTTTTCAATCCATGTACTACAATAAACGTTTATGGGGAACTGTGTCAAATGCTTTTGCAAAATCCAGATACACCACATCTACGGGCCTTCCTTTATCTAGATGGCAACTCACCTCCTCATAGAAGGTTAATAGATTGGTTTGGTAAGAACGATTCTTCATGAATCCATGCTGATTACTGCTAATACCGTTGTCATTACTAAAATCATGTATATAGTCCCTTATCATTCCCTCCAAGAGCTTGCATACTATTGATGTTAGGTTAACTGGTCTGTAAGCCAATTGACCTGTGATTGCTGTTTCCTAAATTGCCCCGTATTTCCACATCTGTGATCAGGTCTGTATTGTTGGTAATCAGTAGATCCAGTAACGCTTTATTTCTAGTTGGTGCATCTACCATCGGAACCATGAAATTGTCCTACAAGACATCTAGGAACAGGTAAGCCTTAGATGAATGCGTGGTTCCCTCCGCCCAGTCTATGTCTGGATAATTAACCACTTCCCGACCACCGGCCATCATATGATGTCCTTGACTTTGTGCGGGTATATCTGAATGATGCCTGCAGCTACAGGCATCATTCAGATATTGTCTTTTTAAGCCGGCGATTCCCTACACCATGTGGTCAATCATAGCAGCTGGTTAGCCGCTTGATCGTTCTTACGAGCGGCGAGAGGGGACGTCCCCCCCCTCCCACCGCCCTCCGGTGCTTCTACGGACTCAACGCTGCCATCCGTGAGTCGTATAATGGATCCGCCGGCCCCGGATGTTTACCAAAGAGATTTCTGGTGACCAGATGGTCATGATCATTCTGCATTCAAACAAATGGCGCCGCCTCAGCTGGGAAGCCGAGATCACAAGTGGGAATGGTGCTGCGCTAATCCTTATAAACACACCGGTGCATGGGTGCAAACAAACGTGGCCATCACGATGAAGCCACGTGACCTGTGACGCCACGCGTAGGGACAGGCACCTTCCACTGTCAGCAGTGTACGAGTTTGCCGCTCGTTTGGTTACAATTCACCCTCTGTTACATTACTGTGTGAGTACCCTTGATTGTTTTTATGAATAAAGCCCTTAATATTTTTAATAACTACACTATATGGCATCCTTGTCTCTCCTTTGGCCGCTATGCCCTCTGTGGATTTGAGGTATACTGAATGATAGTCCGGGACCCATGACCTACCCCCACAGGAGATACCACAAGCGCTGATTGTCCTATGCTGTAACCTCAGTGTAATGAGGTAAGGGGCCATTACCTCCCAGTGTAGGATTTTTTGCATGAAGAGGACTGGTTTATACACTTCACAGCTCCACCTATCTTAGCAAGTGATGCAAGAATCTAGCTGCTGCCTACACTTTCCCACTGTTTGGCACGTTTGATGAAGTATTGGAGCTGTTTGCTGCTGCACAAGTCACTTTTTCTGTGAAATTTACAGCGTTTGCTGCTGCACAAGTCACTTTTCCTTGAACTTTAATATTGTTTTTATATAATTGTGAGCACTTACCTTTGGCACTGGACACCTTATTGCATTCATCACAGACATTGTGATCTCCACGGACATCCATTGTAACATTGCACTTTTGTGGTCTATTCTGTTTTTTTGTGATTTTTGCTCCAGATATTTATTTATTTATGTATTTTTACTAAAGGTGAAGTGCTTACACTGCACAATTTATACACTCATGCCGATATTTTTATTTAGCAGTATTTAGTTCTTATTTGACTAATTTCACCCATGTTCATCTATGTTAATTATTTTCTAATTAAGCACAGCACGTGTATACTTTTATTGTTTGTTTGAGCCTAATAGTATTAAGCATAATGAGTGTAGGCGATCTGCCTCCCAGCTACTAATCATCTTAGTTTGTTTGCACCCATGCACCGGTTTGTTTATAAGGATTAGCGCAGCACCATTCCCACTTGTGAGCTTACGTCCGTATCAGGGGCCAGGCTGGACCCCTTTCGGTGCAAGCTGCTTTTCCCTCCTCACCACTTTTATTTCCGCATGGTAGCGCAGAAATAATATACCTGACACTGGGAAACCGAGATAGTTTTTTTTTTTTATTTCAGCTGGCACAGCCTAGAGGTGAGATGTGGGGTCTTATTGACCCAATATCTCACTGTAAAGAGGACCGATCATGCCATACTCCTATTACAAGGGATGTTTACATTCCTTGTAATAGGAATAAAAGTGATCAATTTTTTTTTTTTAAAGTGTCAAACTAAGAAATGTAAAGTAAAATTAACAATAAAAAAAAAAAATTAAAGTGCCTCTGTCCCTGTGTGCTCGCACACAGAAGCAAATGCATATGAAAGTCCTGCCCACATATGAAAACTGTGTTCAAAATAATATTCTAACCCCAGACCTCCTTTGTAACTCTAAACATGTAACCAGTAAAAAAATTAAATCGTCACCTATGGGGATTTTTAAGTACCGAAGTTTGGCGCCATTCCACGAGCGTGTGCAATTTGGAAGCGTGCCATGTTAGGTATGTATTTACTCGGTGCAACTGCATCTTTCACATTATGCAAAAAGATTGGGCTAACTTTACTGTTTTATTTTTTACTGTCCGCGCGCTCCCAACCTATGTGTCGATGGACCCGCGCTCCATAGACTAACACAGCGGGATGTAGGCCCACCTCACACTTCCTCTTCACTGCATTTGATTGACAGCAGCAAGAGCCAATGGTTCTTGCTGCTTCTTGAATGCTGTGTGAGCCGTGCAGAATGCTGTGTCAGCCGTGCAGAGTGCTGATCTCTTCTCCCCTCTCTTACTCTTACCCAGAGGAAGGTGGGCACAGCGAAATTGAAAACATTTAACTTAATGCAAATAATGCAATGTTTTTAGATTTAGTAACACTTTAAGGTAAAAAACCTTTCAATAGTAACACCCCCCCCCCCCTTTAGTCCCCCATTGGCTCCTGCTGCTTTCAGTCAAATCATGTAAGGAGGGAGCAGGGTGAAGGGCCAAGCCATGCTGTGTGTGTCTATAGATGCAAACAGCCTGGCTCAGGATTGTGCCTGCTTGAATACATCCATAGCATGTGGCTTGCTATGGCGGCACTTGGAGAAAAGGAGACAATCCATGGAGAAAAAGTTGGCACCCAGGTAGTTCAACAAAATGCGGTCTTCATTTATCGAAATACATAAAAACAGCTGTAAAAAAGCCAACGTGTTTCAGCCATTTCCCCTGGAGAAGAGGAGAGCCAAGAGCGCTGGTGGAGGACATTAGAAGAGAAGGTTTGGGGCCACTCTGTGCAAAACCATTGGTAATACAGGTAAGTATAACATGTTTATTATTTTTAAAAAATAACCTTTACAAGCACTTTAAACATCTATTTGGACTGTGTGACACTAAGCAGTGTTTACCATCATTTTAGCATCATACGCTTTCATGCATACTAATTTGATTCCTTGCTGAATGTAATTACCACTTGCCAACCAGATCACGCCGATATACGTCAGCAAAGTGGCATGGGTGCACAAAACGAGCTTGCCTCGATGTCCGCCTGTGGCCTGCGATCGTGACACGGAGAGGCAGAATGGGGAGATGTAAACAAGGCATTTCCCTGTTCTGCATAGCAACATGACAGGGATCTACTGCTCCCAGTGATCGGGAGCAGTGATCTCTGTCATGTTCTAGTGAGCCCATCCCCCCTATACACTGAGGGAACACCCTTAACCCCATGATCGTCCCCTAGTGTTTAACCTCTTCCTTGTCAGTGACATTTACACAGTAAAAAACAATCAAAACACTGCGCTTACTCAATTAAATAGCGGCTCACATGACAAACAAGGAGATTTGTGAAGAGTTACAGGTGCATATAGTGTAGCGCTAGTTATAATACAAAAAAAAAAATTTATACAATGAAAATAGTGTAAAAAATAGCACAAATGACTGCATATACAAAGAGTAGTGATGTAGGTAGCTCTGATAGACATCTATTAGATCCAAAACAAGATTTTTGGAAAGGGGGGTAAAAGTCCCATAGAAATGGTAGTGTTGTTCACCACGTGGATAGCTGGTAGAGAAGTGACATAGATATACTGGATCCACTGCGTAGAAGCAATGCAGGCTTACCAGAGCAGTTGGACTCATACAAACATATGTCTCATGAGTCAGTAAAGCTTGTATTGTCAACAGACAATGGAGTGGGGTTTCCCAGCCAAACGATGTAGAATCCAAAATGCATCTAGGACTCTAAATGGAACTCTTCTACCAGTAACTTGATCTCGGTGTGGTGGCCCATAAAGTGTTTTACTTTTAAATAAATTTATTTTTATAAAATGTTATTACACTATGCGGCCCTTTTTTCATCCTTTATGGGATCCACTTCTCTACCAGCTATCCACATGGTGAACAACACTACCATTTCTATGGGACTTTTACCCCCCTTTCCAAAAATCTTGTTTTGGATCTAATAGATGTCTATCAGAGCTACTTACATCACTACTCTTTGTATATGCAGTCATTTGTACATTTACACAGTAATCAGTGCATTTTTATAGCACTGATCGCTGCATAAATGCCAATGGTCCCAAAATAGTGTCAAAAGTGTCCAATCTGTCCGCCCCAATGTTGCAGTCATGCAAGAAATCGTAGATCGCCTACTAATAAAAAATAATAATAATAAAAATGCCATAAATCTATCCCCTATTTTGTAGACTTGATAACTTTTGCACAAACCAATCAATATATGCTTATTGTGATTTTTTTTTACCAAAAATATGTAGAAGAATACATCAGGGCGTAAACTAAGGAAGAATTTTTTTTTATTTTTTTGGGGATATTTATTATAGCAAAAAGTAAAAAATATTGCTTTTTTTCAAAATTGTCGCTCTTTTTTTTGTTTATAGCGTAAACAAAAAGCAGAGGTGATCAAATACCACCAAAAGAAAGCTCTATTTGTGGGAAATAAAATAACATCAATTTTGTTTGGGTAGAACGTTGCACGACTGCGCAGTTCTGTATCGCAAAAAAGGGCTTGGTCAGGAAGGGGGTAAATCCTACTGGGGCTAAAGTGGTTAACATGTTAATAAAAATTGTCAGTAAAAACAATTACTAAGGTATGCTTTCATTGATTCATCCCCCTTTTATGAGCTAACTATGTAGTAATAAATTATTATATGGTATTTGGATTTTCCCAAAACTGGGAAATGAAAATGAAATGATTTTTGTACTCACTATAAAATTCTTATATCTCTTTTCTCCATTGAGAGAGACAGCTTGATGATACTTAAGCAGCCTAGAATTAGGCTGCAGCCTACAAGAGAAATGGACATTAGTCAAATATAAAACTGAAAGCCAGCAGCCTTGAAGCTGGAGCCCCTTCTACCTCACACCTGCTCAGTTGTAGCAAGCAGTCCAAGAGGAAACAATAATATATGAAGAGGGAGGGAGCTGTGTCCCTCAATGGACTTCAAGAAATGGATTTCACAGTGAGTATAAAAATTCTCTATCATCCATTGTGGGACACAGCTTGATGATAATTGAAGCAACCTAGGGACATCTAAAAGAAATCCAAACAGATGGGACAGCACAACAAACAGGCAAAACAGTTCAAGAAGAAAACAAAAAAGCTGTGTATCAGCTGTGCATAACGTGGTGGACCCTGCCCAGTACTGCGCATCCTCACCGCCAGGGGGGCAGCAATGCAATGACGCAATCCCTCTTGGCTCTAGGGGTGAAAGCGGAAGGAGGCATAAACATCTCCATCCAGTGCTGGGGACATCGATGGCATGGGGAACAGGATGATTCCCGCGGACGGGTGTTACCCAACAAGAATTTCCGGCGAGAGTTGACCAGCATTTGGCACTACCTGTAAGATACAGATATTGAGATATACTCATACATGCATGGTACTCCTCCTGTCCTTTCCCTTTGCCCCTACTACCCCTTACTCTCTTTTTATTTTATTTTTAATTTTTTTGTTTATTATTATTATCATCATTCATTGATTCAATTTTATCTCCTGATACTTTCCTGCGCCTCTCCTGAGGAAGCGTGAATTACCTAGCGAAACGTGTATAGATCATTCATGTAGCAGCCCTAGATCGATTGGGGTATCTGTATGGTGCTTTCAGGTCCCGCATATCTAATTGTTTCATATGAACTCTATGCAGCACCATTCATGTTCATCATTTACGTCTTTTTTATCATTGTGGTACATATGTTTTTAAGTGTATGATAATAAAAAAAAATTAATATTTTTACATTTACTGTCTGAGATGGGACTCTTTAAAAGTCCTGTGGGCAAAAGTTTTTTCTGTGTTGTTCGCATAGGTTCTCATTGATGGCCCTCTGCTGTGTGTGCAGCCGCTGCAGCATTGCCAACGTTGAGTTCCACCTGGTGGGTATGTCACAAATGAGGCGGTTGGTGGGCAGGTAGCATTCCCTTTGAATGTCAGCCAGCCGAGCACTGGCGTTGTATGACCAGCGGAAATGACCACACACTTTTCTGGCCTGCCTCAGGGAATCCCGTATGCCTGGGTACCTGCTCAAGAACCGCTGCACCACCAAATTCAGGACATGTGCCAAACGTCCCTGTCAGAGGGACGGAGAGAAAGTTGGTGCCATTGTCGCATACAACCATTCCTGGCTGAAGCTGGCATGGCGTCAACCACACCTAAGCCTGCCCCTGCAGAGCTGACAGAATGGCTGCCCCAGTGTGGCTCCTGTCCCCTAGGCAGACCAACTCAAGCACCGCATGGCATCTTTTAGCTTGACTGCTTGCGTAGCCCCTTGAATGCTTACGGAGCACCACTGGTTCAAAGGACAAATCTGCAGAAGAGGCTATAGAGGAAAAAGAAGAGGAGGGGTGGAGGAGAGAGCTGTGGCAGAATCGCAACTAGCATTTTGGAGGCGTGGTGGTGGAACAAGCTCCAACAACACTGAACCCTGTCCTGCCTTCTTCCTAGATGCCAGCAGAGTTACCCAGTGTGCTGTGAAGGAAAGGTAACATACCTGCTCATGCCTGCTGGACCATAAGTTAGTGATAATATAAGCCTTATTGCTGACTGCCCTGTCCAACAAGGCCAAAATATTGCCTTCCACATGCCGGTAGAGAGCCAGAATGGCTTTCCGTGAAAAGAAATTGCATTTTGGAACCTGCCACTGAGATAGAGCACATTCCACAAATTCATGAAAGGGACAGAGTCTACCAGCTGAAAAGGAAGCAGTTGCAGTTCTAGCAATTTGGCCAAGCTAGCATTTAGACACTGAGCATGTGGGTGGCTGGGACCGAATTTCTTTTTATGGTTCAGCAGCTGGGGTAGGGAAATTTGCCTGCTAAAATCAATTGGTGGTGTACTGCTAGCAGATTGGCTGCAAGTACTTGGGACACCTATTGCTATATCTTCATTCCTCTCAGTGTAGGTTTTTGAGAGGACTAGAGGTATAGCAGGGTTGGAAATCCCAGATGAGGAGCAAGGAGAAGTCCGCCTTTTTCTTTGATGTGGGTCTTTCAAGTGCTGTTGCTAATGGAATGGATGGCAGGTCGTCATATGTCTGGACAAGCATGTGGTGCCCAAGTAGGTGCTGTTCTGGCCACGCTTGATCCGCTTCAGACATAGGTTGCAAACAGCAATGGTGCAAACTGCTGCACACATGTCGAAAAAGGCCCACACCAAGGAACTTTTAAAAGTGAGCAGGGAGTCAGCAGCACCCTGCACCTGCAGAGCTCTGTGATGTGATGCAATAGGGTGGCTACCCTTAAGCTGCCCCCTAGAGGACATCTTGCCTCGTTGGAGTTGTGCCTCCTCCTCCTCTCTTCTCTCAGGCACCCAATACAGTCAGTGACCTCATCATCCCCTCCCTCCTTTCACTGGAGCAAACTTGGCAGTATGCTGCAGCTGGGGGAACATGACTGCCAGTTTCTTGTCCTTCTTGGGCACCCCCTTTCTCTAGGCTCACATTACTCCCTTCCTCAACCTGGGAACCAACACCAGAGCCTTCAAATCGCTGCGCATCCTCCAGGTGCATTTACCTGACACTATGGTAGAATAATTCTGGGGACTCCTCCATGCATGATGGTGGGGCTATGGAAGGAGTGACTGTGGACAAAGAGCTGGTGGAATAGGCCACTCTGGCAGCTGTGTTGGAAGGCAAACTACTCTGAGCCTGGGTGACAGAGGGTGAGGAGGATGAGGACAACTTTGTTATCCACTCCACCAACTCTTCTGCATGTTGTAGCTCAAAAACATGGGCACCAGCAGAAAAAAAGGACAAGCGTTCCCCACGGCCACCTGCAGAGGATGCACCATGTCCATGACCACCACTGTTGACTGTAGACACAGAGCCCTGTGAGCATCTACCTCTCCTTGGTGGCCTTCTGGAAATGATGTATTTTTTGTTTTGCAACACCACACTACACTGTATTAGATACTGTGTACACTGCCTGAAGTGTATTAGAAACTGTACACACTGTATTAGATACTGTGTACACCGCCTGCACTGTATTAGAAACTGTACAAGGGCTGCACTGCATTGTATACTGTGTACACCACCAAAAGTGTAGTAGAAACTGTAAACACTGTATTAGATACTGTGTACACCGCCTGCACTGTATTAGAAACTGTACACACTGTATTAGATACTGTGTACACCACCAGAAGTGTAGTAGAAACTGTACACACTGTATTAGATACTGTGTACATCACCTGCACTGTATTAGAAACTGTACAATGGCTGCACTGTAGTGTATACTGTGTACACTACAAAAAGTGTAGTAGAAACTGTACACACAGTATTAGATACACCGTCTGCACTGTATTAGAAACTGTACTATGGATGCACTGTATTGTGTACTGTTTACACCACCAGAAGTGTAGTAGAAATTGCACACACTGTATTAGATACTGTATACACCACCTGCCGTGTATTAGAAACTGTACTATGGCTGCACTGTATTGTGTACTGTGTACACCACCAGAAGTGTAGTAGAAACTGTACACACTGTATTAGATACTGTGTACACCGCCTGAAGTGTATTAGAAACTGTACTACGGCTGCACTGTATTGTGTACTGTGTACACCACCAGATGTGTATTAGAAACTTTACACAATGTATTAGATACTGTGTACACCGCCTGCACTGTATTAGAAACTGTACAATGGCTGCACTGTGGTGTATACTGTGTACACTACAAAAAGTGTAGTAGAAACTGTACACACGGTATTAGATACACGGTCTGCACTATATGAGAAACTGTACTATGGATGCACTGTATTGTGTACTGTTTACACCACCAGAAGTGTATTCGAAACTGTACACACTGTATTAGATACTGTGTACACGGCCTGCACTGTATTAGAAACTGTACAAGGGCTGCACTGCATTGTATACTGTGTACACCACCAAAAGTGTAGTAGAAACTGTAAACACTGTATTAGATACTGTGTACACCGCCTGCACTGTATTAGAAACTGTACACACTGTATTAGATACTGTGTACACCACCAGAAGTGTAGTAGAAACTGTACACACTGTATTAGATACTGTGTACATCACCTGCACTGTATTAGAAACTGTACAATGGCTGCACTGTAGTGTATACTGTGTACACTACAAAAAGTGTAGTAGAAACTGTACACACGGTATTAGATACACCGTCTGCACTGTATTAGAAACTGTACTATGGATGCACTGTATTGTGTACTGTTTACACCACTAGAAGTGTAGTAGAAACTGCACACACTGTATTAGATACTGTATACACCACCTGCCGTGTATTAGAAACTGTACTATGGCTGCACTGTATTGTGTACTGTGTACACCACCAGAAGTGTAGTAGAAACTGTACACACTGTATTAGATACTGTGTACACCGCCTGAAGTGTATTAGAAACTGTACTACGGCTGCACTGTATTGTGTACTGTGTACACCACCAGATGTGTAGTAGAAACTTTACACAATGTATTAGATACTGTGTACACCGCCTGAAGTGAATTAGAAACTGTACTACGCCTGCACTGTATTGTGTACACCACCAGAAGTGTAGTAGAAACTGTACACACTGTATTAGATACTGTGTACACCGCCTGTACTATATTAGAAAGTGTACAATGGCTGCACTGTATTGTATACTGTGTACACCACCAGAAGTGTAGTATAAATTGTATACACTGTATTAGATAATGTGTACACCACCTGAAGTGTATTAGAAACTGTACACACCACCAGAAAAGTAGTAGAAACTGTACACAATGTATTAGATACTGTGTACGCCGCCTGCACTGTATTAGAAACTGTGTGTAGTACAGTTTCTAATACAGTGCAGATCAGTGCCCTGATTACATCCCTAGATGTCCTCTGTGAGGAGATGCTGCTGATCGGCTCTCCTCTCCTCACACTCTGTCAGTGTGAGGCCAGGAGCGCCGATTACCAGCATCTCCGTGTTTACATGTGACCGGTTGTTATTGGACACAGCCGATCACATGGTTAAAGACCCGCGGCACTTTACACAGATTGGGGTCACGCCATGTACTAGCAACACAGCGCACCCACGATCCCACTGACGTTCTGGGCGAGAACTCAGAACAAGAGCCGTGCCGCCCAGCCGTCATTTGGTGGTCAGCGGGCGGGAAGAGGTTAATTCACTGCCTGAAGTGTATTAGAAACAGTACACCACAGAATGCACTGTAGATATATGATGGATACAGAGTATATATATATATATATATATATATATATATATATATATATATATATATATATACTGTGTAATATTTTACTGCGAGATTGCAGTGCATTATGGGGCATTTCTTATTAGTAGGGTGCCTAAAGCTGAAATTCATTGCAGTCACATCTCTTATCTGAAAAAATTATACCCTATGTTGTGCAGGCTGCTTCTTAATGTAGATTGTTTTTCTACAAGGTGCCTGGTCCTTTTCCAAGTGCTGAATTTCCTGCAAATCAGGGTGTTAAAAGCTTTAGGTCTTTGGGTTGAACTCCATTCAAGATCAGTCTCAATGTAACAAGATCTTGTCGGATCAACAAAAAAGCACAGCCTGAAAGTTAAATTAAAAAGCAGGGCTCCCCAAGTGCTTTTCAAACTTAAGTAAGCAGAACATGATAATGAAAATAAAGATGAGCCTGGGGTCTGGGTCTGGGGCCTGATGTTATAATAGTACCTATTATCGTAAATATATGCCCCTTTTAGTCCCTCACTTGTGTAATTACTATAATTCCCTGATTGAGGATGACAACATACCACAGGAGGCTTTGCTGGCCTATAAAACATTCATCCCTAAAGAGGGAAAAGATGGAACTCAGCATTTACTTCTAACCTACTGGGTTTTTTGCCCAAGGGGTACGCCCATACAGCCTACTACTGTCAGCAGACCCTAAAAAAGCATTCAACAGGATAGATTGGGTCTTCCTTGAAGAGAATCTAAAGGGCTTAAGACTCAACTTGTTAAAATTAATATTAGCCTTGTATAGAGCGCCCTCTTCCAGGAATAAGTCAAAACTCTCTCACAGCCCTTTGGTATTAAGAATAAAACATGGCAGGGCTGTCCCCTGTCAACTTTTTTTATCTATATTGATCACAGAGGTGTTGCTTTGTAAAATTAGTGGTAACCTGAATGTTCGTGGTTTTAGGGTAGGTGCTGTGTAACATAAATTGTCTGCTTATGCAGACAACATACTTTTCTAAATTTCAGAGCCATTGATAACTTTGCCTAAATTGATGGTAGACCTAAAGGAATTCTGGGTCTTGTCAAATTTTAAAATGACTTTTTCTAAATCTGCAATTATACCACTGTACCTACATTTAGAGATGATCTACTGTCCTAAACAATCACTTTAGTTTGAATGGAATATGAAGGATAGTAAATATTTGGGCATATAACAGCAGACTTAACAAAATTATATACTGAAAATGATGTTCCTTTACTTAATAAAATAAAGATCTGGATAGTTGGGATACAGACATGGCTAAGCAGAATTATTATTATAAAAATGAATGTGCTACCAAAGGTTTTATTTCTCTTACAAATGGTGCCTATTGTGCTTCCAAAGATTTTACAGCAGGTTTTCATAATGTTTGTGTGGAGGAAAGCCAGATTAGCACATCAAATGTTTATGAAGAGTAAATCAGAGGGTAGATTAGGACTTCCAAATGTGAACAATTATTATAGAGAAGTGGCGCTGACTAGAATACTTAGTCCCAAAAAATATGGGTCAGGCTCATCCCTCACTATGCAAACCATGATGATATGGGATATTATAAACAAACAGGAAACAGTATCTCCATCTTTATCTCCTCTTCAACCATTGGGGGGCTTTTTTATGGTTCCCTCCAGGTGAATCTCCTACATTCTTTAAGACATGGGCAGTGGATGGGGCTGGTAGCAGTCTTAAATGAATATTTGCAGGGAAATTAGGACCGTTAGAGGAACTCAGAGAAGTTTATGCTCAATTCCCCTTAGACAGTTACAACATTTTACTGTCTCGCATCTGAAGGTACTTAGACGGTCGGAAACCCTTACAGGATTTTAAGCCTTCAGGCTCAAGCTCCCAGTTGATAGGGGACTACTATCCATCGCTTATTGAGCCATTATAGACCACATACAAGTCTTTTGTTTTTCAGGGAATGGGAGGTGGAGTTAGAGGGTAGTTTCCCTGAGGTGCAAAGACGTGCAATCCTGAACCTGACCCACTCCTCCTCAGTCTGTGCAAAGACACAAAAGAGGAATTATAAAGTTTTAAAAGGTGAGCGAGGGCCCCCTCGGATGGACGGGGAGTGGTGGCCTCGCTCGACGCCGAGAAGGCCTTCGACTCGGTCGAGTGGGGCTACCTCTGGGAGGTCCTCGGTAGGTTTGGGTTTGGTCCCAAGTTTTTAAAATGGCTCGGAATGCTTTACTCCCACCCTACTGCCAGAATCCGCACCAATGGGACACTTTCCGGGGCGTTCACGCTGGGGAGAGGCACGAGACAAGGTTGTCCGCTCTCCCCGGCGCTGTTCGCCCTGGCATTGGAGCCCCTTGCCGCCCTTCTGCGGGCGGATGACTCGGTCGAGGGAATACGTGTAGGTCCCCTGATGGAGAAACTTTCATTGTATGCGGATGACTCCCTTTTATACTTAGCGGATGCTTCTGACTCCCTAAAATCGGCCCTAGCAATAATAGACAAATTCGGTTACTTTTCTGGAATTAGAATCAATTGGAATAAGTCAGTCCTCTTCCCCCTTAGTCCAACAATGCCCCTGGTAGAAACTGGTACCCCTTTAAAATGGACACAGGAACTTAAATACCTGGGAGTAAGAGTAGGTGGGGACTCTGCAGGCTACCTCGACAAGAACGTCTTCCCGCTACTTTTACAACTCCAACAAAAATGCTCCACATGGAAATCTCTCCCGCTGACTCCAGTGGGGAGGGGAAATCTCCTAAAAATGGTATACCTCCCGAAATTTTTATATTTTTTTAGACACACTCCTGTAATAATCCCCAAGTCATTTTTTCGGCGGTTGGAAAGCATAGTGATCTCCTTCATCTGGGCAGGAAAAGCCCCGAGGGTTGCAAAGAACACACTTTACCTCCCCCTGTCCAGAGGCGGCCTGGCATTGCCCAATTTTCAGATGTATTATTGGGCCGCTGTATTGGTAACGGTGAGGTGGTGGTTCGCGCAACCCCAACTCAACCCAGCAGTCACCCTTGAGGCAGCCATAGTGGGCTCCTACGCAGCCCTGTCTAACTTACCATATAGGGGAGTAAAGACTGGAGTCGAAGTTACAGGCCCTATGAGGGCCACCATTCAGGTCTGGAGGTCATCCAGAGCAGCCCTCATAGAGGAGTCCTCTATTTCCCCGCACACCCCACTATGGGCTAATCCCATGCTCCCCCACCTCCTGACTATCCCAGATCCGGCAAGTTGGGCTAAAAAAGGGATTGTCAAATTAAAACATGTTATTCGCAGGGAGGGTATAATTCCGTTCCGCGAGCTGGGACTGACCCGTGCGCTGCCACGGACCTTCTTCTTCAGATATAGGCAGCTACACCACGCTCTTAGAGCACAATTCCCCTCCCGGGTAACCCTTGAACCAGACCCGATAGAACGTGTCCTAATTTCGGGAATGTTAGACAAACCTCTCTCAACTCTATACATGCACCTCACAGTGGCACACGATGTAAAAACAACCAGGTCAATGGTAAAGTGGCAAGCAGATATCCCCTCTATGGGGGAGGAGGAATGGGAGGAGTGCCTGACGACTTTTATCCCTACTATGATAGCCGCTAGAGATAGGTTTGTTCAACTAAAATTCCTCCACAGGGCGTACTACACGCCACAAAGGCTGGCTAATATATACCCAGGACTCAGTCCCAATTGTAACAGGTGTGGTGTAGAGGTGGGTTCCTTTTTTCACATAGTGTGGTCATGCATTAAGTTACGCCCTTACTGGACCTCAGTGGCGGATATACTAGGCAACATATGTGGGATCAAAATCCCTCTCAACCCCCTCACTATGTTACTGAGTCACTTGGATGACATAGAGGGAGATCGATATGTTAAACTCTGCCTTACATACTCCCTATTTTACGCTAGACGAGAAATACTCCTTAGGTGGAAACAAAGGGAACCCCCAACTATAGCAGCCTGGGAAAAGTCGATCAATGGTGTACTGCCCCTGTACAGGCTCACCTACGAAAGTAGAAATTGCCCACAGAAATACGACAAAATATGGTCAAACTGGGTGAATACCTGTGGATGACGCTGTTGGGGATTTATGACCCTTGTAGAAGAACGAACATTTGTGTTCCAGATGGTATAATGGGTTGTGACCTCCAGACATAGGGCACCTATCTCTGCTAAGGTTCAGGGGGGTTGGGGGAAGGATAACAGTCGTTCATCTGAAAAAGTGTCATTATGGAGGGTGTTTTCTTCCCCCTCCCCCTCCCCCCCCGTCCCCCCCGCGCCGTCCCCCTCCCCGGCCCCGCCCCTCCCCCCCCCTTGCTGCCCCCCCCCATCCCACATCCCCTCCTATTCCCGCCCAGTTCTCCACGTTTATCCTTCCACCTCCCCCTTCTCTCTGCTGGGGACCTGAGGACGTAATATTATCACCCAGGTGGGAACTTCCCGACCCCTCTGTGCCCCGGTTCTCAGGTGTATGATTTTGCAGCTACCCCACCTGTATTAGAATGTGTAAACCTTATAGATCCCTTGGATACCAATAGGATGTTGTATTAACAACTGATTACTCATATAATGAAACATAAACATGCTGTTGCAAATACTGTATCTGTATTTAGTGATATTCCTTTGTATAACTCCTTCTAAATTTGTACTGTCTTATTGTTCAATAAAACTCTTTTCTGTTAAAAAAAAAAAAAAAAGTTTTAAAAGGTGATACAGAGTCCCAAAGTTGGTGGCTCTGATGTACCCATGTCTTTCAGACATGTGCTGGAGGGTGGTTAGTGGGGTTCGTACAGTACATCCACATGTGGTGGGAATGTGCCAAGCTTAAACTTAAACCATTTTGGAGGGAAATCAGGAAACTGATTTTATATGTTACTACTGAATGCTGTGCTCACCCCAATTAAGACATATAAGAAGAGTATAAGGAGAGAATAGTGCCCAATCTTTTAAATTCTGCTAAAGGCTTAAACCCGGTTTACTGGAAAAAAAACAGGTGCATTTTAATATAGAAGAGGAGGAATAGTTATATACTTACCAGGGAAGATATGAGAAGTTCAGCCAATAATGGATAACTATCATATATATGTTTTTTTTCTGCAATCTTTCTCTCTCTCTCTCTTTTTGTTGTTGTTTTTCCTTAGCCTTTCCACTTGTTTACTGGTCATGTAATTAAACAATTAAGATGTAGATATCTATACAAGTTATGTAGGGAGGAATTAGTGTAGGAGTGTTCTGTGTGGGGGAAAATGGAAATGTCTTATGTAGGGGTTTATGTATGGGTTTGTGATCTGTATTCCATACCATTGATGTATTTGTATTGGAAAATCAGAAATAAAGAATATAATAAAAAATAAATAAAGATGAAATGCAGGCAGCTTGCAAACTTACATAAAGTATAAGACATGCCAATAGTACCTAGGAGAATTGTAAATCTTTACACAAAATGGCCTATTGGCTACAGATATTTCTGTAGAAAATACCCACACATGCAGCCTCAGTTCAAAACAGAACATAAAGCTTGCTTGACACTCATTAAAGTGGGTCTTCGGAGATGGGGACAATAAGACTGCCATAGCTCTGGTCCTGATAGTGCCCAGATACACCGGTCTGACCTGAAAGCAGACATCTGTGCTAACTGAAACACAGATGGGTAGTCACTGCTGACTGCAGGAAAGTCCAAGAGAGAACACCAGTGTACTTGATGAGCTAGGGAAACCTGTGCTAACTGGAGAGCATTTCAACATTTCCAATATCAGGATTGACTCTACTAGTAGTTGCTCATAACAGAAAATAATCCGATTCAAGTTAGAAATACAGCAGAGAGGAAAGAGACATCCATATATCAAAGAACATAAAGCAGAACTGAATAGGCTTGAGGTGGGAGGGTTCACAGCCTCATGGGGGTTCACCTTCAGCTTTCTATGTGCCTAGGGTCTATTTCTCCTGTAGGGTGCAGTATAATGGTAGATTTCTTAATTATCATTAGGCTGTGTCCAATATTGAGAAAATTGGTTACACAGAGCCATAACAAAGGGTGGATGGTAAATGAAAACAACTTCGACATACTTATTCACTTAAAAAAACAAGGGAAAAACCGGGGAAAGCCATAGGGAAGTCCCTGTGCCTCAGAGGGGTGCAGGGTCACCGGGTGCAGGGAAGAAGAAGCCGGAGGAAGATACAGATGAGAAGACTGAAGGAAGAAGCAGAGGATCAGAGGAAGAAGCAGAGGAAGAAGCGGGGGAAGAACAAGATGGAGGAAGAAAACCGAATGAGGACCAGAAGTAGATGGAAGAAGAAATGGGGAAAGAAGAAGACATTAATAAAGGAATTGTCTCTTGTCTTTTTTAACATTTTTGACACTTTTTTTGTGAAATGGTAGGGGTACATTTGTACCCCATTACCATTTCACATGGGGGGCGGGATCTGGGGGTCCCCTTGTTAAAGGGGGCTTCCAGATTCCGATAAGCCCCCGCCCGCATACCCCCACAACCACTGGGCAAGGGTTGTGGGGATGAGGCCCTTGTCCCCATCAACATGGGGACATCCTCCCCATGTTGAGGGCATGTGGCCTGGTATGGTTCAGGAGGTGGGGGTGCTCTCTCGTCCCCCCCTCTTTTCCTGTGGCCTGCCAGGTTGCGTACTCGGATAAGGGTGTGGTGTGGATTTTTAGGGGGACTCCCACGCCATTTTTTAAAAAATTTTGTAGCAGGGTTCCCCTTAACCACTTGACGACCGCCTCACGCCGATGTACGTCGGCAAAGTGGCACGGACAGGCAAAATCACGTACATGTACGTGATTTGCCTTCCGCGGGTGGGGGGTCCGATCGGACCCCCCCCGGTGCCCGAGGCGGTCGTCGTTTGTCCAGCGGCGATCGGTGATGAGGGGGAGACCATCCGTTCGTGGCCCCCCCCTCGCGATCGCCGCCGGCCAATGAAAACACTCCTTTGCTGCTGTATGCTAAACAGCAGCAAAGGAAGTGATGTCATCTCCCCTCGGGTCGGTATTTTCCGTTCCGGCCCGAGGAGAGACGACAAGTATGTGAGTGCACAAACACTACACACACAGTAGAACATGCCAGGCACACAAATTACCCCGATCCCCCCCCCGATCGCCCCCCGATCCCCCCCCAATCACCCCCCCCCCCTGTCACAAACTGACACCAGCAGTTTTTTTTTTTTTTTTTTTTTTTTTTTTTCTGATTACTGCATAGTGTCAGTTTGTGACAGTGACAGTGTTGGGACAGTGTATATTACCCCCCTTTAGGTCTAGGGTACCCCCCTAACCCCCCCTAATAAAGTTTTAACCCCTTGATCACCCCCTGTCACCAGTGTCGCTAAGCGATCATTTTTCTGATCGCTGTATTAGTGTCGCTGGTGACGCTAGTTAGTGAGGTAAATATTTAGGTTCGCCGTCAGCGTTTTATAGCGTCAGGGACCCCCATATACTACCGAATAAATGTTTTAACCCCTTGATTGCCCCCTAGTTAACCCTTTCACCACTGATCACCGTATAACCGATACGGGTGACGCTGGTTAGTTTGTTTATTTTTTATAGTGTCAGGGCACCCGCCGTTTATTACCGAATAAAGGTTTAGCCCCCCGATCGCCCGGCGGCGATATGCGTCGCCCCAGGCAGCGTCAAATTAGCGCCAGTACCGCTAACACCCACACACGCAGCATGCGCCTCCCTTAGTGGTATAGTATCTGAACGGATCAATATCTGATCCGATCAGATCTATACTAGCGTCCCCAGCAGTTTAGGGTTCCCAAAAACGCAGTGTTAGCGGGATCAGCCCAGATACCTGCTAGCACCTGCGTTTTGTGCCTCCGCCCAGCCCACCCAAGTGCAGTATCGATCGATCACTGTCACTTACAAGGCACTAAACGCATAACTGCAGCGTTCGCAGAGTCAGGCCTGATCCCTGCGATCGCTAACAGTTTTTTTGGTAGCGTTTTGGTGAACTGGCAAGCACCAGCCCCAGGCAGCGTCAGGTTAGCGCCAGTACCGCTAACACCCACGCACGCACCGTACACCTCCCTTAGTGGTATAGTATCTGAACGCATCAATATCTGATCCGATCAGATCTATACTAGCGTCCCCAGCAGTTTAGGGTTCCCAAAAACGCAGTGTTAGCGGAATCAGCCCAGATACCTGCTAGCACCTGCGTTTTGCCCCTCCGCCCGGCCCAGCCCAGCCCACCCAAGTGCAGTATCGATCGATCACTGACACTTACAAAACACTAAACGCATAACTGCAGCGTTCGCAGAGTCAGGCCTGATCCCTGCGATCGCTAACAGTTTTTTTTGTAGAGTTTTGGTGAACTGGCAAGCACCAGCCCCAGGCAGCGTCAGATTAGCGCCAGTACCGCTAACACCCACGCACGCACTGTACACCTCCCTTAGTGGTATAGTATCTGATCGCATCAATATCTGATCCGATTAGATCTATACTAGCGTCACCAGCAGTTTAGGGTTCCCAAAAACGCAGTGTTAGCGGGATCAGCCCAGATACCTGCTAGCACCTGCGTTTTGCCCCTCCGCCCAGGCGAGCCCAGCCCACCCAAGTGCAGTATCGATCGATCACTGTCACTTACAAAACACTAAACGCATAACTGCAGCGTTCGCAGAGTCAGGCCTGATCCCTGCGATCGCTAACAGTTTTTTTTGTAGCGTTTTGGTGAACTGGCAAGCACCAGCCCCAGGCAGCGTCAGATTAGCGCCAGTACCGCTAACACCCACGCACGCACTGTACACCTCCCTTAGTGGTATAG
The DNA here is from genome assembly GCA_037952925.1 of Lithobates clamitans. NCBI lineage: Eukaryota > Metazoa > Chordata > Amphibia > Anura > Ranidae > Lithobates > Lithobates clamitans. The sequence continues at coordinate 2,223,387 of JBBGZY010000379.1, read as the reverse complement.
TATCTGATCGCATCAATATCTGATCCGATTAGATCTATACTAGCGTCACCAGCAGTTTAGGGTTCCCAAAAACGCAGTGTTAGCGGGATCAGCCCAGATACCTGCTAGCACCTGCGTTTTGCCCCTCCGCCCGGCCCAGCCCACCCAAGTGCAGTATCGATCGATCACTGTCACTTACAAAACACTAAACGCATAACTGCAGCGTTCGCAGAGTCAGGCCTGATCCCTGCGATCGCTAACAGTTTTTTGGTAGTGTTTTGGTGAACTGGCAAGCGCCAGCGGCCTAGTACACCCCGGTCGTAGTCAAACCAGCACTACAGTAACACGTGGTGACGTGGCGAGTCCCATAAGTGCAGTTCAAGCTGGTGAGGTGGCAAGCACAAGTAGTGTCCCGCTGCCACCAAAAAGACAAACACAGGCCCGTCGTGCCCATAGTGCCCTTCCTGCTGCATTCGCCAATCCTAATTGGGAACCCACCGCTTCTGCAGCGCCCGTACTTCCCCCATTCACATCCCCAACCAAATGCAGTCGGCTGCATGAGAGGCATTTTTATGTCCTCCCGAGTACCCCTACCCAGCGAACCCCCCAAAAAAGATGTCGTGTCTGCAGCAAGCGCGGATATAGGCGTGACACCCGCTATTATTGTCCCTCCTGTCCTGACAATCCTGGTCTTTGCATTGGTGAATGTTTTGAACGCTACCATTCACTAGTTGAGTATTAGCGTAGGGTACAGCATTGCACAGACTAGGCACACTTTCACAGGGTCTCCCAAGATGCCATCGCATTTTGAGAGACCCGAACCTGGAACCGGTTACCGTTATAAAAGTTAGTTACAAAAAAAAGTGTAAAAAAAAAAAAAAAATATGAAATAAAAAAAAATAGTTGTTGTTTTATTGTTCTCTCTCTCTCTATTCTCTCTCTCTATTGTTCTGCTCTTTTTTACTGTATTCTATTCTGCAATGTTTTATTGTTATTGTTATTGTTATTGTTATTGATTGTTATTGTTATTGTTATTGTTATTGTTATTGTTATTGATTGTTATTGTTATTGTTATTGTTATTATGTTTTATCATGTTTGTTTTTCAGGTGTGTAATTATTTACACTTTACTGTGCTTTATTGTTAACCATTGTTAACCATTTTTTTGTCTTCAGGTACGCCATTCACGACTTTGAGTGGTTATACCAGAATGATGCCTGCAGGTTTAGGTATCATCTTGGTATCATTCTTTTCAGCCAGCGGTCGGCTTTCATGTAAAAGCAATCCTAGCGGCTAATTAGCCTCTAGACTGCTTTTACAAGCCGTGGGAGGGAATGCCCCCCCCCCCCCCCACCGTCTTCCGTGTTTTTCTCTGGCTCTCCTGTCTCAACAGGGAACCTGAGAATGCAGCCGGTGATTCAGCCAGCTGACCATAGAGCTGATCAGAGACCAGAGTGGCTCCAAACATCTCTATGGCCTAAGAAACCGGAAGCTACGAGTATTTCATGACTTAGATTTCGCCGGATGTAAATAGCGCCATTGGGAAATTGGGGAAGCATTTTATCACACCGATCTTGGTGTGGTCATTTGCTTTGAGGGCAGAGGAGAGATCTAGGGTCTAATAGACCACAATTTTTTCAAAAAAGAGTACCTGTCACTACCTATTGCTATCATAGGGGATATTTACATTCCCCGAGATAACAATAAAAATGATTAAAAAAAAAAATATGAAAGGAACAGTTTAAAAGTAAGATTAAAAAAGCAAAAAAATAATAAAGAAAAAAAAAAAAAAAAAAAAAACACCCCTGTCGCCCCCTGCTCTCGCGCTAAGGCGAACGCAAGCGGCGGTCTGTCGTCAAACGTAAACAGCAATTGCACCATGCATGTGAGGTATCACCGCGAAGGCCAGATCGAGTGCAGTAATTTTTCCAGTAGACCTCCTCTGTAAATCTAAAGTGGTAACCTGTAAAGGCTTTTGAAGGCTTTTAAACATGTATTTATTTTGTTGCTACTGCACGTTTGTGCGCAATTTTAAAGCATGTCATGTTTGGTATCCATGTACTCGGCCTGAGATCATCTTTTTTATTTCATCAAACATTTGGGCAATATAGCGTGTTTTAGTGCATTAAAATTAAAAAAAGTGTGTTTTTTCCCCAAAAAATGCGTTTGAAAAATCGCTGCGCAATTACTGTGTGAAAAAAAAAAATGAAACACCCACCATTTTAATCTGTAGGGCATTTGCTTTAAAAAAATATATAATGTTTGGGGGTTCAAGGTAATTTTTTTGCAAAAAAAAAAAACTTTTTCATGTAAACAATAAGTGTCAGAAAGGGCTTTGTCTTCAAGTGGTTAGAAGAGTGGGTGATGTGTGACATAAGCTTCTAAATGTTGTGCATAAAATGCCAGGACAGTTCAAAACCCCCCCAAATGACCCCATTTTGGAAAGTAGACACCCCAAGCTATTTGCTGAGAGGCATGTCGAGTCCATGGAATATTTTATATTGCGACACAAGTTGCGGGAAAGAGACAAATTTTTTTTTTTTTTTTTTTTTTGCACAAAGTTGTCACTAAATGATATATTGCTCAAACATGCCATGGAAATATATGAAATTACACCCCAAAATACATTCTGCTGCTTCTCCTGAGTACGGGGATACCACATGTGTGAGACTTTTTGGGAGCCTAGCCGCGTACGGGACCCCGAAAACCAAGCACCGCCTTCAGGCTTTCTAAGGGCGTGAATTTTTGATTTCACTCTTCACTGCCTATCACAGTTTCGGAGGCCATGGAATGCCCAGGTGGCACAAAACCCCCCCAAATGACCCCATTTTGGAAAGTAGACACCCCAAGCTATTTGCTGAGAGGTATAGTGAGTATTTTGCAGACCTCACTTTTTGTCACAAAGTTTTGAAAATTGAAAAAAGAAAAAAAAAAATGTTTTTTCTTGTCTTTCTTCATTTTCAAAAACAAATGAGAGCTGCAAAATACTCACCATGCCTCTCAGCAAATAGCTTGGGGTGTCTACTTTCCAAAATGGGGTCATTTGGGGGGGTTTTGTGCCACCTGGGCATTCCATGGCCTCCGAAACTGTGATAGGCAGTAAAGAGTGAAATCAAAAATTTTCACCCTTAGAAATCCTGAAGGCAGTGATTGGTTTTTGGGGTCCAGTACGCGGCTAGGCTCCCAAAAAGTCCCACACATGTGGTATCCCCATACTCAGGAGAAGCAGCTAAATGTATTTTCGGGTGCAATTCCACATATGCCCATGGCCTGTGTGAGCAATATATCATTTAGTGACAACTTTATGAAAAAAAAAAAAAAAAAAAAAAAAAGTGTCACTTTCCCGCAACTTGTGTCAAAATATAAAATATTCCATGGACTCAATATGCCTCTCAGCAAATAGCTTGGGGTGTCTACTTTCCAAAATGGGGTCATTTTGGGGGGTTTTGTGCCACCTGGGCATTCCATGGCCTCCGAAACTGTGATAGGCAGTGAAGAGTGAAAGCAAAAATTTACACCCTTAGAAATCCTGAAGGCGGTGATTGGTTTTCGGGGCCCCGTACGCGGCTAGGCTCCCAAAAAGTCCCACACATGTGGTATCCCCATACTCAGGAGAAGCAGCTAAATGTATTTTGGGGTGCAATTCCACATAGGCCCATGGCCTGTGTGAGCAATATATCATTTAGTGACGACTTTTTGTAAATATTTTTTTTTTTTTTTTTTTTTGTCATTTTTTAATCACTTGGGACAAAAAAATAAATATTCAATGGGTTCAACATGCCTCCCAGCAATTTCCTTGGGGTGTCTACTTTCCAAAATGGGGTCATTTGGGGGGGTTTTGTACTGCCCTGCCATTTTAGCACCTCAAGAAATGACATAGGCAGTCATAAACTAAAAGCTGTGTAAATTCCAGAAAATGTACCCTAGTTTGTAGACGCTATAACTTTTGCGCAAACCAATAAATATACGCTTATTGACATTTTTTTTATCAAAGACATGTGGCCGAATACATTTTGGCCTAAATGTATGACTAAAATTTAGTTTATTGGATTTTTTTTATAACAAAAAGTAGAAAATATCATTTTTTTTCAAAATTTTCGGTCTTTTTCCGTTTATAGCGCAAAAAATAAAAACCGCAGAGGTGATCAAATACCATCAAAAGAAAGCTCTATTTGTGGGAAGAAAAGGACGCAAATTTCGTTTGGGTACAGCATTGCATGACCGCGCAATTAGCAGTTAAAGCGACGCAGTGCCAAATTGGAAAAAGACCTCTGGTCCTTAGGCAGCATAATGGTCCGGGGCTCAAGTGGTTAATATCCATACCAGACCTGAAGGGCCTGGTATGGAATTTGGGGGGACCCCCCACACATTTTTTTTTAAATTTTGGTTCGGGGTTCCCCTCAATATTCATACCAGACCCAAAGGGTAATGCACTGTGGGGGAACCCCATGCCGTTTTTTTCAATTACATTTATGTGTATTGCAGAGACCCAACAATTCATTATAGCCACGAGTACTTTTAAATGACTTTTTTTTCCTTTAGAAATGTCATTTTGCTCTCGGACTGTTGTAAACACGGTAATCATGCGCCACTTTATAGGCATACTATAGACACCCCCCAAATACGAAATTTAAAGGAATATTTTACTTTTATTGTTTCACTTTAAGCATTATTAAAACCACTGCTCCCAAAAAAACGGAAATAAGATATACCTGTGCTCAGTTTGCTTGAAAGGGTAAAGCAGTGTGTAGAGAGTTCATCCAGAATTTTTTGTCGCACGGTATTTGCACAGCGGTTTTTCAAACACAATTTTTTGGGAAAAAATACACTTTTTTGAATTTTTCTAGAAAAAAAACACTACACTACATTTTTTAGCAAAATATAAAAGATGATGTTATGTGGAGTAAAGAGCTATCAAACATGTCATGCTTTAAATTTGTGCATGCCCGTGCAACGGCGACAAATTACATTCATTTTACTATCCATAGGCGGTGCTTTAAAAGCCTTTACAGGTTACGTGCGTTTACCTTTGCGCACAAGCACAGGGGGACAGGGGTACTTTATTTTTTCGATTATTATTTATTTATTTTTATTTTTACACTGTTCCTTTAATTTTTTTATCACATATAAATATCCCTTGTAACAGGAATAGGCTTGTTGCAGGTACTCTTTATGGAGAGATCTGGGGTCTATAAGACCAGATCCCTCCTCTGTCCTTAAAAGCATCTGATCAGACCAAGATCGGTGTTATCAAATGTTTTTTTTTTAAATGGCGCCATTCACATCCAAGTAACCCAGAAGTATCATCACATTGGGTTACTACAGTGCCTTGAAAAAGTATTCATACCCCTTGAAATTTTCCATATTTTGTCATGTTACAACCAAAAACGTAAATGTATTTTATTGGGATTTTATGTGATAGACCAACACAAAGTGGCACATAATTGTGAAGTGGAAGGAAAATGATAAATGGTTTTCAAATTTTTTACAAATAAATATCTGAAAAGTGTAGCATGCATTTGTATTCAGCCCCCTTTACTCTGATATCCCTAACTAAAATCTAGTGGAACCAATTGCCTTCAGAAGTCACCTAATTAGTAAATAGAGTCCATCTGTGTGTAATTTAATCTCAGTATAAATACAACTGTTCTGTGCAGCCCTCAGGGGTTTGTTGGAGAACCTTAGTGATCAAACAGCATCATGAAGGCCAAGTAACACACCAGACAGGTCAAGAATAAAGTTGTGGAGTCGTTCTGCAAGTGCGGTGAGGCCATGTGGGCCAGGTGCTCAGTAGCGGTGCTGCAAGCCAGGTGCTCACTAGCGGTGCTGCAAGTGAGTAAGCCAGGAGGCTGAATGTTAAATTATACAGTCATGGTGGAAACCCTGCAAGGGAAATTTCTGTTATTTTCTTTGAACTTTGTTTCCTTTAAATAAAAGTGGGCTGCCATGCCCTTAAAATGCAGTCTGGACTGACGCATATTCCTAAAATCGCATGCACCACTTGAGTTGAATCACCCCGATATCTTACAATGCACATGAACTTTAATGACATCCCAGTCTTAGTCCGTAGGGTTCCATATTGAGTTGACCCACCCCCCCTTTGCAGTTATAACCGCTTCAACTCTTCTGGAAAGGCTATCCACAAGGTTTAGGAGTGTGTCTATGGGAATTTTTGACCATTCTTCCAGAAGCGCATTTGTGAGGTCAGGCACTGATGTTAAGGAGAAGGCCTGCCTTGCAGTCTGCGCTCTAATTCATCCCAAAGGTGTTCTATGGGGTTGAGGTCAGAATTCTGTGCAGGCCAGTCAAGTTCTTCCACCCCAAACTCGCTCATCCATGTCTTTAAGGACCTTGCTTTGTGCACCGGGTCCAAATCATTTGGTGGAGGAGAGATTATGGTGTGGGGTTGTTTTTCAGCGGTTGGGCTTGGCCCCTTAGTTCCAGTGAAGAGAATTCTTAAGGTGTCAGCATACCAAGACAATTTTGGACAATTTCATGCTCCCAACTTTGTGGGAACAGTTTGGGGGTGGCCTCTTACTGTTACAACATGACTGCACACCAGTGCACAAAGCAAGGACCATAAAGACATGGATGAGCGAGTTTGGGGTGAAGGAACTTGACTGGCCTCCACAGAGTCCTGAACTCAACCCCATAGAACACCTTTGGGATGAATTAGAGCGGAGACTGCAAGACAGGCCTTCTCGTCCAACATCAGTACCTGACCTCACAAATGCGCTTCTGGAAAAATGGTCAAACATTCCCATAGACACACTCCTAAACCTTGTGGGCAGCCTTCCCAAAAGAGTTAAAGCTGTTATAGCTGCAAAGGGTGGGCCAACTCAATATTGAACCCTAAGACTGGGATGCCATTATAGTTCATATGGGTGTAAAGCTAGCCATCCCAATACTTTTGACAATAAAGTGTATAAACAGATGAACAGAATCCACATTTTAATAATGCCCATGAGGCAGACCTCCAGTGTAGGTTATTTAGAAGGACCTATGGTCATGTCCAGAATATGTGGAATGTATTGGCTGTTTTTCATGGCATATTGGACATTCTGTATGGGGCATACGTCCCATGTATCACAGTTTTTCAAGGGTGTAGTGCCATTGATGTATGAATTTAAAATGCACAATTTTGTTTTTCCGCAGTGCTTACAGTATAACATTAACAAACCCATATATCATGTAACTTCTTCCCACACCTCCTTCGTGAAATTTGGGATAAATTTTAGCCAGTTATAGTGATATGATGTAAATGGATTTGCACCTTTGGTTTGTTTACAATTATAGAGTGTCGTAGTCAGCTTGGTTTTACTAGTAGTTCCAATGACGTAGAGGAGAGACCTAATGCAGGGGAACCAAACGGAGCTTTAATAGTATGTTGTAGTAGGAGATATTTAAATAATGATCGGTCACTAATTTGTGTATCTTATAAAAAAGATAGAAATAATCCACCCACAAATAATTGAGGAAGGTACACAATACCTTGGCTGCAGCACCAAGTGGAGTCAGGGTTCCTTCTGTCCCTAAAAACTTTAAAGGATATTGACAAGATATAAAAAAAAGAAAGCCAGAGGAAATCTCTCAAATAGAGACACAAGAAGCAGCTGAACTTTCTTTTGGGGGGAAAAGTTTAAACCTCTCAGTCAGCGGTGTTGCTAAGTCTACAAAAGATCTTGGGCTAGAGCCCATAGCAGCGAAGTAAAGACAGTCATACGCTTGGATGGGCATACACATGTATGCCCGTATCTATCTATCTATCTATCTATCTATCTATCTATCTATCTATCTATCTATCTATCTATCTATCTATCTATCTATCTACACACACACACACACAGGACAGAAGTTGCAGACATGGTACAGATGTCAGAGGCTGCGGACATGGTACAGATGTCAGAGGCTGTGGAGGGGTCTTACCAGGCTGTGATAAGAGGTGCCTGTAGAGACCTCACAAAGTGCCACTGTTGCCTTTCATTTAAAAATGGGGCCACCCAGTGCCATTATGTCACTGTGCATGCGCCTGCCTGTCCAAAAATGACCGAACATGTATGGGATTGCCCGAGCGACAGCAGCGCATGCACAGATCACACTCCTTCCCCCTCATCATACCATACAGGGTTAATGTTCCTTTATGGTATGTGATGAGGCACCAAATCCTTTGCTGTTAAAGTGGGGTTCCACCCAAAAAAAAAAACTACATGAAAAATCCTAAAAAAATATACAAAAAAACATTTGGATATTTTTTTTTTTTTTACTCACCTCTAAATGCCTGTTGCTAGGGGGTCCCTCGTAGTCTGCCTCTTCCAGTGCCTGGGCTGGTGACATCACTTCCCCCTCAGCACAGGAAGGGCTCAGCTCTGCTCCCTCCCTCCTGTCAATAATCTGGGACCCATTACAGGTCCCAGGTGACTGAGCGGCCAATCACGGCGCTCGGCGCCGCTCGCGCATGCACAGTGGGTGCCAGGCTGGGAAGCCATAGCCCGGCTCCCACAGTTGCAATGCCGGCGCCACCGAACGGAGAGGGAGACAAGCGGGGCTTCGATCCCCCGCATCGCTGGACAGGTAAGTGTCCAATTAAAAGTCAGCAGCTGCAGTATTTGTAGCTGCTGACTTTTAATTTTTTTTTTTTTTTTTTGACTGGAACTCCTCAAATTTCCTGAATATGTTAGAAATATACTGGGACTTTTCAGGTGCTACAGAGATATATTCCACACACACATATATTAAAAAGAATGATTTTGTGAAAATGCATTTACTGTATGTAGTACCTAAAAAGTCCCAGTATATTCCTAACATATATAAGAATTTTACTTTCACTTTCACCATACCTGTTCTGCCGAGGTACAGGACAAGTTTACAGCACACATTTATACAGTGTAGAAGGCAGAACAATTGTGACTCAAAGGAGAAGAATGCAGTCTGACATCCGTCCTGTGACTGCTTTATGGGTAGCAATGATTACTACTGTGTTGTCCTGTTTGCTCTGTCCCCCCCCCCCCCCCGGGAGGGGGAGGGAGGCTCGGTGCTGACAGGAACACAAGTCACACAGAAACACAGGTAGAGATGGAGTTTCTCCTTTCTGGACATTCCTCTATGCTCACAACCCACTCCTCCCTTGTCCATGGACAGGAGGGGTGTCTCAACTTAGCAGTGACAATGTCCAGGCTCCTAAGATGACACTCTCCTCCTCCCTCGCTCACTCAGCCCTGTGTCCAATCTGCGCTAGATGTCAGTGCTGACATTTCCCATCCTTCCTCCAGCTAGCTCCTCTCCTGCTCAGGCCACAAATTCAGCTCCTCTAGAGCCAATGAGAGAGGAGGGGTGTGGATTGAAGGCGAAAGCCCTCCTTCCAAGCAATTAGCGAATAGCGAGCGATAGAAATCTTTTATCTACACACAGCCACAGCGCCGCTGCACCCAATAAGAGACTCGGGGCTATGGGCCCTAGATTCGGAGCTACAGCCCCAGTAGCCACCCCCTAGGGACGCCACTGCTCTCTGTTTATTAAAACTTTCTGTGTCTGGGTCAATATTTTTTACTCACATTAAGCATTGTCGTTGACACAGGAAGGTAGAGGTACAGAGGTTTTTTTCAACCCTTCTCTATTCTATCAAAACTAAAATGTTTTTTACTGGAATTGCACTTTGAGCACCATCTATTTCACAGAGGACAATGGAATCCACTACATCAGTTTACTGTGCAACCAACAGTATGTGTTTTGTAAGTCACCTTACACATACAAAGAATGATTTTTTTTTCTCAGCATTACAATCTAGCTGGCTGTGTAAATCAACAAAACATTAATGGTTGGTAAGACCTGAGGACAGGTTTGGGAAAAACTGGGTTAGGAAAACATATATAGGTATTGTACTACTGGATTACCATCCTGCTGTTCATGACAAGCTGAATGACTTCAATAAACTGCTATAAAAAATGAAACGATAGGTCCAATGATCCAGGAATAGCAGCACACGGATAAATTATGCTTGGTGACTTACCTCCAGCATACATGACCGCCAGCATTATGGAGGATATCCATGCAATTTCACTGTATGAGGTGTGGAATATCTCCTGGATTTCTTTGAAGAATACTGTAATGGCTTTAGGAAATGCATATGAAAATCCAATTGAAATAAATGAAGCAAAGACAACAACCCACCCCCAACCCCCATCTGGAGGGGTGTGAGAGAGCGTCACTGGCACATCAGGCATCTTTTCCGGGGATTTATTGTCTGAAAAACACAATATTACAGAGGCACTTTTGAAAATGCATTTTGATTTTAGGACAGGTACACACAATTTAGAGAACAGCAACAAACAATTTTGTATATTATAAGCCTGACACATCTGATCATCAATGGTCAGAAATGATCAGACATTTGACAATTGCTGTCTTATCAACTAACTGATCTCATACACTGTCTTTTAATTTCATTTTCATAGCTATGATAAATAACAGACCCCTGTGGTTGCTTACATTCTCATTTACAGCTGGCTCTGACTTGTTATGCACTCTCAAAAGTTGGAGGATAGAGGTTGATTTAATAAAGGCTGTTCACTTTGCAAGGATATTTTCCATTAGCTTACTGAATGAGGTGAAGCTCTGCTGGCTTCCATCATTCAATCATGTGAAAGCAAAAACACTTGTTTCCTGCATGTGATTGGGTATTCTTTGCAAAGTGAATTTTCAATACATTTTCTAAGCTATAAGAAACTTCCCCTGAGAAGTTAACAGCCTCTATGCCTTTAATAAATCCACCCTAGTGAGGTCAGGCTCACAGGGTAGATATTTCCAGACTTTACATGAATTCTAGCATTCCAGTTGAAATGTCAGGCTGGGACAATGTACAACAAGTAAAGATAAACAAGAGGGAATATAAATCTTCAAAGGTAAGATTACACAATTTTCTATTCTGTCCAAAGTATCCAGACTACAATGCAATATAATGAAAATCTTGAATAATCCTAAACATGACTGATTGTCTTTAAAGTGGACCACCAACAAATACATCTCCACCATTGTATTCCTCCGGACTCCACAATTTAACAAAAAGACAAAGTTTTATAAGTTCCTTTAGGTTTTCTTTTTTTGTTTATTTCCAATACAGCTCATCCCATACATCCATTCCCACACAGGCAAGAATGATATGAAATCCTGTTTCTGCAGCCCACATCACATATCCCAGGAGGCATCAGCTAACAGACAGCGCTAGAGGAGGATGGATCTGGAGCCACATTATCAGGGGGTAGCAGCAAGAACCAGGAAAACACAGCAGGCTCCTGGCGACCTAAGAAAGGAAGATGGCAGCACGGGACTGGGTGTGCAACAGTTAAGTGGCAGATCACAACAGAACAACACGGGATTCATTGCACATGTTAGTATGTTTATTAACGATAACCCATCAAAAAGGTCAGAGAGAACTGAAAGAAAAAAAAAAAACACAATGTGGAGAGCTCTTCCGTAAAGTGCGATACAGTGGGTATCTATCCTGGATTGGTGTTATTTAAGCACAGCCTGTAAGAGGCATTAACAACTGACATCATATAACATTTTCATAGAACATTTTCTTTTATGAATATTTATTTCATATTGTTTGGTTATCCCGACATAAACTGATATCTTTATAGCATCTTTATAGCATCACATAAGACAAGTGAAAGTTAATAAAAAGTTAAAGAAGACTTTGTAACACGTAAAAGCTGTTTAAACACAAGAAGCCTGTCATTTAAAAAAATTACCTTTATAGTGTGACAAGACTGAAATGTGAAAAAGAAGCAAATATTAAATTATTGGGGCATTGAGTTACATAAGACAAAGCCAATTTCTAAGATGTATTACACTGCTCAAAATACACACCTTAAAAGATTAAAGAACTAAAACCTAATGTCCTATGGCATTTACACTTCCACCCTGGTAGTGCACTCTGTCCTCTCTAACAGGCTTTTGTAAAGCGTTAGAGATAGGCTTGGCTGGAGACCTTTAGGTAAATAGAAAACAGGCGATGAGCTTTACATTTTCCATGTTCTGTATGAAAAATAAATAGAATGAAGGGTGTAAAGTACAATTTGTGATAATTCAACTGCAAACTAAAAAGGTAGTAAAAGTAAACATTATGATCACCTAAGTTCCTTATGGTGAAAGCTGTACTGCTAGCAATGCAATATCACTCATTTAAAGTAGGATCACCGTGGTAACTACAACAATTTATTTCTATCATGAGTTCAGTTGAAAATACTTTCTAGTATCTTGGGAAATTTATTGTGATCAATCTACAATTGTTACCTTTTCAAGAAGCATTAGGTCCTTCACTGAAAATGTGCTGAACACAACATTCCTTTAGGTTGGAGCACAGGTCACTGCAGGCATTGTGGTATAGGCCGACCTTCAGTTGTATAGAAACATGCTGTATGTCCCTTCACATAAAGTCACCTTAACACCACATCCTAGTCAGAGAAACATTTGCAATAATTGTATCAAATTAGATTTGTATGGTGTCACACCATTCACCACAGAAGACGTGTTTACCAAAAATAATGTATAAAATCATTTTAATGTATTTACAAATAATGGGATACATACTGTAATATACTTTTTATGTATTTACAAATAATGGGATGTTGTATTCAGGGGTAGTACATGGCATAATATTACCATTTATCCTTCAAATTTGGTAAGATTATTATGACATTCATATCATTTAAACGTTTTCCCTGCAGATTATGTATATTTTTTTTATTGCAAGGGAGTTATGTGTTTCGCAGATCTTTTTAGCTTCTTCAGACCCCAATACTCAGAATTCGGTAAGTATTTTACTTTTTTTTTGTTACATGTTTCACAGATCTTTTTTACCTTCTCAGACTGTAGGATTAGCATATAAGGCATTGTTGCAAATTTTCACCTAGGCCTATATGGGCTAGGTTAGCCTGAATGAAGCCCCAGATAACATTATCAATAACATTATCAAAAGCTTTTTATCTGCAGCTGTGGATACTAGAATAAGAGCCCTTGCACACTGGGGCGGGGGGCGGCGTCGGCGGTAAAACGCCGCTATTATTAGCGGCGTTTTACCGTCGGTATGCGGCCACTAGCGGGGCGGTTTTACCCCCCGCTAGCGGCCGAGAAAGGGTTAAATACCGCCGCAAAGCGCCTCTGCAGAGGCGCATTGCCGGCGGTATAGCCACGCCGTCCCATTGATTTCAATGGGCAGGAGCGGTAAAGGAGCGGTATACACACCGCTCCTTCACCGCTCCGAAGATGCTGCTGGCAGGACTTTTTTTACCGTCCTGCCAGCGCATCGCTCCAGTATGCAAGCCCTCGGGGCTTTCACACTGGGATGACAGCAGCGGCACTTTGGGGGCAGTTTGCAGGCGCTATTATTAGCGCAATAGCGCCTGCAAACCGCCCCAGTGTGCAAGGGCTCTTAAGGGTATGTGCTTGGTCTGTGCTAGATTAATCACATTGAGGGCATATTGGGGTTGATTTAATAAAACTGGAGAGTGCAAAATTTGGTGCAACTGTGCATGGTAGCCAATCAGCATTTAACTTCAGCTTGTTTGACAAAAATAAAAAATAAACTGGAAGCTGATTCTATCTGATTTTGGTTTCTTTGCAGAGTAGCGCCAGATTTTGCACTCTTCAGTTTTAATAAATCAACCCCAGTGGTTATTGTGCCTGGCCTCTCGTTCCAGCACAAAGCCAGACTGGTTCTGGTGGATAAGTGTCGGAATGTGGGATAATATTCTGGAGCTCAGAATTTTGGTAAAAATCTTTGAATCTACATTCAAGAGGGATATTGGGCCATAGGTAGGAAAGAGTTGGGGATCTTTGAGCATTACAGTAATATGTGCCTGTAAAGTATCACTGGGAAGTGGATGACCCTGTAGGATAGAATTGTACGCTTCCAAAAATCTGTCTGCTAGTATCTCTTGAAAGGTTTTGTAATAGGTCAGTGTGTAGCCAGCAGGTCCTGGAGCTTTCCCAGGTTTCATGTTTTTAATAGCCTGATTAGTTTCAACTACCAAAATTGTTTTTTCAAGGTCTTTTACTGCTTCTTCAGTTAGGACAGGCATGTCTGATTCTTTGAGATACTGTGTTAAAAGTAGGGATGAGCCGAACACCCCCCGGTTCGGTTCACATCAGAACATACCGAACAGGCAAAAAGTTCGGCAGAACACACGAACACCGTTAAAGTCTATGGGACACGAACATGAATAATCAAACGTGCTCATTTTAAAGGCTTATATGCAATTGTCATAAAAAGTGTTTGGGGACCCGGGTCCTGCCCCAGGGTACATGTATCAATGCAATTTTTTTTTTTTAAACGCCAGTTTTTTCGGGAGCAGTGATTTTTTAATGCTTAAAGTGAAACAATAAAAATAAAATATTCCTTTAAATGTCATGCCTGGGGGGTGTCTATAGTATGCCTGTAAAGTGGTGCATTTTCCCCGTGTTTAGAACAGTACCACAGCAAAATTAAATTTCTAAAAGGAAGAATTGTCATTCAAAACAGATTGCGGCTGTAATGAATTGTGGGGTCTCGGCAATATAGGTAAAACTCATTGAAAAAAGAGCATGGGATCCCCCCCAGTCCATTACCAGGCCCTTTGGGTCTGGTATGAATATTAAGTGGAACCCTGAAAAACATGTAAAAAAAAGGGCGTAGGGGCCCCCCAAAATCCATACCAGACCCTTATCCGAGCACGCAACCTGGCAGGCCGCAGGAAAAGAGGGGGGGCGAGAGAGTGCCCCCCCTCCTGAACCGTACCAGGCCACATGCCCTCAACATGGGGAGGGTGCTTTGGGGTACAAGGGCCTCATCCCCACAACTCTTGCCTGGTGGTTGTGGAGGTCTGCGGGCAGGGGGCTTATCGGAATCGGGAGGCCCCTTTAACAACGGGACCCCCTGATCCCGGCCTCCCCCCTGTGTGAAATTGTAACGGGGTACAAATGTACCCCTAATATTTAACAAAAAAAGTGTCAAAATGTTAAAAACGACAGGACACAGCTTGGGGACAAGTCTTTTATTAAAAAATAAAAATGTCCCACGATGTCCATTCATCTTCTTCTTCACGCCGCGACGGAATGAAAAAGAAATAAAAATCCTCCACCGATCCTCCTCTATGGGAGGCTCCCACCATGTGACACTTCTTCGCTGATGACAGTTTTTATATAACTGAGGGCGGGGCCACCCGCTGATGTACCTGGGTGACCCTGCCCCCTCTGACGACAACGGGAATTTCCCACGGCTTCCCCGCAGCGTCAGAGGGGGCGGGGCCACCCGGGTGATCCTGCTCTCAGTTATGTATGAACTGTCATCAGCGAAGAAGCGTCACACGGTGGGAGCTTCCCATAGAGTAGGATTGGTGCTGGATTTTTTTTTACTTTTTCGGTCCATCGCAGCGTGAAGAAGAAGATAAATAGAGATCGTGGGATATTTTTATTTTTTAATAAAGGACTTGTCCCCAAGCTGGTGTCTTGTCATTTTTAACATTTTGACACATTGTACATTTGTACCCCGTTACCATTTCACACAGGGGGAGGCCAGGATCTGGAGTCCCCTTGTTAAAAGGGGCTTCCAGATTCCAATAAGGCCCCCTGCCCGCAGACCCCCACAACCACCAGGCAAGGCTTGTGGGGATGAGGTCCTTGTCCCCATCCACATGGGGACAAGGTGCTTTGGGGGCATGTGGCCTGGTACGGTTCAGGAGGGGGGCGCTCTCTCATCCCCTCTCTTTTCCTGCAGCCTGCCAGGTTGCTTGCTCGGATAAGGGTCTGGTATGGATTTTGGGGGGACCCCTACGCCATCTTGGCGCAGGGTTCCCCTTAATTTCCATATCACACCCAAAAGGATGTAAGAAGGCCAAACTGATCATGCCCTTTGAACAAACCTCCACATTTTTTCTGGGAAAACACTTCAGATAACAGTCCTTTCCCATAAGAATATGCCAGTGCATGTAAGTAAATATACACGTGGGAAAGGACTGTAATCCATCTATACAGCTGGCAGCCAAAAGGGGCCCTTGGACATACAGAGAAGTGTTGACTTTCTGTGGTGGATAGTATGTAGGACTTAGAATGGCAATTACTGTAACAAATATTAAAAGGGATGCAAATATACCCATGTGTTGTTTGGGCGTTATAACTATGTAAGATTGTCATGCAACTGTTATGTACACCCTGGGTGTCATTAGGTCAGCTGACATAATTTCCCAGTATATATAGAGTTTTTGGTGGAACAGCACAACCTATAAGTCTGTAAATATACTTAAGGGGTGTGATTTGTTGGCCTTATTACATCCCCTGCAGTCCCTCCCAGGTGTCTTGAGATAGCCACATAGAGTACTGCAAATGTACACTAAATGATAAAAAAAATGTAATATTTATTTCCATACAGTCTGAGAAAGTAGTAATGATCTGTGAAACATGTAACTGTCTTGCACAAAAAAAAACATATAATCTGCAGGAAAAAGTCTGTTTGACATGAATGTCATAATGATCTTACCAAATTTTAAAAGAGAAGTATGGGATTTGGAAAAAAAACATTTCCCCTAGGTGGGTGCAACAATGATCCGATGCTATATCTGTCCCTGGCTGGCTCTGCAGTGAGAACTGAGAAATCAAAGTTCGCTGGTTGCTCAGTTCCCCCCCTCTGCTCTGGAGCTATTGGCTGTGGAGGGGTGGTAGGGGCTGGCCCAGGCTCTCAGTGGCTTCTCGAGAGGCTGAGTCAGGTGCCAATCCAGGCTTCTAGGTGGATCCCAACCATATCAGAGCCTGGCCTGCTGTTGGCTGAAAACTGATCACAGGAGTGCAGAACAAACTTTACTCCTGTTATCTATAGGAGAAGTAAAGCCAAACTAGCTTTGGCTATACTTCTCCTCTAAGGGGTAAATGGTAAATATATGGGAATATTATGCCTATGCATATGGTTTTGGTACTATTCTTAAATACTGTTAAATACAATACTCTATTCTTTTTGTTTGTTTTATTAATTGTCTATACAATATTATGGATTTGTAAATAGATAATGATTTTTTTATATATATTTTTGAAAAACGCCTTTTCCTTGGTGAATGGTGTGACACCTTAAAAGTCTCTTTGATACAATTATTGAAGCCATTTATGGGCGGGTCCTCTCCATCAACAACAACCTTGTTGCATTGTGTTCCTTTTCTTTCTATAGCCCAACAACCCAGGCTTGTTTGTATATATACAATGCGCCCTGTAAATAAATTGTTATATTTTTAAAATAATATATTGTTCTTTTTAAATAACTAATAAGTTTATACAAGATTTTACATATAATGAAACATCATATTATCACACTGATTTTAAATTGGCAGGCAGGAATAACTCACGATTTTATCAGTTGTAGCTCTGTTAGAGAGAAAAATCATTATTTGATGGACTGATCTACAAATTGTATCCATCTATGGCTAACCTTGAAGTAAACCCATGACTAGGCTGAATAAACAGTATAGTATAGTATAGTACAGGCATACCCCACTTTTAAGTACACAATAGGGTTTATTTACTAAAGCTGGAAAGTGCAAAATCAGGCTCCCTTCCGCATAGAAACCAATGAGCTTCTAACCCCAGATTGTTCAATCAAACTTTGGTAATAAAATCTGGAAGCTCATTGGTTTTTTGCAGAAGTGAGCCTGATTTTGCACTTTCCAGCTTTAGTAAATAAACCTTATTGTGTACTTAAAAGTGGGGTATGCCTGTATAGTATAGTATAGTATAGTATAGTATAGTATAGTATAGTATAGTATAGTATAGTATATCACAGCAAGCACCTCATACTGCTAGAACATAATGCCACTTCAATTCTGAGTTTAATCACAGATGGTGCCCCACATATTTAGTTAGTTCACCCCGTATGCCACAGTACAATGTCTGGAGTCTGAGAAAATGATTATCAAGCCTAAACATTGTCATATAGGAATAATACTCACTTTATGCCACTGTTGCCCCTAAGAAAGAATTGCAGAGGTTGTTCATGAGGCTCTATGCACACTTTGAATGGATCAGTACTGAAATTGGCAGTGTGTTCTGCCATAATATGGTGCCTGCTTTTGCTTGTTCAGCCTAACAATAGATGAGAAGACCAGTTTCCCAACTAATTATATACTGTACATACACCTAGAGCTACAAGGATCAATGGTTATTACTGCCTGCAGAAAAACAAAAACTCAGCATTATATTTTTTTTAAACTTCCATATACAAATTACACTTGTCAAGCCAATACAGTGGTGATTTGCTATCCAACAAATAGTGTATACAAAGGGAATTGTCACAGCTCTGGAGTATCAAAGCCTTTAAATTCCATACATACCGAAGCAACAAACAAGTACATCCTTGTATATGCACAATCAGAAAAATCAAACAGGAAGAAAAAACCTACATTAAACAAGTAACAAAAAAGAAAAAAACAGAGTAAGCAATCAGACAAGAGAATACTGCTGTATGTTAGTAGACTGAGTGTGTCCACCCAGGCGCCCAGCACCAAAATTCATAATAACACTCTGACTTCCAGCCCAAACAGGGGTAGTAGCAAGAACAGAGGGGAGGGTTTGACTTAAACCAGACGGTAACTAGGGTATAGGGTCAGAGACTAAATGTAGAAGAGAGTCACTGGTGTCTTGTGTGTTCAGCTAGGGTCCCCAGTGTCTAGTAAACTTCCCTGGACACCTTCTCTCCTCATAAGTTAGCTTATAAAGTGGGAGGTTCTGGTTAATTAAACATTTCCACAAAGCAATGTGCAGGGGGTCAGAACATCCACTATAACAGTGGTCATCAACCCTGTCCTCGGGGCCCACTAACAGGCCAGGTTTGCAAGATAACTGAAATACATCACAGGTGATATAATTTGAAGCTCAGTGATTGCAGTCTGCATCTCCCCAAGGTAATACATATAACCTGGCCCGTTAGTGGGTCCTGAGGACAGGGTTGATGGCCACTGCACTATAATGCAATGGGCTTCCTGGCATAATAGAATAGTATCCATAAGAAATGTTTAGCTTTAGCAGTCAGTTCAATACAATCAAATGCAAAGAGAAGACACCACGTAGGGCTACAGACATTGGGGAGAGCAAAATAAACTTTCCCAGACACCCTCTCGCCTCATAGGTTAGCTTATAAAGTGGGAGGTTCTGGTTGATTAAACATTTCCACAATGTGCAGGGGGTCAGAACGTATCCAGTATGATGCAATGGTCTTCCTGGCATAATAGAGCAGTATCCATTAGAATCCTTTAGCTTTAGCAGTCAGTTCAACATAATCAAATATCCTCCGAGAAACACCCCTTAGGGCTACAGACATTGAGGAAATCGAAATTAATTGAAATTAATGCAGTATCCTCAAACCAAAACAGTCTGACCTTAATGCACGGCCATATGCATTAGTCCCCTTGTTCTGACTCACATTTATGGGATGTGTGGGTGACGTGTTTGCACATAAGAAATGAAGGTAGGTGTATAATACGTTCTGTGTAAGTATCTTAATTCTATGAGTTTGTCCCTAGCAGAGATTAGAGTATCGGGATAAGAGGCATACACCTCCTCCCAGTCATCTGCAGAGAGGCCTGGGATATCAACCAGACACCTGTATCGGGATAAGAGGCATACACCTCCTCCCAGTCATCTGCAGAGAGGTCCGGGATATCAACCAGACACCTGTCTCGTATTTTAGTTAGCTGGGTGTAAGGTCTCTCTAGTAGTAAGGAGTAGTAAGCAGAAGTATTTAATAGGGATATATTGTAGACATACTTGTCAGTGACAGAGTGGCAAAACATACCTAAGATCATAGGCGTGCGCAAGGAGTGTGCCAGGTGTGCCTGGGCACACCCTAATCCTGAAGTTGGCAACCTGTTAATGGTGGGCAGGTGACAGGTAAACCACAACCTTTCCTTGCCGACCCTCAGAACCTGGACAGGAGAAGTGGCGTGGGTGGAATTTAGTGGAATCGATCTGTATTTTCCTCCTGCAGCAGCTGAAAGTAGGCTTCTCCTCTCCCCTTTGTCAACATTCAGCTGCCACAGGAGGAAAATATATGGGATTGGTACTAATATATGCCATCCCCGCCACCCCTCATTTCCCTGATCCTCTTCCTTCTGTTGCCTGGGTCTCCCATGTGCTCCCTTGCTCCCCTTTAATCCTATTGTTTCAGGATGGAGAGCGGGGAAGAGGCCGGTAAATATGTCAAACGTATATGTGTTGGAGCTTTGCGGTGCACACCCTAATGCAATAGGCTGCGCACACCTATGCCTAAGATCTATGGGCACCTTTAGTCTGGCATATCTTTATACATAAATTAAATATTACATTCTGGTTGCTGTTTCCAATGAAATGTATCATTTAGTATATCACAGTTGCATTTGCATTCAACTTTAATTGTAAAAAAATGACTGAGCATAGCACAGTGGCTGTACAGAATCCTTAAAAGCAACAACATATATGGAGTGGAAACAGACTTTTAAAGAGAACAGTGAATCAAGAAAAAGTGTCACCTTCTCTATTTTTATCTACACATCAGCTGACATGTCTAATTTGTCCAAGTACAAAGCATGTGACTTACGCTTGTACATTCAGTGATACTGGCTGCTGCTCTTGGAAGGTTTTGTTGAAATAACAATGCTATGTAAAATATGCAGTTAAAGACCCACATGTCACTTAGAACGTTGACAGTAGAAGCTAGATCTGGTATATTGTGATTAATTACCAAGGGAGTAGAGGTTTTTCATTTAACAAATGTGTAATTTCACTTTGCAAAATGAATGTTAGCAAATAAGATGAAGCTGTATTCACTTTGAAAACCCAATTGTGTGTTAGAAAAACAAATTTTGTTTTTTTTCTTCCCTTGCACATGATTTGGTATTCAAAGCGAACAGAGCTTCATCTTATTTAGCAACATATACTTTGAAAAGTGAACTTTTATAGGTGAACAACCTCTATCCCACTAGAAGCATATAGAAGGGGAAAAAGAAAAAAAATACATTAGCAGCTAGTATGAACGAATTCGCCATAAATACACTATATTATCAAAAGTATCAGGACGCCTGCCGTTACACGCACATGAACTTTAATGGCATCTCAGTCTTAGTCCGTAGGGTTCAATATTAGGTTGGCCCACCCTGGGCAGCTATAACAGCTTCAACTTTTCTGGGAACGCTGTCCACAATGTTTAGGATTGTGTCTATGGGAATGTTTGACCATTCTTCCAGAAACGCATTTGTGAGGTCAGACACTAATGTTGGAGAGAAGGCCTGGCTTGCAGTCTGCATTCTAATTCATCCCAAAGGTATTCTATCGGGTTGAGGTCAGGACTCTGTGCAGGCCAGTCAAATTCCTGCACCAAAAATCACTCATGCATGACTTTATGGACCTTGCTTTGTGCACTGGTGCGCAGTCATGTTGGAACAGGAAGGGCATCCCCAAACTTTTCTCACAAAGTTGGGAGCATGAAATTGTCCAAAATTGTCTTGGTATGCTGACACCTTAAGAGTTCCCTTCACTGGAACTAAGGGGCCAAGCCCAACCCCTGAAAAACAACCCCACACCATAATCCCTCCTCCACCAAATGATTTAGACCAGTGCACAAAGCAAGGTCCTTAAAGACATGTGGATGAAACCTTGTGAGCTGCCAAAACTATAAGCTACCATGGACTAAAAACTATGAACAGCTGCCTGCACTTCCCACACTTCCCCACAATGTGAAAAAAACTATATTATGTATATATACTGTGCCGCGCTACTACTGACCATCAATTAATAAAACCTGTGCTATAAAACAATATAGATATAATGCATAACATAAAACAGTGAATTGCAATAAAAGTTAAATATACTATAAAGTGCTCATGCTCCGCGAATCACACACAGTCCATAATGATATAAAAGTGATCAACAAAGTCCATAAAAATAAATCAAGTGATAAGGTGTCTTCATGCAATGTACACTCCTCCCCCATCAGTTGTACCCTCATCTTAAGGGCTTAGAAAATAAGCCTAAAGTTGTTATCAATGCATTATATCTATATTGTTTTATAGCACAGGTTTATTAATTGATGGTCAGTAGTAGCGCGGCACAGTATATATACATAATATCCTTAAAGACGTGGATAAGCGAGTTTGGGGTGGAAGAACTTGACTGGCCTGCAAAGAATTCTGACCTCAACCCCATAGAACACCTTTGGGATGAATTAGAGCGCACACTAAGAAGAAGGGCCTTCTCTTCAACATCAGTGCCTGACCTCACAAAGGCGCTTCTGGAAGAATGGTCAAACATTCCCATAGACACACTCCTAAACCTTGTGGATAGCCTTCCCAGAAGGAGTTGAAGCTGTTATAGCTGCAAAGGGTGGTCCAACTCAATATTGAACCCTACAGACTAAGACTGGGATGTCATTAAAGTCCATGTGTGTGTAAAGGAAGGCACCCCAATACTTTTGGTAATATAGTGTATCTGGTAAATCCGTGCAAACTTGACCCAACTCAATTTTTTACTCTGTTCCAGTCATACATACAGTACAGCCTTGATCTCTATATTCGATTTAGAGAGCGAGGCTACTCACACCGGCAAATTAAACGAGCTAGGAGAAAAGCAGCGATTCGGAATCGCCAGAGCTTGTTATCAACAAATACCCCTACCACGATTAATCAAAAAACAAATGACCCAGTCAGAATAATAACCACTTTTGGATCCCAGTGGAATGATGTTCGCTCGATTCTAGAAAGACATTGGGGCTTACTAGCCAATTCTCCAGGTTTAAGCAGATTTGTAGGAACGTCACCCCAGTTGGTGGCTCGACGTGCCAGAAACTTGGGAGACATGTTGATTCAGTCAGAATTTACCCGGAAACAAGACATTTCCTGGTTATCTGATTATCCACGAACCCTAGGCATGTACCCGTGTAATAGGTGTCAAATCTGTCCCCACGTGCACAGAACCTCTACTTTCACAGATGCACATGGTAAGGAGGCATTTGAAATTCATGACTTAATTAACTGCTCCACATCTCGATTAATTTACATGATTACATGCCCATGCCCTAAGATCTATATCGGAAAAACTAAAAGACAGCTAAGGATCCGTATAGGTGAACATCTGCAGTAGATTAATGACAAAACCAAAATTCCAGAAAAACCACTAGCTAAACACTTTTTCCAATTTCAAGGGGGTAGTTCCCGTGGTATGACGGTCAAAGGCATTTACGCCTTAAAATTGCCCACCAGACGAGGCGAATTTGATCGTATACTCTTACAAAAAGAAAAGTGGTGGGTCTATCGTTTGAAGTCACTTATTCCCGTTGGGTTAAATACCGAACTGAATCTGCAGTCTTTCTTACCGACTTAGATGATTATTTTCAGTTCTATTCCTGTACATATATAAATATAGTTTATATATCGGTGGCTGGTACTATTTCCCTGTTTATTAAAACCCACCAACTGTTCCTATATAATCAAAGAGGTGTGCACATTGTGCCGGGTGCTTAGTGTCTCAGTATTTGTTTATGATTATGTCCCTTGTCTTCTCCTCTCGTTTTTTCCTTGCCCAGCTTTACTTAATATGTTAAGCCTAGTAATCAAAATATCTCTCAGTAAATACAATGACAACATAAAATAATGCTGTAATCAAACAAAGATTCAATCTCTTATGGCACCTCATTATTGCTCAATAATTCCTCAGAAATGACGAATGGATATACCATGACAGAACAGCAAAAGTATGACCACTTTATTCAAGATCCATACACAACACAATTCAAACACATCAGGACGGTGATTGAATGCAGCCACCAAGATAAAAAGTAGCATCTTCACCATCCCCGTTATCGTCCGAGATGAAGCTACACTAAAGGCAATAGCGAAACGCGTTGACGTCATCAACGCCGACTCGTCACGGGCGCAGCTCTTTTGGATGTGAGGAAACACTAGGAGGCGGCTGCAAGTGTAAAGGTAACCGAGCCAGCCCGATATACCCGCCGGACCCGACATTGAAGGAACGCCTTCATCCTCTCGCTGTGGATTTGTGCCCTACACAGGAATCTCTTTGGGCCGGTGTCTTGCCAAATAAGTTCCCTCGGCGGATAAGTTCCCCCCCTGTACTGCGCGCCCGAGATAGCCGAAGCTCAAAATCCACAATCAGCTGTACACGGCGCCTGCGCTCTGGGTCCAGGTTCCTTCCCTACCATCCAAGTGGACCTAGAGGGGGAATCTAAAAGAGCCGAGCGCAGCGAAGGCCGTGCTCGAAGCGTGGCGAGCGGAGCGAGCCCGCAAGGGGCCCTCTTACAGGCGCCGTGTACAGCTGATTTGGACCTATTCCCCTTCGGCTATTTCCGCCGGTTCCTACTGCGCAGGTGCAGCGCCTGCGCAGTAGAGGGGGGTCCTTATCCGCCGAGCGGAACTTATTCGGCAGAACACCGGTCAGCCCATATGCGGTTGTCACTGTATCGGACTGAGAACGAGGTAGAGTCAGCGGTGAGTTATCTTTTCCTCCCGCTATCCCTCCAGCCATCGATGCAAAAACACAGCTGCACTAATCGTCAACATCGATCCACTTCTCATGAGGATGATACCAGAGATCCAGATGATCAATCTCTATTTAAATAGAGCAACAGATGGTAAAGTTCCCTACTTTTGTCAAATTGAAGTGATTACTTATATCCATTATTTCAAGGTAAACGATTCTTCAATTGAATCCACCTATGTTGACTATCACCAATAATTGAACTTAGCCAATTTCAACCACCGAATATCTCCTTGTGGGACAGGTCACCTTCCTAGTGGACTTCCACAGCTGTCACTTGACTGAATCATTTAGATCCCCCTTGTCACCGAATTAGATAAATTATTTGCAGTGGACTAGTTACCACGATCCTCCCTCCCTCCATCAATTTCCATCCATTCCCAAGGATTTTTCTAGTTTCCAACCGCTTACTTTGGAATATACGGGATATTTATATCCCACCAATTAATTGTATCAAATCACGCATTGATTTACTACCGGTTTGGCAACTGGCAAAACCCTTATGCGTCGGGACGCAGGTCTGCGTTGTGTGTTTTTTTGTTTTTTGTCCTTGTATTGTTTTTTTGTTTTTTTTGTCTGGCCTGTCATTCTAACATGCATGCAGTAATTGGGTCCTACTGGACTTAATTATATCCTAATTATTTAAAATTTTGAATCCAGGTTGTAATATTATGATGATAACTGTATCTTAACTAACAATAAAGAAATGTATATCTTTTTGGAAATACAGACAGCAATCATTTGATACGCACACCATTATTTGTTGCTAAAGTAACCCCTTACCCGGGCACTTGAACCGGGTCCCCCTCCTTTTTTTCTATATACATACAGTACATGGTACATACAGGGCCATAGATATTTTTTTGTTCTGGGGGGGTTCTTTTTAAATAACACAAATTGTGCCAAATTCATAAAGACTGGAAAAGGGAAAACTTATGTGTTGCTCAAAGTAAGTAATCACATCCTTAATTCTATTTTCTCAGATCCTCTTGAAAATTGAACCTGATTTCCATTTTGCCTTCTTCCAGTTTGTATGAACATTGCTCACTAAGGTTGGTTATTGTCCAGTCTAAAGCCTGGAACGATCTGAATGAAAAAAAAAACTGACAGATCAATGTACTAACACACATGGTGTTAGTAAAGTGATCTCCCCCGCTGTGCTATTGTGTTCTGACAGGGGTATGCCCCCCCCCACCAGAATACAGTGGTCAGTGCTCTCTGCCATTGGACTGCCTGGTGCATTGTAATAGCCAATCTTACTGGACAGGTGCAAATGGCACCATCTTGTGAAGGCATCACACTCACTGATTTTAAAGTTACCCAGCATACCAGACAAGAGAAGCGGTACTGTGTAGAGTCCATGCATATAGAACATACCTCACAACTTTTGAGCTTGAGAATGAGGGGTATGACAGGGAGGCAGTGACCTGCCGTGCGTGCAGCATGCCACTGCAAAAAAGTGGGTGTGGCCAAACATGATAGTGGGAGGGTCTTAAGGGACACGGTTAAACAAAACTTGGGCTTCCTTGTACCTATAAAATATGCTGAGGCTGAGTCTTCCACAATTGTTGTTGTGTTAGCCTGTTTGGCCCTGACTATTCACATGTAGCGATTTGAGATCGTGGGCAGAATTGCCATGATTATGCCCGCAATTGCAAAGCACATTGCAATGTTGGCAGAATGCAGCACATATGTTTGTGTTCCATTCATTTTTAGTGATACCAAAACATAGTGTGGTTTAGGATGCTTGTTGTGTGATAAATCGTTCAACAATCACAGCAAAAAGACACCACATTGTGGTGCCAGTAAAAATAAATGGAACACAATCACATGGGCTGCATTCTGCTAGCATTGCAGTGTGATTTGGAATCGGGGTATGGTGGTTAGCAGAATCCCAGCAATATTCTGCCCACAATCCCAAATCGCTAAACGTCCCTAACAGGCTAACACATCAGCAATTTGGAAGACTTAGTCCAGCGCCTCAATTAACAACTTTGCCAGCAGCCACAATCTCAGATACCTGTAGAATGACAGGAAGAAATTCTGCAGTACTGCAGTTTTAAGCTAGCCTGACTGAGAAGGACACAAAGGAAAGAGAGACACACCTGGGGACCCGGGGTGGACTGGGTGGGTCAACGGACAGCAGCAGCAGCACTTCAGAACACCATCCATATCCACGTGGCAGGCTGGTGGCTAACAACACCCTTGAGGGTCCAGCTCCTCACCCAAGCGGTAAAAGTGGGAAGCGGCACTGCAAGGAGGCAGAGCCAATGGAAATAGAGGGTATTGTGGAGGCAGAGCAGCGAGAGCCAGGGCCCTCTTTAAAATGAAATGGATCCTGGGCAGACATTTTCAAACATTTTCAAAATCAGTTTATTACGTCAGATCAGGCTGCGATTGTGATTGGTTACTAGAGGTTACAGCACACATTACGGCTCACTGATTATTTGCTAGAGATTACAGCACATCAGTTCTGCTTGCTGATTGGTTGCTAGAGGTTACTACACATCATTACTGCTCACTGATTGGTTGCTAGAGGTTACTGCACATTATTACTGCTCACTGATTGGTAGCTATAGAGTACTGCTTTTTTATTATCGATCACTGATTGGTTGCTAGATACAGTAGTGTGACAAAATACCAGCCCTCCTGGGATACAGTTGAAAAACAAATTCTTTTAAGCATGCTGGGAGAGTAGTGGGCATTACCAGATTGCGTATAAGAATGGCCTAAGCCCCTGTTCCCATTGGAGCAACTTATTGTTGACCTGTCAAATTGCATGAAAAGTCGCACCCTATTGCCGGCAATGGCCATGTTCCAATACCGCAACGATCTGAAAAAGTAGTTCCTGCACTACTTCTGGTGATTTCAGGTGCGACTTGCATAGACATCTGTACATGAAGCCACACAGATGTCTTCCAAGCCACACCTTTGTTTGTTTATTAAAGTGGAACGCAAGGAAATTTTTTTTTGGGGGGGGGGCATATCACAACGTAAATAAATACCGTATTTATCGGCGTATAACACGCACTTTTTTCCCCTTAAAATCAGGGGAAAGTCGCAGGTGCGTGTTATACGCCGATCCCCTGCGATCCGACCTGTCAAATTTTCAAAATCGCCGATCGCGATTTGAAAATGGCGCCGCCGGCGCCGAAATACACAGAGCCGGTCCTCGGCTCTTTCCGGCGGCTGTCGTTCATTTTCGGCTCCACTCGTAGTCCTGAGCGGAGCTATCCGAACCTACTCGGCTAGGTTCGGATAGCTCCGCTCGGGACTACGAGTGGAGCCGAAAATGAACGACAGCCGCCGGAAAGAGCCGAGGACCGGCACTGTGTATTTCGGCGCCGGCGGCGCCATTTTCAAATCGCGATCGGCGATTTTGAAGCCCAGAATGGCTGGGATCACTGGGGGAAGGCTGCACTGGGGAAGGCTGCACTGGGTAAAGCTGCACTGGGGAAGACTGCACTGGGGAAGGCTGCACTGGGTAAAGCTGCACTGGGGAAGGCTGCACTGGGTAAAGCTGCACTGGGGAAGTCTGCACTGGGGAAGTCTGCACTGACAAGGCTGCACTGGGGAAGTCTGCACTGGGGAAGGCTGCATTGACAAGGCTGCACTGGGGAAGGCTGCACTGACAAGGCTGCACTGACAAGGCTGCACTGACATGGCTGCACTGACATGGCTGCACTGACAAGGCTGCACTGACAAGGCTGCACTGACAAGGCTGCACTGACAAGGCTGCACTGACATGGCTGCACTGACATGGCTGCACTGACAAGGCTGCACTGACAAGGCTGCAATGATGGGCGTTTAAATGTAAGTTTTTTTTCCCTTCAACTTCCCTCCTAAAAGTTTTTTTTTCCTTAAAATTCCCTCCTAAATTGGGGTGCGTGTTATACGCCGGTGCGTGTTATACGCCGATAAATACGGTAAATTCTAATAAAGCCTATCCTGTGCTCAGTTGAGTCAGATCTCTGATGATTTCTGTATAAATTTTAGTTTAATTCATGCCAGATGCTACACATAGCAATCTTATTCCAGTTTTGCAACTGAGAGCTCCACTTCTCATAAAGGATCCTGGCATTCACCTGCTTTCACCTTTACCCCGTCCATTCACAAAATACATTTTCAAATATTGTAACGAACTCTGTGAATGGAAAATAGGGAACTGTGTTGTTTACCCACCCCTCATCTGCCCTCTCTGTCCCCATTCATTCCCAGAATTCCTTGCAATCTGTAAAAAGACTTTAAGGCATACTGGATGAAGGGAGAGGATGGAGAAGGTTAAAGACAGGATCCTTTACTGTATAAGAGTCAGAATTCTCATAGAAAAGTCTTTAATAGAAGTAACTAAAAATTTACACTGTGGTGTCCACCCCACACACACACACACACACACACACACACACACACACACACACACACACACCACCCCCCAAGAAAAAAAAAAGAAAAATCCTGGAGTTTAACTTTAAACAGCTTACTGCCCACCCTCTATTCTGTGCAATGAAACCGTTCTAGTAGGAGCGACTCAAGTCGCTCCAACTTAGAACAAGGTTCCTGTACTACTTTGGGGCGACTTCAGAATGGCTTGCATTGACTTCTATACAGAAGTTGTTTTGCAAGCCATGCTGAAGTGGCGCTGTACGGGGCGGCTTCAGAGTCGGGCGACTTTGAAGCCACCCTGTGTGAATCGGCTCTTAGAAAAGCAAAGGCTGTATCCAGGAGCATCTTACATCTGATGACACTAAGTAGTCACTACATACAATGTAACTCTTTTCAACAGTGAACCCTTCTTGCAACCACAAGGTCCTTTAGAATTAGGTGCTCAGGTGCCAAGAACAGATCTGTAACACTCTCTTTAGGTTTCTGATTCTAGATAACTTTGTGTTACCATGGGTCCCCAAAGTAGAACATTGGTCAAGCTATGGGCATTTACAATTTTATATATTCTTATACAGCAGTAAATACATTTCAAAAAGTGCCTTCACTGACCTCTGTACCTGCATGCACTGTGAAGTAATTTCTCCTTGAAGAGGAACTTTATCTACCCAAAAATGTATTTCCAGCCCCTGGTAATTGTTCATGTATGTAAAAAAAAAGTAATACCAATATTGTCCTTTTTCCAGGCCAAAGTTCTTCCTCACTCTTGGACCAATAACCTGTGCATGTATAAACATGCCATGTGCACAATCCTGCAAAACCCCCACATATGTGCAAACATGTTGCGCTTCCTTTCTGGGCAGAAACTTTCTGCTTTTGGCGCATGTGTGGGGGTTTGTGGGATCTCACACATGTGCAGACACGTTGTGGGGCTCTATCAGGTCCTCTAAACCTGTGGTATGTCTACACATAACGGGATATTGCACTGGACACGTCATACTCGCCTAGATGAAGATGTAGAATGTAAAAAGTTAATCAATTAAAAAAGGTATTTATTGTTTATTGTAATCCAAGATTTCTTCCAGGTGGAAGGGGGAGGAGACAGAGGAAAGAAAGTTATATTCATGGGGGAAGGGCTGCTTTAATGTTTGAAGCCAATGCTTCCCAGTTTTATCTTTACTTTCTCTTAGACCCCTTTCACACTGAGGCGGTTTTCAGGCGTTTTAGAGAAATAGCCCCTAAATAGCACCTGAAAACCGCCTCCCATTCATTTCAGTGTGTCTTTTGACATTGCGGCGGTGCGCTTGCGGGCCGTTAGGAAAAGTCCTGCAAGCAACATCTTTAGGGCGGTTTGGGAGCGCTGTATACAGCACTCCCAAAACGCCCTGCCCATTGAAATGAATAGGCAGCGTTTCCAAAGCGCTTAAAAAGCGCTGCAACACGGGCATTTTTAACCCCTTCTTTGGGGTTAAAACGCCCCGTTAGTGGCCAAAAAGCATCGTTTAGATTACGCTAAAGCACTGCTAAAACGAGCGGCGCTTTAGTGCTGACGCGGCCATGGCCCCAGTGTGAAAGGGGTCTTAGAAGCTCAGCTCACCCCTCTCAGCAGTGAGTTGGCAGTCTGCCAGTCTTCTGATCTCTAATGAACAGAAAAACATGCAGCTTGAGAGTTCAATGTCGCATGACAAGTTGTGCTCCGTTAACGGCAATGGAACCGTTTTAATCGGTTTGAGTCAAGTCACTCCAATTTAGAAAAAGGTTCCTGCACTACTTTAGGGCGACTTCAATACTTTGCACTGACTTCTGTTAAAAAAGTCGTATGCAAGCCACAATGAAGTCACGCAGGGATGTCGCGTTAAAAGTCACGCAGCTTTGCAGCCGCGGCAGTGTGAACAAGGGCTAAAGCAGTGTTCTGAGCCCTGACTTGAAAGACTTCTATGCTTCAGTTGTAAACTATTAGAATGAATTGCTTCAGGGTGGCTGTAACTACAGAGGTCAGCAAGGGGTTATTTTAAAGCTTTTTAGTGCTCATAAAAAGTACATATATCTTCGCAAAGTGTACTTTGAGAGTCGTTTTTGACTACTTCTTTCGTTTAAGCAATGCAAAGAGCAATATCACCTGCTATGCATTTATATGTAGCAAAGAAATATAAATACCGCATTTTCTGTAAATGAACAGTAACATGTTGGAGTCATTCAAATAATATATTACCTTGCTGCCATATTGCAGCTACTAATGACAGCTGTGGTGTGGAAAGTGAAATTGGTGCGGTAACACAAGAACAATGAGGCTCCATTCACATCTGTGCATTTCCTTGCATTTCAGAAATGCACTGCACTAAAAATCCCAGTAAAAAGCTCCACTTTAAAAAAAAGTTCTGAAGCTTCTTTGGGGTGATTGCTGCGTGTAGGGCAGCCCATTCAGGTGGATGGACTGCCTTATGTGTGATGAGTGATAATGCTCAAACGTCTCCCCCCTAGCTATAAAAAAAAAAAGACGCATGTGGGAATGCCAGTTCCCGCTATGCAGAGTTGTGAACGGGGCTTGACAGCTGAGTGTTTCTGTCCACTCCCTTCTATGTACTTGTATAAAGATGGCCATACAATCTGATTGTATATTGTGTATTTAGTGAGAAGGGTGATCACTGATTGTTTGCATTTTAGTTAAAAAACATACACCTGGGAATGGGAGGGTGGATGACACAGGGTGTGCTAATGAGATCAGCTGGTCAACTCCTTCCTGTGTCATGACCTAAAGTCTGATCAGGAACAAGAGATTACTAATGGAAAGGTCTGGATACATGGATTAACACAAGAAAAGTAAGTGACTGTAGATTTATAGGAAAGCTTTGATATTTTTGCAAGAAAGTACATGAATGCTATATTGGTGCATAGGGAAACTGGAATTTAGAAAAAAAAAGTGTACAAAGATGAACTTATCCTTTAAGGTCAATAACAGGCATGGACTGGCCATCGGGACTACCGGGAGTTTCACGGTGGGCCAAATGGCTCAGTGGGCCAGTCAGGAGCGATTTCACTCCTGTCAGGAGGAGCTGCTTCCGTCACTAGCTGGAGAGAGCATTAGGCGTTATGCTCCCTCCAACCTGCAGGGGGAGATGGACAGCCGGCAGACTTTCCTTCAACTCTCCCCTTAGCACTTGTTATCAGATGACTGGAGAGAGGAATGAGAAGCTGAGTACATATGGGAGGGGGAGGAGAGGGAGGACTCTCTGATGTAAAGGGACTTCTGAAGGAGACTCTCTCATGTGAAGGGGACTTCTGATGGGGACTCTCTGATGTGAAGGGGACTGCTGGTGGGGACTCTGATGTGAAGGGGACTGCTGGTGGGGACTCTGATGTGAAGGGGACTGCTGGTGGGGACTCTGATGTGAAGTGGACTGCTGGTGGGGACTCTGATGTGAAGGGGACTGCTGGTGGGGACTCTGATGTGAAGGGGACTGCTGGTGGGGACTCTGATGTGAAGGGGACTTCTGATGGGGACTTTGTGATGTGAAGGGGACTTCTGATGGGGACTCTCTGATGTGAAGGGGGCTTCTGATGGGGACTCTCTGATGTGAACGGAACTTCTGATGGGGACTCTCTGATATGAAGGGGACTTCTGATGGGGACACTCTGATGTGAAGGGGACTTCTGATGGGGACTCTGATGTAAAGGGGACTTCTGATGGGGACTTTCTGATGTGAAGGGGACTTCTGATGGGGACTCTCTGATGTGATGGGGACTTCTGATGGGGACTCTGATGTGAAGGGGACTTCTGATGGGGACCCTGATGTAAAGGGGAATTCTGATGTGGACTCTGATGTAAAGGGGACTTCTGATGGGGACTCTGATGTGAAGAGGACTTCTGATGGGGACTCTGATGTGAAGGGGACTTCTGATGGGGACTTTCTGATGTGAAGGGGACTTCTGATGGGGACTCTCTGATGTGATGGGGACTTCTGATGGGGACTCTCTGATGTGATGGGGACTGCTGGTGGGGACTCTGATGTGAAGGGGACTGCTGGTGGGGACTCTGATGTGAAGGGGACTGCTGGTGGGGACTCTGATGTGAAGGGGACTGCTGGTGGGGACTCTGATGTGAAGGGGACTGCTGGTGGGGACTCTGATGTGAAGGGGACTGCTGGTGGGGACTCTGATGTGAAGGGGACTTCTGATGGGGACTTTGTGATGTGAAGGGGACTTCTGATAGGGACTCTCTGATGTGAAGGGGGCTTCTGATGGGGACTCTCTGATGTGAACGGAACTTCTGATGGGGACTCTCTGATATGAAGGGGACTTCTGATGGGGACACTCTGATGTGAAGGGGACTTCTGATGGGGACTCTGATGTAAAGGGGACTTCTGATGGGGACTTTCTGATGTGAAGGGGACTTCTGATGGGGACTCTCTGATGTGATGGGGACTTCTGATGGGGACTCTGATGTGAAGGGGACTTCTGATGGGGACCCTGATGTAAAGGGGAATTCTGATGTGGACTCTGATGTAAAGGGGACTTCTGATGGGGACTCTGATGTGAAGAGGACTTCTGATGGGGACTCTGATGTGAAGGGGACTTCTGATGGGGACTTTCTGATGTGAAGGGGACTTCTGATGGGGACTCTCTGATGTGATGGGGACTTCTGATGGGGACTCTCTGATGTGATGGGGACTTCTGATGGGGACTCTGATGTGAAGGGGACTTCTGATGGGGACTTTCTGATGTGAAGGGGACTTCTGATGGGGACTCTCTGATATGAAGGGGACTTCTGATGGGGACACTCTGATGTGAAGGGGACTTCTGATGGGGACACTCTGATGTGAAGGGGACTTCTGATGGGGACTCTGATGTAAAGGGGACTTCTGGTGGGGACTCTCTGATGTGAAGGGGACTTCTGATGGGGACTCTCTGATGTGAAGGGGACTTCTGGTGGGGACTTTCTAATGTTAAGGGGACTTCTGATGGGGACTCTCTGATGTGAAGGGGACTTCTGATGGGGACTCTGATGTGAAGGGGACTGCTGGGGGGGACTCTGATGTAAAGAGTACTTCTGATGGGGACTCTCTGATGTGAAGGGGACTGCTGGTGGGGACTCTGATGTGAAGGGGACTTCTGATGGGGAGTCTGATGTGAAGGGAACTTCTGCTGGTGGGGACTCTGATGTGAAGGGGACTTCTGATGGGGACTTTCTGATGTGAAGGGGACTTCTGATGGGGACTCTGGTGTGAAGGGGACTTCTGGTGGGAACTCTGATGTGAAGGGGACTTCTGCTGGTGGGGACTCTGATGTGAAGGGGACTTCTGATCGGGACTTTCTGATGTGAAGGGGACTTCTGATGGGGACTCTGATGTGAAGGGGACTGCTGGTGGGGACTGTGATGTAAAGGGGACTTCTGATGGGAACTCTCTGATGTGAAGGGATTTTTGATGGGGACTCTGATGTGAAGGGGACTTCTGATGGGGACTCTGGTATGAAGGGAACTTCTGCTGGTGGGGACTCTGATGTGAAGGGGACTTCTGCTGGTGGGGACTCTGATATGAAGGGGACTTCTGCTGGTGGGGACTCTGATGTGAAGGGGACTTCGGATGGGGACTCTGATGTGAAGGGGACTTCTGATGGGGACTCTCTGATGTGAAGGGAACTTCTGATGGGGACTCTCTGATGTAGGGGGGGCGCTGTTGGGGACATTCAAAATTAAAGTGGGCCGGTCATGGTGAAGTCCAGGGCCAAACTTTTGTCCCAGTCCAGCCCTGGTCAATAATGAGTCAACAACCAATCCACAAGCAAAAATGAAAATTTTTCAATGGGACACTACAGTATGGGAGTTTAGTGTCTAAAACATAACAGTGTTGGTGTTAGGGTTGTGTGTGAAGGGGCTTAAAGGAACACTATCATAAACAATATTGTATTTTGATGGGGATGTGATTCATAATACTGAATATACCCTGCTTCTCAGTTGTTTTGGTTTCATATAACCAAATGCCACTGTTTTCTTTCATTCATTTGACAGTATGTGAAGCCTGACTGAGTTATGCTGCCATTCCAAACCCGTGCATGGGCAGATTGGATGCTTTTTTGTTATTGTTTTTTTTTTAAAGAAAAATTGAATAAAATATTTGTAACAGAAAAAAATACTGAATATATTCCCCTGTGGGAACGCCCATAGTTTTACTCTTCAGGTAACAGGAGCTACAGCCAGCAATGACAGAAATAAAAATGTATTATTTTAACTGTTCAGATTTTAATGAGAACAATTGCTACATGCACAGGGACAACTTGGGGCTTTTTGTCTTCTGGTGATAGATATTCTTTAAGACTGAGATACCACTAGGACATCTGTTGTAAAGTAGTCACATTTGAAGCTTAAAGTGTAAGTAAACCCTCCTATCGTTTTCAGCCAAGGAAGCTGCCATCTTTGCCTCTGTTAAATCTGCAACTGCCATGATCAGTTATGACACCAGCCATTGGATGGTTTGACAGTTTGGTTGAGAGCACAACCAATGGGAGTGTTACATTTCTGGCACGTGCCGGAAATGAAACTCTTTTATGGATGGGTTTACTTCCGCTTGAAGTGTCCAACCAGCAAAGCACTATGAGAGAGGGACTCAGAAAGTTAAACCAAATAAGCCTTTAGGTATCCTGTGCTCCTTCCACCTTCCTTCCTGTTCTTCATGCACTAGTGCAATAAAAATACAAAATCTTATCTGAAGAGACTGGCACCCATCTTTTGTACATGAGAAAATAATCATTCCTTTAGATGAATGTGCTTGGGACCTTATTGCCAAGTAAGTGGGCTTAGGAAATTCACAATGAAGCTGTTGGTCAGTTATACATTGATAATTAGTTAATAATATGTGTATTTTAAAAATCATAGTCTCTATCATTTTTATTAACTTCTTCAATCGAAAGTACCTGGTTGATCCTGCCAGTCACCTTTCTTCCTTGTTCTATACTGAGAAGTTGATTGGTGCTTGTGTGGTCAGTTTTCATCTTTTGGCTGACCATTCAGAGGTACAGGACACTGTGCAGACACAGTATGCCTGTATTGGGTAGTTTATTCAGCCACCATGCCCTCTGACCATTACAGCATGTCTCTGGCACACACCCAATCACAGCTTGCCTCTTGAACACACACCCCTGCTCAAGCACAGCCTGAATTTTGTCTTAAGCTGAGCAGGCATTGGAATAAAGGTACATTGTGTGCCTGCACAGTGTCCTGTAACCCCACTCCTCACTATCAGGAAGAACAGATGGTCTTATGACAGTTCTTTGAAAAAAGAAAAAAAAAGGTAAGAAAGATCGTTTCTGTTATGGTGCCTGCATAGTTATAACTGTATTAGGAAGTGTCTATAACATAGGAAGTTAACAACAACTTTAACAACAGCATTGCAGATGTACATCTAAGGTTTCAAAGTACATGCTATTTTTTTCTTTTGCAGTATTGTACAATTTTATAAAGAGGAAAGATAAAGTACATCAGAACTGAAATGTTATTGGATAAATAAATCTTTTAAACGCCTTAAAAGTATAAAAGTAGTCCAACCAGTTTATTAAGTGCCCAATTAAAATATTGAACTGTTGTAGTTTTATAAACACAGGGTAAGTCAAGTTGTACTGGTTCCTGTAATGAATACAAACAGATTGTTCATGGTCTGACCATAACCGTTTTAACTAATGTTTTTCAGATCCTTAGAATTCTAAAAATGTTGTCATGTTCTCTGAGCACATATTATATTTTGAACTTCAAAGACATGTACTGATTTATCACATGGCAATATGGGGGAGAGTTACTAAAACCGATGCAGTCAGAATCTGGAACAGCTGTGCATGGTAGCCAATCATCTTCTTAGCTTGTTCAATTAACCTTTGTCAATAAAACCTGGAAGCGGATTGGTTTCTATGCAGAGTTGCACCACATTTTGCACTCTCCAGTCTTAGTAAATAACCCTCACAGTAATGCCCCGTACACATGATCGGAATTGCTGCCAGCAAAAGACTGATGTGAGCGTTTGGTTGGAAAATGCGACCGTGTGTATGCTCCATCGGACTTTTGCTGGCGGAATTCCAACCAGCAAAAGATTGAGAGCAGGTTCTCTATTTTTCAGTCGGAAAAAGTTCCTATCCGAAAATGCGATTGTCTGTATGCAATTTCGACGCACAAAAAACCACGCATGCTCGGAAACAATTCTACGCATGCTCGGAAGCATTGAACTTCATTTTCTCGGCTCATCGTAGTGTTGTACATCACCGCGTTCTTGACGGTCGAAAGTTCAGATAACTTTTGTGTGACCTTGTGTATGCAAGGCAAGCTTGAGCAGAATTCTGTCGGAAAAACCATCCAAGATTTTTCAGACGGAAATTCCGCTTCTGTGTACAGGGCATTAGCCTTAAGTCATTATTTTGACACCACACATATCAATGGGTATCATTTCTTTTTGCATGTATTTTCTTGAATCAGATGATTGACAGACAGACAGACAAGGAGAAAAAGATGAAAATAATATTCTGACAGAAGCTCTAACACTTAACAGAAAAAGATTTTGCTGTCTGGTACAAACACAAAGCATCAGTGAATTACAATCATAGAAGACTCATGCCGCGTACATACGGTCTGACTTTTCGTCTACAAAAGTCTGACGGACGCCGACGGACTAAAGCTGGCTGACAATCCGATCGTGTGTGGGCTTCCCCGGACTTTCAGCGGACTTTCAGCGGACTTTTCCAGTTGCAAATCTGACGGACTTTAGATTTGAAACATGCTTCAAATCTTTACGTCGTAACTACGCCGGACCCAGAAATCCGCTCGTCTGTATGCTAGTCTGACAGACAAAAACCCACGCTAGGGCAGCTATTGGCTACTGGCTATCAACTTCCTTATTTTAGTCCGGTGTACGTCATCACGTATGAATCCGTCGGACTGTTGTGTGATCGTATGTAGGCAAGTCCGTTCGTAAGAAAGTCTGGCGCAAGTCCGCCAAAAGTCTGACAAAAGTCCATCGAAAGTCTGTCGGACAGGCTGTCGGACTTTTGTAGCCGAAAAGTCTGACCGTGTGTACGCGGCATAATGACTAAAAACTTTGGACTAAACAAAGACTTACCAAGTAAAAGGAAGAAAAAGAAAAAAAAAAGATATCCATTCTTGCAAAGCTCTATCTGCATTTCTCTAATTTTCCAAAAACTGATTTAAATGCAATTAATGATGACTTGGAACCAGGACAACTATGGAGGAAAAATCATCTTTTCCAATTTGTGAGGTATGATAACATCACCCCATAGCTCTTAAAGTGACATACACCCACAGCGTTTCGGGCAGCCGTGCCAACTTGCCGCAGTATAATGATAGCGGCTGGTCAGCAAGCAGTTAATCGCCACTGGGTTTTTTTATTTTTTGCTATATAAATGAAAAAATACTGAAAATATTGAAAACAAAATACATGTTTTCTTAGTTTTCGTTAAATAATTTTGCAAATAAATAATCTTTCTTCATAAATTTGCGCCAAAATGTATTCTGCTATATTTCTTTTGTAGAAATAACTCAAATCAGTGTATTTTATTTAGTCTGTGTGAAAGTTATAGAGTCTACAAACTATGGTATATATACTTGAAAATTGATCAGTCCTGATGTACTGACATTTCTTGAGGCCCTAAAATGGCAGAACAGTACAAATACCCCCCAAATAACCCCTTTTTTGAAAAGTAGGCAGTCCAAGGTACTTAGTAAGAGGCATGGTAAGTTTTCATTTTTTCACAATTTTTATTTACATATTGTCACCAGAGCAGTACAGCATCACTATATGACTGGTGTGGTGGTGATCAGGGACATTGACTAAGTTTGGATCAAACACTGGCTGTTCAGATGTTAATCTGAACACTGAATAATTAGGGCCTTTAACATCGATGAACGGAATGTCTTCCAGCTGTCAATGGTTGCTAAGGTAGCAGCGGGTGTTTGCAGCCACCTAGTCCTCACCAAACACTGACATCATCCTATCCATTCACTTACATGACCGGCAATGCCATGTGCCTAAATACCATTACCGAAATATTATTAATAATATACAGTATTTATCTAGCGTCAACAGTTTGCGCAGCGCTTTACAACATTAGGACACACAGTACAATTACAATACAATTCTATACAGTAGTGTATTTAGGTTTTGTGCTGCCCTAGGCCTGACTAAACTCGTGCACCCCCTAATTTAAATATGACCCACCCCTTCCTGTCAAGGCCACACCCCTTGCTGTTTAAGATCCGCCCTGAAATTTTCGCATTTGAACACTAGTTCTGGGGGCCGGGGGGGCAGTGGATTCTCTTAATTTGCACAGATTTCCTCTCACTTCCTGTTTGACTATAGGGCAGGAAGAGAAGGGAAGTCTCTGCAATGGGACAGGGATAATAAAAAATAAACTGCCAGGGGCTATAACCCTCCCTTATTCTATCCGAAATGAAAAAAAAAAGTGTTGCCTATAGTTCTACTTTAAGCACAAATTTCTGATAATTTTATGGAGAGGACTGAGAAGATATAACCATGCCAATTGTTGGCGGAATTCCAGCCGCCCTCATATCGGAAGCAGTGAGGCCGCTTTATGGGGGCGCTAGACTAATTTGCCTCTCAGCCCAGTCCGCTCTATAAGACTGGTGCTACACTAACAGCACAGCGCAAGCCGGCGGGGACTCTTTCGGTGCTGCCTGCCTGCAAAGTGCTGCCCTAGGCCTGGGCCTTGTTGGCCTAGGCCAGGATACAGCGTTGATTCTATACAGGAGGAATCAGAGGGACCTGCTCATTAGAGCTTACAATCTAAAAGGGAGGGTCAGGTGATATAAAAGGTAATAACTGTAGGGGGTGAGCTGATGGAGAAAAAAGTACAGTGGTCAGGTGGAGATGGGATGGGCTTCTCTGAAGAGAAAGGTTTTCAGGGATCGCCTAAAAGTGGATAGAGTAGGAGATAGTCAGACAGATTGGGGCAGGGAATTCCAATGGATGGGAGAGACTCGGGAGAAGTCCTGGATGCGAACATGGGAGGAGATGATAAGGAAACTAGAGAGCAGGAGGTCTGAGGAGGAGCAAAGAGAACACTTTGGTTGTTATTTTAAGATTAGGTTAGGAATGTAACTGGGGGCTGTGTATGGCTTTGTGAGTTATTGTTAGTATTTTTAACCACTTGCTTACCGGGCACTTAAACCCCCCTTCTATCCAGACCAATTTTCAGCTTTCAGCGCTGCCGCACTTTGAATGACAATTGCGCGGTCATCCAACACTGTACCCAAATGAAATTTTTATAATTTTTTTCCCACAAATAGAACTTTATTTTGATGGTATTTTATCACCTCTGTCGTTTTTATTTTTTGTTAAAAAAATGTAAAAATACCGAATAAAAAAAAAAAATATATATATATTTTGTTATACAATTTTAAAAAGGTAATTTTTCACCTTCATTGATGTACGCTGATGAGGCGGCACTGATGGGCACCGATAGGTGGCAGTGATGGGCACTGATGGGTGGCAGTGATGGGCACTGATGGGTGGCAATAATGGGCACTGATCGGTTACACTGATAGGCAGCACTGCTAGGTGGCACTGATTGGCACCACTGGTGAGCATTGATAGGTGGCACTCATGGGCATTGATAGGTGGCACTGATGGGCACTGTCAGGTGGCAATGGCAGGTTGTACTGGCAGGGGGTACTGGTGGCACATATGAGGCAGAACTGCCTCTTCCTCTTCGGGACCGATGTCCTTTGCTGATAAGCCAGTGATCGGCTTTTTTTTCTCCTCGCGCTGTCAGCGTGAGGAGAAAAGAAAAACGATCACAGAGCTTTTGTTGTGATCATGTGATCAGCTGTCATTGGCTGACAGCTGATTACATGGTAAGGGGCCGGGATCGGCCCCTTACTTGGATCAGTGATCACCCGAGTCTCAGTGACTCGGTGATCACAGCACGCTCCGCGTGCGCCCTGTAGGGCGCGTGCACAGTCGAGGTCGTCATATGACGGCCTCCTGGAAATTCAGGTCCTCGCTGTAGCTGTCATTCGGCTATAGCGCGGATGTCAAGTGGTTAATTTAATTCATTGGGTGAGTGGCAGCCAATGGAAGGATTAATTCATTGGGTGAGTGGCAGCCAATGGAAGGATTGACACAGAGGGGTAGCAGATGCTGAACAGTTAGTAAGGTTAATTAGTCTGGCAGCAGCATTCATGATGGACTGAATAGGAAATAGCCTACTTAAAGGTAAGCCAATGAGTAGGGAGTTGCAGTAGTCGAGGCAAGAGATAACCAGAGAGTGAATTAGAAGCTTTGTGGTGTCTATGGTTAAGAAGGGGCAAATTTGGGAGATGTTGCGGAGGTTAAGGCAGCAGGCTTTGAAAAGTGATTGGATATAGCCATATTGGCCATATTTAGTCAATGATGTCTCTACTATCGCCTTTCCTTTCCTTATATTGCTGATGACAGTTGAGGGAGCTGTCACTCAGCCAGTGTTGTCATCATGTCTTTTCTTTCGGTGGGCTTTAGGCATCATGGAGGGACTTTTTTTTTTATTTTATAAAAGACTAGTCAAAAACTGTGTTTTTATTCACACTTTACGTGTATTTTTTTGTGAATGAGTAGGGGTACTATGTACCATGTTCTCATTCACATAGAGGGGCTGTACATGGGTGCCTCTATATTGTTAAATTGGGCCTCCAGATTCCAATAAGCCCCCCCCCACCCATAGACCCCTACAACCAATGGGCCAGGGTTGTGAGGCATCTATCCTCATCAACATGGTTGAGGGCATGTGGCTTAGTATGATTTAGGAGGGGGGCTGCCCGCTCACCCCACCCCCAACCCTTTTCCTGGCTAGCCAGTTTACATACCTCATGCATTTTTTTTGTGTGGGAAATCCAAATGCCCCCAAAATCCATACCAGGCCCTTATCTGAGCATGCAGACTGGCAGGCCAGGAAAGAGGGAGGAGACAAGCGTGCAACCTCCTCTTCTGAACCATATCAGGCCACCTGTTAGCTCTGTCCAGATGCATTTCACCTTCTGGCATCCTCAGGGAGCAATACGCTGACGTCACTATTGCCGGAAGCCAGAAGTACCAGACTCGTAAGGGAACACCGTGAGTCAGTATAACAAAAAACAAATGCCAATATAGTGGTGCTGCTTTAGCACATGAAAATTTGAGTGGGGTATATATATATATATATATATATATATATATATATATATATATATATATATATATATATATATATAAAACAATTGTAAAAGTTGAGAAGTTTTAATAACTGGTTTTATGCTATGAGCGTTTGTGTATCCTCCCTGTGGCATACATGTAAAATGCAGTGTGGGTTGTGAGGTGACCTTGAGGGGGAGATGAAATGGAACAGTAAGGAATAAACGCTGTCATCCTTGGATTAGGCATTTGTTGACACATCTTTGCTATAAAGGGGTCAGCTTTATCTGGTAAGCTCTCGCAAATGTGGAATATGGAGAAGGCACTGGGGGACACAGTGTTAAAGTGTGCTGTGGAGACACTGAATATAAATCTGCAAATTTAAAGGCACAGCATGCTTTTTTGGAAAAAAGGACACATGCTTTTCTTTTTTTGAAGAAAGGACATTGAGCACTTTAGTAAGAAAAAAATTATTAAGCACTTTTAAGCACTGGACACTTTAGAAGGATATGAAGAAGCATGAATTGATTTTTATACATATGAACTGAATTGTATTCGTTTGTCACAACGTACCTGTACGTCACCTAGTACATGCGCACTAGCACGCCCCAATTCCATGACTGCTGTGCCTGGTTGACCCAGTGAATCACAGTGTTCTGTACCTGCTATGAGTTGCCGGGGTATCATGTGATCGCTATGATTGGTCAACACATGATTACAATGTTAACAAACAATCATGAATGGCTTCCTTTCATGACTGTTTTGCTTACTATTGTGATTGTGTGATGAGGCGTACACACGAGCAGACTTTACGGCAGACTTGGTCCGGCGGACCGGAGTCCGTCGGACAATTCCATTGTGTGTGGGCTCCAGCTGCCTTTTTTTCCCAAAAGTTGGACAGATCTAGAAATGAAACATGTTTCAAATCTTTCTGACGGACTCGAGTCCGGTCGAAAAGTTCGCTCATCTGTTTGCTAGTCCGACGGACAAAAACCGACGCTAGGGCAGCTATTGGCTACTGGCTATGAACTTCCTTGTTTTAGTCCGGTCGTACATCATCACGTACGAATCCGTCTGACTTTGCTTGATCGTGTGTAGGCAAGTCCGTTCATTTGGAAAGTCCGTCGGAAAGTCCGTCAAAGTCCGCTGGACCAAGTCTGCCGTAAAGTCTGCTCGTGTGTACGCGGCATGACAGTATGTAAAAAAAAGAAAATAAAAAACGAATTTATTTAAAATGTCCCTATTTTCTAAACAAATGTGGCAAACAATTACTTCGAAAAAACTTGTCATGACTCCTATTAAATACCTTGGACTGTCTACTTCCAAAAAACTGGTCATTTAGGGGAGTATTTGTGCTGTCGTGGCATTTTAGGGCTTCAAGAAATGAGAAGGGCAGTCAGTACATCAGGAGTGATACATTTTGCAAATATATATATATATATATATATATATATATATATATATACCATAGTTTGTAGACCCTATCATTTTCACACAGACTGTAAATGTACACTGATTTAGGTTTTTTTTACCAAAGAAATGTAGCAAACTACATTTTGGTTTAACTTTATGAAGAAAATGATTTGTTTGCAAAAGTTTATAACAGAAACTAGGAACAACAAGTTTTTTTCCAAATTATCTGTATTTTTTAATGTATATAGCAACAATTTAAAAATCCAGTGGTGATTGAATACAAACAAAAGAAAGTTATATCTGTGTGAAAAAAATGATAAAAATGTCATTTGCGTACAGTGTTGTATGACTGAGGCACTGCTAGTTAAAGTAGCACAGTGCTGAATAGGAAAAAATGGCCTGGTCGTGAAGGGTGTAAAACCTTCTGGAGGTCAAGTGGTTTATTTGCACACGTGTTTGCAAAGGCATCATTAAGACTGTTACTTATCAAAACACAATATTTAGGTTTTTCTTTAAATGGGGGCTCCATGAAGGCTATCATAGATTTGCAAGACGTAAGTATCAAAATTATACTTTTATCTGCAGGATACTTCAGCAGATCAGAGCTATGGAATGGGCTGGGACGCATACAAGCACAGGCAGCAAAGTGCATCAGGTGAGTTTGGAAAAAAGGAATCAGTGAAATCCATAAAGAGTATTGTAGACATTCTTTAGAATTCACAACATCTGCACCATAATGTCACGGCTTTG
Source organism: Lithobates clamitans (assembly GCA_037952925.1). NCBI lineage: Eukaryota > Metazoa > Chordata > Amphibia > Anura > Ranidae > Lithobates > Lithobates clamitans. The sequence goes on along the minus strand of JBBGZY010000379.1, from coordinate 2,179,175 downwards.
TGACAGATTCATGTACCTCTTGGGAACATGTACAATTGTACATACATTTGTCATAGGAGGTGGCTGGCACTGATACCGAAGTGTCTATAAAAACAGATATTTTATCCCCAGTGCAGCTCACTAACTCTATGCATGACGGTGAGAAGTCTTTTTTATGGAATGGATAGAGTCAGATCGGAAACTCTGAGGCTAGTTTCCTTTTAGGTTCACTTTCCTTGTGATAGACAGTGGGAAACAGTGAGAGGATTATATAGCTGCTATTTAACTGAGTAGTGGCTATGGTATTTGCCCACTGCCATCCACTGTCAATCACAGACAGGCAGACCCGATGGAGAACTATTCCTTCAGAATTCCATACCAGCCTCCTTTCACTGTCAGAGTGCCCCCACATCATTGGTTGCTAATAATTCCATACCAGCTGTTTTTGGACCAAATAGTGGCTATGGAATGCACCCACTGTTGTCTGCTGTTTATCAAAAGATAGATCCGACTGGGAACTAGTCTCTCAAAGTTCCCCATCCGGCTCCTTCCACTGTCAGAGTACCCCTTCATCACAGACATGTAGAAGACAGCATCATGTTTCATCCCTGGCCCATTCAGCTACCTGCTGGGAGATTCCTCTCATTGTCAAAATATGGCCATTGCCATATTTGGGTGCTGACATTAGCCAGCATCTCCATCCCTTTGTTTACATTCATCTGTCTGCTGACAGCTGAATGAGGCTGGAGAAGAGTCATCAGTTGCTAGGACATCAGGGACTGTTGTTCCTAATTACCATAGGATTCTTAATCTGACACTGGTGATTCTATTTGAATTTGTTGCTGCCATAGCAACAGGTTCCTAAAGTTATGGTAATAAGAACTACCCGAATCTGTTGCACATGCTAAAAACCTTAACAAAATGTCACAAATCTTTCCTGATGTAGGTGAAGGTTGATTTAAAGGGACGCTACTGCCAGTAAAGTGTGCTAAACACGTTAATGAATTCCGTCCATTAAGCTGTCTTGTTCTTAAAATTTGAGTGGTAAACTGGGTTCAAGGCAAACAAGGCACAATTGTGGGAAGAGTAATTAATACTGAGCATGCACTTCATTTTTCTGGGATGCACCCTTCCCCTGCAATTCATTGCAATGTTGATAAAACATTCAAATTCCTGTAGTCCCAAACAATTATTGCTTAGGGCTGCATACATTTGTACAATCCACACAATCCCAACTGAGAATAATACTGCTACAGAACCGCAAATAATTACAAAAACATAGTATACATATATTGTATAGGCATTATGTAAAATACAGCAAGGAAAATATTTCAAATGTTTAATGTGTAATTTCATTATATTTCACCTACAAAATATTTAGAGCTGAACCTTTTAAAGTGTGTGTGTATATATATATATATATATATGCACAGATCTTCACAGCGCATACTACACAAAATAATCTGTTGCATTCAAAACCTTACAAACAAACAAAGCTCCAAGAATGCTAAAATTATAATATAATCTGTCATATAAAAGGAAAACTATACTGCACCTGTTGAAGCAGCAGGAGCAAGGTTATCTTGAACCGTTTAATGTTTCCTACCACGTCTTACAACAATGTTCATGAGAGTTCAATTCATTACACCAGCTGCACTGGGCTCCCTGTGATTGGCTGAACAGAGCCATGCCCCTCATTGTTTGCATAAAGAGTAATACATGTGAGGTTACTTTTGTTAGTAAGCACGAGACTTAACCCCTTTTTGGCCACTGCCTTAACTTAAAAAAACTGTACTGAAAATTGTACTGCCAACAAACAATTAAAATGTCATGTGTAGTTGAGTCCTTAACTGGGATATTGTGTAATGACCTTTAAAGCAAATATTCACATTGAGATTCCTTTTTATCAGGTGACTCTAAAGCACATTTTGGAATGGTGAATGAAAGGACTCTAGAGCGTCACATTCTTGCTTATGTAATATACGTATAAATAGGATCAGCAGTTGCAGGAGTTGTATGTATTTAAAATAAATTAAAAAATTCTTCCACAAACATAGTTACATAGTAGGTGAGGTTGAAAAAAGACACAAGTCCATCAAGTCCAACTTATGTGCGTGATTATATATCAGTATTACATTGTATATCCCTGTATGTTGTGGTCGTTCAGGTGCTTATCTAATAGTCTTTTGAAACTATCGATGCCCCCCGCTGAAACCACCGCCTTTGGAAGGCAATTCCACATCCTTGCCGCTCTTACAGTAAAGAACTCGTTGTTTAGGTTAAATCTCTTTCCTTCTAATTTTGATGAGTGGCCATGTGTCTTGTTAAATCCCCTTCCATGAAAAAGTTTTATCCCTTTTGTGGGGTCAACACACCAGTTTGGTATTTGTAAATTGAAATCATATCCCCTCTCAAGCAGAGAGAATAAGTTCAGTGCTCACAACCTTTCCTCATAACTAATATCCTCCAGAACCTTTATTAGCTTTGTTGCCCTTCTTTGTACTCGCTCCATTTCCAGTACATTCTTCCTGAGGACTGGTGCCCAGAACTGGACAGCTTACTCAAGGTGTGGCCGGACTAGAGTCTTGTAGAGTGGGAGAATTATTGCTTTATCCCTGGAGTTAATCCTTTTTTAATGCATTCCAATATTCTGTTTGCTTTGTTAGCAGCAGCTTGGCATTGCATGCCATTGCTAAGCCTATCATTTACTAGGACCCCCAGGTCCTTTTCCATCCTAGATTCCTCAAGAGGTGTCCCCCCCCCCCCCCCAGTGTATAGATTGCATTCATATTTTTGCCACCCAAATACATTATTTTACACTTTTCTACATTAAACCTCATTTGCCATGTAGTTGCCCACCCCATTCATTTGTTCAGATCTTCTTGCAAGGTTTGCACATCCTGCAGAGAAGTTATTGCCATGCTTAGCTTAGTATCGTCCGCAAATACAGAGATTGAACTGTTTACCCCATCCTCCAGGTCGTTTATGAACAATTAAATAGGATTGGTCCCAGCACAGAACCCTGTGGGACCCCACTACCCACCCCTGACCATTTCGAGTATTCCCCATTTATCACCACCTTCTGAACTCGCCCTTGTAGACAGTTTTCAATCCATGTACTCACCCTCTGGTACAGTAAACGTTTATGGGGAACTGTGTCAAATGCTTTTGCAAAATCCAGATGCACCATGTCTACGGGCCTTCCTTTATCTAGATGGCAACTCACCTTCTCATGGAAGGTTAATAGATTGGTTTGGCAAGAACGATTCTTCATGAATCCATGCTGATTACTGCTAATGATACCGTTTTAATTACTAAAATCTTGTATATAATCCCTTATCATTCCCTCCAAGAGCTTGCATACTATTGATGTTGGGCTAACTGGTCTGTGTGACAGACCTGGCCCGGACAGAGGCTCTTGGAGGGGACTGAATGCCAGCCTCATGCCTACCGATTATGGGCTCTGGCATTTGGCGAACGGTGCTCGTTGTGAGCTGTATGCCTGGGGACCCTTGAGGTGGCGTTACTTTAGATTCATGTCCCCCAAGACACACAGACTCTGGGGACCCTGGATATGCCATTGTGATGGGAGTCACTAATAGGGGTACAAGGTGAATGAGAACCCCACTATGATCTGTGCTAGTCAGACTCAATGCTGTATATATGTATATATAATGTGTGCTGTCTCATTATGTTGTGTACTATTTGCTGTGATGGTTGGGGTGTGACTGTATTCTATTGTCGATTGTGACTGTCTGCCTCAACTATTATGGGATGTATAAGTGTCTTGCTGTGAGGAAAGAGGGAGGGGGGATTCCTCCAGCAGCCCCCCTGTTAAGACTGTTTACTGATGAGAAGTTAAACACACCTGACCTGTGTGTCCATTGTCATTGGACAGTTTAACCCACCCTGTTTTTCAAGGGTGGGGGGAAGTGTTTTGAAGTGGGATCTGTATAACATGTTTGAATAAAGATTCATTCCTGCTTGAACCTCAAGACAGAGCCTTGTCTCGTACTTGGGGGAGAATTATTTGTATAGGTTCCTTGTTCGGCTGATGGAAGTGTTCAGTAGCTGCTTTTGTGTTTGAGTATGGAATGTCCTAAACGACTTTAACCCCTTTCATACTCGGGGTGTCATTACAGTCTGTAATTCCCAGGGATGTATTTTGGGCCCTTTTTAAAAATTGGTGCTACATTAGCTTTTCTCCAATCCCCTGGTACCATTCCAGTCAGTAGACTGTCAGTAAAAATTAGGAACAATGGTCTGGCAATTACTTAACTGAGTTCCCTAAGTACCCTCGTGTACAAGCCATCCGGTCCCAGTGATTTATTATTGTTAAGTTTCCCAAGTCTAATTCTAATTCTGTCCTCTGTTAGCCATGAGGGTGCTTCCTGTGATGTGTCACGAGGATAAACACTGCACTTTTGGTTACTGAAGCCCCCCGATTCCCTTGTGAAGAATGAGGAGAAGAATAAATGCAATACCTTCGCCATCTCCCCATCCTTTGTAACCAGATGTCCTTCCTCATTCTTTATGGGGCCAATATAGTCTGTCCTCCCTTTTTTACTGTTTACATACTTAAAGAATTTCTTGGGATATTTTTTGCTCTCCTCCGCTATGTGTCTTTCGTGTTCTATCTTAGCCGTCCTTATTGCACCCCTACATTTCTTGTTGCATTCTTTATAAAGTCTGAATGCTGATGATGATCCCTCAGCCTTGTATTTTTTTCCAAAAAAATGTGGAAACACATGACAGTGGTAAGCAGCAACTACACTAAGACACTACAGTAGCTTTTAATATAATTTTAATATATTTTTTGATTAGGTGCAAGTGTTTTTTTTTTTTATATTTATATACAGTGGGGACGGAAAGTATTCAGACCCCCTTATATTTTTCACTCTTTGTTACATTGCAGCCATTTGCTAAAATCATTTAAGTTCATTTTTTCCTCATTAATGTGCACACAGCACCCCATATTGACAGAAAAACACAGAATTGTTGACACTTTTGCAGATTTGTTAAAAAAGAAAAACTGAAATATCACATGGTCCTAAGTATTCAGACCCTTTGCTGTGACACTCATATGTTTAACTTAGGTGCTGTCCATTTCTTCTGATCATCCTTGAGATAGTTCTACACCTTCAATTGAGTCCAGCTGTGTTTGATTATACTGAATGGACTTGATTAGGAAAGCCACACACGTGTCTATATAAAACCTTACAGCTCACAGTACATGTCAGAGCAAATGAGAATCATGAGGTCAAAGGAACTGCCTGAAGAGCTCAGAGAGAGAATTGTGGCAAGGCACAGATCTGGCCAAGGTTACAAAAAATTTCTGCTGCACTTAAGGTTCCTAAGAGCACAGTGGCCTCCATAATCCTTAAATGGAAGACGTTTGGGACGACCAGAACCTTTCCTAGTGCTTACCAGTGATTACTGTGGCTGAGCTCCAGAGATGCAGTCGGGAGATGGGAGAAAGTTGTAGAAAGTCAACCATCACTGCAGCCCTCCACCAGTCGGGGCTTTATGGTAGAGTGGCCCGACGGAAGCCTCTTCTCAGTGCAAGACACATGAACGCCTGCATGGAGTTTGCTAAAAAAACACCTGAAGGACTCCAAGATGGTGAGAAATAAGATTCTTTGGTCTGATGTAACAAGATAGAACTTTTTGGCCTTAATTCTAAGCGGTATGTGTGGAGAAAACCAGGCACTGCTCATCACCTGTCCAATACAGTCCCAACATTGAAGCATGGTGGTGGCAGCATCATGCTGTGGGGGTGTTTTTCAGCTGCAGAGACAGGACGACTGGTTGCAATCGAGGGAAATATGAATGCGGCCAAGTACAGGGATATCCTGGACGAAAACCTTCTCCAGAGTGCTCAGGACCTCAGACTGGGCCGAAGGTTTACCTTCCAACAAGACAATGACCCTAAGCACACAGCTAAAATAATGAAGGAGTGGCTTCACAACAACTCAGTGACAGTTCTTGAATGGCCCAGCTAGAGCCCTGACTTAAACCCAATTGAGCATCTCTGGAGAGACCTAAAAATGGCTGTCCACCAACGTTTACCATCCAACCTGACAGAACTGGAGATGATCTGCAAGGAGGAATGGCAGAGGATCCCCAAATCCAGGTGTGAAAAACTTGTTGCATCTTTCCCAAAAAGACTCATGGCTGTATTAGATCAAAAGGGTGCTTCTACTAAATACTGAGCAAAGGGTCTGAATACTTAGGACCATGTGTTATTTCAGTTTTTCTTTTTTAATAAATCTGCAAAAATGTCAACAATTCTGTGTTTTTCTGTCAATATGGGGTGCTGTGTGTACATTAATGAGGAAAAAATGAACTTAAATGATTTTAGCAAATGGCTGCAATATAACAGAGTGAAAAATGTAAGGGGGTCTGAATACTTTCTGTCCCCACTGTGTGTATATAGATAGATAGATAGACAGACAGACAGACAGACAGATAAATATATATAGAGAGAGAGATTTACAGAATACAGAGAGATAGATAATGCAGCCCTAAATGTGGTGGTGCATTAAGTTTCTTTTTTTCAGGCTGAGTATATTTTCTGTAAATAATAACTACAGAACAACTCCCCTTTTATGTAATGCAGAGGGGATGGTGTTTATAATCCAAATCAAGAGGACATCCTAGGGTAACAAAGCTACTTATACAGTTCAGTGAGTAGGCCTTATCACTGTCTGATAGGAAGTGTGTTAGGGGCAGGACCAACAGATGAAAGTAAAGAAAAAAAAAAGGCACCACATCTAAAGGGATGATAAGCTGCAATAAATAAAGTATTTTCTTTCTGAGTTTACATATGTTTTCATTTGCTGATAGCTTCCCAATGATAACAGGAGCAAAAAGCACATGACTCCTAAAACATTCAGAAAACTTGCATAAAGGTTACTGGAATCCACTAGTTCTGACAAATGTAATTTGTTTTACTTTTCTCCCTGTAAAACTGGAAGCTGCATACTATGGAAAATAGGTGAAAAGCAAAATGAGAGAAAACTAGAGTAATTTATATAAGAAAAAATTCCTATTCGCACAAATGTATCCCCAAGAGTCACATTATGAAGGATTTATCACTAGCAGTCAGTTTGGTTCTTTAATCCATATCACAGGACTGTCTATATGCCAGGGTATAGCCTTTATGTGACTTCAGTGGTTGGACAGCACACTCTATCACAGAGCGCAAGATGTGTTGCTCAATTAGTGACTTTTCAATCAACTGAACTGACAAGTTGGCACCCTATACTTATTTTGATGGTGTAGCAGACAGCCTTATGAGTGCACCTGCCTGGCCTCATAATATCTGGACTTATTTGGACCATTGTATAATCAAATTCAAATATTGCCAATCATTTGAAGACAACAGGATCAGCTCAATAAATGCAGGGTGCTAAATGATGAATTTATTTAATATTTTTTTTAAAAAGGGGCAGTATATTATTGTGCAGAAACCCCATCTCCTGCAAATCCACCTGCTCTGCTGCAAACACTGGACTGGATAGATAACTCTGCTCATTCCGGTTCAAACCACCAATCGGGGAAATAAAGAGCAACAGCTGATGGAAGAAGTAAAACAGTGGACACAAACAGACAAACCATCTTCAGTGTACTAGTCCCTTCTTTTGCCAATGATTATCTTTGGAAGCAGATAAAAACATCAATGTCCTAAGTCCTAAGATGAAATAAAAGGGTAAAACTATACATAACATATGAATATTAGGCCTCAAATACAATGCCTGGATACGTAAATGCATGCATCTGACCAAAGCATACCAATAAAAGCTTGAGGTCTTGAAAATGGTATAGTTTTCCCATCATACTATTAGTACAATGCTGTTTTTTTCAAAAACAATGCAAATCTATGTATGTATTCCTCCAGGTACAAACTTGTGGCAAGGAACTCCTTGCTAGTACATACTATGAATTGCACAAATGCTCATCATCGTAACATCTAAATATTATTGCTAACCAGGAACATAACTGTGTGTTACATTAGGAGATGCTATTGGCCACATTTTTTAGGAAAATAAGAATCTTGCTCATATGGTAAAACATGGTGCTTGAAAATGGTTTGCAAGATCAGCTTTACTATACTGAGAGTAAGGGGTCAGAGAGAAGTAATGAATTTACAGTATCTCACAAAACTAGTACACCCCTCACATTTTTCTAAATGATTTATTATATCTTTTCATGTGACAACACTGAAGAAATGACACTTTGCTACAATGTAAAGTAATGAGTGTACAGCTTGTATAACAGTGTTAATTTGCCGTCCCCTCAATATAACTCAACACACAGCCAATAATGTCTAAACCGCTGGCAACAAAAGTGAGTACACCCCTAAGTCAAAATGTCCAAATTGGGCCCAAAGTGTCAATATTTTCTGTGGCCACCATTATTTTCCAGCCCTGCCTTAACCCTCTTAGGCATGGAGTTCACCAAAGCTTCACAGGTTGCCACTGGAGTCCTCTTCAACTCCTACATGACGATATCACGGAGCTGGGGGATGTTAGAGACCTTGCGCTCCTCCACCTTCCGTTTGAGAATGCCCCACAGATGCTCAATAGGGTTTAGGTCTGGAGACATGCTTGGCCAGTCCATCACCTTTACCCTCAGCTTCTTTAGCAAGGCAGTGGTCGCCTTGGAGGTGTATTTAGGGTCATTATCAGGGATGGGCTATATGTTCGAGTCGAACATGAGTTCGATTCGAACATTGGCTGTTCGCCGAACAGCGAACAATTTGGGGTGTTCGCGGCAAATTCGAAAAGCCGCCGAACACCCTATAAAAGTCTATGGGAGAAATCTAAAGGGCTAATTTTAAAGGTTAATATGCAAGTTATTGCCATAAAAAGTGTTTGGGGACCCAGGTGCTGCCCCCGGGGGGCATGAATCAATGCAAAAAAAGTTTTAAAAACGGACGTTTTTTCAGGAGCAGTGATTTGAATAATGCTTAAAGTGAAACAATAAAAGTGAAATATTCCTTTAAATTTCGTACCTGGGGGTGTCTATAGTATCCCTGTAAACTAACACATGTTTCCCGTGTTTATAACAGTCCGAGAGCAAAATTACATTTCTAAAGGAAAAAAGTCATTTAAAAGTACTAGCGCTAGTGCCGGCTATTAATGAATTGTCGGTCCCGACAACACACATAAAAGTCATTGAAAGTCATTGAAAAATAAAAAAGAGATTCCAGCGATGTAATCCAATAAATCCATGCTCCTACTCCAGAGATGTAATCCAATTCTCGATCTCCAGGGATGGATGATCTCCAGCGACTCCAGCGAGGAACACGCACAGGATCCTGCCTCCACTGGAGGCACCCAGCCAATGACGCGGCGCCAGCTTGACAGCTCTTATGTAGCTGAGGGCGGGGCCACCCGTCACGTGACCTCGTCCCCCTCTGACAAGGGGAAATGCCGGGGTTTCTCAGTGACGTGTACGAGTGACCCCGCCCCCCTCTGATGCAATGGGAAGAGGGGGGCAGGGTCACCCGTACACGTCACTGGGAAACCCCGGCATTTCCTCTTGTCAGAGGGGGACGGAGTCACATGACGGGTGGCCCCGCCCTCAGCTACATAAAAGCTGTCAAGCTAGTGCCGCGTCATTGGCTGGATGTCTCCGGTGGAGGCAAGATCCTGTGCGTGTTCCTTGCTGGAGTCGCTGGAGATCATCCATCGATGGAGATCGAGAATTGGATTACATCGCCGGAGTAGGAGCATGGATTTACATTGCTGGAATCTCTTTTTTATTTTTTATTTTTAATAAAGGACTTGTCCCAAGCCGTCTCCTGTGGTTTTTTAACATTCAGACACTTTCTTTTTGTGAAATGGTAGGGGTACAATGTACCCCTTACCAATTCACATGGGGGATGGGATCTGGGTGTCCCCTTTGTTAAAGGGGGCTTCCAGATTCCAATAAGCCCCCCACCCGCAGACCCCCACAACCACCGGGCAAGGGTTGTGGGTATGAAGCTCTTGTCCCCATCAAAATGGGGACATCCTCCTCATGTTGAGGGGATGTGGCCTGGTACGGTTCGGGGGGGCGCTCTCTCGTCCCCCCCTCTTTTCCTGCGGCCTGCCAGGTTGCGTGCTCGGATAAGGGTCTGGTATGGATTTTTGGGGGGAACCCCACGCCATTTTTAAAAAAAAATTGGCGTGGAGTTCCCCTTAATATCCATACCATACCTGAAGAGCCTGGCAATGGAATTTTGGGGGACCCCCATGCTTTTTATTATTTTTAAAAAAATTTTTTCAATGACTTTTAATGACTTTTATGTATATTGTCGGGACCGAGTGCTAGTACTTTCAAATGACTTTTTTTTCCTTTTAGAAATGTCATTTTGCTCTCGGACTGTTATAAACACGGGAAACATGCTCTACTTTACAGGCATACTATAGACACCCCCCAGGTACGAAATTTAAAGGAATATTTCACTTTTATTGTTTCACTTTAAGCATTATTAAAATCACTGCTCCCGGAAAAACGGCTGTTTTTAAAACTTTTTTTTGCATTGATACATGTCCCCTGGGGCAGGACCCGGGTCCCCAAACACTTTTTATGACAATAACTTGCATATTAACCTTTAAAATTAGCACTTTTGATTTTTCATGTTCGTGTCCCATAGATTTTAACGGTGTTCGCGTGTTCAAACAAATTTTTTGCCTGTTCGCATGTTCTGGATGTGAACCGAACAGTGGGGTGTTCGGCCCATCCCTAGCCATTATCGTGTTGGAATACTGCCCTGTGGTCCAGTCTCTAAAGAGAGGGGATCATGCTCTGCTTCTGGTTCCCTCAATAAACTGTAGCTTCCCAGTGCCAGCAGCACTCATGCAGCCCCAGACCATGACACTCCCACCACCATGCTTGACTGTAGGCAAGGCAAACTCATCTTTGTACTCATCACCTGGTTGCCACCACACACGCTTTACACCATCTGAACCAAATAAATTTATCTTGTTCTCATCAGCCCACAGGACATGGTTTCAGTAATCCATATCCTTATTCTGCTTGTCTTCAGCAAACTGTTTGCGGGCTTTCTTGTGCATCATCTTTAGAAGAGGCTTCCTTCTGGGATGACAGCCATGCAGTCCAATTTGATGCAGTGTGCAGCGTATGGTCTGAGCACTGACAGGTTGACCCCACTACCCCTTCAACCTCTGCAGCAATACTGGCAGCACTCATACATCTATTTCCCAAAGACAACTTCTGGATATGACGCTGAGCTCGTGCACTCAACTTCTTTGGTCGACCATGGCGAGGCCTGTTCTGAGTGGAACCTGTCCTGTTAAACCGCTGTATGGTCTTGGCCACCGTGCTGCAGCTCAGTTTCAGGGTCTTGGCCATCTTCTTATAGAAAAGAGAAGGGTTTCCCCAGGATGGGGTTTTTAGTCAGCAAAGTGAAGAGATTGAGTCAATGGAGTATGAAAAAGGTAACGTATTTATTTTTACAAAATTGGTATAATATAAAATTTAAAAGAAAATGAGCTCCAGTAGGAAGCGCTTTCAAACTTGATAGACATACATTTGCACACAAAATTCCTTAGCAACATTAGACAAAAATTGTTAATATGAAAAGTGAAACTGACGCGTTTCAACCCATATACCAAGGGTCTTCTTCAGAGGGTCAGTCTGCTAAAAGATATATATATAGAAACATAGGTACACATGTAACAATTTACATACACAAAATACAAATTAGTATATGGTGCATATATATACTATAATTACCCAACAATGTGTGTCCAGCAAGGAAAAAGGCCTCCTACATGGAGATCCCTTTAAAAACTACTTCTTCTCCTTCCCCAACGGGTCCCAGAACACCGCTACAGCAACCAAACACGGGGCAGTAGTCCAATGATGCGACTTATGAGAAGTCACACTTGAAGTCGCCCCCCCGCCAAGTCACACGATCGGTCAGGTAAAAAACCACACCTGTGATAAGAATCCAGAGATAAGCTGAGTAATATGCTCTTGGTATGTAAAGGAAGTTAGAGGGTTATTGATTAAATAATAATCAATTAACCAACTAAGAGGCGTTGTCATGGTTATGCAATAGAGTTTCTGTCAGCTTGCCTGTCTCCATGTGTTCATCTCTAGAGACCAGCTGACCCTCACCTGACTGCTTTTGTAGACTCTGCTCTAGCATGGCTCCACCCCAGCTCCTATCAGGGAACCCTATATTAACCTTTGCACTGCAAGCCAGCAGTGCTGATCAACCATTGTGTGTTAGCTTTCGTGTGTACTTGCTGTGTTTCCTACGTCTGATTCCAGTTACAGACTTTGGCCCATTCTTAACTATTCCTGTCTGCTCATGATCCTGACCTTTGGCGTGTCCCGACCATCCCTGTTTGCCTGTGACCCTGAACCCTGGCGTGAACTCTGTTGTCCTTGTCTGCTTGTGGCCCCGACCTTGGCTTGTCCCTTACTTTCCTTGTTGTTCCAGCCTGCTGCCTCCTTCCTCTTCTCCTGTAGTCTACCATGAGCGTGAGCTGTGAGATATTCCAAAAGGGTATGTATAATATAAAGAAAAAGAAAAAGTTATATATAATATAAGCATAGGTAAAGTGTTTAACCTGATTGAATAAGATGGTTGCAAAGGGGTTCCAAGTAAGAAGCACCAGCTCAATCTATGTCAATATGTGAAGGTAAAAGTGGGTGATGTGAGATGAAGAAAGAAGAAAGAAAGAGGTGAAAAGAAAAGAAGAAAAAAAGAAGCAAGAAGGGGGGGAAGGGGGGGGGTTGTGTATGAGCATGCGCAGTGCAATGAAATAAGAATAGACAGGTGCGTTGTGCGTGAACCGAGTGCAATAAATAACAACATAGGTGAGAAGGATTAACATAAGTGAACCATAGGGTGAAAGGAAGTGCCCAAGATAAGTTCAAAGCATGAATGAACCCAAATATTACCTTGAAAGTTATTTAAGGCACATACAAGACTACACCATGCTGCCCTAATAATCAGACTGTAGCTTGTAACATAACCCGGGATTGGCTGCAAGCTGTGTCAGGCTCAGTGGATCAGTGCCCAATAAGAGTCGACTAGTCTGAAATAAATACATATAAACGATATCACTATGAGTAATTTAAAAAATAGATGATTAATTTTAGACCATAGATGTATTGGGCTGGAATACTGCAGGATCATACTGCTGGGGTGTATACTTATATTGCAGGAGCTGCATGTACTTCTGACCCACCGAAGAGAAAAGAGCTAAGGGTCTTTAGCCATCCATATATATACTGCTTATTGGGGGTGTATACTCGCTCTCATGGATCCGATACAGGTGTGTGTCCAAGCGGCCAATCAGACCATCGCAGGGGGCATGGCCATCAATCGGACAGCCTCGTGTGGCTTCCCTAGCGTTCAGGAAGAGCCGATGGCCCCAAAATGACGTCACTCTCATCGCAATTGTGTGCCGCTTTCGCATCACGTCATACGCGCGGGGCCCCGCGCATGCGCAGTGTGTGGAAGCGTCCGAGTGTTCCGGAACGCCGCCGGCAAGGAGGAAAGATCCCCAATTCGGCAGCTAGTGCCTGATGGGGAAAAAAGGGGAGGGGCCGCTGGATGGATACTGGCTCCTCCCCCCCTTGCCAGGAAGGCACATCAAAAGGAAAACCCCCGATCCAGAGGTGGCAGCGGCCGAGACGCCAGGTTCCCGATGGGAAGAGGGGAAAAAGTTATTTAGTTTGAAACATAAGGGCAGACAAAAAATGTGATAATAAGATGGTATATAACATGCATGGGTATGTTCTCCCAAACTTGCATAAGTATTAAGTGAACATAGTAAACATTGAGCCTCAACAGCAATGCTGCTGGGACATCACGTACAGTATTATACCTGAGACATCAATAAACGCAAGCAGCATCCATCGCATACCTTAATACATCTGCAGAATCAAGACAAACCACAGCAAAAACCAAAGCAAAAAACATAAAATGGTAATGATGATGATAAAAAATAATAATAACAAAAATAAATATAAATATAACTATAAAGAGTGAGCCAGGAGAGGGGGGAGAGAGAGAGAATGTAAAAGAGAGTGGGAAGACAATTTAAATGCATGTTCTCAGAAAATGATGGCCATTCTCACTCGAGAATACAATAAACAAATGATATTGCTGGATACAGAAATTAACAACATAGAAGTGGCCTTAAGACCCTTTGTGCAACACACTCTCTATTTGGGGCTGCAGGCAAACCTTCAGGATGGCCTGTCGGTCTATAATAGGGGTGTCTTGCACAAAATAGAGTCGAAATTCTGGAGGGACCAAACGGCCTTCTCAGAAAGGCGAGCGTATAAATGGAATACTAACCCCCCAAAAAAATCAAAAAATAAGTACCATGTATTGCAGCAACAATCTTATAACATGAACAGTATGTCAAAGCCTAAGAATGGATCTAATCTTGGTCAAAACCAAAAAACATCAAGCAAGGGACGCAGTAAATTTAAAAGGAGCCGTAACAGGGGCTCCCCAGAACAAGACAGACAAAAATGCACTATTGAGACCCGTGCGGAGGGTGATTCGAGTGCTCCCATCTGTGAACACACAACACCCTCCGGACTTAAAACCGATACATTAAATACGTGTATAAGTGAAATGGATCTTTCATCTTCCAATACCTCAACAAATATGACACATACAAACCAATCAGTAGGAAGCTCAAAATCTGAGCTTCAGAGTCCTTAAAACCCGGTACGGGGATCCTCCTCACCCCAAACAAACAGGGGAGTGGGGAATCCGGACGCCTATATAACGCGGGTTCAACAGAATCCTTTAGTGTGATCAATTTGTCGTCCCATTCCCTATCCCCAGCCGAAATTGATGTACTATCACGTGGACTGACTTTCTGCCCACAGGAGAACTTCGACCTATTCGAAGTGGTTACTGATTTGCAGTTATTTGCATGATGATTACTACTTAAGAGCCTCCATGCAAAGACTGACAACAACATTGACACGACTGATTGGGCCAGTTTTAGTATGAGGGAATTCAAGGCCTTACGTGACCTGACACTCCTATTCCAGGAAAATAACACCTTAGACCTCATAGACCAAATTCATTTGGAAACTCTACTTGAGAATGCTAATGTATCTGCATAAAATTCTGTCACAAGCTTTAAGAAACCCTCCGGTAAATTTCCCCCCCTGAGCTTGAATCCAAGTATAGAGACCTTCGTCAAACAAACACTCAGAGATATTTCTAAACTCCCACGCAAAAAAACATGTCCCCAGAATCTAACTGTTGATGAATCCAAGGCTGTCGATTCTTTATGTAACAATGCCAAAATCACAATAAAACCATCGGATAAGGGAGGTAACGTGGTCCTGATGGATAATCAGGATTACGTTCGCATGTGCCAGGACATCCTAGATGAATGAATGAATGAATGAATGAATGAATGAATGAATGAATGAATGATTGATTTATAAAGCGCTGCAAATGCGAACTGAATCGCCTCAAGGCGCTGGATGCATTCTCTGATGTCAGTTTCTCAGAAAAGGAAGGTCTTTAGTTTTTTCCTGAAGGCCTGGTGGTTTTCTTCCATGCGGATGTTGGTAGGAAGAGCGTTCCATAGTTGAGGTCCTTGGACTGCGAATCTTCGTTCTCCCTTTGCTTTGTAGCGGTATTTGGGAATGGTAAGGAGGTTTTGGTTAGCTGATCGAAGACTGCGAGTCGGTGTGTAGTGTTTTATTTTCTCGCGGAGATATGGTGGGGCGTTTCCTTGTACGCATTTGTGGGTGATGCAGAGGGTCTTGAATGTGATCCGTTTCTTCACGGTTAGCCAGTGTAGGCTCTTTAGGGAGGGGGAGATGGATTCCCAGGGTTTTTTCCCTGTTAACAGTCTTGCCGCCGTGTTTTGGATGAGTTGTAAGCGCGCAAGCTGATATTGGGGTAGTCCTACGTAGAGCGAATTTGCGTAGTCGAGTCGGGAATTGTTGATTGTTCCCACAACTGCCGCTTTGTCCTCTTCTGGGATGAAGGGGATTAGTCTGCGTAGTTGGCGGAGGAGATGGTGGGATCCGCTCACCACTGATCCTATTTGTGCATCCATTGTCATTTCTGAGTCAAAAATGACTCCAAGACTTTTGACTTTGGTGCTTGGGGAGATGGTCTGTCCAAGGATGGTGGGAGGTGTCCATGTAGTCTTTATTTTGGAATTTTTGTTAGCTTGTAGGAGAAGTAGTTCTGTTTTTGATCCGTTGAGTTTGAGGGAGCTAGTGGTCATCCAGTTGTCTATTAAGGAGAGGCAATTCTGTAATTGCTGATGAAGGTCTTTTTGTCCGTTGATACGAAGGTAGAGTTGGGTGTCGTCAGCGTATGAATGGAAACAAAGATCGGTTTTCCTGATGATATTGAAAAGTGGGCGGATGTATATGTTGAATAGTACTGGTGACAAGGGAGATCCTTGGGGGACTCCACAGGAGACTGCCCGGGTTTCCGAGGTGAATGTACCTAGTTTCACTGTCTGGGAGCGATTCTCTAGGAAGGATGTAAACCATTTTAGAGCAGAACCTGTAGCTCCTACTACTTCAGCGAGGCGGACGAGTAAAGTATTGTGGTCTACTGTATCGAATGCTGCGCTGAGGTCTAACAGTACCAGGAGACTCTGTTCTCCGTCGTCTGCTGCTTCAAGGGCATCATCCCATATCTTCAGAAGTGCTGTTTCTGTGCCATGGCCTGGGCGGAAGCCAGATTGCAGAGGGTCCAGGAGTTGGTGTGTGTCCAGGTGGCGTTGTAGCTGTTGTACTACTGCTTTCTCCATAATCTTGGAGATGGTGTTGAGGCTTGTTATTGGTCTGCGGCTGTTAGGGTCCTTAGGGTCGAGATTTGGTTTCTTTAGGAGAGGTTTGACGATGCCTTGCTTGAGGGAGGTTGGCACAGTCCCTTCTTTGAATGATTGATTTATGAGCTGTGTTAGGATAGGAGCCAAGATGTCGGAACATTCTTTAAGCAGTTTAGTGGGGATGATGTCGTTCGGTGATGTGCTGTCTCGAAGGCTACTGATGATGTTTTTGGTTGTGTCTATGGTGATTGGAGACAAAATGAAATTCGGTGGTTGAGTGATGTTCGTGTCGATATCCTCTTTTTGGTTTGGTTCAGTGAGGATGATCGTTGTTTTCTGATGGATTGATTTCCGAATGTTGTCGATTTTGTTGATGAAGAAATCTGATAACTCATTGCAGAATTCTTGAGTATCATTTCCTGGGGGCTCTAAGCAGGCCGGGTTCATAGACTGAGCCACTATTTTGAACAGTTCCCGCGGGCGGTTTAAGGCGGATGAGATGGTGTCTGAGAAATGTTCTTTTTTGGCTTTGAAGATTGCCTTGTGGTATTTCCCCGTGAGTGCTTTGTAGTTAGCATGGTTTTCCTTGGTAGGATTTCTTCTCCATGCTCTTTCAGCTCTTCTACGTTCTTGCTTGAGTAGGGTGAGAGTACCATTGAACCAGCTTGAGTTTTTTTTGCGGATGAGTGTTCTGCGTTTTGGGGCCACGAAGTCTGCTGTTTGTAGTAATGCATTGTTTAGGGAGTTGAGCGTTTGTTCTGTTGAGAGGTTTGAGTTTAGCAAAAGAATTTTGCTCGATAATGTAGTTTTGAAGAGATCGGAGTGAAGTTTCTTCTGAGATCTATTCCAGTGTGTTGCTGTTACGTGTTTCTGTTTTTGGAGGATGGTGTTAGTAGTGATTTTAAATTTGATAGCATGGTGGTCCGTCCATGGTAGTGGAGTGTTGTCAAAAACGTTGATGTCCATATTCTGTTTGAAGATGAGATCTAGGGTGTGTCCTGAACCATGCGTGGGAGAGTTTATCAGTTGTTGAAGACCAAGTTCTTCCATTTGGTTGACGCAGGCGGTTGCGGTGGGGTCTTGGGCAGAATTTGCCCACAGGTTAAAATCCCCAAGTACCAGCAGGTTTTTGGTTTTCAAGGTGTGCATCGAAAAGAATTCAGTGAGCGGCGTGAGGAGATTGGTCTTTGGTCCTGGTGGTCTGTAGCATAGTAGTATGTGAACGGTGTCTTGAGGTGTTGTTCGGAGGTGCAGTGAGAGTGTTTCCATGAAAGGCACTGAGTTCTGTACGTTTGGTTTGGTGAACCCAAGATGAGATTTGAAGATCACTGCTAGGCCTCCTCCTTTTTTTCCGATTCTATGCTCGGTTAGGATACTGTAGTTCTCGGGCACCAGTTCAGTTAGGATGGTGTTGCAGTCAGGTGTTAGCCAGCTTTCTGTAATGAAGAGGCAATCTAAGTTGTTTTCGATGACGAAATCGTGGATTTCAAGCCTATGCTTGACTGCAGATCTGGTGTTGATCAGGGCGCATGCTAGTTGTTGCGGTTGGATCGGTGTCTCCCTGCATTTCCTGGTTGATTGTGGGTTGGTTCTTAATAATTGTTCTTTTTTTAGTCTTTCCTTAGTGGCGATCGGTAAAGTTGCGGTGGTGTTTCTTAGCCTGTGGATGGTGTCTGCTGTGTATTTAAAGTTGCACATGATGAGGAGGATGGTGTTGCTAGCAGGGAAGGTATTCTGATGGTGGTAGTGATGTGGTGACGATCCACTTCCAGGGAGATGGAGAGGTCTGATGGCTACCCGCTGCTAATGGAGTGGTGTGGCGATGGGCTGGTGTGGGTGCGGCGGTACTTGAGGAGGTACGGCTGCCTACCCCCTAGTCGTTGATCCAGAGGAAGGCGAAAAACCCCTAGCTGCGAGGCCAATAATGCAGCAGAGGAAAAAATTCCTTCCTGACCCCCCGAGGGGCGATCGGACTGGCCCCTGGATCAACTGATGAAGTACCCTTGGTGGCTTACCTGTAGGATGGTCCGGCGGACGAGGGGGGGATCAGACACTACTTACTGGTAGGTGGTGCGGTGGCTGCGTCTAGGATGATTGATTTGGAGTAGCCTCTGGTGAGATCCCGGAGCCCTTGCAATGATGTTCAGTGAAAGGCGGGAGGGGTGCGGGCTCTGTAGGAACAAAAAAGGGGAGGGGGGGGATGAGTGGCTGGCTGCAGGAAACCAAGCCGCAGCCGTGGTCTGTCCCACAGAGTCTAGCGCTAGCCTATGGTGATTTAGACTGCGGCTGCGGTGGTGACCCGGGGGGGTGCCAGAAGGGGGGGAGGATGTGGGTCTAACTGGGGGGGGTCCTGCTGGGCGCTGGTGGCCTCAGATGTTGCACCGAGGGTCTTCAGTAGTTGCACTGACAGCCTGGGTGTGCCAATATGGCCGCCGGTTAGGTCTGAGCTGCAGCTGGGCGGCGATGGGTGTACCAAGATGGCCGCCGGCTAGGCCCGAGCCGCGGACTTTCCTACGGTGGTCCCGGCCGTCCAGCGAAGGTGTGCGGGATAATCCGGTAGTAGGTAAGCAAGGAGGTGGGGGGGCGCCCGAGGGCGGGCAGAACGGTCGGTGAAGGGGGCAGTGAATTGCTGCCTGTTAGCAGCCGAGCTGGGCCGGAGCCGCGGAGTATCCTGTGCGGCCGGCCGGCTGGCTGAGGGCGGCGTCAGGGAGGGAGGAGCGGGAGGGGGGTCCGATGATGGTGCGGGGGGGGCAAGCCGGACCACGGAGCTGCCTGGCGGCCGGCCGGTAGGCTGGACGGGCGGAGAACGAATGGAGGACCGACAAGAGCGGGGGGGGGGTCCCGGATGCAGCTGCAAGGGGGGCCGCTCGGGCCCGCAAAGAGCCCCGAGCGGCCGGCCAGCAGCTATGTGGCGTGGGGGTGAAGGTGACAGATGGAGATGGGGATGGAGATGGAGAGGAGGGGAGCAGGTGGCTACCGCGGGGGGGTCAGGAAGAGTCAGGACCCAAGGATGGGAGGATGGGAGGCCGAGTGGCCGGGCTGCTTACGAGCCGCTGCAGCAGAGGTCTGCTCTCTACAGTGTCAGCACTCAGACTGACAGTCGCAATCAGCAATCAGATAATGGGGAGTGGTATAAAACCATCCCCATTAAATTCATACAAACCGCCTATACTAAGTTTTATGATTTGATTCAGTCGGCCTTTGAAGGAGGGGTGATTACGAAAGATCAATATGAGTTCATTAGGATAAAGCACCCACGGGTGGCTACGTTTTATAGCCTACCCAAAATTCATAAATGCCAGACAAAACCCCCCGGAAGACCAATTGTCTCCGGGAACGGAGGAATATCCGAAAATTTGAGCAAGGTCATCGATTCCTTTCTACAACCATTTGTTTTGTGTATGCCTTCTTTTTTCAAAGATACGATACATTTGCGCCAACTGATTAAGGAGATAACTCTCCCAACGAATTCACTCCTGGTGGCCATTGATGTTGAGGCCCTGTACAGCTCGATCCCCCATAACAAGGGGGTTGCAGCTGTAGGGAACTCCTCCATCAGAGCCAGAAATATGATGACGCACTGAATGACTTTAACATTGATGGGCTTGAATACATTTTACAATATAATTTCTTTATCTTTTATAACAACTCCCACTACCTCCAGGTGCAGGGCGTGGCCATGGGCACCTGTTGTGCCCCGGTCTACGCCAACCTGTACCTGGGGGAGTGTGAGAGAGCCCTCCTAGATGATGGTGACCTATGGCTACGATACATTGATGACGTCCTCTTCATCTGGGGGGGCTCTGAGGAAATGCTATTAAAGTTTTTTGATCGTATCAACCAGAACGAACATAACCTAAAGTTCACCATGACTTTTGACCATGACCAAATGATCTTCTTGGATGTACAGCTGAGACGTACCGAGGGCCAAATCTCCAGTACTTTGTATCGAAAAAGCACCACAGGAAACACAGTACTACACGCAGATAGCTTTCATCCCACAGTACTAAAAAAGTCTATCCCATATGGACAATACCTGCGACTACGCAGGAATTGTTCAGATGATGTCCTTTTCAAACAAGAAGCATACAACCTTCAAACCAGACTGTTAACACGTGGCTACAGTCGCTCCTGTTTACATAAGGCTTTCAATAGAGCAGCTATGCAATCCAGATGTGATCTACCAGGATCATCCTGCGCTTTTCCAAACAGCACAATGCGATAAGGAATTTCATCCAAAAACGTTGGTCTATATTGATGTATGACTCTAAAGTCAGTGGTTTTATATCTGCTAGCCCCTCAATCACATTTAGATGGGCTACCTCGCTGAAAGACAAACTGGTCCAAAGCGAGTTTAAGGACAAACAAAAAATATTAAAACATTGTTCAATTCTTGGATCATTCCCCTGCGTACATTGTTCCTTTTGCCAATATATAAGAAGGGAGAAAACTTTCCGTCTTCCAAATGGGACATTGTTTAAGCCCATGCACTTTACGAACTGCCAGACACGAGGAGTGGTGTACCTCATGTCCTGTGAATGCGGGGCATATTACGTCGGTAAGACGAAACAAGAATTTTACCGTCGAATATCCAAACACATCTATCACATGTAAATTGGTAATCACTATCTACCACTTGGGCGACATGTGGTGGTAGTGCATAACTACAAAATGCCTAAGGTATCCTTCACCGCACTCGATCAAAGTCATATACCAGACCTAGGCGGGGATTGGAACAAAACTTTATTGCAACACGAACAGAGGTGGATATTTAAATTGGATGCCACCTCTTTTCCAAGATTAAATGAGGCCATGTCTTTCCCCCCATTCTTAAAGGGCTTTGTTTCTGGGAAAACCCAATAACAGAATTTTCCCAGAATATCTGTTCAATAATAAAGGTTTTTTGGTAATTTCCCATTTCTCTCTTCTTCTCCCCTCTCTCTCCCCCCTCTCCTGGCTCACTCTTTATAGTTTTATATATAAGACACCCCTATTATAGACCGACAGGCCATCCCGAAGGTTTGCCTGCAGCTCCAAATAGAGAGCGTGTTGCACAAAGGGTCTTAAGGCCACTTCTATGTTGTTAATTTCTGTATCCACAATATCATTTGTTGTATCCTCGAGTGAGAATGGCCATCATTTCCTGAGAACATGCATTTAAATTGTCTTCCCACTCTCTTTTACATTCTCTCTCTCTCCCCCCTCTCCTGGCTCACTCTTTATAGTTATATTTATATTTATTTTTGTTATTATTATTTTTTATCATCATCATTACCATTTTCAGTTTTTTGCTTTGGTTTTTGCTCTGGTTTGTCTTGATTCTGCAGATGTATTAAGGTATGCGATGGATGCTGCTTGATTTATTGATGTCTCAGGTATAATACTGTATGTGATGCCCCAGCAGCATTGCTGTTGAGGCTCAATGTTTACTATGTACACTTAATACTTATGTAAGTTTGGGAGAACATACCCATGCATGTTATATACCATCTTGTTATCACATTTTTTGTCTGCCCTTATGTTTCAAACTAAATAACTTTTTCCCCTCTTCCCTTTGGGAACCTGGCGCCTCGGCCGCTGCCGCCTCTGGATCGGGGGTTTACCTTTTGATGTGCCTTCCCGGCAAGGGGGAGAGGAGCCAGTATCCATCCAGCGTCCCCTCCCTGTTTTTCCCCATCAGGCACCCGGGCTGGCACCAGCTGCCGATCTTTCCTCCTTGCCGGCGGCGTTCCGGAACACTCTCGAACGCTTCCGCACACTGCGCATGTGCGGGGCCCCGCGCGTATGACGTGATGTGAAAGCGTCAGGCAGTTGCGACGAGAGTGACGTCATTTCGGGGCCATCGGCTCTTCCCGAACGCCGGGGAAGCCACACGAGGCTGTCCGATTGACGGCCATGCCCCCTGCGATGGTCTGATTGGCCGCTTGGACACACACCTGTATCGGATCCATGAGAGCGAGTATACACCCCCAATAAGCAGTGTATATATATGGATGGCAATGACTAAAGACCCTTAGCTCTTTTCTCTTCAGTGGGTCAGAAGTACATGCAGCTCCTGCACTGTAAGTATACACCTCAGCAGTATGATCCTGCACCATTCCAGCCCAATACATCTATGGTCTAAAATCAATCACCTTTTTTATAAATTACTCATAGTGATATCGTTTATATGTATTTATTTCAGACTAGTCGACTCTTATTGGGCACTGATCCATTGAGCCTGACACAGCTTGCAGCCAATCCCGGGTTATGTTACAAGCTACAGTCTGATTATTAGGGCAGCATGGTGTAGTCTTGTATGTGCCTTAAATAACTTTCAAGGTAATATTTGGGTTCTTTCATGCTTTGAACTCATCTTGGGCACTTCCTTTCACCCTATGGTTCACTTATGTTAATCCTTCTCACCTATGTTGTTATTTATTGCACTCGGTTCACGCACATCGCACCTGTCTATTCTTATTTCATTGCACTGCGCATGCTCATACACAACCCCCCCTTCCCCCCCTTCTTGCTTCTTTTTTTTTCTTTTCTTTTCACCTATTTCTTTCTTCTTTCTTCATATCACATCACTCACTTTTACCTTCACATATTGACATGCATTGAGCTGGTGCTTCTTACTTGGACCCCCTTTGCAACCATCTTATTCAATCAGGTTAACCCCTTTACCTATGCTTATATTATATATACCTTTTTCTTTTTCTTTATATTATACATACACTTTTGAAATATCTGAGGCCTCCAATTGCATACATTGTGTGCATGGAAATCTACGCCTCTTAGTTGGTCAATTGATTATTATTTAATCAATAACCCTCTAACTTCCTTTACATACCAAGGGCATATTACTCAGCTTATCTCTGGATTTTTATCACAGGTGTGGTTTGTTCCCCGACCGATCGTGTGACTTGGCAGGAGCGACTTTAAGTGTGACTTCTCGTAAGTCGCATCATTGGACTCATGCCCCGTGTTTGGTTGCTGTGGCGGTGGAGGTGTTCTGAGACCCGTTGGGGAAGGAGAAGAAGTAGTTTTTAAAGGGATCTCCACGTAGGAGGCCTTTTTCCTTGCTAGACACACATTGTTGGGTAATTATAGTATATATATGCACCATATACTAATTTGTATTTTGTGTATGTAAATTGTTACATGTGTACCTATGTTTCTATATATATCTTTTAGCAGACTGACCCTCTGAAGAAGACCCTTGGTATATGGGTTTTTCATATTGTCAACAATTTTTGTCCAATGTTGCTATGGAATTTTGTCTGCAAATGTATGTCTAGCTTATCAAGTTTGAAAGCGCTTCCTACTGGAGCTCATTTTTTTAAAAATTTTATATTATACCAATTTTGTAAAAATAAATACATTACCTTTTTCATACTCCATTGACTCAATCTCTTCACTTTGCTGCCTAAAAACCCCATCCTGGGGAAACCTTTCTCTTTTCTATTAAATTTTAGGGGTGAGCAGCACTTTCTCTTCTCTCCTTGTGTCTTCTCTTTGCTATTGGCCATCTTCTTATAGCCTAGTCCATCTTTATGTAGAGCAACCATTTTTTTTTCAGATCCTCAGATCCCCTGAGTTCTTTCCCATTTTGCCATGAGGTGCCATGTTGAACTTCCAGTGAACAGTATGAGAGAGTGAGAGAGATAACACCAAATTTAACACACCTGCTCCCCATTCACACCTGAGACCTTGTAACACTAACGAGTCACATGGCACCGGGGAGGGAAAGTGGCTAATTGGGCTCAATTTGATAATTTTCACTTAGGGGTGTACTCACGTTAGTTGCCAGCGGTTTAGACATTAATAGCTGTGTGTTGAGTTATTTTGAGGGGACAGCAAATTTACACTGTTATACAAGCTGTACACTCACTGCTTTACACTGTAGAAAAGTGTAATTTCTTCAGTGTTACATAGTTACATAGTAAGATTGAATAAAGACACCAGTCCATCCAGTTCAACCTGAGTGAGTGTGGGTGTGCGTCTACAATTATCCCTATTTATTTAAGGTACCCATATAGTGCCATCAATTTACGAAGCGCTCCACACATCCATTGCACACTCACATCGGCCCCCACCCTCAAGGAGCCCACAATCCAAGGTCATTAACTCACATTCATATACTGGGGCCAATTTTGGACAGAAGCCAATTAACCTACCAGCATGTCTTTGGAGTGTGGGAGGAAACCCATGCAGGCACAGGGAGAACATGCAAACTCCAGGCAGGTAGTGTCGTGGTTGGGATTGGAACCAGCAACCTTTTTTTACTGCTTGGCAAGAGTGCTAACCACTACACCATTGTGCCAACCCGAGTGTTGTCACATGAAAAGATATAATAAAACATTTACAAAAATGTGAGGGGGTGTACTCACTTTTATGAAAATATAAATATAACAAAAAAATTGGAAGGAACAGATTCAAGTACATTGGTGGTAGATTTCATGTTAAATTACTGAGAGGTTCAGAGTCAAGTAGAGAAAAGTGGGAGAGAGAGAAGAACCAGTAGAGCCAGGTAAACCAGAAAGAGATGTGGAAGAAACATGTGTTATGGAAAAAATGTGATGTGGGATGTTGTCAGTCTTGGAGGTAAAAAAATATAAGAATGTGTAAGAAAGCTTTCTTGAGGCTGGTAATTTTAGAAGTGAGGTTTTAAAGAAAGGAAAAATGCAGAAATATAAAAAAATAAACACACATACTCACCAACCTGCTGCAGCATTGATCTGATGTTTTAAGCTGTCCCTTGCTGGCTCTAAGCCTGAGAACTGAGCGATTATGTGACTGCTGATCATTCCGTTTTCGGGTCCGCTCTGAGCACAGCGAGGTGACTGTTAATTGTTGCTCTGGGTTCAGCCCCTCAAGCACAGGATCCATTCACCCTGGTAGTGCTAATGCATGGACAAGGCAATTTGCCTTATGTCCTATTTGTTCTGTTCACACAATTGTGTTGCAATGGCATACACTGAAATAAAGTAGGACACGCAGCACTTTTTTTTCACACTGAGTTGAATACACCTGAATGGAATGTCATATAATGAAATTCCAATAAAGCAGAAAAAAAAGAAAAAAATAATTAACGTGTCAGAACTGTGAACTCCACATAGTGAACCAGCAGCCACATTACAAAGCAGTTGCTGGTGTTAACCAGCGCTTAGCCTTTACAATTAGCAGTTATTATAGGAATTTGTAATTCTGAAACTACTTCCTGATTAAGTTCCTGATATTAAAGTTAAAGAGGAAGTAAAGTCTTATTTTTTATTTTTTTTTAGGAAATAAAGTCTTACTTTTTATGTATTTTTTTATATTTAAGCCTATAACAAGGCTTATCTTTAGGTACTGTGAATATCTCCTAAACTTGCACCGTTTAGGAGATAGAGTGCATGCAGCCGATGACTTAATTGGCGCATGCTCTCTGAAGGTCCGGCTTACCAGAGCCCCTGACGTAACAGCGCCAATGCCCACGTACCCGGAAGAAACACCAAGGAAGATGTCCGCTGTACCAGCGGTGTGTGGGCACTGCTGGAAGGCTTTGTTGTAAAGTAAGATGCATAATAGTTTATCATGCCTTTGTCTTACAGGTTTTTTTTTCCTCAGGGTTTACAACCTCTTTAATATTAAATTGCATGCATTATAAAAAAAAAAACAATAACATTTTAAAAGCAATATGCTGATAAAAATATTCAAGACTCTTTTAGCAAAATACTACTGGATAGCTCAACTGTTCTAAAGAATGTACAATGTGTATAGTATTTCTTTCAAGCTTCTTTGGTAACCAAACAATAAGTATACAATTTGTAATTACAGTGCAATGACAGTTGAGCTAGAAGAGAAGGAAGCTTATGTTTTGGTCTTACCTTGACAATGCTTAAAGGGAAAGTATGGATAAATCTACCCTGGTATTAGATGTCAGTAAGAGAAAAAAAAATGATCATCAGTGGTTAGTAGGGGGGAAATGCTCCATCAGTGATCTGTAGGGAGAAAAATGCCTTGCCAGCGGTCACTAGCAGATAAAAAAAGCCCCGTCAGTGGCCAGTAGAAGGAAAGAATACTCTAGTATCAGTGGTCAAATAGAGTAAAAAATGCACCAGTGTTAATGATCAATGGTAGGAAAAAAAATGACCCGGCATCAGTGGTCAGTAGAAGAAAAAAAATGCAATAGCATTGGTGATCATTAGTAGTAAAAATTCCCCATATTAATGGTGAGTGGGATGAAGGAAGCCCCAGTGTTAGTGCTCAGTTGGGGGAATAAATGCCCTGACATCAGTAGGAGGAAAATCATTAGGATCTCTGAAGCCCACTGGAGGGCTGTGAAGGGGGCTGTGAGGGTCCCCTCAAAATAATTCAACACACAGCCATTAATATCTAAACCACTGGAAACAAAAGTGAGTACACCTCTAAGTGAAAATGTCCAAATTGGGCCCAATTAGCCATTTTCCCTCCCTGGTGTTATGTGACTCGTTAGTGTTACAAGGTCTCGGGTGTGGATGGGGAGCAGGTGTGTTAAATTTGGTTTTATAGCTCTCACCCTCTCATGCTGGTCACTGGAAGATCAACATGGCACCTCATGGCAAAGAACTCTCTGAGGATCTGAAAAAAAGAACTGTTGCTCTACATAAAGATGGCCTAGGCTATAAGAAGATTGCCAAGACTCTGAAACTTAGCTGCAGCACGGTGGCCAAGACCATACAGCGGTTTAACAGGACATGTTCCACTTGTGCACGTGCTCAGCATCATATTCAGAGATTGTCTTTAGGAAATAGACGTATGAGTGATGCCAGCATTGTTGCAGAGGTTGAAGGGGTGGAGGGGTCAGCTTGTCAGTGCTCAGACCATACGCCGCACACTGCATCAAAT
The DNA here is from genome assembly GCA_037952925.1 of Lithobates clamitans. Taxonomy (NCBI): domain Eukaryota; kingdom Metazoa; phylum Chordata; class Amphibia; order Anura; family Ranidae; genus Lithobates; species Lithobates clamitans. The sequence continues at coordinate 2,151,537 of JBBGZY010000379.1, read as the reverse complement.
TGGTCTGCATGGCTGTAGTCCCAGAAGGATGCCTCTTCTAAAGATGATGCACAAGAAAGCCCTATTGAGCATCTGTGGGGCATCCTCAAACGGAAGGTGAAGGAGGGCAAGGTCTAACATCCACCAGCTCCGTGATGTCGTCATGGAGGAGTTTAAAAGGACTCCAGTGGCAACCTGTGAAGCTCTGGTGAACTCCATGCCCAAAAGGGTTAAAGCAGTGCTGGAAAATAATGGTGGCCACAAAAAATATTGACACTTTGGGCCCAATTTGGACAATTTGTACATTTTGTAGCAAAGTGTCATTTCTTCAGTGTTGTCACATGAAAAGATATAATAAAATACACAGAAGTGATTGCAGAACCTAGGATTCATTTGGACAGATAATGTTTTTGTGCTCGAGATAGACATGTCTCATGTAGACATGTGCAATTCATTTCATTACGAATCAAAATTTGGACATAATTTTTGTTATTCGGAGATTCAGATGTATCTGAATCTCTGAATCACATTAGTAACAAATTTCAACAAATCCAAAATAATTTATAACGAAGCAACAACATTTATTTATATTCATTAATTTCATTCAAAAAACCGTAGCTGCTGATTTTTAATAAACAGACACTTACATGTTCAGGGATCCAGATCTGTCCTAACCTGAGCCAGTTTCTTTACCAGTCTTCAGATCCCAACACCAGCATCATAACTGTGGGCAGCCAGCTGTGACTCCTTGTGACTTCACAGCCAGCTGCCCACTGAGCATGTGCGAGCCTCGCTGTGCTTTGTGAATGGTCCCAGAAGGCTGCGGACAGGGGGGGTGGGAGGAGAACTTCCGCTTGGATCTCCTAGGCGATCCGAGCGGAAGTAGGAGTGTGTACCCGTCAAAACTAGTAACCCACTCCTCCTCCCAAAAAAATAATATCCAAATGAGGCAGAGGAGGAGAGGGGGGGAAAGGTAAAGCAGAACCCTTTTGGGTGAAGTTCCGCTTTAAGCTAAGTCAGAATTATAATTGCAATTCCAATCAATTTCGGCTGAACCCAAAAATAAAAAATAAATCCTTCTTTATTATTTATTTACGTTGCAAGGATTTTAGCAAACTTGTACAGCCCTACCTATTTTTATTTCTAAGGAAATTCACTTATGGATTCCACTTTCTACTTTGCTGAAGCTCCTTTCTAAATTATGAATGTGGAGTGCTGTAGTCACATGGACAGTCATGGTGACAGCAACCAGCTAATTTAGATGGCAATGACATTTCTGAGGTATACCTGTAATGTATACAGAATGCCCCAATATAAAAAAAAAAGTCATGGTAATTCAATAGGAAACCCCCTTTCAAAAAGTGACAGGGTGTAGGGGATTATGAAGTAAGAATGTCTGTCCCTTGTAACTTAACTAACCTAATAAAGAGTAGAATACTTTATTTATTACAGGAACTTATATAGTGCCATTTATTTATGCAGCACTTAACACATATTGTGCATTCACATCAGTCTCTGCCCTCGAGGCGCTTACAATATAAGGTCCCTACCTCACATTCAAACATACACATACTAGGACCAATTTACCTATCAGCATGTCTTTGAAATATGGGAGGACACCTGAGTACCTAGATGAAACCTGTACAGGAAGAACATGCAAATTCTGTGCAGGTAGTGCTGTGGTTGGGATCCAAGCCAGCAACCCTCATGTTTTGTCACTTTCTCATTAGAACATTATATGATTAAGGAAGCACAGTATTTCCTTATTAGGGCCAATAGACCATGGAGCAGGGATCCTCACTCTATAATTCCCACAAACTCTATACGGAATATTGCTCAATTACTAACCTCCAGTCAGATGTGTGGTACAGAAAATAAAGGATAGAACATGAACCCAATGATGAAATGGTAATTATCAATACAGTTCTTGAATAGTTTCATACATTCAAATAGAAAGTATGGGCTCATTTCTATTTTAAGGCTAAGTTCACATGACGGTACGACCAAGGGGCAGTAACAAACAGTAAGTTGATCTATTTTTTTACTGCTACTTGGCTGCTTTCTAACAAGTTAACATTGCACCTAAAGTGTGCTGTACACATTGCCTTGGCCAAGATACTTTGCTTCGTGGTGCAGCAAAAAAATACAGCATGCTGTCATTGGCCGGAGGTGCTGGCTACCACATGCAATCATTGAGGTGACCGGTACCACACCGCAACCGTGTGCCAAACGGTTCCAGCACTGTAGTTCCATGTAAAATTTCCCTTTGGATAAAAAAAAAGGCAGACACCCAAGAGGTAGCAGTGTCCCCTCCTGAACATCTGGAAGCTGCTTTTCTACCACCCTCTGAAAACAATCTACCAGGGGGGAGCAAAGTGTGTTGCCCAGATGAACGAACTGTAAAGCAATTTTTATGTCACCGCTTAGTGTAAAATATACAGAGTAGCAGATACAAATATATTCATATATTTTAAACTGAAATTAAAATTATTACAGAAAAAGTGTTTGTTCAATGTGATTCTTCTGCTTGATATGCATGTTATCTAAGATCTGTATTTGATTATTTTACATAAGGGTATGATTAACCAAACACGGATGTGCCATATTTCCTACAAATGTAGTACATTCCTTACAGCTGCATTATCAGATAGTGGTTATGTCTCACGCAGTTCTCTGAACAGCAGTTTTGAAGACACCATATGTCACATATTTTCTTGTAAATTGTAAAAAAAAAAAAAAAGAAAAGGAGAGGAAGAAAACACATTTCTGTTAAAGCTAGCATTTTCTTTTTTTTAGTGTTTGCTTGAACAAACGCTTTAAATCAGTACATATCTGCGATTAAGTGTATGTTTGTGCAGACGTTGTACCACGGATTTGCAAGCCTTCTGTATAATGCAGATTTTACTCATCCATACGCAGTGTAAACATGGCAGTGTGAGACTATTCAACGTCACAATGACACATTTATTCCTCTCCACTGGTAGCATGGAACAAGCTCACCCGCCCCCCGAAATGTAGGACAGCTAGAGATATTTCCCAGCCAAGTCAGGGAAGATTCTGTACTCCCAATGCAAGCTGTAGATTTCACATACTACTTTACTGAGAGCCACAAACACAACAAAGCAGCAAATAACCACAAAACAGTACCAATGTCAGCTGCCTCAGTGGTAATATACCAGCCATCCTTAAAGCTAACATATTGCACAAATACAGTGTTAACTAAATGATCTCAATATATTACACTATTATCATTAGGCTGTAAATAAATGTATGTTGAATCAGGTTACCTGATCAATGCTGGAATTCCTATTCACGTCTTGCTTTATATTTCTTTTTTTTTTTTAGAAGTATGAATGAATACACTAGAGTGTTTCACTGACGTTTCAGAGGTTTTAGTAGGAGGAGTAGACTGAGAATGATCTTGCTGTTTGTATTAGCAAGGGAAGGGAGGGTGACGAGTCTTGGGCTGGTCTTTCTTGCTCACTTTCTGCATTCAGCGTTCTGTACAAGCGCCTCAGGCAACCCAGCCCAAATATTTCCATGGATGTAATGTGCTATTAAGGAAGCTGGTGTTAACGTGAGGCTTCAAACTGTTCAGCAATGCAAATTCAGCTTACTGTCTGCCTAAAGGACTTCGCAATGGCTTCTTTAACAATGCACCGCATGAATTGATACATACAGCGTACTTGCCCATAGCAACAATTCAGCTTTTACCTTTAAAAACTTTGGGGTAGTCAGATCAAAAAAAAAAAAAAGGTCGCTTGCTGACTGTTTTTAGATTGTTTACATTCCTAAAGTGTATGTACAGCCCAAACTCCTTTTTTAGTTTTGGATAGAGCAGGGAAGGATTAAAACTCTTGCCAGATTTATATTGCTGTCTGTGTCCTGGCTAGGTAGTTTCATCCCCACCGGTCCTCCTGGTGATCACTGTCACCAAGACAGAAAGTGATGGGGAATACAAAATTTTGGAACTGTCACTAAAAGAGATGAGGCTAAATCTTCCAGTGGGGACAACTGTTATGTCTCGTACACACGGTCAGATTTTCTGACGGAAAATGTTCGATGGAAGCCTTTGTGTAGGCTCCATCGGACAGTTTCTATCGGAATTTCCGTCACTCAAAATTTGAGATCTGGTTCTCAAATTTTCCGACAACAAAATCAGTTAGCATAGATTCTGATCGTGTGTACACAATTCCGACGCACAAAGTTCCACGCATGCTCAGAATCAAGCAGAAGAGTCGCACTGGATAATGAACTTCATTTTTCTCGGCTGGTCGTACGTGTTGTACGTCACCGCGTTCTTGACGTTCGCAGTTTCCGACCAACTTTGTGTGACCGTGTGTATGCAAAACAAGTTTGAGCCAACATCCGTCAGAAAAAATCCATGGATTTTGTTGTCGGAATGTCCGAACAATGTCCGATCGTGTGTACGGGGCATTATAGTGACAACTATCTAAAGCTGGCCATACACTGCAGTGGCAGCTGGTGATCTATTTTTTGGGGAGACCCCCTCCCCATCGCTCACCTGTCTGCTCACCAGCCCCGCACTTATCCCATCCAGGTTGCGGGCAGCTTCGTGGCTCCTCCGAGTCCCCTCCACGGCGCCTTTCCCTTGCTTCTGCTTCCGGGCAATACGGCCGCTTCTCCTCTCGGCCAATTGGGTCTTAAGACCCATTTCCCGACTGGGAAAACGAAGCAGGAAGACAATAGCGAATACTAATTTGCTATTGTCTCACAACTGGGTGTGCTTGGGGCTTGGAGCTTCACGTGCTTAAAAAAAACAAAACATTGAAATCCATGCATCCAGCGCCCTGCATGTTGATTAGGTGCAGGGATAGGGGGGCGGCCCCCCCTGCAGCCCTAATAGAGCGGCCGCCACTGATACACTGTAGGATTTCTTTATTGATTTCCCAATCTGTGCTAAATAGCATGGATGGAGGAATCTCTACTGATAGGTATTGTATTCTGACAGCCAACACCCACAGTGGACAGTTTTTTAGGCAGTGATACAGGAGCGGCTGATACTGCCACCTCCTGAATGCCTGTTTTTTTGACAGGCAAACAGGGTATTTTAATGGGAATATTATGTCACATTCAAGTGAACGGGGTGGTGCTGCAACCATGAGCCAAATGTTAGGTTTGTGGTTGCAGCACAACCCCTTTCACTTGAATGGATTGCATGCAGCAGGGTACTGCAGGTCAAAAGTGAAAAAGTCAAAAGGGATATGATTTTTGCTGGAGTAGGTGTACAACTTTATTAGGTCATTGTGTTATTTTAAGATGGGCATCCAGGGGCTGAAAAACCATGGCTCAACTACTTATTTTTACCATTCCCTGATAGCAGGTGTAAATGAACCCTAAGGGCTTGTTCACATCAGCAGCATTGGGCCCTATTTGGCAACAATGCGCAATGCAGTCCCAACTCAAGAACAAGGCAATTTACCGTATGCCCAATACTTCAGTTGTTAACAGAATTGCACTGTGCGTTCCAATGCAACGCAATGCATTGAAACGCACCAAAAGACATAGATTTACATAAATGTAAAAAAAAAAAAAAGCAAACACTGCAATATGTTTTAATAATGCACTGCTGTTCACATTGCACACCAACTTACATGTGTTATGTGCACAATAATGCAAGCCATGTGGTGTGAACAAGCCAGACCCTGCTTCTCTAGGTGCTATTCTACTAGTGACCTATTTTAAATACAGTAAACAAAGTTAAAAAAAAGTGAAGTGCTATCTAAAAGTTGTAATCCTGTAAAACAAATTGTGTGACAAATTGTGTGTCAACAAACTTCATGAACAGACGTAAACTAAGTAAAGATACACTATATTACCAAAAATATTGGGACGCCTGCCTTTACACGCACATGAACTACAGTACCTTGCAATTAGCAGCAGTACTGTTAGCCTACCACGTGTGTTCCTTCAGTTAGATGTTGGGAGGCCTATCGAACAGATTTAATGGGCAACACAACAGCCAGCTTAAAGTTATATTAAAGGCAAAAAAAAATAACAAACATTTCATGCTTACCTGCTTTGTGCAGCGGTTTTGCACAGAGCAATCCGGATCCTTCTTTTCTCGGTTCCCCCCCGCTGGCACTCCTGGCCCCTCCCTCCTGTCAAGTGCCCCCAGAGCAAGCAGCTTGCAATGGGGGCATCCAAGCAGCCGTGCTCCCAAGAGGCTGCTGTGCGTGCCCATTCAGACACAGAACTGTGACTTGGCCCCACCCCTCTATCTCCTCATTGGCTGCCTGGCTGTGATTGACAATTGCCAATGGCATCCAAGTCTTAGTCTGTAGGGTTCAATATGGAGTTGGCCCACCCTATGCAGCTATAACAGCTTCAAACTACATATAGACTGATTCTATATGCATATACTCTATGCTGGTCCATGTATGATCTGGGTTCTGTCATATAACCCACCGGCGCTCCTGGCCCCTCCCTCCTGCCGAGTGCCCCATAGCAAGCTGCTTGCTATGGGGGCACCCAAGCAGGCTTGCTCCCGAATCGCTGCTCTGTGTGTCTATTCACAAATGGAGCATGGCTTGGCCCCACTCTCTCCTCATTGGCTGACTGGCTGTGATTGACAGTAGTGGGAGCCAGTGGCTCCCGCTGCTGCCTCAGCCAATGAGGAGGAAGATGCCAGGGAGAGCTACTGCTCTCGTGCACATCTTTGTATTGAGATGGGGCTCAGGTAAGTATTGGGGGGGGCTGAGGGGGCTACTTCAGGGTCTATGCATAAAGGTAAAAAACCTTCTTTGTGCAGCAGTCCCCCAGCCCCCTTCTAATATTTACCTGAGCTCCCTCTTGATCCAGCGATGTGCACGAGAGCATCAGCTCTCCAAGGACTCTCCCACCTCATTGGCTGAGACAGCAGTGGGAGCCATTGGCAATTGTCAATCACAGCCAGGCAGCCAATGAGGAGATAGAGGGGTGGGGCCAAGTCACAGTTCTGTGTCTGAATGGGCACGCACAGCAGCCTCTTGGGAGCACGGCTGCTTGGATGCCCCCATTGCAAGCTGCTTGCTCTGGGGGCACTTGACAGGAGGGAGGGGCCAGGAGTGCCAGCGGGGGGGAACCGAGAAAAGAAGGATCCGGATTGCTCTGTGCAAAACCGCTGCACAAAGCAGGTAAGCATGAAATGTTTGTTATTTTTTTTTGCCTTTAATATAACTTTAAGCTGGCTGTTGTGTTGCCCATTAAATCTGTTCGATAGGCCTCCCAACATCTAACTGAAGGAACACACGTGGTAGGCTAACAGTACTGCTGCTAATTGCAAGGTACTGTAGTAGCTTATCTTTGTCAGCCTGAAGCAGGATCTCCAGGTAAAAAAAAAAAACATTGCAATATATTATAAGAAAACTGACATGATGCCAAACATACAAAAAAATAGGATTACATACGGTATACTAAATCTAGGAGGATGCTTATTGTTGATATTCAAAAACATAATAATACCTTATCTATCATTACTTATTATTAGATAAAGTTGCATTTTAAAATGAATAGTATGTTTTAAATACTTTTTTTATTTGAAGATCTTAAAAAAATGTCCTTCAAAGTCATTGAGATCACGTTACATCATATGACTTTTATACTGCTGGAAGAAGCACAAGAAATACAGGATCTCTGCCAGAGAAGCATGTAGGGGTGGGATTTCAGTGTAGAGTTAACACTTTAGCTGAATGATATTCTTCAGTAATGTAACTGCATGTATTTGCTACAGAGACCAATAGAATATAATAATATAACCAAACCATAACAATCCATTACATAACATTACACACATTTGCTAATACATAGCCACAAGCAAAAGTAATGAAAATACAATTCTTCATACAATAAACAATATTTGCTGTGATCTCTAAACTCTGACAAATACTGGTAAATCATAGGAATGGTTCCCCTGCCGTGTGCAGCTATTTAAAATAATACATTGCAATGTTTATTACTGAATTTGCTAAGTTCTTATGCCTGGCTGACGTATGTGATTTAGCCTAATGGATATGCTTACAGTTAGCACATTTGCAAATGCCTATCATAAGATTTAGCAAATTTATACCTCTGCTGAGAATCGTGGATCTGTTACTGAATTGCACATTTCACTAACTAGTAGCTTGAGGCTAAGAATAACAAAATTTGAATTATTCTCACATATTATGTTTTGATAGAAAATGTGTACATTGTTATTGTTGTTGGTGTTTTTTTTTTTTTTCAGATACTGAACAATGGTAAAATTATTAAGCTGCCTAATGTATGGTACTACTTTTTGCATATTCTTGTAAAATATTACAGTATAACATCATGTAATTTGTTTACTGCAGTAGAAATAAAACCAATGGTGTACACTGGTCAAGAATTAATTGAGAAAATAATTTTACAAGCCTGATGGTGAAAGAGTTCAGTTCAGGTGAGCTTGCTTGCATGAGATAAACCTTGTTATTCAAAATGCTGTGAATGGAATGAAATCACGTGAGACACTTAATGAAGTGAGGAAGCAATTAATGATGGAAAAGTCCAAGCAACAATTGACAGCTAACTAAACCAAATGTATTTTGTGTCAAGATACCAGTAAATGTACTTGAACCATGTAACCACAAATATGTATATATATTTTTTGTGAATATTTATTCAGACATAAATTCATTAATACCTAACAACAAAAAAGATTTACCTCTAATTGGTACTTTGAAGGGGCAGTACTTCTCTACAAATCAACCCGTAATTATAGAAAAATAATGTTATTTTATTGGAAAAAGTTAAAAAAGTTGGATATACAATAAATAGAAATTGCAGGATGCAGATACAAAGATATGCAATATTAAAAATACAGTTGAGAAACAACCAATACTCTGTTGAAAAGATAAAGCAACATAGATAATTCAACGCGTTTCGAGTCTCCAATAATAGTTCTCTTCTTCAGGGGTATGTGGTTACAACAGGACAGTAATACATCTACAATTGATAAAAAACAGATCTAAGAATATATACATCGTATATTATGCATGACATCAAAAAGTTTTTTTTTTCAAAACTGCTTAATTTTATGTTTCACAACTGATCATACAATTTGCATAGAAGTTCAGAGATCTTGCATCCAAATTAAAAAGACTTTAGGAAATGCTGCAGCCTCAAGCTGACCAGTTTGGGTCCAGAAAGAGATGAGTGCACACAAGGAAACAATCCAAGACTCAGAAAGCTGTCACTTCACAAAGGGTGCTCAAGAGTGGCCCCCATAGAGACCCACATAAAGCCCAGAGAGACATATTGCTAGGGGCAAAAAAGAAAAGAGATTGATTCAGTGTAACAACCACAGAGATGGAGAAATTTCCCTTAGAAATTATTGCATACGTGTCTGAGCAAATCATACATACCTAGCCTATTTATGTGTGATGTATATTCAGGGAAGGACCTACTGGATGGTATGAAGCCACAAACGTCAGATGAGAGAAGATATACTTCCAAAGGCCCAGGTAGACAATACAAGGTCTAGAGGGAGAGGAGGGAAAGAAACAGGGGACATTATTATATCACCCAAAATCATGCATATGTATGCACCCCATCTAGTAATACCAATCTCTAGAGGTCTATGTGTGGCTATGTATTCCCCCCCAAAAAAGAGGGAGGAGAGGCCACAAAGTTATTTATTTGCCTGGGCGATTACCTTGTTTGGAGCTCAAGGCCTGTCTGGTCGTCACCCTGAATGCGCATCATAAAATGGTGTGTGGCTTATAAGCCAATTTATATGGGGGTATAGGAGGTCTGGTGTCCAATCCTGGTGAGCATGTGGGGAGGGACCAGATCTACGGAGCGCCCCTCTGAGACATCGGCGCACAGTGGCGCCTCCACCAAGCTGCCCTATGGAGAGTGGGGAACATCTGGCATCAAGGAGACACTGGACGAGGCGTGTTGACTTCATGAAACCCGGCGACGTGATGTCACGTGAGCATGGCTCCACAACTACCAGTGGGGAAGAGGCCGAGCACATCATACGAGGCGTGAACAGCCCCTTTCCGCCGAGTGAGGAACAGCAAAAAGCGGGTGCTTGAAGTGTGACCAGTCATCTGAACACAAACAGGAAGGCAGAGAGGCAAATATGTCAAAAACACAGAAACCAAAAAACATAAAATACTATAAATAGATTATTAGGAGACACAGAACTATGTTGTTATTAAATTCTATACAATGAATAACTGACAGATTATGAACAATATTCGTTAAGAAATTATAACTGCCGGAGTAAGAAATGAAATATATAAAAAGAAATACTACATATATTGGCATATTATAATTCAATTGCCAGAAAATAGACAAATAGGAGGCTGCAAAGATCAGGGTATTGGTTCACTCAGGGGTCACTAATTAAGATAATTGGGTTCCCAATCAGATCCCTCAAGGTGAAATCCAAGAAAGGCTCCATTTAGCCCAGGTGGTTTAGTCGCATTCAGGCGAAATATCCACCTTTGTTCGTGTTGTAACAAAATCTTATTCCAATCCCCTCCCTGCATACCAGGATGTATATGCTCGATAATTAGGAAGGAGACCCTTGGGAAAACCCCATCATGTATGTCAGTTACATGTCTACCAAGGGGGAGACTTGGATTACAGGTCCTCATTAAGGTAATATGGCGATAAGCTCTTCGCTAGGGATGGGCCGAACACCCCCCTGTTCGGTTCGCAGCAAAACATGCGAACAGGCAAAAAATTTGTTTGAACACGCGAACACTGTTAAAGTCTATGGGACACGAACGTGAAAAATCAAAAGTGCTTATTTTAAGAGTTATTATGCACGTTATTGTCATAAAAAGTGTTTGGGGACCTGGGTCTTGCCCCAGGGGATATGTATCAATGCAAAAAAAGTTTTAAAAACTGACGTTTTTTCGGGAGCAGTGATTTTAATAATGCTTAAAGTGAAACAATAAAAGTGAAATGTTCCTTTAATCTTTGTACCTGGGGGTGTCTATAGTATGCCTGTAAAGTGGCGCATGTTTCCCATGTTTACAACAGTCCAAGAGCAAAATTAATTTCTAAAGGAAAAAAAGTAATTCAAAAGTACTAGTGCTAGTGCCGGCAGCTATAATGAATTGTCGGGTCTCTGCAGTACTCATAAAAGTCATTGAAAAAACAGCCTGGGGCTCCCCCACAGTGCATTACCAGTCCCTTTGGGTCTGGTATGAATATTAAGGGGAACCCCAAACCAAAATTAAAAAAAAAATGCATGGGGGTCCCCCCAAATTCCATACCAGGCCCTTCAGGTCTGGTATGGATATTAAGGGGAACCCCGTGCCAAAATTTAAAAAAAAAATGGCATGGGGGTCCCCCTAAAATTCCATACCAGACCCTTATCCGAGCACGCAACCTGGCAGGTCACAGGAAAAGAGGGGGGGACGAGAGAGCGCCCCCCTACGAACTGTTCCATGCCAAATGCCCTCGACATGGGGAGGATGTCCCCATGTTGATGGGCACAAGGGCCTCATCCCCACAACCCTTGCCCGGTGGTTGTGGGGGTCTGCAGGCGGGGGGCTTATCAGAATCTGGAAGCCCCCTTTAACAAGGGAACCTACCATTTCACAAACAGTGTCAAAAATGTTAAAAAAGACAAGAGACGGTTTTTGACAATTCCTTTATTAATGTCTTCTTCTCTCCCCGCTTCTTCTTCCATCTTCTTCTAGTCTTCATTCGGTTTTATTCCTCCATCTTGTTCTTCCCCCACTTCCTCCACTTCTTCCTCCGATCCTCTGCTTCTTCCTTCGGTCTTCTCGTCCACATCTTCCTCCGGCGTCTTCTTCCCCGCTTCGTTCTCCGGACGATTCACATCCATGGGAGGTTCCCGCTGTGTGACGCTTCTGTTCTTCTGACAGCTCTTATATAACAGAGCGGGGGCACCCAGTGACCCTGCCCCCTCTGACACACGGGGGCTTCACGGGGACTTCCCTATGGCTTTCCCTGTGATGTCAGAGGAGGGCAGGGTCACCGGGTTATAACCAGGTTGAGTTATTTTGAGGGGACAGCAAATTTACACTGTTATACAAGCTGTACACTCACTACTTTACATTGTAGCAAAGTGTAATTTCTTCAGTGTTGTCACATGAAAAGATATAGTAAAATATTTACAAAAAATGTGAGGAGTGTACTCACTTTTGTGAGATACTGTATATTAATTGAAACTGTGAATTTAAAACCAACACAGCTCTGTGCTGTATTCTCTATTCTGTGCTATACACACCTCTGTGCTATTTTTAAGGTTTAGATTTCCATTACTACAGCCTGTAGGCACACAATCTTTGATGCTCAAAGAGTCAGTTAAGTGGTAGAAGTACCTTCTTTCAATCTTGTTTCACTTGTACTAACCTGGCTTAGAATATTGTGCCAATGCATGTATAATTTTATATGACACGATTCTGAGAAAGAAAGTGTGACCTTAACCGTTCCATAACAGTAGTGGAAAAAAATCAGCCTCCTTGACGCTGCTGCCTAAAGGCACAGGGTGGATATGCCTAATGGTAAATATGCCTATGTGGCTATATTTAAAGTAAAACTGTCAGAAACCATGAAATCAGGCAGAGACAGAAGTACAGTTAAATCACATTTGTTTAATAATAAAAGTAAAAAGAACAAACGTACAGGACTGACGAGCAGGATATCATTAACAGCTGAGTAACTGTGGAGAGATAGGAGCTGGCAATTAGCCGACAGCTGAGCGGCCAGCTCTGAGAAGGAAGGGCTGAGTCCAGCCCTGACAGTACCCCCTCCACAATGACCCCTCCCCCTCGGAGGACCACCAGGCTTGAGGGGAAAACGTCTATGGAAATCATGGAGGAGGACAGGGGCATGTACGCCCAATGCACCAGGTACTGTATGCGCCCAGGGAACCTACGGGAGTCAACAATGGACTGTACTTCATACTCCTTATGGTCCTCAACCTGTACAGGGTGAGGACATGGCACCGAGGTGGTAAAACGGTTGCAGACCAAAGGTTTTAATAAGGAGACATGAAATACATTTGAAATGCGCATATTAGAAGGAAGGTCTAATGCATAAGCCACTGGGTTAATCCTGCAAAGAATACAGAAAGGCCCAATAAACCGAGGTGCGAACTTCAGTGAGGGAACACACAAAGTCGGAGATTGCGAAATGATATCTAGACCCTGTTCCCCAACCTGGTAAGAAGGCACAGGCAGGCATCAGGGTGGCCAGCAGCACCAGCAGTAAGTCAGGAGCACGGCAGTACAGAGACTCTCTGGGACAAAGCAGCGGTCACAAGGTTTCTCAGGAGGAGCATGGACCTGAGCAGCAAGAATTTTGTCACCCAAAGGGGAAGTAAGACTGGTACGAACCGTAGCCAGAATACGATCAGGAGGAATCACAGAAACCGGAACAGACTCCATCTTGGAAGTGGAGGAAAATTGACGTGACAAAGCGTCAGACCTTACATTCTTAGTCTAAGGTAAGAATGAGACAATGTAATTAAAACTTGACAAGAATAGAGCCCATCGTGCCCTTCTGGGAGAGGCGTTTAGCCTTAGACAAGAATATGAGATTCTTATGGTCGGTAAGAATGAGAACCAGCAGAGTGGTACCTTTGAGGAGATGTCTCCATTCTTTCAGGGCTAAAATGATCGCCAACAGCTCTCTGTCACCAATCTCGTAATTGCACTCCACAGGTGACAATTTCTTGGAAAAGTAACCACAAGGCTGCATTGCGCTCTGAGGTAGGACGTTGAGACAGAAGGGCGCCAACACCAGTCTCAGAAGCATCAACCTCAAGGATAAAAGGTAACATAGGATCAAGATGTGCCAACACAGGAGCAGAAACAAAAGCAGCCTTGAGATTCTCAAAGGCCTTAATGGACTCCGGAGACCAACTCTGTGGGTTACCGTCCTTTCTGGTCATATCAGTCAGGGGCTTGACCAGAGATGAGAAGTTACAAATAAACTTCCAATAATAGTTGGCAAAGCCCAGGAAGCGCTGCAGAGGACGTGAACCCATGGGTCAGGGCCACTGTAGAACTGCCGAAATTTTCTCTGGGTCCTTTCAAAAAACCAGCAGTGGAAATGACATAACCCAGGTATTTAACCCGTTCACAATGGAAATCGCACTTCTCCAGTTTACAAAAGAGATTGTTCCCTCTTCGTTTCTAAAGCACACGACAGACATCTGTGTGGTGGCTCTCCAGGGACTTGGAAAATATGAGGATATCATCGAGTAGTTTGCCACGCTTTGCTGCTCACAAGATTGTATGCCCCTCTCAAATCAAGCTTCGTGAAAACTGTTGCTCCCCTGAGGCGTTCAAATTACTCCGTAATCAACGGAATCTGATAGGCATTCTTAATCGTGAAATGATTGAGACCCTTATAATCAATACAAGGTCTCAGTTCACCACTCTTCTTCTTCACAAAGAAGAAACCAGCACCAACAGGAGACAAGGATTTGCAGATGAAATATCGAGAAAGTGCATCTGCAACATACTCCTCCATGGCCTTATCCTCAAAGACCGACAAAGGGTAAACCCATCCACGAGGGGGTATGGCACCAGGTTGAACGGCTTAAATAGGTAGGACTGACAAGCAGGATATCATCAACAGCTGAGTAACTGTGGAGAGATAGGAGCTGGCAATTAGCCGACAGCTGAGCGGCCAGCTCTGAGAAGGAAGGGCCGAGCCCAGCCCTGACAAAAACTTAAGCATATACTATTTGAATTTTGTCCAGTTTGTGATAAACTGGCTAAAATTTGCTTAGTGGGCGAGTGTGTCAGTCCCCTCCCATCTGACTTCCTTCAATTTAAAAATGGAAGGAGCCAGGTATAAAATTGTTGGCAGGACAGTGGCTACATCTAATCACACCCCCCCCCCCCCCCCCCCGGCTACCAGGATACGTTAGCAAAGCAGACTTGAGGGCTGAATGAAAACAAATGTAATCATGTAAGGCCAGCTTTACACTTTGACCATTCAGAGAAAAAGTATCAACTCTACCAAACCGGGTAGCCCACTCTCTATTGTAGATACTTTCTTTCCTTGATTGTTTTTTTTTTTTATTCACTATCTGGTTTGCTAGCTAAAGCCCTGTGAAATGCTAATATCTTCTCAATATGAGGGAGCCTGTGACCATCTCCTTCCATGATGCAATACTTAGTGCTTGAGTGGCCAATCACAATGACCAAGCACTGTTGCTTTCAGATGAGTCTTTAGTAAGAAGGTCAGTGTTGGAGCTTACAATGGGCTTTTTTTATTCTGGGCTCTGACAGGGAAATGAGTTAGTGAAATACATGGAATGTAATTATCAGTAGCAGATGAGGTGGGCTATCAAGAGGAGCTGTTACATTGCCCAGAAAGAAAAAAAATGTTAAAAATATTATTTACATATTGTCACCAGTCTGATCAACGCCACACCAGTCATATGATGATGCTATACTGCTCTGGTGACATTATGTAAAAAAAAAAACTGTGATAAACAAATTATATTTAATTTCTTTGTTTTCCAAAAGATTGTGACAAGAAAAAACAACTTCACAAAACTCACCATGCCTCTTACTAAATACCTTGGACTGTCTACTTTTCAAAAAAGGGCCATTTGGGGAGTATTTGTACTATCCTGGCATTTTAGGGCCTCAAGAAACATCAGTACATCAGTATTGATAACATTTTCAAATATATTGTATATACACCATAGTTTGTAGACCATAACTTTCACACAGATTAAATAATATACACTAATTTGGGTTATTTTAGCCAAAGAAATAAAGCAGAATAAATTTTGGCCTAAATTTATGAAGAAACGTTATAGATTTGCCAAATTTTATAATATAAATTAAGAAAAATGTGCATATTTCGATATTTTTTAAATTCATATAGCAAATCAATTAAAAAAAAACCACCAGTGATTAAATATCACCAAGAGAAAGCTCTATGTGTCTTAAAGTAATGATAAAAATGTAATTTAGGTGCAGTGCTGCATGACTGAGTAATTGGCATTCAATTTGTGACAACGTTGAATGTTGAAAATTGGCCTGTGCAGGAAAGTGTCTGGTATTGAAGTGGTTAGGAGAACATGATCAGGGAAATGGTATATATTTAAGCTGTTCTTAACCCGCTGCTGGTTAGTCAGACTATACAATTATTTTAATAGATTCTTTAACTCATGCAAGAGAGTATTTTAGGAAACTATTAGAAAAATGTATGCAAATATTAATTTTTCCTCCGTTTATACAGGCTAATAACCTTGCAATCATGTATGCAAATCTCAAATGGCAACACAAAATATCTTATATATAATTAATTATAAGTAATTTATCCTTGAAATTGTGTGTTATTTTACTCATCTAGTAATCTGACAAGCTCTAGTCTGATGAAGCATGCTGACCAGGGGCGGACTGATAACTCATGGGGCCCCCGGGCAATAGGAGATTATGGGGCCTCCAGGTAATCAGAGATTATGGGGCCACACAGTATACACACACACAGTATACAATCACACAGTATACACATACATGTACACACAGTATACACAGACAGATGTAAAAAAAACACAGATTTATACATACTGTCCCTGGTTTTACTGAGGCTGGCAACCCTGATGGGGCCCCCTAGTGGCCCAGGGCCCTCGGGCAGTGCCCGAGTGGCTCAATGGTCAGTCCGCCCCTGATGCTGACTCATTAAAAAAAGCTACCATCATTCAGAGCTTTCAACGTAAACAGATGTATGATACATTCTTATCATAATGTAATAGGTGCATATTATTATGAATAATATCCTAAAGTTATTTAGGGATTATGAATATCAGTGATACAAGTAGATTGGTGGCCACATCTATAGGTTTTGTGGATTTTTGAGGCAAAGGGCCCCAATGATAGCAGCATATTTCGATTCCAGAGAAAGGCAGAAACAGAAGTCTGAATGCAATGCAGACACGCAGGAGTACATAATCATGAGTGGAGTCAACACAGTGACTGGAGAACTGGTACAGCATCAGAACAGACAAAAGAGTAAACAGTTTTACCAGCTGATCGTTCATGGCTCTCAACAAGGTGCAGGAACAGGGAGCATGTGGACTTCATCTGAGATGTGAAAGGTAAGGGTGGACCTTGTGCAGTAGGACAACTACTAGTATGCGATTCACAGGATCAGGGTTGCCAACCAAATTTATAGACAATTTGTAAAAATGGGCCAATTTACAAACTGTTCTTAAATGTTTGTTACAGACAGAGGCTGCCTGTAAAAAATATGACCAGGGCCGACTTCAGAACTATGCATGTGCAGTTCCGAAGCCTGTTGGGCTCAGGCAGGCACGGATGGAGGGTGAGCGTGCGGTGGTGTTATGGTGCCTTTTATGAATTACTGGAGGTGGAAGAGGAGCCAGGACTTGGGAGTGAAAGCCTCTGTGATAGCTAATAAAAACATGTTAGTGTTACACATACAAATTACATGCCATGCATGGATTTAACATAAAAACTGCATACACTTTAAAGATGTACATTATTTTACTTTTATAAAATCACATTCTTACATAGTGTAAAATATCATTTGCTAATGTCTGACCTTTAGTGTTCGTGCAAGGGGGAACTGTGCGGAGTTGTAAAGTTACCACAAAGAACCATTTATTTATTTTTTTAGTTTTTTATTTCTTAAATTGAACACAAATACATTTTGATTTCATTTTTGTTTGTTTTTAATGTTGTTTGTTTTAACTTACCACAAAGAACCATTTTTTTGTTTATTGTGATTTTTTCTTTTGTATATAAAGTTAACACAAAGAACCGTTTTTGGTTATGTATCATTTTTTTTTTTTTAAAGTTACCACTAGAACATTATTAATGTATTTTTTGTGTGTTTTTGCAACCTCAAGAAGATTGTTGTCCCTTGTTAATTTGACATTGTGTCTAAATCAATGATTTAAAATAAAACACATAAAGTCTTTTCATAAAGTCAAATATCCATTTATTCATGGTCTAAATAAAATAAAGAGGAAGTCAACGCTGGAAAAAGTCTGTGGACAAGAAAATTGGGATCTTGAGGAGTCCATAAAGAGGGAGCACAATCTGGTTCAGGAATCCCAGAGATCAACAGCAGCAGCAGATGATATAGATGTCCCCAGACTGAGGTACTACAACAGCCTGCATCTTCTGTCAGACCAGACTGAACCCAGGTTATCACTTTCTTCTCTTCCCTGCAGCCTTTCCTCCACGCTGCCCTGCACCCTTCCCTGCAGCCTTCCCTGCAGCCTTCTTTGGAGGCTGTGGCTCTGGTGTTTGAGTTATGGCAGGAGAAGGAGGAGGAGGAGGAGGGGGGCTGCCTCATGTAATTGTGTGTTGCTGGTTAGCGCGCCCTGCAGCCCCTTGTGTATTGTTTCCCCAAACAGTCTCTCACAAATGAGGCGTTGGCCCCACTCCATTTTAAACAGCCTGCTGGCTAAGTAGCAGCCATAGGCCTCTTCAGCTTTGGGGGGGCTCGTTACAAAATTGGTGGCCTCTCGCATGAGGCGCAGGGATGCCTCCTGTGTCATCGTCCCCTTCCTGGCCCTTTTTTTTTCTGGAAGGCGGAGGGGAGGCACTTGTGATTGTGTCAGGCTCCTACTGGGCCCAGCCACCTCCTGCCTGACACTGGGTCCGGCCTCCTCCTGCCTGACACTGGGTCCGGCCTCCTCCAGGATGACACTGGGTCCGGCCTCCTCCAGGATGATGCTGTATCCGGCCTCCTCCAGGCTGTCCATGGGCCCGGTCTCCTCCTGCCTGCCACTTTCCCCACATTCCTCCTGGCTGCCCTCATCCTGTGTATAAAAAAGGGACATAGTTTTAGTTTTTTTTGGGGGGGGTTCATCAATGACACACAATTTGCTTCTCATGACTTGCAAATTCAATGTGAATACATCTCCTAATAAAAGAGTCTAGAAATCAGACACCCTAATTTTTTGAAGCAGGTGACAAACATATTTCGCCACTACTGTCAATTAATATGTATACATCATTTTTTGGTGAAATTTATTTGAATCAATTATAACATCCAGTTAACCTCATTAATATTAGGACAGTAAATATTTGTGAAATAAATTTACCTGACCCCAGATAGTCACATCTTGTTCATCCAGGATGGAAGACCCAGCTTGGTCCTCATCAGCCTCTGCTGGGGTGGAGGGAAGGGTGCATGGAAGAGTGCATGGAAGGGTGGAGGCAAGGGTGGAGGGAAGGGTTGAAAGTGATGCCCTGGCTTCAGTCTGGTCATCAAGAAACCGTAGTTTATTGTAGTACCACAGCCTGGGTACATATACATCATCTGCTGATGCTCCTGATCTCATGGATTCCTGGATCTTGTTATGCTCCCTCTTATACATGTTCCTCAAGATCCCAATTTTCTTTAACAACATCTCCATTGTTGCTTCCGGGATGGTCGTCTGAACAAATGTCAGAAGTCTCTCCAGCGTTGACTTCCTGACATGCTTTAAATAATATTGAGGGTGTTTCACCTCCCACAGATTCCTCATCTCTCTATATTTGTCTATGAAAGCTGACAAAAATTCAGGATCTTTAAATTGGGCATTCATAATATCTGTAAAAGATAAAGAAACAAGACAAAAAACACTTATTATGTTTCTGCTAAACCCTCATCATCTTATCCCTATGTAGGCCTCATCAATCTGTCAAGCCATATAGGCTGCTTGCTACAAAGTTTTTACCAAATTTATAAATTTAAAATTACCTTTGTTTAGTAGCGTCCCGGTCCACTATCACCTACGTACAGAACGTACGTACGACACAATACGTAACAACGTTTTATACACTGCACATGCGTAATACTCCGCCTGCTTGGCCCGCCCCTGACGTTCTTTTTGGTTATGCATATACCCCGTCCTTGACTCTACGCACAGAACGTATGTACGTACGACACGTGCGCAAGAACCCTCTTTATACACTGCGCCTGTGTGAAACTCCGCCTGCGTCGCCCGCCCCTGACGTTCATTTTTAACTCATGTTCTCCGCCCCTTAACTCTACGCACAGAACGTACGTATGACACGTGCGCAAGGCCCCTCTTTATACACTGCGCATGTGTGAAACTCCGCCTGCGTCGCCCGCCCCTGACGTTCGATTTTAACTCATATTCTCCGCCCATTTTTTGTACGGTGCGTAGTGGGGTGAATAATGGCGGAGACACATCAGGTGTTTACTACCTCAGGTAGCGAAGAAAGCCCAGAGGCCGGAACGTCATGATGTGGGAAGCCGAGATTTAAGGCCTCCAATATGTCCTTTAAAGAGATGGTGGAAATGGTGGCAATTCTTAAAAAAAAAGGATTATGATGGGAAGTATGGGCCGTACGCCCTGCCAAATTTGAGAAAAGCCAAAATAATGGCGAAGGTGGTGAAGAAATTACATGTTTCTTTTGGGGTACAGCGCTCGAAGGATCAGATTCGAAAAAGATGGTCCGACCTGAAACTCCGGGAGCCAGATCAGTACAGACGGATCCGTAAAGTGCTGAAAAAAAGTAAGTACTTGTCGTGTTTTCATCTTCTGTTTATTACCTTGTATACTGCTCCATGTGGTTTTCTTTACTATACGATTTTTGCATCGTTTGAAACGATCTTTTAATAAACCTCGTTACATATATATATATATATATATATTATATATATATATATATATAAAATATATATAATTTATATATATATATATATTATATAATATATATATATAATATATATATATATATATACATTATATATATATATATATATATATATATATATATATATATATATATATATATATATATATAATATATAATATATATATATGTAATATATATATATATATAATCTCTCTCTCTCTCTCTCTCTCTCTCTCTCTCTCTCTCTCTCTCTCTCTCTCTCTCTCTCTCTCTCTCTCTCTCTCTCTGTATATGTATATATATATATATATATATATATATATATATATATCTCAATATGTCTTTCTAAAATTATACATTTAGTAAACTAGGAACTCTACACAAACAGACAATTTGTACACCACTTCCCTACAATGTTTGAAGATTACTATGTACTAAAATATCTGTGTGCTAAGTATATACATTTTTTTGGTTGACATAGGGGAAAAAACACTCAGCCAAGAAGAACCCAGTCCCCCCCAACCAAAAGAACATACTTGGGAAATCAGCCCAAGCCCCACTGAGGATGTGGAGGAAGGAGAGGTGGGCGACATGGGCACCCCACCAGGTGAGTGTCTGACACACCAGCTTACGGTAATCTATGCATGGCTGCCTTTTATTTTATGTAATTTTTTAACTCTATTTTAGGTGATCTGGTTGTGCTTGACTTAAGCAACAGCGCCACCCCCGAGGATGTTGATGAAGTATGCGACATGGGCACCCCACCAGGTCAGTGTCTGAGACACCAGCTTATGGTAAGGTAAACTATGTATGTCTGCATATTTCTAAACACATCTTTTTTTCATTCTATTTTAGGTCCAAGTGACTATTTCACAACAGACAGTGCCCAACGACTAATTTCTAAAATAATGGCCTGGAATGGGGAGATTGATCAAATGCGGAATCGGCTGGATCGTATGTAGCAGGAAATGAAGGCCATGATTGATGTTTTGGGTCGAATCTAAATGCCCTTTTTCAACCCCAAAAACATCGATCATGTCCTTCATTTCCTGGTTTGCTGACCCCATTCTGGGCCTTCTCTTTTGTATTTTGTGTAAATTATATGCCTGTTTAACAACATAAAAAAAAAAAAAAATTACAAAAAAATGGAGGCCTGTTTTGAAAAAAAAAAAAATAGAGGCCTGTTTTCCCAAATAAAAAAAAAAAATGTTTACAAAATTTTTTTTTAAAAATAGAGGCCTGTTTTTTTTTTTTTTTAAAAACCTGTTTTTAAAAAACCAAAAAAAAAAAAAATAAAAAAAAAAAAAATAAAATAAAAAAAGGCCTGTTTAAAAAAAAAAAAAAGGCCTGTTTTTAAAAAATCCAAAAAAAAAAAAAGGCCTGTTTTTAACCGGTTCAATACAGGGCATTTTCACCCCCTTCCTTCCCAGACCAATTTTTAGTTTTCAGCGCTGTCGCACTTTAAACGACAATTGCGCGGTCGTGCGACGTTATACCCAAACAAAATTGACGTCCTTTTTTCCCCCACAAATATAGCTTTTTTTGGTGGTATTTGATCGCCTCTGCAGTTTTTATTTTTTGCGCTATAAACAAAAGAAGAGCGACAATTTTGAAAAAAACACAATATTTTTTACTTTTTGCTATAATAAATATCCCAATAATTAAAAAAAAACCAAATTTTTTCCTCAGTTTCGGCCGATGCGTATTCTTCTACATATTTTTGGTAAAAAAAATCGCAATAAGCGTATATTGATTGGTTTGCGAAAAAGTTATAGCGTCTACAAAATATGGGATAGATTTATGGCATTTTTTAAAAACAATTTTTTTTTTTTTACTAGTAATAGTGGCGATCGCAAATTTTTTTCGTGACTGCGACATTATGGCGGACACATCGGACACTTTTGACACATTTTTGGGACCATTCACATTTATACAGCGATCAATGCTATAAAATTGCATTGATTACTGTGTAAATGTGACAGGCAGTGAAGGGGTTAACCACTAGGGGGCGGGGAGGGGTTAAATGTGTTTCCTAGGGAATGCTTCTAACTGTAGGGGGAGGGAACGCTCAAGGGGAGGAGACCGATCAGTGTTCCTCCGTTCTGGGAACACAGATCGCTCTCCTCTGAGCTGACACGACGTGGATCTCTGTGTTTACACACAGAGATCCACGGTCCGGCCCGGTTAACGGGCAATCGCGGATGCCCGGCGGACATCGCGGCAGCCGGGCACACGCACCAGGACCTGAGCAATGCGGCAGCGCGCGCACGCCCCTTAGGTGGCCGGGAATCCCAGGACATCATATGACGTCCACCCAGGATGGGAGATCCCATCTGTGGACGTCATATGTACATACGCGGGTAGGGAAGTGGTTAAAAAATCAAATAAATAAATAAATAAAAAAGAGGCCTGTTTGTTAAAATCAAAATAAAAAAAAATTATATTTTAAATTTTTAAAAAATATAACTAATTATATTTTTCCAATTTTGTCAATATATTGATATATTTTTGACTATGAACATTTTATACTAATGCTTAAGTGAATGTTTACAGAATATTAAAACATCTGCTTCGTAATTAACTAAATGTGTGGTTTGTTATTTCAGTGCTCAGTATCAGTTTGTTTAAATTTAAAATAGTTGTTTACAGTGACAATGGAGCTTATTTAGTCAAGGAGAATACACTTGGCACTACAAGTGCTCTACCATAACCTAGGAGAAAGCCATAAAGAAAGGCAAGCAATAAATATAATTCAATATTTCATCAAGATTTTTTTATTTTGATAATTTAGATATCCTGGCCCATTGCAATGGCCCCCCTACCCATAAAATAATTTACAGATTGCTGTCAAACTTGACGGGCACTTTGGGGGGCCAAGCCAGTACGGACAGTATCCAGGCCCGTAAGATTGTCACTGATAAGTCCGGCATCAGGCCCAACTGGCACAATATAATTTGTGGAATGTTTGTGCAAAAAGTTGTGCAGGATGCAGCACGATAAAATGATAAAATTAAGTTTGTATTCCGCCAAGTTAATGGATGTTTGAAACAGGCGGAACCAGCTGGCCAGAATCCCAAACGCATTCTCAACAATTCTTCTAGCTCTGGCCAGCCGGAAATTAAAAACCCTCCTCTCCGGGGTGAGGGTTCTTTGGGGGAATGGCCTCATGAGGTGCTTGCTCAGAGTGAAGGCTTCATCTGCTATGAAGACAAAGGGGAGTCCTTCCACGTTATCCGCATCAGGGGGCAATCCCAGGCCACCACTCTGGAGACGCTGGCAGAACTCCGTCTGGGCAAATACTCCTCCATCCGACATCCGGCCATTCTTCCCCACGTCCACATAGAGAAATTCATAGTGTGCCGACACCACCGCCATTAAAACAATACTATGAAACCCCTTATAATTAAAATAGTATGACCCCGAATGGGGTGGTGGCACAATGTGGACATGTTTCCCATCTATAGCCCCTCCACAATTGGGAAAGTCCCAACGGGTGGCAAAATGGGATGCCACAGTCTGCCATTCCTGTGGCGTTGAAGGAAACTGGGGAATCAAACAAGAAAAAAAAACTCAGTAATTTATAAAAAGAACATTGCAACAACATTATGCACTTAAAACATTATTGCCCAGCATCAGTATAACATTAAATAATTGAAATCTTCTTGAATAAATAATATGGAAAGGCACACTTATCAGATTGCTTACTCCCTCTGATGGCACATTGTTACATTTTAGGGGGTGGTGAAATTAGAAATTAATTAGAAGTTTAAGGACACGCAGGGTTTTATTGACTAAAGGCTACAAGACTGTGCAGTTGCCGCACTCTGCAAGTGCAGTTGCTCCACAGCTTAGTAAATGAGGTAAGGTAAAAAGGCTTTCATGTTGCAAGGAGTACCCAATCACATGCAAGGGCAATTCATCCAAACACTTTGTGGCTTGCACATGATTGGATGATGGAAATCAGCAGAGCTTCTGCTCATTTACTAAAGCACTGGAGCAAATGCACTTGCAGAGTGCAAATGCATTTTGTAATGTGCAAAATATATTTGCTTTGTAAAAATCAACACCACAGAACATTATAGCAAATTATTAGGGGGGGTTGGAAATCAAGTTAATTACATGCACACTATTTAGATTGAGTTTAGGTGGGGGGAGGGGTTTGGAAATCAAGTTAATTACATGCACACTATTTGGATTGAGTTTAGTTGGGGGGAGGGGTTTGGAAATCAAGTTAATTACCTGTACACTATTTGGAATGAGTTGGGGGGGGGGGTTGGAAATCTAGTTTAGGACACGCACACTATTTGGATTGAGTTTGGGGGGGGGTTTGGAAATCTAGTTTATGACATGCACACTATTTGGATGGAGTTTAGGGGAAACAAAATACAATGCAGCTGACTAAATACATTCAAATTGAGTAGACTAGGTGGATATGTGCCCAGCATTGTATGCTGGGGAGGTTAGTGAAGGCAAATATACATGCATGACAAAAAAGAACAGGAAAAAATTCCAGCATGCGTGAGGAGAAAAAGGGGACATTCACACTATATTGCAATGATGGTAAGTAGTGTTTGAGTTAAGAAATACATTACATTATCAAAGATTAAAGAAAAGAACATGTGATGCTAATAAAAGAAACAATTCTTACCTTAATATAGTCCTTCTGCAGGACCTGGATGATGGCAGAACAGGTCTCTGGGATAATGATCCCCAGAGCCTGGGGGGAGATGCCTGTCGAGAACTTGAGGTCCTGCAGGCTTCTCCCTGTCGCCAAGTACCGCAACGTGGCAACTAGCCTCTGCTCCGGAGTGATGGCTTGCCTCATGCAGGTATCCTGCCTGCTGATATAGGGGATCAGCAAAGCCAACAAACGGTCAAAAACGGGGTCCGTCATCCGGAGAAAGTTCCTGAAATCCTCAGAATTATTCTCACGGAGCAATGGCATGTGACAGAACTGGTCACGCTGAAGCAACCAATTCTTGGTCCATGAACTCCTCCTCGCCCTGTTCATGGACTGGTCTTGGGCTGAAGAATGAACTACAGCACCAAGCACATACAATGTACGAGCTCGACGACCAGTACGTATAGGTAACATGGCTTCAAAACGGTCAGCTGGTCAGAACGCACTTGACAGAACGGACTGAAGAACAGCAAGGCCTGTGAAGAGCGACCTGAAAATCAGGAACGAGTGGACAATAAAACAAAGCTTTCTCAATGCCAACTGACCAAATGCACTGAAAAGCAGATACAAACCTCACAAGCACAGACTGAACAACAGTTAAAACAAACTGAAAAATACGAGTCTCACAAGCGCGAATCGTCTCTCACCAAACTTCTACTAACACGAGATAAACACGAGATTAGCAGAAGGAGCCCAAAGGGTGTCGTACGGGCTATTGAACTTCCGTTTTATAGTCTCGTCGGACTTGGTGTACGTCACCGCGTACTAGGCTGTTGAACTTTTGTGTGATAACCGTGTGTAGGCAAGTCTGTTCATTAGAAAGTCTGCCGAAAAACCGCCACAAGTCCGCCAAAAGTCCGCCGAAAGTCTGTCGGACGGGCTGTCGGACTTTTGTAGACGAAAAGTCTGACCGTGTGTACGCGGCATAAGAGTTTCGATTTGTATGCAATCAGGCAGGCCCTTGCACTACATGGTTTTGGTAAATCTGAAGACAAAAATCTGCAGAAAATCTAATAATGTGAATGGGGCCTAACAGAACTGCTCTGACAGAAAAGAATATGCTTCACTGAAACCAGTAATGGGAAAAAATACGCCATAAAATGTAATGGCTAAATGTTGATAAGATACAAAAGAAATAGTGCCCAAGATGTTACAAATCCTCATTCATTTTGAACATATATTGGGGAGTTCATAACCAGTGTTATAGACACTTATTAGAATTCAAACAGTAACTAAAAAGAGATTTATAAAGGGCATTGGCACCCTAAACGTACCCAGGCGCAAAAAAAGGGGGGTGGAGCAAGGAATGATAAACAAATGAAAGAAGTCTTTTTAGTCCTTGAAAAAAGTTAATAAAAAACACTGTGGCAAGAAGTTCACATTATCGCAGCGTCTGAATTCTCTCTTCCAAGCAGGATCTGGGTCGTCACCTGCTGGAGACTTATTGATAGGCTTTTTAGTGTCTTTTTCAGAGGTCAAGTGGTTAAAATACATGCTATTGTAAATCAAGAAAAATATTTGTGAGAGAAGCATAAAGGCTGCCATTGCTGACTTCCAATTCTGCAAATGCTATTTGCCTGGCTTACTTGATTACAATCTGGTTTCTATGCTTTGAGACACAGACCTGGAACAAGCATGCGAATAAGAAGTTGTTACTTCTTTTTGACATTCCAGACCTGCATGCATCACCCCGGTCAGTCACTCCAAAAGTAATGAAGCAGTGGGTCAACAAAGCAGTCAGGTACTATCATTTTCAGAAGAAAGTCAACATTGGCAGTCCCCATGGTTCTTTTAGGAAAGGTTTACTTTAAAGGAGAAGTATGGGTTTGTTTTTTTCCCCCCATTATTCTTACCTAGATGCATGCAACATGGGTCCGATGCTGCATCTGTCCCCCGGTGTCTCTTTACTGAGAACAGAGCGATTGCACAACACCGATGGCTCGGTTCTCACAGATCCCCGAGTGGAGAGCTGCTGCCTGTCAGTCAGCAGCTCTCCTGCTCTGCTCCTCCACGCTTACTGGAGCGCTGAGCTGTGGAGGGGTGAGGAGCGGCTGTCTCAGCAGCTTGCTGAGAGGCTGAGACAGCCATCAGTCCTGGCAGCTGGCAGATCCAGACTCCCAGAGTTGGGATGATGCGGTTCCTGGACTGATCTGTGCGACGTCAGCAGAGTGAAGAATTCAGTCTGCTCTCTGCTGAAAACGGGTCACAGGAGTGCAAAACGAATTGCACTCCTGTGACCCATAGGAGAAGCCCAGCCAAACTAGCTCAGGCTTGACTTCTCCTTTAAAGCAGATGCTATCAATTAGCAGTGATTTAGGAAGATCGTATGGCTTATGCAAATATCTGCTGAATAGAACTTGGCACAGATTTTCAATACATTTTACCAAAATCATTGCAATATTTACACTTAAACAGGATGGGATTTGTTTTTTTTTCCAGACACAAACTAAAATTTTACTTTCAAAGCAGCGGTCCACAACCTTTTTGGCACCATTGACTGCTTTTTCCAGGGACTGGGGGAGGAGTAATGGGTTCATGGTGTCTCACAACCCCCCTTTATATCAGTGTCCACAGTTCCCCTTTACAGCACAGTTCCCCCTTTAAAGCAGTCTCACAGTAGTGCACTGTAACGGTGCACTGTGTTATAAAGGGGACTGCACTGCAATAATTACAGTGCAGTCCCCTTTATAGCATAGTGCCCCTTGCAGTCATCCCCACTCCATCACAGTGCCCATTGCAGTCATAGGCTCCCCCATCACAGTGCCCCTTGCAATCATGGGCCTCCCCAGCACAATGCCCTTTACAGTCATGGGATCCTCCTTCACAGTGCCCGTTACAGTCATGGGACTCCCCATTACATTGCTCCGTGCAATCATGGGTCCCCCATCACAGTGCCCCTTACTGTCATGTCCTGCTTCCCCATCACAGTGCCCCTTGCAGTCACAGCCCCCCATCACATTGCCCTTGCTGTCATGCCCCCCCATCACTGTCCTCCTTCAGTCATGTCCCCCCATCCCCATCACAGTGCCCCTTGCAGTCATGGGCCCCCCCATCACAGTGCCCCTTGCAGTAATGGTCCTCCATCAAACCTGGGAGAATAGACACAAGCTGTTAAATGGCGTGGCCATGGTCTGTGATAGGACTGTCATGGCCTGTGGTCTCAACTCGCCTCCTGCTGTGCGACGGATGCCAGGGGGTTAAGGACCCCTATACTAAAGGAACTTGATAACCTTGTTTAAGATGAGAACAGAAAAGTCTGCGACCATTTGTTCTTACCTAGCAAGCTGACTAAACAAGCATTTTCTGAATGTAATTATTATAAGGAAAAGTAGATTACAACTTAGGAATAGGATCATGGATCCGATTCCCTTAAAAATCAGAACTTTGGCTGAATGAAAACTTTAGAAACTATTGGCAATAAGACTGTCCGTAGAGCACTAATAACAATGTCCGTAAATCATATCATAAATGTGGGCCAGACTGCCCCTCAGAGTTCAAAAATGAATACTCTTGATTTAATTACAGTACTTGCAACTTTTTTTTACAAAGAAGAGGGAATGAGGTACAAGGAAAGTAACATAGGCAGATGCTGCTGATAGTACTTGACTTACCTTACAGGAGACCATTAGCAATCAAGAGTTTTCTAACCTTTCTGTTCAAAGCCCCCCCCCTCCCCGATCTACTGGCTAGTGATCATCTGCCTGCACACACACCTTTTAAAGGCATCTTCTGTGACCCCACAAATTGTCTTAAGTGCCTCATATGTAGATGGGTGATCTAGTTTATCTTGTTATGCCGCGTACACACGATCGGACATTCCGACAACAAAATCCTGGATTTATTTTCGATGGATGTTGGCTCAAACTTGTTTTGCATACACACGGTCGCACAAATGTTGTTGGAAATTCCAAACGTCAAGAACGTGGTGACGTACAACACGTACGATGAGCCGAGAAAAATGAAGTTCAATAGCCAGTGCGGCTCTTCTGCTTGATTCCGTGATGGAGATAATCACGCTGGCAGATAAAAGGGCATCAGCCCACAGCAGAATAGATATGGCATGAAAGATAGAAAGGCTCCAATAGTGTAAAATCATTTAACTTTATTAAAATAATCAAAACTATTGCACTTACATACAGTTATATATAGTTGGCTGCTATATTGGTAAATGGCCAGTTTTTCCATTTTCCTAAACCCAGACCTCGCCAATATTGGTGAGCCTTTAAATGCCCATGCATATCATGAGATGAGGCAGATTTGAGCAGAATTTAAACAGTGAATCTGAAATTCACCAAGCTTTCACTACAGGTGAATATTCCAGGTGCATGTGCTTTAAATGACAGCTATTGATTCACCACCAGTGAATGTTTGGTGAGAATCAAATGTACTGTTTTATAAATATGCCTCTGTGCATCCTGCCACGTCATGATTGAATGCTTGCTCTGGGTCAGTCACTCAAAGTGCTGAAGGTATAAATTACAGACAATTCAGACTGGTAGAGCTTCAACACTTCCAGGTAATGATGGGGCTTGCAGCTACTGCCTGTGCCCACAAATTCCTATTTGGCAATTACTTTGATTGTCTACCTCACTGGCCAATAGGAATGTGCAAGAGGTACTGTAGGTAGGGTTGGACAAGCTTAAGCATAAGAATTGCTGGAACTTTGCCTGTCAGAATGGCTCAACATTAGATGGATTTTGGAGGCCTATATGTTATACCTGCAGCAGTTTTTTTCATTGACTACTTTACAATAGTTAAACAGGGAAAAGGAAGAAGCAGAAGAAGTAGAATGAAATCCTTGTAAATTCCTCCCTAAAAGGTGGCAAAAACTGAATCCTGCTTTTTCACATAATTACTGACATATTGTATGCAAATGTAAAACAATATAATGCATCTGCAATAACAAATAACTTCCCCACAGTATTACTTAGCATCTGTTTAGATTTACTGCAGCACATAACGAGGCATAGTATGGCAACACTTGCAAACCTGATTGTGAGCAATCTGTTATGTGTTAACACAATCTATTCTTAACACTGTAAAAAGACAATAAACAGAGACTGTATGTAGATGATAATACAAACATGTCATTATAAATGACAGGATACCATGGCACAATTCTTAAAGGATCGTGGGTCTAATCTCAGCCATAAAGAGAATCTAAGCATTGAGATGGACCGAAGCCAATAAAAACAAACACACCAGGACAAGAAAAAAAAAGTCAGATTTAAAATGAAATTTCTACTGTCCATGGTTTTCAAATGAAACAAATATTCTAATTGGTTGTTATGGTGCAAGATATCATTTCAAATACATCAGCCTTCAAATTAAGGTATATAAAAAACAAATGGTCTGTGTTGCCCAGAGAAACCAGTTTCCAAGATTTTTCCCTGCTCGGTCTGTAAGCAGGTGCAGTCTATTTGCTCCACTGTAGGTGGCGCTCGACTGCAGCGGCATTGTAGTTGGAGAGGAAGTCAACATGCTTCCTCTATGGTCTCCTGGGTCACTTCAGCAGCTATCCAATTGGATATTGCCTCTCAATGTGACTCTGGCAGCCATCTTGGGTCAGGCAGAGCTTATTAAAGGCCCTGACTCCCAGACTTGGCGTGCATTTCGAGTCTGGGTTTTGTAGGGACTTGTCACCTCTCTAACAGGGACAGTGATTAGTGGCATGCAGAGGTTCCTAATGAGTAGGGAAACTATTTTAATATATTTTCTATTTATAAAGAAAAGGCATTAAGTATTGTCAAAGTGATAACTTATGTGATGGCTTCACACCACTGTGTTGCAGTAGCGCAAGATAAAACAAATGAATGCAACTTATGGCAATGCTTAACACTGTGCAATGCATTGCAGTGTCATTCATTTACATTAACACCACAATGTAAATGCTGTGCAGTGTGCACATGCTGTGTGTTGTGATGAACTGTGCTGGAAAAAAAAGTTTCCATTGCCTTGCATTCATAACCCATTGAAGATTAAAGGGCTTCCCTAATGCAACATGTGATAACACAATATACCACATGCTCACAACTGGCACATTGTCAATACTGGCTACTGGATATTTACGCTTTTGGACAAAATGGGAAGCTATGGGCAAAATGGGAAGCTAATGCCAAAAGTAATTTGACACCCCTCCAAATTATTGAGTTTAACCAGTTCAGGTCCGCACTATTGCCGAATGACGGCAACAGCGCAGACCTGCTTTGCCGTGCACGAGCGGCCTGTGCGCCCCTTGCAGGGCGCGCGCTCAATGATCAGCGAGTCTATGAGAGTCCCGACCCCTTACCACCTGATCAGCTGTCAGCCAATGACAGCTGAACATGTGATGTAAACAGAGCTGGTCATCGGCTATTTTTTCTCCTCGCGCTGACAGCGTGAGGAGGAAAAAAAAGCCGATCACCGGCGGCCGTGAGAAGGACATCAGTCCCGACCACGGCGATCATCTGTGCCCCCCGCCAGTGACACCTAGCAATAGGCAGCAGTGCCGCCTACCAGTGCCCACTAGCGTCACCCATCAGTGCCCACAGTGCCACCCATCAGCTCCCACAATCAGTGCCACAACAACAGTGCTGCACATCAGTGCCACCTATTAGTGCCCATCAGTGCTCCCCATCACTGCCCATCAGTGCCACCCATCAGTGCCCCCCATCAGTGCCCATCAGTGCCGCCCATCAGTGCCCCCCATCAGTGGTACCTATCAGTGCCACCCATCCGTGCCACCCATCAGTGGCCATCAGTGCCGCCTTATCTGTGCCCATCAGTACTGCCTTATCTGTGCCTATCAGTGCCACCTTAATTGTGCCTATTAGTGCCACCTTAACTGTGCCTATTCGTGCCCATCAGTTCAGCCTATCAGTGCCCACCAGTGCTGCCTCATCAGCGCATATCAATGAAGGAGAAAAATTACCTGTTTGCAAAATTTTATAACAAACTATGAAACATGAATTTTTTTTTTTCAAAATTTTCCATTTTTTTTGTTTGTTTAGCAAAAAATAAAAATCCCAGCTGTGATTAAATACCACCAAAAGAAAGCTCTTTTTGTGGGAAAAAAATGATAAAAATTTAATTTGGGTACAGTGTTGTATGACCGCGCAATTGTCATTCAAAGTGCGACAGCGCTGAATGCAGAAAATTGGTCTGAGCAGGAGGGGGGTTTAAGTGCCTAGTAAGCAAGTGGTTAAGTGCACAGAACCAGGTTCATAACGATATGGTTTGATGAGTTTGATATTAAGTGAATTGAGTGGCCTGTACATACTGTAGCTCTGGTCTCGTCATTACTGAATGCATTTGGCATGGATTAGTATCCAAAATGTAGACATGTCTTCTCTTCCAACATCAATACTTGATCTTGCAAAGGCTGAATGAGCACAAATTATCACAGTCACACTGCAAAATCTTATGAAAAGCCTTGAAGAGTTGAGGCTACTATAATCAAGGAACAAACTCCACCTTGATGCCCATGGTTTGGAATGGGATTTTCAGAAAGCACATATAAGTGTGGTGGACAGGTGTACACAAACTTTTGGCAACATAGTGTATTATCAATCCGCAATCTGCCCCAACTCACCCTTGCTTTTCATGAGTCCGACTACCTATAGCTGCTAAGAGTCCCTCTTTGCTCACTAGTGCATCATGGTTCCTCCTCATCTACCACTGTCCAATCTGGCAGCAGCAACATTACTATCAATGACCACCTCAACCTGCATAGTGTCATGGCTATTTTCCTCATACCATAGCCATAGATTGAGGAGAATAAAGTGCAATTAAAAACTCCACATTTAAAAAAAAAAATCCAATAAAACTTTTTATTTTATTATAAAAAATAATTTTCACTCCTATTTGGTGGTGCTAAGAACCACAAAGCTGTTTTGTGACTCTCGCCTGTCTTGACACTGAGGATTTATAAGGTAAGTGCTTTTTGGTGGTTAAGGTTAAGATTTTTTGTTTCTTGTTCAACCAGTGGGTTGAACGAAAAAAAAACTCACAAATGCCTGCATCAATGCAAGTGCTCTTTTGTATTCTGACAGTAGGGACATTCCATACATCAGAATATA
This sequence comes from Lithobates clamitans, assembly GCA_037952925.1. Classification (NCBI taxonomy): domain Eukaryota; kingdom Metazoa; phylum Chordata; class Amphibia; order Anura; family Ranidae; genus Lithobates; species Lithobates clamitans. The sequence goes on along the minus strand of JBBGZY010000379.1, from coordinate 2,118,220 downwards.
CAGATCCACGTTGCATCAATTGGCTGCAGCAGCTGATTGAATTCTGGTTTTCCAGCAGGACTGCTCATAGGACCAGCTTCCTTTGTACAGACAGAGGTGCATGCAGAGCGAAATTCTGTTTGATCATGTTCAGTCAACACATGGTTATAATATGTTAAGTGTGGGGAGGGTTTATTAAAGCGGTAGTAAACCCAATCTGTTAAGTTTCCGGCATATTATTACTTCTAAACTAGTCAGCTAGTTGCTCTGTGTAGATTACTTCCTACCTTCCTTCTTCCAGTGCAATCGGTCATTGGCGGAGTGATGTCATCGGTGCATACACATTTAGTCCCATTTTTCCGACAAGCTCTTTTTGCTGGAGAAATGATATTTACATGCCAGGGCTACGTAATTTCCTTTGCCTGGCAATAGCCCCAAGATCCCACAAGACTAGATTCCCATTATCAAGCTGAGCCTTAACCCCATGTGACTCGCTACGTCACAGGGGTTGAGGAGGCGGCAAGAGCAACACAGGAGAGAGTCCGAGAGAGCAGTGTTACACAGGAGAGCTGCTTGAGGCAATTATTTATTGTGCACAAAGCATACCCCATCTTTAATATGAGGCTTGGATTGATAAGTACTGCGCATGCGCAAAATTATGGCCATCTTGAGGGAATAAGGGCAGAAGTTAGAATGGTATTGGACACGGAAGACAGCAGTCAATATGGTGGTGGCTGCAACCGAGAAGATGCTTTCAGAAAAAAGAATGTTTATTCAAGTAAGAAGCATTCTATATGCTTTGCCATGGTGGTGCATTGATTCACAATAACTAAATACATTGCATTATATGAAATTTAGGGATGAAGTATCAGAGTTTACTACCGCTTTAAGTGTGCTTGGATTTTTATTTGATATTTTTTCAGTGTATTTCATTAAACAGGGGTGTTGATAAACAGTGCAGAATTTCTGATAATTAGTGAGCATTGTGATTGCTTATCTTGACTTTCCCACAACCAATTATTCTATGGATTATTAAGTTTGAAGGATGGCTAGCCATCATTGTAGACTTTGAATGATCAGAAATCATACACTTCTTTAGGTAAAAAAAGTTAATGTTTATCAGCAAAGCACTTTTTTTAATAGTGCTATGTAGGGCTTTTTTTCTCAAACAATAGGTGCTGGAACTCAACCACGACCCCCCAAAACCCCTCCCCCATACACACACTCTCCAAATCACATCAAATAGTGGGTGTGGTCATATTTCACTAACAGTAGGAGGGTCTTAAAGGGGCATTAAATATCAGGATTGCATTACATACAGAGTGCAGAGTTAATGGGGGTTACACACAGAGTGCAGAGCTGTCACTTGTAAACACAGAAACCAGACTTCGTTGTTTGCAAGTGATTGTGGTGAGCAGGCACCAAAGGGTCTGAGCCAGAGGTGGTGGAACTGAGTTCCACCAAGTTCCCCCTGAAAAAAAAGCCCTGGTGCTATGACCACATGCCTGAGGAGCACTTCCTTTGGAGAAGGTTTAAGATTACTGAGTCACCCTGCGATCCTCAAGTCCTTGCACTAAAATAAACAATAAAATGTGTTTTTAAATGAATCAATCAAACAAAAAAAACTGTAAACCGTGTGTGTGTGTGTATATATATATATATATATATTTGTTTCAATATAATCTGTATATGTGCAATATCATCAACAATTATTAGCACAAGTGTCCATGCATAAATCCATGCTCCAGTCGAATAATATGTTCAAATCAATGAAAAAACTCAGTGCAAGAGATGTTTGACAGTAGATACCTCTCCACCATACTCCCCTGTGGACAGACTCTCACCTTGGAAAATGAACCCTCATCACAACAAAGGTCTAATTGAGTCTAATTGAGTCTCTGTATAGGTCGGTAAGATCTATGTTGACAAAGCTGGACTCTCCTCAGAGCTCACAATATCCTCCTCAGAACTCCAGCAATCATTAATAGCTCAGGTGATGCAAGGCAGATCAATGCTCAAGGAGACAAAAGGCTGACATAGTGGTCACTGTAATAATTTTTTGTTAAAACTAAGATAAAATGCACTCACATGATATTGATGTAGATGGATGTCCATATTTACCAAAAAGGAAAGGCAACTTCCGGAACACACAGAAACCAATCAATGCCTTGCCATTCTTCTGTGTTGCATTTCAAATGTGGGAGTACTAATGGGATGAAAGACTGCATGCTGATCACTCTGTTAATTGCTCCTCCTCTTTGTGTCTGTTTCAGATATAATTATTGTGTAGTTCTCCCTTATAGAACATGAGAATGAGAGACCCAGGGGTTTGATATACAGTTTCTTCATAGGAAATTTTAGTTCCCACACTACAGACAGAGGTCATACATTACCTGTGCAGTGCCATGTGGAATACCTATTAAACACAAACAAAGACTTCTGACACAGGAATGTGAAGATTTACTAAAGGCTGAGCGTACATGGCAACAAAGGACACCATGAAACTATATGACCAGTGCACATTGTATATTAATATTATTATAAATGATTTATGTAGCGCCAACAGTTTGTGCAGGGATTTACAATCTAAAGTCAGACAGTACAGTTACAATACAAATGCAATAAAATACAAGAGATTTGAGTATATGGATGAAAAACACAAGGGGGTGATTTACTAAAACTGGTGCACACAGAATCTGTGCATAGTAACCAGTCAGCTTCTAGGTTATATTGTCGAAGTTTAATTGAACAAGCTGAAGTTAGAAGCTGATGGGTCACTATGCACAGCTGCACCAGATTCTGAGTAGACCAGTTTTAGTAAATCCCCACCTAGGTGTGGGTAAGAGGTTTACAATTGCTTTAAAGGTTTTGAAATTTGCAGTGCAAAATTTTGTTTTGGCACAGCAGTTTTTGTGTGCAACACTTATGATTCCTCAGCAAAGCAATTTCTCATAATTTGCCAGCAAAGCAAGTTTTCATTAATTACTCATCTCTAATTATTTGACTACATTTTTCATAATAAATAAATGCAAGCTTTTACAATCTCTGTAAGAAACAACTTTAATTCTATAGTGATCTGCTTGCTTTAAAAAAAAAATCAATCCTTTAATTTGTTTGGAGTGCCTCATTCCTTTTAATGTTGTGTATTATTTAATCCCCTTAACACACAATTTTCTTTAATATAAATTAAACAAAATATAAAGCTGGAATTCAGAAAACAGGACTAAAGTGTTGTTTGACACATTTCCTTTTTTGTAGTTATACTAGTTAATAAAATATTGTATATTGCATGTTCTATTTCAGTCTATTTCAGATATAATTTTAAAAACAGGCACCCAGGGGATAAATTCAGGATATTTGTTTTGCAGGGTCAGTAGATTTATTGTGTAGAAAGAGAATTACATATAAAACTCCCTTGTGTCTAATATAATATTTTTTATTTTTCAGGTAAGAGCACTCTGCTGTGTGTCTAGGCATTTTTTCATAAACAAAAGATGTTTAGCTGTGGTCTTCTCTACTCGTTGTGAGATTGTGTGAGTGCAGTGGTATTCACTTGCCCATTAGGGATAAGCTCTGTGTTCAGTCCAAACAAGAGTATAGACCAAATTTTGCTTGTTCAGAGGTTCAGTGAATGGCCAAATTAAATGGGTGTTCAGCCAAGCCAAATCTTCAGGTGACAGCATCCCACTCTGGCTGCTTGTTAGGGAGCCAGCAGTTGCTGATGTCCTAACAACCAGTGAGTTGTCCTCACATGACCAATTCACTGCAGCCAGAAATTCCTGAAAATGTATACATTGTAAAGATGTGCCACTTCCCAGGCAGGGTATGGGCATTCCCCAGGCACGTTTTTAAATTTAATTTAATTTTTCACTTTAATGTTTCACTTTACACGTTATTAGCAGCCACATACCAGCCATCTGGTAAGAGAAAAAAACACCAGATATCACAAAAAGTGCCACAAAAACGAATGCCCAGTACACACGATAGGATTTTCAGACGGAAAATGTTCTATGGGAGCCTATTGTCGGAAATTCCGACCGTGTGTAGGCTCCATCGGACATTTTCCATCGGAATTTCCGACACACAAAATTTGAGATCTGGATCACAAATTTTCTGAAAACACAATCCGTTGTCATAAATTCTGATCGTTTGTACACAATTCTGACGCACAAACTTCCACGCATGCTCCGAATCAAGCAGAAGAGCTGCACTGACTATTGAACTTCATTTTTCTTGGCTTGTCGTACGTATTGTACGTCACCCTGTTCTTGACGTTGGGAATTTCCAACAAGATTTGTGTGACCATGTGTATGCAAGACAAGTTTGAGCCAACATCTGTCGGAAAAAAAACATGGATTTTGTTGTCGGAAAATCCTATCATGTGTACAGGGCATATCAATAGTGAAGCATACATCAGCCAAAATTAAGGACCACTTACCAAGTGAACATAGTTTATAGATGACTAGATTCATAGGGTCTTGGTAATATTAGTCAAAACATCTGAGTAAAAGAGGTAGATATGCCCCTGCAATAGGAATCCAAGTGTCAAACAAAGAGGTGGTTACTACTTAAAAAGAAATACAGGTACAAGAAAAGTGTTATGTTGGTTAAAGGACCAAAAAACAGAAGGGATTAAATAGATGGGTGTCAGAAATAATAACTCGCCTATATAGTTGAGAAGAACTGATTAGACCCGCATTATAACAGGCCACGTGTGCGGCATGAAATGGTGGAGCCCTAAAATGATGGCGTGTGTCTGCAGTAATATATCCCAGCGTGGGTAGCTCCTCCTCTGCCTCTCTTCCCCCAAGTCGTGCAAAGCAGTCAACAGCATGACAGCCATGACATGTTCAAATCAGGACATTCCCCCCAAGGCAGTAACGTACTTCCAGTAATTTTAACTTTATTTAGTCACAAAGCTCCAAAATTACTGAGTTTCCTATGACAATCATAAGTCTGTTTGTAAAAGTCTTTGGTGTAGGGCTCATGTGTCTACCTTGACAAATGCAACTTACCACTCATTATCAGATACACAGGCATCAGCACATTTCACATTTCATGCATCTGGGCATATATGACACTTTGCATTCACCTCTAGAGTGAACATAAAGTGTAGAGGAGCATTACAGCACATACAGTACCTTGAAAAAGTATTTATAACCCTTGACATTTTCCACATTTTGTCATGTTACAACCAAAAATGTATTTTATTGGGATTTTATTTTATGTGATAGACCAACACAAAGTGGCACATAATTGTGAAGTGGAAGGAAACATTTTTACAAATAAATATCTGAAAAGTGTGGCGTGCATTTGTATTCAACCCCCTTTACTCTGATACTCCTAACTAAAATCTAGTAGAACCAATTGCCTTCAGAAGTCACTTAATTAGTAAATAGAGTCCACCTGTGTGTAATTTAATCTTAGTATAAATACAGCTGTTCTGTGAGGCCCTTAGAGGTTTGTTAGAGAACTTTAGTGAACAAACAGCATCAATAAGGACAAGGAACACATCAGACTGGTCAGAGATAAATATGTGGAGAAGTTTAAAGCAGGGTTAGGTTATAAAAATATATCACAAGCTTTAAACATCTCACAGAGCAATTTTCAATCCATCACCTGAAATTTAATAGAGTATGGCAAAACTGCAAAACATGTTTGTCCACCTAAACTGACAGGCCAGGCAAAAAGAGCATTAATCAGAGAAGCAGCAAAGAGGTCCATGGTAACTCTGGAGGAGCTGCAGAGATCCAAAACTCAAGTGGGAAAATCTGTCCACAGGACAACTATTAGTTATGCACTCCACAAATCTGGCTTTCATGGAAGAGTGGCAAGAAGAAAGCCATTGTTGAAAGAAAACCATAAACCATCCTGTTTGCAGTTTGCGAGAAGCCATGTGGGGGACACAGCAAACATGTGGAAGAAGGTGCTCTGGTCAGATGAATACAAAATGTAACTTTTTGGCCTAAAAGCAAGACACTATGTGTGGTGGAAACCTATCACTGAACATCACCCTAAACACATCACCCCCACCGTGAAACATGGCGGTGGCAGCATCATGTTGTGAGATGCTTTTGTTCAGCAGGGACAGGGAAACTGGTCAGAGCTGATGGGAGGATGGATGTAGCCAAATACAGGGCACTCTTAGAAGAAAAACTGTTAGAGTCTGCAAAAGATTTGAGACTGGGACAGAGGTTCACATTCCAGCAGGGCAATGCCCCTAAACATACAGCCAGAGCTACAATGGAATGGTTTAGATCAAAGCATATTCATGTGTTTGAAGGGCCCAGTCAAAGTCCAGACCTAAATCCTAATGAGAATCTGTGGCAAGACTTGAAAAGTGCTGTTCACAGATGCTCTCCATCCAATCTGACAGAGTTTGAGCTATTTTGCAAAGAACAATAGGCAAAAATTTCACTCTCTAGATGTGCAAAGCTGGTAGAGACATACCCTGTAATTGCAGCGAAAGGTGGTTCTACAAAGTATTGACTCAGGGGGGCTGAATACAAATGCACGCCACACTTTCACACATTTATTTGTAAACAATTTTGAAAATCATTTATCATTTTCCTTCCACTTCACAATTATATGCTACTTTGTGTTGGTCTATCACATAAAATCCCAATAAAATACAGTTACGTTTTTGGGTGTAACATGACAAAATGTGGAAAGGCTACAAGCAAGAGAGTAGTCAGGACCAGGCAGGGTTCTTGGCAGACTGCAAACAGGGTATTAGTCAGATCAACTAGGGACAGCAACAAAAGGCAGCTAGCAAGAAGTATTATAGTGCTTTAGCTTTCAGATAGCTGGTGATAAGACACAGCACCAGCCACTTCACAGGTCAGAGCTTAAATTTCCTTCTAGTCAGAGAATACACCGAGCATGTGCTGGCACACACAGACACACGTTGACACATGCTGATGCATGCCAACACGCAGATGCACTTTCTGAGGATTCTGGAGGACATCCTTGAGATAATGGAGTCCCTAGAAATCCTGAAAATCCTGAATAACCCAGGAGAGAACCTGTGAGTAACAACTACAGAACACCATCCACACTCATTTCTATAAGATGGGAGGTGGGGGGAGGGGGGTTCTATAGTACATGGAGATGTAATGGGCAGGGCTGGTAACACTGCTTGACATAACTTTGAAGATTTACCAGGGCACAGTCACTGGATTTTTAGCAGGGTTAAAGGTATCTTTTGCACCTATTAAAGGGGTTGTAAAGTCAGGTTTTCTATCTTAATGCATTTATCTTAATGCATTCTATGCATTAAGATAAAAAGCCTTCTGTGTGCAGCAGCCCCCCTCATAATGTGTCTTGCCTGTCCGAGATTTTCCCTCCTGGATGGCTGAGATACAGCAGTGGCGCCATTGGCTCCCGTTGCTGTCAATCAAAGTCAGCTAGCTAATCAGGAGAATGGGGGCGGACACAGGGAGCTGTGACTCGGCGCGGGTGCCCCCATAGCAAGCTGCTTGCTGTGGGGGCACTCAACAGGAGGGAGGGGCCAGGAGCACAGAAGAGGGACCTGAGAAGAGGGGGATCCAAGCTGCTCTGTGCAAATTCACTGCAACAGAGGAGGTAAGTATAACATGTTTGTTATTTTAATAGAAAAAAAAACGAGACTTTACAATCATTTTAAGAAAATATAATACCATTTTTTAAATGGTACTCAACAGACCAAAAAGGGAGCAAAAACAATTTTATACACAAGTTTACACACTCTTTAGAGCATATGCTAACTTTTAAAGCTGAACTTCAGTCAACTTTTAAAAAATGTGCTTTTTGTAGCTGTTCCCAGACCCAGTTTTGATATAATATGGTCTAGGAGGCTATAACAGTAAAATAAATCTAAATATCCTGCAGGCTTCCTCATCCTCAAAGAATGAATTGAGGCCATGTCTTCAGCATCCTAGGCATTTTTGAAGATACAACTAACACGATTATGTGAATGAACCCTTGAGAGGTCATAATTCATTAAATGAATTATGGGTACATGTTGAAAAAAACAGTTATTAAATACATGTATGAAATTATAAAGAAGAAAAAATGTTTTATATGTATAGTTCTTTAAATAATACATTTAGAAACATTAAGAAATAACATTCTAGGGGGGGCGCATGCATGGCACAAAGCTGGACGGAAACAGGAGATAAGAGCTCCGTGAGTACCGGAGACGTAAGCTAACTCCCCAGGGCTATTAAGCAGTGAAACCAGCCTGAAAATACCCGGCACCCCTGGCGGAACACACAGAGCATGCCGGGCTCAAAGAATCGCTGTGGTAAACCAGCCCAAAGATCCCTGACAAACTATTTACTCCGCATTAGAGAGCAGAGCAGGATGTCCCAAGATGGCGCACAGCCAGACACCACTCCAGCATGCACACAGACCACAGCCACCTCTCCGCCACACTCCACGGGGGACAGTGAGTGTAATATGCAGGTCACCAAAGCAGATTTGGATGACAGTCTCACAAATATGTATGACAAGATAGCCAGAAAATTCCAATCCGAACTGCATAAGTCCATGAATACTCTGTCCCTGGTGATAGCACTAGGACGAACCTGCTAGAGACTAAGCATGATGAGCTTAACCTTGCTCACTCAGACCTCAGAAAAGACCATGAGACCCTCACAGAAACAGTACAACTGTTACAAGCCCACCTAGAAGACCTGAGCAACAGGAATAGGAGGAATAATTTGAGAGGGAGGGGGGTCCCAGAAACAGTGACCGATCTGCGTCCAGCTATGCAAAAATTGTTTCAGTCACTTCTCCCTGAATCTCCTGTCGAAGCTTTTACCTGTGACAGGATACACAGGGCCCTACGCCCAAAACCTCCTCCAGAGAGACCCCCCAGGGATATTGTGCTGTTCCTGAAAGATTTTTTAATTAAAGAGGAGATCCTTAGAGCCTCACGCAAAACACCTCATATCCAACTAGAGGGCATCACAATCCAAATATACCCAGATATTTCACCTACCACCCCGGACAAATGCAGGAGGATGAAGGAAATAACAACGGTGCTCCAGTCAGCTAGGATTAGATATCGCTGGGGTTTTCCCTTCAAGCTACAGGTCCCTCATAGTGGCACCACCTACACGGTCACCACAATCCCAGAAGGCAAAGACCTCTTGGTGAAGCTAGGCCTCCTTGATGCGGCGGACCACCCAAGTATGCCATCCAACCCACGTCCGTCTGCCATATGGGCTACACCTTCCCCCAGGAGGGATCGCCGGCAACCAACACTAAGCCTCACTTGGGCTCTCATCATCACCATACAGCTAGCATGCACAGTAACTTTCTATCAGTCTCCACTCCAGGTGGATGTTCTGTCATGTTCGTTTGTTCGTTCCTCTACTCCAATCAAGTTAGATTCGGAATTTGGATACCATCAGTTTACCTGGGACTGTCTTTTTTTTTCAGGATCTGACGCGCCACAGTCGTTAGATTTCAGGACAGACCTCACCACTTGATTGGAGTATTGAACCACTTGGTCCGTGTTATAATGGTTCTTTTGGTCAGGTGGGAAGCTACTCCCCTGACCCCCATGGCCAATATGCTGCCAAATGCTGGCATAATTTACAGTTACAAAAGTTTTCAGTCGTTTCTGCATGTTTTTCTTTTTCCTGTGTTTTTTTTTCGTTTCACTTTATTTTCTGTACCCACACTGCATAGTATACAATTTGCATTCACGTATATAGTTAATGAGATATATGCTAATTTGAGTTTTGACTACCGCATCTGCCTATTAAGGCAACTAGTTATGGACGGGCTTATCATTAAAATGATGCTTCTTTGCATTACAAAAACATGGGTCTGAAGGTGACCACTCACAACCTAAGGGGTTTAATTCTCAGAACAAAAGAAGAAAGGCCTTTTGTTCCTATAAAATGTTGGGTGCTGATATTCTTCTCCTTCAGGAGATGCATTTCTCCTCTCATAACCACTCGCAGTATTTTGATAGGGCTTTTCAACAAGGTTACTATACCACCTATGAGTCCAAGAGGGGTTGCTATATTCATAAAAAACTCAGTAATGTTTGATGTACAACATACTTATAGAGACCCAGATAGTCGCTTTGTGATAGTTCAGGGCAATATTCAGGGAAAATGCATCACCATTGCCTCGGTGTATGCACCAAATGAATCCCAAGCTTCCTTTTTTCAGAAGTTTTTTCAAATACTAAATACATACCATTCTCCCCATATGTTGATAGGAGGAGACTTCAACCTAGTAGATCACTCAGATCTAGATAGGAGCCACACAGGGCCCTCCATTAATGCCTTCCCAAAATCGCTCCAAAATCAAATAAAAATACACCAAATTTTGGACACCTAGAGAGCTCATAATGTGGGGGCCCAGAAATATACTTATTACTCCCACCCCCACAACAGCTACTCCAGGTTGGACTACATCTACTCCACCCTGGTGTTAGCCGCTAACTCCACATCAGCCAAGATTCATGCATGTCCTTGGTCAGATCACCAGATAGTGTCATGTATCTTCTCCCACATAGGTCTTTACCGGGATATGGGGGCCTGGCATCTCAATGACTCTATGCTCACAGACTTGATGGCACTTACCCAAATAGCTGAATACATTACAGACTACTTTTCCCACAACAATGTCAGTGAGATTTCCCCAGCATCCTTGTGGGCGACACACAAAGTGGTGCTGAGAGGATAGCTTATGCAGCTGTCCTCGGCACGGAAACGCCAGAAGCTTAAAGACATTCGTTCCCTCACGATAGACCTAGACAAACTTTATCACCAACATGGCCAAACCCCTACTCAAGAATTGCTGAGCCAGATCAATCAAAAGTGTAGTGCCCTGGATACCCTCCTCTCGGAGCAGACGGAAAAATGCCTCAGGTGGTCCAGAGCTCGCTTCCTATTGCATAGCAAATCAGCTTCGACCATGTTTGCGAGAAAATTGAAGCAATTCATACAACCCACACACACATATAAGCTTCTGGACTCTAAGGGGAATCTCACCTCTCACCCCAAGGAGGTTTTACAACTGTTCTCCTATTATCAAAACCTGCTGGTGGACCCTCAGGCCCCCAATGCATCTCCCCCAATCCTGGCTAGACGCACTTTCACTGCCCAAGATCAATGAGGAACAATTACAATCCCTAAATGCACCCTGTACAGAGGAGGAGATAGTCACAATAATTTCCTCTTTGAAACCGTCCAAGGCCCCAGGCCCAGACGACTTTACGGCCCTCTATTACAAAAAATTTGCTGGATTGTTAATCCCTAAAATAGCTAAACTTTTTAACCGGATTCTGGGGGGTGACCCATTCCCTACAGATATGCTTATGGCAAATATGTCATTAATCCCAAAACCAGGAAAAGGATCACACCCTCCTCCAAAACTACTGCCCCATATCGGTTATCAATAATGACTTAAAAATATTTAGTCGCATATTGGCAGACTGTCTATCGTCCATTATCACAACTTTAATTTCCCCGGACCAAACAGGCTTTATTCCAACCAGACAAATTACTAACAACATACGCCTGGCCTCAAACATTATCCAAGAGGCAGAGATTAACACACGCAAGGTATTGTTTTTGAGTTAGACATAAACAAGGCCTTTGATAGTGTTCTCTGGCCATATCTGGACACTATCTTATTGGTTTCATGGGAGAATTTGTGAATGGTTTTCGGGCTCTGTACCGCCAACCTCGCACCCGAATGAAGCTTCCTGGCTGCACCTCAGAATACTTTCCCTTGGGAAGAGGCACAAGACAAGGTTGTCCTCTATCCCCTCTTTTATTTGCCCTTGCAATTGAACTTTTGGCCTGGTATATCACTTGCAACCCCAACATTAGAGGATATATCAAGAACAATCAGGAATATAAATGAAGTTTATATGCGGATGACGTCCTTGTCTTCCTAACAGACCGTTTAATCTCCCTGCCTAATCTTCTCGCTTTAGACAGCTTCAACAACCTATCGGGATTAGGTGTGAACCCCTCTAAATGTGTAGCCATGCCAATCAACATACCACATCCATTGGTGGACTCCCTCAGGGACAAGTTTGAGTTTTCCTGGAACTGATTCCCTACAATACTTGAAAATCCGCTTGGCGCCATCCCTTAGACAGATGTACACAAACAATTACCCCCAGGCATTCTCCAACATTAAAAGGCTGCTCACCCAATGGTTCCTGTATTCTATCTCATTTCTGAGCCGTATACAGGTGGTTAAAATGTCGATTCTCCCGAAACCATTATTTTACTTTAGAGCCCTACCTCTATATGTGTCTAGGTCAACCATAGAAGCAACACAATCTGATCTGCTAAAGTTTATCTGGCAGGTCAAAAAAACACGCCTAGGTAGAATATTGATGTATAGATCCCAAAACCGGGGGGGCCTGGGTTGCCCAGACCTATGGCAATATTACCTGGTGGCAAGGCTAGTACAATTAGCACAATGGCATACATCCTCGACTAATATACCATGGCTCCAATTTGAAAGGGCTTTGATTAAGTCATTTTACCTACCGGACCTTCTGTGGTCTAACGCTTCCCTGCGGCCTTTCATGCAGAAGTGGAATTTATACACTGGTCCTCTCAAGGACTAGTGACGCTGCACTTATTGCTACAGGGCACCACATTTTGTTCTTTTGAACATATACATCAAAATTATGCCATACCTAACTCTAAATTCTACAAATACCTTCAGATCCGCCACTTCTTCCAATCTACCCTCACCCAAGTAGGGGATGAAGCTAGAATACCCTTTGAGAACCTATGTCACGAGGAGTTCAGAGATAGAGGGACAATTTCCACCCTATACTTGCACCTCAATGACCACCACACCGAGGCTAAATCCCAGGCGATGCTGGGGTGGGAGGTAAAGGCGGGCCAAGAGTTTCCGGCTGAGGATTGGCTGGATATGGTTAATCACATGCAAAAATGTACCCGCTCGGTTGCCATTAAGGAAAATGTAGTAAAACTGGACACCAGATGGTATTACACACTGGTTAGAATTCATAGGATTTACCCTATTATTTCACACACATGTTTCAGGGACTGTGGTGAAAGGGGCACTCTCCTCTATACCTTCTGGAGCTGTAAGGCCCTAAGCTCTCTCTGGCAACAGACGGCTACAAAAGTGCTCCAAATAACTGGAACAAGTATCACCTTGACATACCAAATGTGTATCCTGTTTGCAGATCTTCCAGAGGTCCCCCCCCCGAGCAAAAGCTGGTGCACACGCTATTTAGCGCTATTCACTGGGCAATAGCCCTGAATTGGCGAACCTTTACATTTCCGTGCTTCTTCGTATGGAATCTATCAAATTAATGGAACGAATACACCACACTCTCATGGATTCCCTGCAAATTTTTGAACGCAAATAGGGCTTCTGGCCTGCCCCATAGATGCTTATTAGGGGCAGATCCTCCTCTCCTAAGCCCGATTACACATCTAGATGTGCCAAAGGAGCCCTGACCAGGGTTAGATGCAGGTACTATCACCACCAAAATTACCCTGAGTATATGTGAACTCAGATGTTGTGTCGAACTAAGAAATGTATGCAGTAGTATTCTTATAATGACTTATGCACATGTAACAGTTATTGTTTTAGCTTTCTGTTTTATTAAAGTTATTAGTATTACTTTTTATATACTAGCGCATAGAGAGTGACACTTCAAATCTACTTTGATACCTGTACTCGAGTCAGAAGAAAGATTGGAAGTATTGTGATTCTAGTCATTTATAGCACTCTCAATGCTCATTAAAAAAAAAAAATTATTTTCCTGTAATTGTCTTTATTACCTCAATAAAAACATTTGTAAACAAAAGAAATAACATTCTAATTGTGTAATTCAACTTTAACATTACATTGTGAAGCTATTTGCCTGAGATGCAATTTCTTAATTTTTTGAAGCAGACATTTTCTATGGAGACATTGTTTTCATTGTATTAGCATGAGGCAAGGCAAGTTAGCACTAAGAAATGTAATTATGTACTGCCAAGATCGGTTAGTCAACAATGTTGTTGCCCTAAAACAAACTTTTCAAGTGTCATGGTGATACTGGAAATTGTCGTTCTGTTTAGTTTGTGAAATTTATTATACAGAAAAAGGTTAATTGTATTGATCTTTCAAAACATAGAATATTTTATCAAGACTAGTCATATGAGCATGTGATTGCTTTCTTGTGCAGCATTATAAAGGGGCATAAATTAAACACAGGTAAATTTATCACAGAAATTATAACTGCTTCCAACTAATAGACCAAGGCAGAGAGACTATGAATGTAGCTCTACTTTGACATAGTGGAGGGAAATGAATGGTGAAATGGTTCTTATCCTTATAGGCCATGCCATATTAGTGATCTTATCACTAGTTGCAACTTGCCAGTGACAGGATCAGTAAGATGGACTATTCAGCAAAGAATTGCTCTGATGCTGTTCCATCATTAGCCAGCAAAATTCTGCAGCATTTCACCATGCAAGAAGGGATTGCATAGGAGCAAACTTTGGCATGAATGGCGGCAGAGTCTAGAGGATCCTTCTGCTATGTTCACAGTCATCTAAATGACTGGTTACAGAGCTGGCCAGCTAGAAGTAATTCTATTCTGCCATAACCCTCATGTGAAGGGGTTAAACATGTTGCTAGTGCGTTCCACAAGTAACCAGTCACTATCAGTCACCATGAACCTGAAACCTGGGACCCAGTGCCTCTCAAACTTTTGTCTATTTGACAGGTGTCATAGAATACTAGATCTGAAGGAAAATCCACTCACTTCTTGTCTATATGGAGGGTTCAGACAGAACAGGAAGGAGGGTATGTTGCCTCTAAATTTTCCAGTAGAATGAGTAGGGTTTAGAACATGTAAGAATGTTATTGCTGTTTGTGCCTATATGAAAGATATTTCCCCTTATTTCCTGTCCAGGCAACAGGTATCTGACAGAACAGGAAGAAAAAGCTCTACAAGGAGAAAATCACAACTTCTAATGTTTCCCTACTGTAACCAAAATACATAAAACTGTAATATGTGGACAAAACTAAGCAGAAAATGAGTCTTGGAAAAGGAAATTTGTCTTTGCCCAGGCCACCATGTTAACACTGATTCTACTTGCACTATTGTGGCCACTCCATTACCTCCCTCATATCTCCAAAGCCCCCAGTCTGTTTTCTTCCCACTAAAATTCACCCCCTAAGGACCAGCCCTGCAGATGAGAGCCTTCCTAACACAAATTATTTTCTGGAATTCATTTGCAGAGGTGCACAATCAATATACAGTATCTCACAAAAGTGTGTACACCCCTCACATTTTTGTAAATATTTTATTATAAATTTTCATGTGACAACACTGAAGAAATGACACTTTGCTACAATGTAAAGTAGTGAGGCCTGTTCTGAGTGACTGAGCTGTAGCAGGGTGGCCAAGACCATACAGCGGTTTAACAGGACAGGTTCCACTCAGAACAGGCCTCTCCATGGTCAACCAAAGGAGTTGAGTGCACGTGCTCCGCATCATATCCAGACATATGAGTGCTGCCAGCATTGCTGCAGAGGTTAAAGGGGTGGGGGGTCAGCCTGTCAGTGCTTAGACCATATGCCGCACACTGCATCACATTGGTCTGAATGGCTGTCATCCCAGAAGGAAGCCTCTTCTAAAGATGATGCATAAGAAAGCCTGCAAACAGTTGCTTAAGACAAGCAGACTAAGGACATGCATTACTGAAACCATGTCCTGTTGTCTGATGAACCCAATATAAACTTATTTGGTTCAGATGGTGTCAAGCAAGTGTGGCGGCAACCAGGTGAGAAGTACAAAGACAAGTGTGTCTTGCTTACAGTCAAGCATGGTGGTGGGAGTGTCATGGTCTGAGGCTGCATGAGTGCTGCCGGAATTAGGGAGCTACAGTTCAGTGAGGGAACCATGAATGCCAACATGTACTGTGACATACTGAAGCAGAGCATGGTCTCCTCCTTTCAGAGACTGGGCCGCAGGGCAGTATTCCAACATGATGACGACCCCAAGCACAACTCCAAGATTACCACTGCCTTGCTAAAGAAGCTGAGGGTAAAGGTGATGGACTGGCCAAGCATGTCTCCAGACCTAAACCCTATTGAGGATCTGTGGGGCATCCTCAAACGGAGGGTGGAGGAGTGCAAGGTCTCTAACTTCCACCAGCTCTGTGATGTTATCATGGAGGAGTATAATGCCCTGTACACACGGTCGGACATTAATTGGACATTCCGACAACAAAATCCATGGATTTTTTTCGACGGATGTTGGCTCAAACTTGTCTTGCATACACACGGCCACACAAAGTTGGTTGGAAATTACGAACGTCAAGAACGCGGTGACGTACAGCACGTATGACAAGCCGAGAAAAATGAAGTTCAATAGCCAGAGCTGCTCTTCTGCTTGATTCTGAGTATGCGCGGCACTTTGTGCGTCAGAGTTGTGTACACACGATCGGAATTTGTTGGAAAATCTGATCGTTCTGAACGTGGTGACGTAAAACACGTACGTCGGGACTATGAACGGGTCAGTAGCCAATAGCTTTCGTCTCTTAATTTATTCTGAGCATGCGTGGCACTTTGTGTGTCGGATTTGTGTACACACAATCGGAATTTCCGACAACGGATTTTGTTGTCGGAAAATTTTATAGCAAGCTCTCAAACTTTGTGTGTCGGAAATTCCTATGGAAAATGTGTGATGGAGCCTACACACGGTCGGAATTTCCGACAACAAGGTCCTATCACACATTTTCCATCGGAAAATCCTATCGTGTGTACAGGGCATTCGAGGACTCCAGTGGCAACCTGTGAAGCTCTGTGAACTACATGCCCAAGAGGGTTAAGGCAGTGCTGGAAAATAATAGTGGCCACACAAAATATTGACACTTTGGGCCCAATTTGGACATTTTTACTTAGGGTGTACTCACATTTGTTGCCAGCGCTTTTGACATTAATGGCTGTGTGTTGAGTTATTTTGAAGAGACAGCACATTTACACTGTTATACAAGCTGTACACTCACGACTTTACATTGTAGCAAAGTGTCATTTTTTCAGTGTTGTCACAAAAAAAGATGTAATAAAATATTTACAAAAATAAATGTGAGGGGTGTACTCACTTTTGTGAGATACTGTACTTTATTTTCTTCACTAGCACTACCAAGCATCATCTGGAAGTTTCCTGAACAGTTCTACATGTAAGATAATGTCACTCACTCCCAGTGAGGCAGTCTCTCTCTAAATATGAACTAAGGTTGAAAAAAAATGCTAGGATTAGGAAGTAGAGGTTTTTTGTTTTTTTTAAAGATACTTTGTATGTCTCTTCTGCAAAAAAAAACTCCTTCCTCGTTTTTATCTTGCATGCACTTCCTCTGGTGCAGATGTAATGCAGTGTACACACTGGATTCATTCTCTGCATCTGTAAGACACCAAGAATGGAGCAGGGATAATGCAACACCATGTGGAGAGCGAAGATGGTGGGACTAGAAGGGGCAGAGAAAAAAGTAACAGAGTGGTAAAGACATTGTGGGTCTGTCATCGCTGGGGCAGGGAAAAATTAGAGGGAAGAATGTTGCGCATACCTGCACACTCCTGCAACTCATCCCCAACAAAGTTCTGCGTTAAGTGGACAGTCTCCCAGGGTAACCTGTCTCTAACAAGTAGTCTAACAGGACAGTCTGCTCAACAAGATAATTCTCATTAACGGAACAATTTCAAACAGAGTAGTCTCTCACATGACAGTCCTTTTTTGACAGAGCACTCTCTCACATTGTAGACTGTCACACAGGTCTATTACACAGCAGTCTCCATTTAAAAGGACATTCTCTCAAACAGCAGTCTGTCTCAAATGACACAGTGTGGGAGTCCCCATAACAGTTTTTATTTTAACAGTTAATTTTTTCTTTAATAGAGCAGTCTCTAACATAGTACTCTCGCTCTAACAATTTAGTGTTTTGTGTGGCTCTCAACAAGGTTTAGCTGTAACAAGGCAATATATTGGGGCATACAAAATACAATGCTTAAGTGGGAAGTCTTTCACAAGGCAGTCTTTCCTAAAGGTCAGTTTAGCACAAAGTAGGAAAAGCTCTAGTAGGACAGTCTTTCCATGCTTATATTTTTTGGTACATTTCTAACATTGGTTTCTAGCAGGGTAGTCCATTTAACAGGATATCTTTGCTCTAACTGGAGTAGTCTCAGTAAAGAATTGACAACTGTCCACATATGACATTCTCTTGCATAGTTTTTTTTATATATATAAGCAGTCTCACATGGTGGTCTCCCAATCCTACAGGGTAGTCCTGACAGTCTAACAGATAGTCTCTCTAGCAAAGCCGTCTGATAAGGGAGCCTTAAGAAAATTATAATTGCCATCCTTTGTAGCCCATAAAATTAGATATTCCGTTGGGTTTCCAATGGACTATATCAGTTTTTTTTAACATTCTTATTTACATTTTTTAAGAGGTACAGACAAGGATGCAAGGGGATTAGTACAGTAAATCAGGCAATGGTCACAATCAGATCAGAAATAGGCAAGATCATGAACAACAATGGCATTGAACTAATCCACCATTCGGGTTGACATGATAGAACCATCAGAAACTCTGTGACCATCTCTCATCCTGCCTGTAGTATGTAAAAACAGAAACAAAAAAAAGAACTACAATCCGGCCCTCTCTAATAGGGGCTACCCAGAAAGAAAGCTTAGAAAACCAGAGAGAGAAATAAAAAAAGGGGGTGGGGAAAGGATTCATGAAGGAAAAGGAATCTCAGTCCTCCCCAGCAAGAAGCTTGCTATAATCCCAGGATCACGTGAACAGTGTCCAGTGAAACCACCTCCTGTGGAATTTTTCCTTCCTACCATGCAGGACGCAATGAGGCTTTCTATGGAATGTATGTCCATAATTCTTGCAAACCATTGTGTGAGCGAAGGGGGGTGGTACTCCTGCTTCCAGAAAGCTGGGAAACATGCCCTAGCAGCATTCAGCAAGTGGATCAGCATATATTGTTTAAAACGCTTTTTGGGGAGATCCAATAGAAGGAGCGGGTACTTGGCTTGGTCAATTTCGTTTTTTACAAGTCTCGAAGATATGAAGGATGGTACCCTCCTCCTCTATAAATCACCAGCACACGTTCGATGGATTGTAATGCATTTTTTTTCAGCAGCATAGGAACCTTATACCAGCGGTTTAGTATTTCTAACCCAATTCCTGGTATGTGTATCCCACTGAGGAATATTAAGCCGTATACAGCATGTGTTCCCTCTGTTTTGGAGAAACTGAGAAACAAAGGACTCAGCTGTAGTAGCTAACAGTTTGTATGCCTTAGAGACAGCATAAACCATAGGCCCAGACTCCATACATAAGTTTTTAGGTGAAGTTAAAGGTTTGGAAAAAATCCTATGAGGCAGCAGGCTGGTGAAAAAGTGTGATCATTTCACTCATCGTGGAAATATCAGGAAGGTCTTGCAGGGGCATTCCTTCTATAAAATCAAGTAGACAAAAAGTACCTCTTCTAACATATGATCAAAAAATGGTATCAAGAAGGTCTAGGGTAAAGTCTGGGTGACCATTTACAGGCAGGGTATAGATAAGAGAGATATAAGTCAGCCGTGAAAAAGAGTTGCAACTGGTGGAGCACTTTAAGCATTAAGCTTTAGGCTCCAATCAAAGGATGGCTCCTAAGATGCCCCAGAAAGCCTAATGTAATCCAAGGTAAGCAGTGCAGTGGGATGTTCATACAGGATTGTTTAATGTGTACCCACAGCTTGGAATCATGATCGTGACACCAGGCTACCAACCTGGCAAGGTGGGTCACCCTGCAATATCAAATCAGGCCTTGGAAAGCCATGCCCCAGGTTTCTTTTGCATGGCCAAGTATGTATGGGCCAAGCGAGGGTTGGTCTTGACCCAAACGAAACTCCGTAGTGATCTTGGGAAGGACTGAGGGATATAGGTTGGTAAAGACTTGAATAGATATGGAAGTCTAGGCAGTCTAAGCATAGCGTTCATCTTTAAGATGGTGTTACACCCCATCCAGGAGTAGCCTTTCTTATGCCACCTGTGAAGATCTTTCTTCAGGGCATGGAGCACGGGAAGGAAGTTAGATTCAAAAATACAATTGATCGCTGGTGTGATCTGCATTCCCAGGTAAGTAAGGTAAGATGATGTCCGCGGGAAGGGAAATGGTGACCGAAGGGTTTAGAGCTGCTTTTCAGGCAGAGTGATATTAAAGGAGAAGTACAGCCAAAGCTCATTAGGCTGTACTTCTCCTATGGATCACAGGAGTTCAGTTTGTTTTGCCGGCTGAAGTCTGCTCGGTCCAGGCCACGGAGTCGGGATCAACCTAGGTCCCTGGACCGACACCCGGCTCAGCCTCTCCGAGAGGCGCTGAGAGGATGCAGCATCGGTCCTCCGGCTCTAAGGCTGAGAACTGAGTGATCAAGCACTGCTGATCGTTCAGTTCTCAGTGCTACCTGAGCAGAGAACTGGTAACTGTTAGTCACCGGCTCTCTGATCTGCCCCCCCTGCGCTCACTGGGGTGCTGGGCTGTGGGGCGGGATCAGCTGACTCAGGCTCTCAGCGGCTCACTGAGAAGCTGAGCCAGGTGCCAGTCCAGGCTCTTGTATGGATCCCGACCATGGTCATGATCTTTCCCCAGCCTGGACCAGCTCTGTAACATCAGCCGACAGCGGGCTTCAGACTGCTGAAAACGGGTCACAGGAATGCAGAACGACATGCAATAAACTTTCCTCTGAGAGTGAGCCAGGTAGATAATGATCAGAACTTTCATAGTGTTGTCCTTAGCTTCTTTTGTAGGCATGAATCCTACCTGACTAGGGTGGATGACCTTCTGAAGGAGAGGCAAAAATATGAGAATTTTTTAAAGATCTTTAGGTCAATGTTAAGGAGTGAATTTGAGCGATAATTCATACAGTGGGCAAGGTCTTTGCCCTCCTTGGGAACAACTACTATGTGAGCTTGTAAGGTATCCTGAGATAAGATAGAGGATGGCCATCTATAATGGAATTAAAGAAGGCCAAGAGGGGTGTGAAAGCTTTATATGCTCACATGTAAACCATCCAATCACAGGGATTTGTGTGGTAGACATGTGCAATCTGTTTCATAACTAATCTAAATTCGTCAGAATTTTGCATCTTTTGGACATTCGGATGCATGTCTGAAGAAAAAAATAATGAATTTCAACTAATACGAAAAAAATTATAGCAAAAATAACAAATGAATTCGACATGATTTGTTCATTCATTAAAGGTCTAATGAAACAAAAGATCAACTCAGAGTAAATCTTAGTGCCGGTTCACACAGGGGCGACCTGTCAGGCTACTTAGCCGCCTGACAAGTCGCGCTCCATGCATTGGAATGGAACTGTTCCAATAGGAGTGACTCAATTAATACTTTGGGACGGCTTGCATTGACAGAAGTCGTTTTGCAAGCCACGCTGAAGTCGCGCTGTACGAGGCACTTATAGTCCAATCAGCTGATTCATTTTGTGCTGGAGGTTGGATTACTGGCAAAGTTCATTCCTGAGAACTGAGTGAGAAGGGTGTTGTATTGTATTTGAGCAGAGGAGAAGAGATATTGTCATTGTGTGTGTTAATAGATTCAATAAGCAAATGACTTTCCAAACTACGATTCGTTATCACAAATATATATACATACATAAATATCGAATCGATATACATACAAAACGAATCGATTCGGTATAACGAATATCGACACTCTACAGAATTATTCAAATTGACGTAACATAACAAATATAACAGAACAAAATTATGTATTTTACGAATGAACTCGAAACGAAACTAAATGAAATTTTCTGTTGTGCACAAGTCTATTGTGTGCTCTAAGCAGTTTAACTGGCAGCAAAAAATTGTCGGTGGTTAGTGGGGCATTCAATGCTTCAACGACCTCCATCGCCACCGAAGGAAGACCCAAGGCTGTCAGGTACTGGAATAAGTCAGTTTTAAGGAATGATTGAAATGCACATATTAACCACTTCAGCCCCGGAAGGAATTGCCCGCTTCCTGACCAGGCCATTTTTTGCCATACGGCACTGCGTCGCTTTAACTGACAATTGTGTGGTTGTGCGACGTTGTACCCAAACAGAATGTATATCCTTTTTTTACCACAAATAGAGCTTTCTTTTGACGGTATTTGATCACCTCTGCGGTTTTTATTTTTTGCGCTATAAACAAAAAAAGAGTGACAATTTTGAAAAAAATACAATATTTTGTAGTTTTTGCTATAATAAATTTTCAAATTTAAAAAAAAAATCTTCATCAGTTTAGGCCGATATGTATTCTTCCAGATATTTTTGGTAAATAAAAAAATTGCAATAAGCATATATTGATTGGTTTCCGCACAAGTTAGTGTCTACAAAATAGATTTATGGCAATTTTATTTATTTTTTTGTTATTAGTAATGATCTGCGTTTTTTTTTTTTGCAGTACTGCGACATTGAGGCGGACAGATCGGACGCTTTTGATGCTTTTTTGGGACCATTGACATTTATACAGTGATCAGAGCTAAAAATAGCCACTGATTACTGTATAAATGTCACTGGCAGGGAAGGGGTTAACACTAGGGGGCGGGCAAGGAGTTAACTGTGTTCCCTAGGTGTGTTCTAACTGTGGGGGGGATGGTACTGACTAGGGGAGGAGATTGATCGGTGTTCCTACTTAGTAGGAGCACACGATCTGTCTCCTCTCCCCTGAGAGAACCGGGATTTGTGTGTTTACACACATAGATCTCGGGTCTTGCTCTGTCACGAGCGATCACAGGTGCCCGGCAGTCATCGCGCCCGCCAGGCATGCGCACCAGCTCGGGGGGCCCACACTGCAGGCACGCGCCTCTTACAGTGTCTCAAAGAGCTGATGTACAGCTATGATGGCTCGTGCAGCAGTGCCAACCTGCCACAGTATAACTGCGGCGGCTGGTCGAGAAGGGGTTAAAATGAGCCTGAAAGAACTAGGAATGTAAAAATCATTTGTTATAAGGGTATGTTGAATTAACATTATTATTTAGAAATTCAACTCAACCAGCCTTTCTAAACAATATAAGTAATGTCTTTTTGACAAAATTTGAACATTTGATTTTTGAGATTAAAATGTAATACCAACCTTAAGCACAAAGTCACCCTGAGCTTTGTTTGGATATAAAACGTACATTTCCTCTAGAGACAACTCAGTTTGATGTTACAAAGAGGATAAGCCACAAAAAATGGCATGAAAGTTGTTTCACAATGCTTTAGGAGCTATGGTCAACCTTCTTAATTTTATCTTTTTTTTTCTTTAAAGTTCATCTTGTACTCGAGGCTACAGAGATATAGAAAGCAACTATAATGGACTGTAAAATAAAGATGCAGTATCACTGACAGATACCTAACATAAAATATGTGTTTTATAACATGAGGTATGGTGCTCTCAGGTGAATACTTGTTAAATTTAGGAGTAGACTTAACTTTTAAAGCTGATCTATAACTTGCATACAGCAGCGGATTTACTGTGGAACTATAGGCAAAATAAACAACTCAATTTATGATCTAGCCTGCCAATAGCATTTATGCAGCAGTTCTCCAGGTGTTACATAGTTTTAGTACCTGTTGATCATGCCAGTAAGTCTGTTATTTTTCAACTTTCTTTAGACCTTGTTCATGCCATGGAACAGAGACGTCAGTTTTTGTGCATGCATTTTGGAAGGGCTCAAAGAAAACAATGGTTCTCTATGCGCCCTGTTCACTTGTGCAGGTATTTTTTGCAATGTGTATGCAGTTTTCTGCATGGAAAAAAGTGACATGAAATCAACATTGGTTTGAACAGGGCGCATAACTGATGCGCATGAAAACTGATGTCAACATGCATATAAACTCAATGAAACGCACATCAAAACTGATGTTAACTAATGAGAAACTAATGTAAACTGATGTCTCTGCAAGTGAAATCTGCACGGTTTGCCCATCAGTTTTCATGCACGTATGGTGTGAACGATCCCTTAACAGACCAAACTGTTCAGCAAAAGTGACAGTTGGAGGGTTGAAGCAAATTATTTAACCCTGAGAGGGTTGCTTGCAAAATGGTCAGCTTTTATTCATTTAACTAAAACCTTTATTCCAAAAGGAAAAAAAAAGAAACAGTTGCTGTAACTACTAAAAATCTGGAGAGTGGCACTATCCTCAACGTAAAGAAGAACATCATGAAGGTGCTAGTATGGCCCTCACAGAATCCTGATCTCAACATCATCGAGTCTGCCTGGGCTTACATGAAGATAAAAAAGGATTTGAGGCACAGAAGAATATAAAACAAAAATGAACAGCACTGCCTATATATCAAGTATAATATAAGTGGGCGTGACCGGATGCGGGAGTGAGTGGAGGAGCGAGTGAACCTCCCCCAGCCCGATGCCTCCGTGTCTACAGGAACCTATTCCAGCGCCTTCGACCTGGCTGTGAGTGCTCTCTCCCCCTAAAGATCTTGGCCCCTAGCCAGCTGATCGGCTCCCCTGCCCCTGTCTGTCCCGGAGCGTGGCGCCGCAGCACCAGCTTAAGCCGCTCAGGAGAAGCGGCATATCTGAATCCCTCGGAGCGGAGAGGAGGGGCGGTTGCCAGGGTGACGGCTTCGGCTCCAGCACTAAGGGGAAGGAGACGGCGTGGACGGTGTGTGCTCTCAGAGAAAGGAGCCGTCAAGCATCTCCAGAGGAAGGAGCGTCCCTGTGCTGCCCAGGTATCCGGCAGCGCCAAGGTACAAGCTTTTGTGGCCACATTAGGGGGTGCACTAGAAGTGGACTATCTCTCCCCCCTCCCCGGGGGTTAGCCCATCGTTGTGGATGAAGGGGGAGCGGAGAAACAGGTGAGCCCTGGCAGCCTGACATATTATCAGCTTATGACTAGTCCTGAGCCTAGACTGCCTTAAGCAGCCTGTTACACTATCACACAGAGATCTGTGCATATTTGGGGAAAGCTATTATATGACGGTTGGTGGAGGACTATATCAATAAGGGATATTATTGGGCCTGAGACAGCATCGTGCGAAGAGAAGAGGAGTGGGGGAAAGGATAAGAGAGGGGGGGGGGAAACATTAACCCCACGAGTGGCCAAACCTTCTTACACATCCCCCGGCTTATATAACAAGCCATGACCAGGAAAAAAGGAGAGGAATTACAGCAACAGGACAACACTAGCTCCCAAATGACCCGTACTTCAAAAGAAAAGGCGAACCAGGCAGCAGTCGCAGCAGCGGCCAAACTGGAAAAGTTTGCTCACCCCTCCACTTCACCACCATCTAAAAACACCCAGCAGCAGCAGGACAGGCCGCAAGCAGGGGGCTCAGGGGATAGAAAGAGCTTAGGAAAAGGACCAGCTGTAACGCACACAATGAAAGTGGCGGCCAGTAAAGGTTCTGCGGGCGACTCCGCGGGATTAGCAACCAGCAATGCTGCTGCGCAAAACGCATCAGCAGATGCTGAACCCACGCTGAAAGATGTTCTGCAGGCTGTCAACTCCTGCAAAGCCTCCTTAAACGACCTGAGCGATCAGCTGACGGGATTAAAGGAAGAGATAATTAGGGTAAGCCAAGAACTGCAAAGGACTATAACTAGAACATCTGAACTGGAGGAGAGAGTAAGCCAGGCTGAAGATGACTTAACCCCACTAAAGCAAGATCTCAAGTTACTAAAAACGCAGATGGGACTATATAAAGCGAAAATGGAGGAAATCGAAAATAGGTCCCGCAGGAATAACGTGAGAGTGGTAGGCCTACCGGAGCGGTGCGAGGGCCCCCACCCTGAGGAGTTCTTGGAGAAGTGGCTTAGGGGTATATTCGGGACGGAAACTTTCTCTCATCTTTTTGCCATTGAAAGAGCCCACAGAGTACCAACTAGGACCCCACCATCAGGGGGGTACCCCAGGCCAATAATAATGAAGCTTTTTAATTATAGAGATAAGGTAACATTGATGCGTAGGGCCAGAGAACTGGGGGATATTCTGTACAATGGAGTTAAGATTTTATTTTTTCCTGACTATTCCCCAGACCTCCAGAAACGAAGGGCTGAATTTAGAGACATCAAGCGCAACTTACGGACTTACAATATAGAATACGCCCTGTTATACCCTGCACGGCTACGTATTACTGCCTTAGGATCTACCCATTTTTTCGATACAACAGCAGGGGCAACAAAATGGCTGGAAGATAATAAAACGGGCCTACAGAGTTAAGGGCCAAATAAGGCTATTTAAACCTGGACAGGAAAGGAGGAAAATGTTTTTTTTTTTTTCCTCCTCTTTTGTTTGTTTTCCTTATAATAAATTAGTAGATGACATGGGGGTGGGGGGTTGGGGGGGGCACGAGAGTGGAAGCACGGATGAAGGAGGTGATTCCACTAGTTGCACATATTCTTTTGTGGGCTTGGAAGTGGGTCGTGGGAGGGGGGGTGGGGGGATGAGTGTGCTAGCAAATCACAATGTATCCTTTCAGTGTATGTGTGGGAAGTCACTTCTTGTATGGTTGGGAGGGGGGAAAAAGGTCACAAGCGCAGCCCCTAGGGCTAGCCTAACTAGGCAGGGGGGGGTCACGAATAAGGGTGGGAAGAGGGGGGCTGGATAAAGTCGAAGGGGGGTGGGAAGGGGGGTTTACAGTGAGTTACAGGGATAGGCAATGGCACAAAAGCAAGTCACACATAGGTATGAAGGGTTGGTTCACAAAAACAAATGTAATGTATATTAGCACAAGTAATTTGTATTTGGAGTCAGAAATTGTAGGGGGGGGGTCCCCGGACGCGGGGGCCCCTTGCCCTCCTCACTTCATTTTTTTTAATTTTTTTTTTTATTTTTTCTTGGCTAACACAATCACAGAGTTCACGATGAGTTTGGAACCCACAAATGCACAAATGATTTTTTCCTTTTTCTTTCTTTTCTTTTTTTCTCTAAGATGCCTTTTAAAACATTAAGGATAGGCTCCTGGAATATCAGGGGCATGGGTGATCCAGCCAAAAGAGCAGCAGTATTTTTGGCAATGGAAGCTCACGGCGTCGGACTGGCTTGTCTGCAGGAAACCCACCTTACCAACGATACTAAATCACAGGTTCGGAACCACAAATTCCAAGAACAGTATCACTCAGTCTACACCTCATATTCAAGAGGGGTGAGCATACTGGTGGGGAGAGGTTTCTCGTTTTCCTGCAGGGAAGCCAGAATAGACGCGTTGGGTTGTTATGTCTTCCTGAGCTGCGTTGTGGAAAATCAGCCCCTGGTGATAGCAAATATTTACATCCCCCCTCCGTTTAAAACAGAGGCTATTTTGGACCTGCTGGAGTTTGTGGAAAGTAAAGTAGACATACCGATCATATTAGTGGGGGACTTTAACACAGTTCTGGATAATAAATTGGATCGTTTTCCGCCCATGAACCGGGCGGAAAGGCTATCAGAGGGCCGCCTAGGCCAACTTCTGGAGGAGGTGGGGTGGTGTGACCTATGGAGATCCCACAACCCAAATATCTGACAGTATTCCTGCTACTCAGGGACACACTCCACTCTCTCGCGCATAGACATGGCGGTAGGCAATGGGGATGCTATGCAATTAATAGGGAATATAGAGTACAAGCCGAGAGGAATTTCAGATCATTCTCCCTTGATCTTGACTCTGAATCTAACTGTTAAGTCTAGCCGCAAGAGGTGGACAATAAAACCATTGTGGTTGGATTTAATAAGCGGTCCAGCAGAAGTAACCTCTAAACTAAAAGAGTTTGTAACATTTAACTCTGGCTCAGCCCCTGCGGGAGTAGTGTGGGACACCTTAAAAGCATTCCTTAGGGGACTATTACACCAGCAGGTGGTCATAGCTAAGAAAACGTCAAGGGAATGGGAGGAGAGGGCTAGCAGGGAAGCTACCGTATCAGAAGCACAATATGTGGCGGACCCAACCCCGGAAAAACAGGCGGTATGGCTCAGCAGACAACAAGAGTATAGAGAAGTAATTAACAGAAGAGTAGAAAACAAAAGACTCTTCCAGAAGCAAAATTATTTTGGTGAAGGGGAGAGGGTGGGCCGGATGTTGGCCCTCATAACTAAGTCTAATATATCCCCATCAGCTATTTTCTCAATTAAGACACCGTCCGGAGAAATTACTTCCGACCCCGCCAAGGTCCTGGAGACTTTCTCTGCGTTCTACAGGGACCTGTACAGGTCACGCAGGGGGCCGGACCGGCGCGAGATGGACGGGTTTATGGAAGGGGTAGAGTTGCCCGTGCTCTCGGATAGGGACAGGGGCGAGATGGATTCCCCCTTGACCCTAGAGGAGTTGCAAAAAGCTGTCGCGGAGCTGTCAGGCCAGAAATCTCCAGGCCCGGATGGCTTGCCATTGGAGATCTATAGAAAGTATGGGGAAGTGCTACTTCCAGAGCTCCTAAAAGTACTGGAGCAGTCGATTAAGGACGGAAGGTTACCCCTGTCGATGTCGGAGGCCGATATAGTGGTGATACCAAAGGAGGGGAAAGACTTATCGGAAGTCTCCTCATACAGACCAATATCATTACTGTGTACGGACGCCAAGATTGTCGCAAGGGTACTGGCATCCAGACTAAATAAATGCATTACAAAACTTGTGCATCCAGACCAATCGGGGTTTATCCCCGGTCGGTCCACCAGCACCAATATCAGAAGGGCCTACTTGAATCTCCAGGTATCGGCGGAGAACGAGGGGTCTAGAGCCATATTGTCCTTAGATACCGCCAAGGCTTTCGATAGCCTGGAGTGGGAATACCTTTGGTGGGTCCTGGAGAGGTTTGGATTTGGCCCCGTATTTATCAGTTGGCTAAAAACCCTATACAACCACCCAAAGGCAAGACTCAAGGTAAACAATGACTTCTCGGAAAGCTTCCCCCTTGAAAGAGGAACTAGGCAGGGCTGCCCCTTGTCACCTTTGCTGTTTGTTTTAGCTATGGAGCCATTGGCGGGAGCAGTAAGATTATCGGCCGAACTGCAGGGTTTCCACAGGAACGGCGAGGAAGAGAGAATAGCGCTTTTTGCGGACGATGTTTTATTCTTCCTTGGGGACACGATCTCCTCATTGGAGAAAGTGGTCCATTTGGTGGAGGACTTTGGTAAATTCTCAGGTCTGACCATCAACTGGGAGAAATCATCACTTCTGCCGGTTGACCCATCGGCCAACCCTATCCCACCGAGCCTACCTCAATTAAGAGTCACGGGGAAAATGAAGTACCTTGGTGTTGTGCTGTCCAGGGACCCCGACGCGTTTATTGAGGACAATCTGGTCCCTCTCCTACTGAAATTTTAAAAAAAAGTGCGACATCTGGTGTAGACTCCCTCTCTCTACAGCGGGTCGGGCCAACTTGATTAAAATGATATGGCTGCCCCAGTTGTTATATCTGCTCCACAATTCACCAGTGTGGATTGGGGAGAAGTGGTTCCAAAGAATTCAATCCCTCTTTAGGGAATTATTTTGGAAAAAAGGGCAGGCCAGGATAGGCTTACAAAAATTACAGTCCCCCGATACGGAGGGGGGATTGGGGATCCCCCACCCGTATGCCTACTTTTTGGCTGCCCAGCTGCAACAAATTGGCGGATGCGCCACTGATGGAGGGGGAGGCAAGAGTGTCCAAATTATCCTACAGGGAAGCCCTCATAGCTCATTAGTCGAAGCACTGGAGGCAGATTCGCTACAATGAGAGATCCCAACACTTAAAATGATTACTAAGGTTTGGCAGGCAGCTAAGCGAATAATGGGGTACAAGGGAATCTCGGAATACTCACCAATCTGGAACAATAGGTTCCTGCAGGAACTATTATCAGTTGATAGGAACAAGTTGTGGGAAAGGAGTGGGATATGCCGACTGATACAACTATACGAGGGGGACACCCTGAAACCCTTCGAGGAACTGAGGCATGAGCATGGGTTGCCAAACCGAGTATTTTTCAGTTATCTACAGATTAGGCACGCCTTGAGTAAACAGTTCGGAAGGCAACCCCCCATATGGTGCAAGATCCCATTATTACAAACAATAATAAAATCAGAGACCTCCAAGGGGTTAATCACAGTGATATATACCCAATTAATAAAGAAAATAAACACACAGGCAGGCTTTCCCGGGGGCAGGGACAGGTGGGTGGCTGACGTGGGGGAAATCACGGACACGCAGTGGAAAAGGATTCTGGAACTTGGACCAGAGGTGTCGGTCTCTCCCGCGCAAAAAGTCTCCCACCTGATGCTGCTGCACAGATCCTACTATACACCGAAAAAGCTTTTTATATTTGGTCGCAGAGCTAATGATGAGTGCCCTAGATGTGGAAATACAGGCGATTTAATCCATATGTTCTGGAGGTGCCCAAAACTAGTTAGGTACTGGCCTGAGATCTTAAAGAAAATAAATACCACGCTTAAAACTAACTTAGAGTTAGATCCCAAAACCTGTGTGCTGGGATACGTCACCAATGGACTGGGAGATAGGAGCACGGTGGTAGTGGTAGCAAGATGCCTGTTCCAGGCCAGGAAACTAATTGCACAGTCTTGGCAATCAAGAACTCCCCCTACTCCGGAAGACTGGATTAGAACCGTCAACTCCACTGTGTGGAGCGAAAGAACATTCTACACTAGGTTAGGCAACCACAATAAGTTTGCGAAAATGTGGAACCTGTGGATCCAAGCAATGCCTTGTCCATCAGCAGTGTTAATCTAGTACTGAATATACCTGTTCTCCCCACTAATGGAGCGAGGCTGAGCGAGTAGTAGCTTAGAGGTTAGAGCCGAGAGAGAATAATGTATTGAATGAATATTGGCCAAAGTATGCGCCTTAGAAATATGGGGGCTTAATAAGGGGGGGTTAAAAGGGGGGCGGGGAGGTGGGTGCACCAGTGAGAGAAGCACCAATGCATAAATACGCACAATAGTAATACGAGGTTACGCGGTCAATTGATCCCGAGAGGCAGGATATAGGCTTTACATTTGTATTGCGGTACTTTTATAACTAACTATACACTAAAATGCATATGGTTATACAATACCTTACAAAAAAAAATAAAAAATCTTTGAATGGCCACAATGATGTGACTGGATTAGAGACATATATGAATATTACTCTGAAGGCAGTCTCTGGATATAGTTAACTGATGTGGCAAAAAAAAAAAAAAAAAGTATAATATAAGTGAAAAACACATATGAAAGTCCACAAAACAAGAGTCCTTATTGTGATCAATCCAATGACAAACGCGACACACTATAGTGCTTTGAAGAAAAAAGTGCTTCCACCAAAGAACATATCTCCAAGGAAAGACAGCTCACATGGATTGACACCTCACTCACCAGATTGCAGTTGGCCCCTTGTTTTTAGCAAGTGAGTTAAAAGGGGTATACAGTATGCAGTGTATAAGACCAGGAATAAATGGCTGTCAGTTCCTCCACAAATCTTTCTTCAGCTCTATGGTAAGTATACAGCTTCGCCCCATAAATTGTGTCTCAAAACAGTTGTTAACCACATAGATAATACAAGGAAAAGAGCCTCGCATAATGAAATTATGTTTATTAAAAAGACATACTGGTTTAGAAAATTACTATCTCACTCACTGGGCTGTGTCCAGAGGAGGCTGGACAGTGGTAGCTGTCCGGGAGACTTGTGAGTAATGACACTGAATTGATTCCTTGTCACTGTAATTGACAGAGGTAGCTTGGACTGACACAGCTCTTATAGGGTCTCAGATACTGTTCATTCCCTGCCTTCAGCCATTTCCTGGACTGTGAGCATAAAGAATTGTGCAATCCTGTATTGTGCATTGTTTCAGAGATTGCACTGGGTACCAATAGCTATGCAGTGGTGCTGGGTAACCTTTTGCCAAAGAGACTTGCCTTATGGTCCCCAGCTGTGAGGCCTTAGATTGTCCAATATTCATAGTTGCTTAAGGAGAAGACTGTGCTCTAATTGTTAAGTACTGACCATTTTGGAGTATCCCTGTCATAGTCCCATGTCATAACTGTTACAAGTTTTACTAGCAATAAATCACAAAAAACAACCCCTAGACTGTTCATTGGAGATGGAGTGAATGGACTGTTGCTCGGGTGGTGGGTGGCCGTTGTACTGTTTGAGAGAGAACCAGGTAAAACCTGGTTCCCCTATGGGAGTAGTGCTATTATTAGGACAGGCATTATTCCACATTAATTTGCTAGTATTGACCCTTTAACCACTTGCCGACCGCCTCACGCTGATATACGTCAGCAGAATGGCACGGG
This sequence comes from Lithobates clamitans, assembly GCA_037952925.1. Taxonomy (NCBI): domain Eukaryota; kingdom Metazoa; phylum Chordata; class Amphibia; order Anura; family Ranidae; genus Lithobates; species Lithobates clamitans. The sequence goes on along the minus strand of JBBGZY010000379.1, from coordinate 2,086,005 downwards.
CAGGCAGAATCACGTACCTGTATCCGGTGCCCGAGGCGGTCGGCGTTTGTCCAGCGGCGATCAGAGGTGAGGGGGAAGGCCATCCATTTGTGGCCCCCCCTCGCGATCGCTCCTGGCCAATAGAATCATTCCTCTGCCTCTGTATAGTACACAGAGGCAGAGGAAATGATGTCATCTCTCCTCGGCTCTGTATTTTCCGTTCCGGCGCCGAGGAGAGAAGACTGCAATGTGAGTGTAAAACACAACACATCACAGTCAATGACATCCGTCTTGGGTGTTAGTTCCCCACTCAACCCCTTACGTAGGACTTTATAAATCAGGTCCTCAGAGAGCCTGCGTTGACCCTCCTGCATGCCCTGCAATTTGGTGGCAGCCATGCAGGCAAAGGCCTCTTCAGGACTGGGGAAGGCTCTGAGGGACGCAGAAGCCTCCTGGATCAGCCTGTACGCTGAATCCTGCACGGGACTCGGAGTGGCCTTCCTGGCCCTTTTGTATGGAAGGCGGAGGGGAGGGACCTGAGACTCAGTCAGGCTGCGACTGGTCCCAGGCTTCTCTTGGCTGACACTTAGCCCCGCCTCCTCCTGGCCGACATTAATCCCCGCCTCCTCCTGGCTGCCACTAATCCCCGCCTCCTCCTGACTGCCACATTCCACAGCCTCCTCCTGGCTGAGGTCTTCCTGTGTATGAAAAAGGGACATAGTTTTAGTATTGTTTTCATTAATCACACACAATTTTCACCTCCTGACTGCTGCAAATTGAATGTTAACAAATATAACAGACTATCCTACTGAGCCCAGCATTTTTCATTTTTGTCCCAATTTTGGGTGCCCACTACTGTGTATTGATATGTAAAACACTTTTTTTAATCAGCAATTAGTGATCAATAATAACATCTAATAAACATAATTTATTTATTGACCAGAAATCTGTAGAAAAATGCTATACCTGACTCCAGCTGGGCTCCTCCACTTCTTCCTGGCTGGAAGGCCCAGGTTGGACATCAGAAGCCTCAGCTGGGATGGAAGTAAGAGTGGAAGGAAGAGTAGAGAGGGATTCCCTGACTTCAGTGTGGTCTGACAGAAATCGCAGTCTCTCATAGTACCACAGCCTGGAGACATAAACGTCATCTGCTGCAGCTCCGGACCTCAGGGAATCTGTGACCTTCTTGCGCTCCCTCAGATATGTGCTCCTCAGGCCACCAATTTTAGCTTTTAAATAGGGGATGGTTGCTGTGGGGACCACCGGCTTCACCAAATCCAGCAGTTTCTCCAGCGCTGCCTGCCTCTTCTGTTTGTGGTTATAGTGGGGGTGTCTGACCTGCCACAGACAGGGCAGCTCCCTGTACTTGTTTATGAACAGGGGCAGGAAATTGTGGTCCTTGAACCCATCCATTTTCTCTGCAAGACACAACACAAGACAAACCCTAATGTCAGGCCAAACTCCCCTAATCTTGTTACAATATAGGCTTCCATTTCGAAGCAGTATAGGCGCAAGTTTAGATCTTACCTTCGTTATCACGATCGGCGCCTCCGATGCTCCTTCCTCCGCTCACAGATCGTACGTAAGACGCACGTGTGTTACGCTTTATACACACTGCACATGCGTATAACTCCGCCCGCCCCTGACGTTCTTTCTAGTCTATTCCCCGCCCCTTTTCGTTCGGCGCAGTGGGGGAAGAGCACATGGCGGATAGACAGCAGGTGCGTGTTAATTGTAGCAACGAGGAGGAGGGGGAGGAAAGGCCGGAGCCTGAAACGTCCCGATCCAGAAGGAGATTTAAGGACTCAAATATGTCCTTTGGGGAGATGTTGGAGATGGTGGACATCCTGAAGAAGTCTGACTATGATGGAAAGTATGGGCCTTACCCCAACCCCAATGTCCGAAAGGCCAAGATCATGGCGAAAGTGGTCAGGAGTCTGCACCGGAAATTCGGGGTACGACGATCGAAAGATCAGCTCAGGAAACGGTGGTCGGACCTGAAATTACGAGAACATGAGCAGTACAGAAAGATCCGGAGAGTGCTGCAAAAAACCAAGTAGTTGTGCTGTGTTCCTATTCTTTTTGTGTTTATTACGTTCGTGCTGCTCCATGTGCTTTTAGGAACTGTTGCACAGTTTAAAATGGCAACTTTCATGTTCATGGGCACATGAACATGAACAGCCAACAGTGAACAGCCAACAGTGCTTTGTATAAGGTTACACAATCACAACATTTTCTGGACTCCACACATTTCTGTCAGGGTCAGCTCAAACAAACACAAGCAGTAATTGTCCACAAAGATTTTTTATTTTTTTTTATTTGAAAAAGGCTTCACATATTGTCTGGCATATTGATAGCCCCTCTACCCGCAAAGAACTCCAGGTAGCGTAACCGGACATCACGGGCACTCAGGGAGGGCAAACCAGGACGGCCACTTTCAAGAGCAGTCAGTGTGGTTTGATGTAGGATTCCGGCCTCAGGCCCAACCGAGCCAGCATAGTTGGCCGAATGTCTGCATAAAAAGTTATGGAGAACACAGCACGCAAGTATTATATGGTTCAGTTTATACTCCGCCATATGGATAGGTGTCAGAAATAGGCGGAACCGGCTGGCCAGGATTCCAAATGTGTTCTCCACCACTCTTCGGGCTCTGGCCAGCCGGTAATTAAAAACCCTCTGTTCCGGGGTGAGGGTCCTCATCGGGAATAGCCGCATCAGGTGGTCCCCCAGCGCAAATGCTTCATCAGCAATGAACACAAATGTAATTAGCCGACACCACCGCCAACATCACTATACTATTAAACCCCTTGTAATTATAATAGTACGACCCCGAGTTGGGTGGTGGGACGATGTGGACGTGTTTCCCATCAATTGCCCCTCCGCAGTTAGGAAAGTCCCACCGCTGGGCAAAGTGGGAGGCCACAGTCTGCCATTCCTGTGGCTTGGAAGGAAACTGTTGAGGAAAAAACAATAAACATTACTATTTTTACTCTGAAACATGGCAAGCAGATTAGACACAAACATTGCCAAAGTATAAGGTACAACTATCATATCCCCCCCCCCCCTCTCATGGGCCATTTCTAACATTATGGGGTGTCTGGAAATCTTGGACAGGTAACCCTCTTCACTTCATTGAGAGATAAATGCCTAAATAATGGGTATTACTTGGAACAGCCCCTCCTTAGTTACACTATTGGCAGCCCACTGGACAGGTAAGAAGTGTCTGAATACAAAGATATAAATACACACTGTACACATTTGAGGACATTTGGACATTCTGCTATTACCTATCAAGATAATAATAGGATACAAAAACTTTAAACAGTACCATTGTCAAGTATACAGGCAGGCCCTTGCACCTAATGCTTTGGGTAATTCATCCATAAATCTGACCAGTAAAGAGGTGGGTATAGTGTGTATGGGTTTGGCAAAGTCAGCAGATAGATGATTGAGGATAGATAGAGAATTGGGATCAGCTGACTTAGCAGTTGGGGGAGGGAGGGTTACTAAAAATTATTTGGGGACACCACAAAAAAAGCCTCTGGCACTCTGCCTGAATTTAAATAAAAAATAACATTACCAAACATTTTAGGGTGTGTTTGGGGCAAAGCACTACTATGGAGCTGATAAAATACATTGTTAAGTGACTACATGAGGTGAATATAGGGCAGGAGACACCATGCTGGGGAGGTTATTGAAGGGCAAATATGTATGAAGGACCTAAAATAATAATTACATAAAAATCCAGCATGCATGAGGACAAAGGGGACATTCACAGCATATTACAAGCATGGTAATTAGGGAATGAGGAAAGAAATACAATATATTATCAAACATTAAAGACAATAAAATGTGATATAAAAGGATAAAAATCTTACCTTCATATACTCCTTCTGCAGGACCTGTATGATGGCAGAACAGGTCTCTGGGATAATGATCCCCAGAGCCTGAGGGGAGATGCCTGTCGAGAACTTTAAGTCCTGCAGACTTCTCCCTGTGGCCAAATACCACAGGGTAGCGACCAACCTCTGCTCCGGAGTGATGGCTTGCCTCATGCAGGTATCCTGCCTGCTAATATAGGGGGTCAGCGAAGCCAGCAAACGGTGAAACACAGGGTCCGTCATCCTGAGAAAGTTCCTGAAATCATCAGGATTATTCTCACGGATCTCGCGGAGCAAAGGCATATGAGAGAACTGGTCACGCTGAAGCAACCAATTCTTGGTCCATGAACTCCTCCCCTCCCTGTTCATGGACTGGACTTGTGTCAAGGTCAGGACCCCCAACACCAAGCCCCCGCACAGCACGAACTCTACGAGGAGTACGCATACGAAACATGGCTAGAAAACGGTCGGCTGCTCAGAACGAAGTAACAGAACGCACTGAAGAACAGCAAGGCCTGTGAAGAGCGACCTGAAAAACAGCAACGAGCAGGCAAGATCACACAGAAAACTCTGATACGAACTGATTGCACGCACTGAAGAGCAGATACAAACCCACAAGCACAAACTGAAAAGCAGAAAACGATCTGAAAGCCACGAGTCTGAAAAAGCGCGAATTGTCTCTCACCAAACTTTTACTAACACGAGATTAGCAAAAGGAGCCCAAAGGGTGCCGCGCTTGGTTCTGAACCGGCCTTTTCTTTGTGCGACCGTGTGTAGGCAAAACAAGTTTGAGCCAACATCCGTCGGAAAAAATCCTAGGATTTTGTTGTTGGAATGTCCGAACAAAGTCCGACCGTGTGTATGCCCTATAACAGTTTTTTTGGTAGCATTTTGGTGAACTGGCAAGCACCAGCCCCAGGCAGCGTCAGGTTAGTGCCAGTACCGCTAACACCCACGCATGCACCGTACACCTCCCTTAGTGGTATAGTATCTGAACGGATCAATATCTGATTCGATCAGATCTATACTAGCGTCCTCAGCAGTTTAGGGTTCCCAAAAACGCAGTGTTAGCGGGATCAGCCCAGATACCTGCTAGCACCTGCGTTTTGCCCCTCTGCCCGGCCCAGCCCAGCCCACCCCAGCCCACCCAAGTGCAGTATCAATCGATCACTGTCACTTACAAAACACTAAACGCATAACTGCAGCGTTCGCAGAGTCAGGCCTGATCCCTGCGATCGCTAACAGTCTTTTTGGTAGCGTTTTGGTGAACTGGCAAGCACCAGCGGACTAGTACACCCCGGTCATAGTCAAACCAGCACTACAGTAACACTTGGTGAAGTGGCAAGTCCCATAAGTGCAGTTTAAGCTGGTGAGGTGGTAAGCACAAGTAGTGTCCCGCTGCCACCAAGAAGAAGACAAACACAGACCCGTCGTGCCCATAATGCCCTTCCTGCTGCATTCGCCAATCCTAATTGGGAACCCACCACTTCTGCAGCGCCCGTACTTTCCCCATTCACATCCCCAACCAAATGCATTCGGCTGCATGGGAGGCATTTTCTTTATGTCCTCCCGAGTACCCCTACCCAACGAACCCCCACAAAAAAGATGTCGTGTCTGCAGCAAGCACGGATATAGGCGTGACACCCGCTATTATTGTCCCTCCTGTCCTGACAATCCTGGTCTTTGCATTGGTGAATGTTTTGAACGCTACCATTCACTAGTTGAATATTAGCGTAGGGTACAGCATTGCACAGACTAGGCACACTTTCACAGGGTCTCCCAAGATGCCATCGCATTTTGAGAGACCCAAACCTGGAACCCGTTACAGTTCTAAAAGTTAGTTACAAAAAAAAGTGTAAAAAAAAAAAATATATATATATATATATATATATATATATATATATATATATATATATATATATATATAAAATAAAAAAAATAGTTGTCGTTTTATTGTTCTCTCTCTCTCTATTCTCTCTCTATTGTTCTGCTCTTTTTTTACTGTATTCTATTGTTTTATTGTTATTATGTTTTATCATGTTTGCTTTTTAGGTATGCAATTTTTTATACTTTACCGTTTACTGTGTTTTATTTTTTTGTCTTCAGATACGCCATTCACGACTTTGAGTGGTTATACCAGAATGATGCCTACAGGTTTAGGTATCATCTTGGTATCATTCTTTTCAGCCAGCGGTCAGCTTTCATGTAAAAGCAATTCTAGCGGCTAATTAGCCTCTAGACTGCTTTTACAAGCAGTGGGAGGGAATGCCCCCCCACCGTCTTCCGTCTTCCGTCTTCTTTCTCTGGCTCTCCTGTCTCAACAGGGAACCTGAGAATGCAGCCGGTGATTCAGCCAGCTGACCATAGAGCTGATCAGAGACCAGAGTGGCTCCAAACATCTCTATGGCCTGAGAAACCGGAAGCTACGAGCATTTCATGACTTAGATTTTGCCGGATGTAAACAGCGCCATTGGGAAATTGGGAAAGCATTTTATCACACCGATCTTGGTGAGGTCAGATGCTTTGAGGACAGAGGAGAGATCTAGGGTCTAATAGACCCCAATTTTTTCAAAAAAAGAGTACCTGTCACTACCTATTGCAATCATAGGGGATATTTACATTCCCAGAGATAACAATAAAAATGATTAAAAAAAATGAAAGGAACAGTTTAAAAATAAGATAAAAAAAAAAAAAGAAAGAGAAAAAAAAAAAGCACCCCTGTCCCCCCCCTGGTCTCGCGCTAAGGCGAACGCAAGCGTCAAATGTAAACAGTAATTGCACCATGCATGTGAGGTATCACTGCGAAGGATCAGATCGAGGGCAGTAATTTTAGCAGTAGACCTCCTCTGTAAATCTAAAGTGGTAACCTGTAAAGGCTTTTAAAGGCTTTTAAAAATGTATTAATTTTGTTGCCACTGCAATTTTAAAGCATGTCATGTTTGGTATCCATGTACTCGGCCTAAGATCATCTTTTTTATTTCATCAAACATTTGGGCAATATAGTGTGTTTTAGTGCATTAAAATTTAAAAAAGTGTGTTTTTCCCCAAAAAAATGTGTTTGAAAAATCGCTGCGCAAATACTGTGTGAGAAAAAAAAATGAAACACCCACCATTTTAATCTGTAGGGCATTTGCTTTAAAAAATATATAATGTTTGGGGGTTCAAAGTAATTTTCTTGCAAAAAAAAGTTAACTTTTTCATGTAAACAGAAAGTGTCAGAAAGGGCTTTGTCTTCAAGTGGTTAGAAGAGTGGGTGATGTGTGACATAAGCTTCTAAATGTTGTGCATAAAATGCCAGGACAGTTCAAAACCCCCCAAATGACCCCATTTTGGAAAGTAGACACCCCAAGCTATTTGCTGAGAGGCATGTTGAGTCCATGGAATATTTTATATTTTGACACAAGTTGCAGGAAAGTGACAATTTTTTTTTCACAAAGTTGTCACTAAATGATATATTGCTCGCACAGGCCATTATAATATGTGAAATTACACCCGAAAATACATTCTGTTGCTTCTCCTGAGTATGGGGATACCATATGTGTGAGACTTTTTGGGAGCCTAGCCGCGTACGGGACCCCGAAAACCAAGCACCGCCTTCAGGATTTCTAAGGGCGTAAATTTTTGATTTCACTCTTCACTGCCTATCACAAACCCCCCCCAAATGACCCTATTTTGGAAAGTAGACACCCTAAGCTATTTGCTGAGAGGCAAATATCTCCTGCGCATGCGTGCTGGTGCTGCCACTAACGGCATGATCGCTGTTAGAAACGGCATGCTCAGTGCACCTGCATGCCGTTGTCTACGGCGCATGCGCCATAGACATCGGTGCCTGTCTTTTGGAAATATCTCCTAAACCGTGTAGGTTTAGGAGATATTTCTTGCACCTACAGATAAGCCTTAATCTAGGCTTACTTGTAGTTAAAAGTTGTCTGTAAGGGTTTACAACCACTTTAAGGCAATATACTGTAAAAAAGGGGGAGTGAATTTCAGAATTCTAGTTTAAAAGAGAAGTATAGGATTTATTTTATTCTTTTTTTTTTTTTTTTATTATCCTACTTATCTAGGTGGATGCAGCATCAGTCCCCTGACGGCTTCGTGAGCTTCGTGAGCAGAGAGCTTGTAACAGTCAGTTACCACTGTCTGCTCCGCCCCCTCTTCACTGGAGCGCTGGGCTGTGGAGGGGGGTGGTAGTGGCAGGCTCAGGCTCTCAGCGGCTCGATGAAAGGCTGAGCCAGGTGCCAGCCCAGGGTTGTGGATGGATCCCGACCATATTGTCGCAATCTTCCCACAGCTTGGACCGGCTCTTAAGATGAGTCACAGGAGTGTAGAATAAATTGCACTCCTGTGATTCACAGGGGAGGTACAGCCAAACGAGCTTCAACTGTACTTCTCCTTTTTAACCATTTCAGCCCCGGAAGGATTTACCCCCTTCCTGACCAGAACACTTTTTACAATTTGGCACTGCGTCGCTTTAACTGCTAATTGCGCGGTCATGCAATGCTGTACCCAAACTAAATTTGCGTCCTTTTCTTCCCACAAATAGAGCTTTCTTTTGATGGTATTTGATCACCTCTGTGGTTTTTATTTTTTGCGCTATAAACGGAAAAAGACCGAAAATTTTGAAAAAAAATGATGTTTTCAACTTTTTGTTATAAAAAAAATCCAATAAACTCAATTTTAGTCATACATTTAGGCCAAAATGTATTCGGCCACATGTCCTTGGTAAAAAAAATGTCAATATGCGTATATTTATTGGTTTGCGCAAAAGTTATATCGTTTACAAACTAGGGTACATTTTCTGGAATTTACACAGCTTTTAGTTTATGACTGCCTATCTCATTTCTTGAGGTGCTAAAATGGCAGGGCAGTACAAACCCCCCCAAATGACCCCATTTTGGAAAGTAGACACCCCAAGGAAATTGCTGAGAGGCATGTTAAGCCCATTGAATATTAAATTTTTTTGTCCCAAGTGATTGAATAATGATAAAAAAATAAAAATAAACATTTTTGTTGCACAAAGTTGTCACTAAATGATACATTGCTCACACATGTCATAGTTATATGTGGAATTGCACCCCAAAATACATTTAGCTGCTTCTCCTGAGTATGGGGATACCACATGTGTGGGACTTTTTGGGAGCCTAGCCGCATACGTGGCCCCAAAAACTAAGCACCGCCTTCAGGATTTCGAAGGGCGTAAATTTTTGATTTCATTCCTCACTACCTATCACAGTTTTGAAGGCCATACAATGCCAAGATGGCACAAAACCCCTCCAAATGACCCAATTTTGGAAAGTAGACACCCCAAGCTATTTGCTGAGAGGCATGTTGAATATTTTATATTTTGACACAAGTTGCGGGAAAGTGACAAACTTTTTGTTTTTTTTTGCACAAAGTTGTCACTAAATGAAATATTTCTCAAACATACCATGGGCATATGTGGAATTACACCCCAAAATACATTCTGCTGCTTCTCCTGAGTATGGGGATACCACATGTGTGGGACTTTTTGGGGGCCTAGCTGCATACGGGGCCCCAAAAAACAATCACTGCCTTCAGGATTTCTAAGGACGTAAATTTTTGATTTCACTCCTCACTACCTATCACAGTTTCGTAGGCCATAAAATGCTAAGATAGCACAAAATCCCCCCCAAATGACCCGATTTTGGAAAGTAGACACCCCAAGCTATTTGCTGAGAGGCATGGTGAGTATTTTGCAGCTCTCATTTGTTTTCGAAAATGAAGAAAGACAAGAAAAATGTTATTTTTTTTTTCTTTTTTCGATTTTCAAAACTTTGTGACAAAAAGTGAGGTCTGCAAAATACTCGCCATACCTCTCAGCAAATAGTTTGGGGTGTCTACTTTCCAAAATGGGATCATTTGCGGGGGTTTTGTGCAATCTGGGCATTCCATGGCCTCCGAAACTGTGATAGGCAGTGAAGAATGAAATCAAAAATTTACACCCTTAGAAAGCCTGAAGCTTGGTTTTCGGGGTCCTGTACGCAGCTAGGCTCCCAAAAAGTCTCACACATGTGGTATCCCTGAACTCAGGAGAAGCAACGGAATGTATTTTGGGGTGTAATTTCACATATTCCCATGGCATGTTTGAGCAATATATATTATTTAGTGACAACTTTGTGCAAAAAAAAAAAATTGTCTTTTTCCCGCAACTTGTGTCACATAATAAATATTCCATGGACTCGACATGCCTCTCAGCAAATAGCTTGGGTTGTCTACTTTCCAAAATGGGGTCATTTGGGGGGGGGTTTGAACTGTCCTGGCATTTTATGCACAACATTTAGAAGCTTATGTCACACATCACCCACTCTTCTAACCACTTGAAGACAAAGCCCTTTCTGACACTTTTTGTTTATATGAAAAAATATTTTTTTTTTGCAAGAAAATTACTTTGAACCCCCAAACATTATATAAATATTTTTTAAAGCAAAGGCCCTACAGATTAAAATGGTGCGTGTTTCTTTTTTTTTTTTCACACGGTATTTGCGCAGCGATTTTTCAAATTTTTTGGAAAAAAACACACTTTTTTACATTTGAATGCACTAAAACACACTATATTTCCCAAATTTTTGATTTAATAAAAAAAAGATCTTAGGCCGAGTACATGGATACCAAACACGATATGCTTTAAAATTGTGCACAAACGTGCAGTGGCAACAAACTAAATACATTTTTAAAAGCCTTTACAGGTTACCACTTTAGATTTACAGATGAGATCTACTGCTAAAATTACTGCCCTCGATCTGACCTTCGCGGTGATACCTCACATGCATGGTGCAATTGCTGTTTACATTTGACGCCAGACCGACGCTTGCGTTCGCCTTTGCGCGAGAGCGGGGGGGACAGGGGTGCTTTTTTTTTTTTTTCTCTTTCTTATTTTTTTTGCTTTTTTATCTTATTTTTACTGTTCCTTTCATTTTTTTTTTAGCATTTTTATTGTTATCTCAGGGAATGTAAATATCCCCTATGGTAGCAGTAGGTAGTGACAGGTACTCTTTTTTTGAAAAAATTGGGGTCTATTAGACTCTAGATCTCTCCTCTGCCCTCAAAGCATCTGACCACACCAAGATCGGTGTGATAAAATGCTTTCCCAATTTCCCAATGGCGCTGTTTACATCCGGCGAAATCTAAGTCATAAAATGCTCGTAGCTTCAGGTTTCTTAGGTCATAGAGATGATTGGAGCCATTCTGGTCTCTGATCTTGTATCTGGCACGCTTGCTGGGAAGGTACTGTTTGAATGACAAGCAGCCAGAAAATTTAATCAGGGACTCGTCAACGCAGACAACTTGATGGTGAGTAAACAAGTCTGCAAAACGTTGGTTGAAGTGGCTTACGAGGGGGCGAATTTTGTACAGCCGATCGTATCCAGGGTCTCCACGAGGACGACAGAGTTCATTGTCATTGAAGTGCATGAACCGCAAAATCTGCTCGTATCGTGCCCTGGTCATGGAGGCAGAGGACACGGACATATGGTGAATTGGGTCAGTGGACCAATATGACCGCAACTCACTCTTTTTAGTTATGCCCATGTTGAGGGAAAGGCCCAGAAAGATCTTAAATTCGGAGACCGTATTTGGTCTCCAATCCCTGGCAAGGGAGGACTGGGGAATAGTGGCGATGTGTTGACCAGTGTATAAATTGCTTTGGTCCACAATAGATCTATAGAGATCTTCGGTGAAAAACAGTGAATAAAAATCAAGTGGCGTAAAATCAACTGTTTCCACCTGTGGGTTGACCAGTGAATGGGGGAAGTACGGGTGCTGCAGAAGTGGTGGGTTCCCAATTAGGGTTGGTGAATGCAGCAGGAAGGGCACTATGGGCACGACGGGCCTGTGTTCGTCTTCTTGGTGGCAGCGGGACACTACTTGTGCTTGCCACCTCACCAGCTTGAACGGCACTTATGGGACTCACCACGTCACCACGTGATACTGCAGTGCTGGATGTACGACCAGGGTGTACTAGGCCGCTGGTGCTTGCCAGTTCACCAGAAGGAATAGCGGCGCTAGTACTGCTCTGCTCCATACGAGGGACCTGCGGTTCTTGCACTTCAAGGACAGAAGAAGAAGTTCGGGGTCTGGTACGCCTGACCTTAGCAGGGACCACAACTCCGTCGTCAGAGCTATCTGTCATGGAGCCGCTGTCGTCTACAGGATCGTATTCTGAGCCTGAATCTGACAGATGAGTGACTTCCTCTTCACTATCTGTCATGCTCAGAAACGTGTAGGCCTCTTCACTAGTGTACCTTCGATTTGCCATTTTGGGCTCTAAATTTAGGGGTACACTAGTGAGACTCACAGGCAAAAAAGCTCCTGTCTGGCAGCGACTGTATCAAAACGCTACCAAAAAACTGTTAGCGATCGCAGGGATCAGGCCTGACTCTGCGAACGCTGCAATTATGTGTGCTTAGTGTTTTGTAAGTGTCAGTGATCGATCGATACTGCACTTGGGTGGGCTGGGCTGGGCCGAGGGGCAAAACACAGGTGCTAGCAGGTATCTGGGTTGATCCCGCTAACACTGCGTTTTTGGGGACCCTAAACTGCTGGGGATGCTAGTATAGATCGGATCAGATATTGATCCGTTCAGATACTATAGCACTAAGGGAGGTGTATGCTGCGTGCGTGGGTTTTAGCGGTACTGGCACTAACCTGACGCTGCCTGGGGCGACGCAGACCTTATCTGACCCTAAAAACTTAACTTATATCACCGCCGGGCAATTAGGGGGTTAAACCTTTATAAGGTAATAAAAGGCGGGTGCCCTGAAACTATAATAAACTATAATAAACAAACTAACTAACCAGTGTCACCCGTAACAATTATATGGTGATCACTGGTGAAAGGGTTAACTAAGGGGCAATCAGGGGGTTAAAACCTTTATCAGGTAGTATATGGGGGTCCCTGTCGCTATAAAACACTGACAGCGAACCTATATACTTACCTCCCTAACTAGCGTCACCTGTGTCACTAATACAGCAATCAGAAAAACGATTGCTTAGTGACACTGGCAACGGGGGGTGATCACGGGGTTAAAACTTTATTAGGGTGGTTAGGGGGATACCCTAGTCCTAAAGGGGGCTAACCCTAACTGCCCTACCACTTATAACTGTCACAAACTGACACCAATGCGATAATCTGAAAAAAAAAATGCTTTTGGTGTCAGTGTGACAGGGGGTACAGGGGGGTGACTGGGGAGTGATGGGGGGTGACAAGTGTGCCTGCGTGTTCTACTGGAAGTGTAGTGTTGTGCAAACTTACTTGGATGTCTTCTCTACTCTGCGCCAGAACGAAAAGACCGGCTCGAGGAGAGATGACATCAGTTCCTCCACTTCTGTTTACATTACCGAAGCCGAGGAAGCATTTCATTCATCAGGAGCGATCGCGAGGGGGGAGCCACGAATGAGTGGCCTCCCCCTCACCTTTGATCGCCCCTGACCTGAATCCGACCGCCACAGGCACTGGGGGGGGTACGATCGGACCCCCCGCCCATGGGAAGGCAAGGACGTACCTGTAAGTCCTTTTGCCTGCCCGTACCATTCTGCCGACGTACATCGTCGTGCGGCAGTCGGCAAGTGGTTAAGTGGTTGACAGAAAAGGTCTACTCCGATAAAATGCCAATAAAACATACTGAAGGGTGTGTTAACATGACTAAAACTTTAAAACAGCTGACAGAGGAATATCTTTATTTTAGGGTCCTGTTTGTCACAATGACCACAGGATAGATACGGTCTGCTAAGAACTGGTTTTGAAATGATGTCTTCAGACAAAGTCAAAACGTCAGCATTAAATAGTTTAAATTATGTCTAAGATTTAGTGTCTCATGTGATAAACTTTGTCCTCCCTCCTCCCTCCTTTTCTTTGTGCAATATTCTTTGTCCATATCCTGTATAAAACCCTTCTCACCTGCCATTAAATTTGAGCATTCATTAAAATAACTCTACTGTGTGTGTGTGTTGAGTTGAGTGTCTCCCGGAGCTCTGAGATTCTCACTGATTGTCCAGGTCTAAGCAGAATTAACCCTAACAATCACTGGTGGTAGCATGTGGACTGCGATGATCATCTGAGGTATGTGGAATGTGTCTGCTTTGTTGACGCTGTTCTTCTTACCTTGGCTCTGACAATACCACATCCTTGTATAGTGCAAAATTGCGAACTGCCGTGCTTTTGGGAAGCACACATGCTTTTGAGAAGCACATTAAAGTAATAGTCTTTTAGAGATTGATTTGAAGATAGTAAAAAAGAGGCTCTTAATTAAAGAGCCAGACGGACAATCAGTGGGATTCTACCAAACCTTTTTCTTTTCCTTTCTATCGCTGTATAGAGTATAAGAATATTGTTTAGAGCTTATATTATTGTTGTACATTGCAACGGCCCTCAGCAAGTTTGTCTAAGTTGTTTGTAACCAAATTAAGAATGGGTAAGGGAGGAAGTAAAGAATACCCCCACCTAATCCCGGAGAGACATGTATGTGGTCAGAGTATGTGGAATGGATTTTTTTTTTGATAAATCCTTTCATAGCCAATCTGGCTGGATAGACATAAAGTTTGTACAGTAGCTCACCCGTCCCACGCACTGGCGCAAATGGCCAATTCCATATGGATATTGTCACAGGACTCTGTTTGAGGGATAAGAAAGCTTTCCCATGGTACACAGGAGACCCAGAGTGGGACATGAATTATATGAAGGAGGCAGGGGAAAACTGGCTAATTGTAGCTGTTCACTGGTATGACACGGAACCTGAGGATAGGAAGGGGAATGGTAGGAAGAGAATAAAATGGATCAGGAAAAGTGAAAATAAAAAAAAACTTTTTCCTTCCCTTTTACCGCAGAACAACTGCACCTGGTAGAGGCTAAGGTAAAACGACCCCCATACAATCTAAGATTAACGTTTCTGACCTCTCACCTACCAACCCGTTACTCCCAACAACAGTTCCACTTCCTGTACCACCCGCTTACACACCACTGTATCCTAGGATACCTGTTTGCAAGGTTGCAGTGATTGACGAGGAAATAATCTAAATAGCCGCTCTTGCTATAGGTAACCCCACACACCCTCCTGCAGCACCACCACCCTTACCTCAACAACAGGTACTTATACAAGCACAGGCAAGTGGTGGCTCAGGCTCCGGAGATTCTGATGTAGAAAGCGAGGCAGGCTCAGAAATAATTGTTAAAAAGAAAATGTTAGAAACCCTTATGCAAAAAGTAGAAAATATGGCCCAGGGAGTAGTTTAACCCCAGAGAGAAAGGGTGACATTAGACAGAGAGTGACAAAGATTGCAGCAAAACAAAAACTAACTAAAAGGAAACAGAGACCCCCCACCACTCAAATAGGCCAAGAGGAAGCCACCTCTTCGGGAGATATGATCCTTGATAGTGAGTGACTTTGTCAGTGGAACTTTACTCTTACATCATTCATTCAGGATAATACCTTCATGCCCGGTAAATCTTTTGGGAAGAGATCTAATAGGAGTCTTAGAAATTTAAATTTTGTTGACTTGAAGAGGGCTAGTAGCCATAGCATCACCACTGTTCTTTCAAACTGAAGTCCCTCTCCCATTTCCACAGGACCACCTCCTCTAGGCTAAAGACTGTCTTGATGTAGGGTACATTTTATGCACCCCTTACAAGGCCAGACTAAAACAAGGAGTATCCCCAGTTTACCACAAGTAGTACCATCTCTCCAAAGAGAAGGAGGAAGGCATCAGACCCATTATTGAGAATTCCTAAAACAAAGAATTTTAAGACCCATCATATCGCCTTATAACACTCCCATAAACCCAGTCAAAAAAGAGTGATGGATCATACAGGTTTGTGCAGGATCTCCGTGCCATAAATACCCTTGTGATTCCAATTGCCCCTATTGTACCTGATGTGCCATCTCTCATTACCTCCATACCTGCCTTTGCAGTGTATTTTTCAGTTATTGATTTAAGTAATGTTTTTTTTCTCCATCCCTGTTGCCGAAGTGACACAACTACTACTAGCTTTTTTCTATAGAGGGGGCTAGATAACCTAGAATTGCTTGCCATGGCTATATAGACTCACCTGCAGTCTACTCAATAGCTCTCCAGGCCACCTTACAGTCTTGGGTGCCTAGCCATGGTTCCGTCATTCTTCAGTACGCCAATGACCTACTGTTGTGTATTCCCTCCCAGGAAGCCTGTCAGAAAGACTCTGTTTTACTGTTAGAACATTTAGCATAGACAGGTCGCAAAGTGTCAAAAAAAAAAAAAAAAAAAGCTGCAATGGTGTCAGGAAACTGTTGAGTGTCTTGGTTTTACTCTGTCCCATGTCCCATAGTGAAAGGAGAATCAGTCACAAGAGATCTGCGGCTCTCGTGGGTCTGCTCCTCCCACATACCAAGAAGGAAGTGTTAACCTTCTTAGGTATGATTGGTTACTGCCGCCAATGGATACCTGATTGCTCCCACTATGATAACTTGCTGAGACAAGCTGCTCTACCTGACAGTCCTGACCTTGTGAAATGGAATGATGAAATGGTTAATGCTTTTGTATATCTTAAAACTGCTATGGTAACAGCTCCTGGTTTGGGATTACCTGATTATTGTAAAGTTTTTCATTTGTTTGCAAGGGACATCTGTAAAACCATGGCTGGGGTCCTTGCACAAGAGCATGGAGCATTTACATTAGGTCACCCTACGGAAGCACACACAGTACTGATAACATTTCACAGGGAAATGCACTGGCTGACACCGCTGATAAACAAGCTGCTTTGATGGT
Source organism: Lithobates clamitans (assembly GCA_037952925.1). Classification (NCBI taxonomy): domain Eukaryota; kingdom Metazoa; phylum Chordata; class Amphibia; order Anura; family Ranidae; genus Lithobates; species Lithobates clamitans. The sequence continues at coordinate 2,069,389 of JBBGZY010000379.1, read as the reverse complement.
CGCAGTGACCAGAACCGCTGTCCTCACAGAACAATCCAGAGCCTGGATCCACGACGAGAGAATAAAGAAAGTACCACAAAGGACCCAGAAGCAAGACACAGATAAAGGAGGTCAAGCAGGTGATGCAAATCCTCGAATAACAAGTGAAACAGGTGATAAAAGATTCTGAAAAAGATGACCTCACTTCTCTCACCACAGACTTTTGGGAAAGCCTTGTGCCTAGTTTTTGTGCTGACATTGATAGTATTTCTGCCCATATGGATCATCACTAACTGTATCTATCACCCTAAGGACTTGGGCACCCTAAAAACCATATGCAGCCCCCCTTCTAACGAATCGGTAACTAGACACAGGAGGGGGTCTGACATAAAGGACCTGAAGGATTCAGATTCCCCTCCTGATAAAAAAGTTGTTACTTCAGTATAAATACTCGTATGCTCAAAAGCCAACTAATGACAAATGTTGGGTATGAAGTAAATTGCACCCGAGCACACTTTGAATTTCTCTGTTAGCCATCCCTTCCTAAATGGTACTCCTCCTGTAATTTTAACCAATATATTGGCCATATATGCAAATAACACAATTTCCTTCCTGATAATTGGTAGAAGCCACTCTCCAGAGGTGTTTTAACTTAGGAAATTCCTTAAATAAAAGGTCAAAAGATATGCTGAATCTCACAGTTTATTATCTCTTTAAACAGCGATTTGTCCTCCATGTTTCACACCAATAACCCAGAACTTAATACAAATTTAAATACTGTCTTGAATCGGAGCTGGTACCAACAACCCTGTGAGTTTCATTTTTAACCAGTTGACCATGGCCGCTGTTTCTAAAAGTTTTCAGGATACTATAAGCCAATGATCACTTTCCCTAGGGGATAGTGTATATGTATGTTGTGGCAAGAAATGCTATCCATGGATACCGGTTGGTACCCGTGAGTGGTGTTATTTGGCCTCATTGATTCCAGTGATGGGAATCATAGGGGATGAAAAAGGAAAGCACCATAATCTTTTGAAAGCGCATTCCCCAGGTACCCCCTTAAACACATAGAGGAAAGAGAGTTGTTTTCTCATAAAGACCAAGCCTGGGCATGGTTTCCCTCATGGACCGGATGGGGAATAGAAATAATTAAAAGATTAAATAACTACTCCAAAATGATGGGTGAAATTATGGAAAATAATTCTGTAGACATCAAACTGTTAAGCATCAAACAAAGGGCTATACATAAACAACTAGATGCACGAAGTAGCTTTTGAATCCATAAGTGCTGTTCTGCCTGGACTCTGGACAAAAATAGTAAAAAAGACATGAGACACTTAGGGACAAGTCCTTTATTAAAAGATAAACAAATAAAAATGTCCCACAATGTAGGTCCATCTCACGCTGCCCGACGAGCTGAAAAAAGAAAAAAAAAGCCGCAGCACCTCCGCCTCCATTGGAGGCTCCCGCTAAGTGACGCTTCTTCTCGATGACAGCTGTTATATAGCCGAGGGCAAGGCCATTCGGTGATGTAAATGGGTGACCTTGCCCCGCTCTGATGCCACATGATGTCAGAGGAAGGCGGGGTCGCCCGTTTACGTCACACATTTGCAAACGCATGCGTAAAGCTGCAGGGCCTGCCAAGGCACTCCGTATTACATGCAGTCCTAACCCTTGTAAATTTATGAGAGTCTCCAACAGTGGGAGCACATGAATTCTAATGGATAGATAGGGGGTAGGTGGGCCTGGAGGTAGCCCAGTCCTCCTAATAAATATATATATATATATATACACTCTAGTATAAGCCAAGTTTTTCAGCACATTTTTTTTGTGCTGAAAACGCCCCCTTTGCTTATACTCGAGTCTCCCTGCCTCACTGTGCCCATCTGCAGCTTGATGCACCTGATCTCCAGGCGCTGTGACATGAAGTCTAGTCGGCGGCCATCCAATGTAACAAAGCCCTGCCTTTTCCTCGTCCTCGTCTGTGATAGGCGGAACACTGACTCACTGCTGGAAACTGAATCAGTGTTCCATCACAGATGAGGACGAGCTTTGTTACACTGGACGGCCACCGACTAGACTGCATGTCACAGCGCCGGTGTTCTGGAGATAAAGTACAAGAGGCTGCAGATGGACACAGTGAGGCATGCAGATGGCACAGTGAGGCTGCAAATGGGCAGAATGAAGCTACAAATGGGCAGAGTGAAGCTGCAAATGGGCACAGTGAGGCTGCAAATGGGCACAGTGAGACTGCAGATGAGCATTGTTGACCCTCCCTTCCACTTACAGTAGCTGCTGCATTTCTCATCCTAGGCTTATACTCGAGTCAATAAGTTTTCCCAGTTTTTTGTGGTAAAATTAGGTGCCTCAGCTTATATTTGGGTCGGCTTATACTCGAGTATATATATATGGTAATAATTGCTGGTATCTGGAAACTTTCATTGTATTTTCTAGTGTGGGATTGCTTAGAAACTGCAGCCTATCCATATAGGCTTAATATCTGTGATGCCAAACTGTAAAGTTTTGGTCGTCAGTATCTGAATCAAGACACTTATTTTTAATTTCCAGATGTAATATGCCCACTCCATTGCTCTGAAATTGAATCTTGTCCATACAGGCTTAACTTCTGTGGCGCAAGTTTGTAAAATTCTTCCATCTTCAGTTTCCTAAAATTACATACATTTTTAAAAAAATTTTGTACCTTAAATCTGTCTGCTTTTTATTCTGAAACAGCAGACTAACTGCAGAAAAAAGTCTTCACAGCACAACTGTGCCATGTGTTAGCTGTGGCCAATCAATGCTATCACAATAGTACACACTGGCAATGAATGGATTGCTTCTAAGTGCCACTTAGTGCTCAGTGATAAATAAGGACAAACAGCTTTGCATATGCTTTTTCACAAATGTACAAAGAGAACCATAAACAAGTGTGAAAGTCCACCTTCACATAAACTTCCAAGTGCCTTTAAGTGCTCAGTGATGAGTAAGGGCAAAATCGTGCTCTGGTGCTAAAAAGTGCGTTCCTACAGCCAAATCTCTTACTGGATAGGGAATATCTGAAATAGAAGAGATCACACACACTTATTTCTGCAAAGGAAACTGATACTCCGGCTATCTGGATTCCAAACAGGTCTGCGATCCTGCCAGCATAATGTAGCAATGGTGTAACCAGACTTGTTTGGATCCCAGATAGCAGGAGTATTGATTTCCTTTGCTGAAAAACTGTGTGTGATATTGGTTTCCTTTGCTGAAAAACTGTGTGTGATATCTTTTACTTGAGATTATTCCTATCTTGTAAGAGGCCTGGCTGTGGGAAAGCACTTTTTTTGCATCGGAGCATGATATGCCTTTACTCATCACTGAGCACTTTAAGGCACTTGGAAATATTTATGTGAGGCTAGACTTTCTAACTTGTTTATTAACTTTTGTTCTCTTGCACTTTTGTGAAAAAGCATATGCGATATGTTTGTCCTAATTTATCACTGAGCACTAAGTAGCTCTTTGAACTAATTTTGTATATCTGTGAAAAAGCATTTGTGATATGTTTACTGATTTACCATGTATGTTTACATGATGCACATTTTTATTGATTTATTGTTTTTTATTTAAACACTTAAAGGGACAAGCACACCTTTGCTTTATGTACTTTACCTTAGTCTGGCGTTCATGATTTACCATTTGCAGCAGTCTTGGTGTATTCTGAACTAAGGGCAAGGTTTTTTATTTTAAAATTTTCAGTTTTTGTGAATACATAGATACAAAAGCTGGTAAGAAAAATTTCTTCAACTGCACTGTTAAACGTGGGTATTTTTGTTAATTCGGGCTGAATGAGTGAAATATATACTTGTATGGCTAGCTTAAAGCTTAAAGCATAACTCGCCCTCTGGGTGATCTATATACATTGCAAGGATTATAACAACCGTTGTTATAGATTCCTACCCTTTGTTATTCTGAAGTAATCCATGTATGTTCCTCTGTGCCTCAGTGATGAGTGGGTCTAATAGGAGTGGTTTCATAATTATCTATCAGGTGTGCACCTGCAGGGCTCTAATGAGGAATTCTGCTGGGACTGCATCCCTTTAGACGTGTTCGTAGAGGGAGTGTCTAAGCAAAAATTTATTTATTTTTTTTGCAGGGAATGCCTGAAATCTTACTTGTATCTTAGGCAAACTTCTGGGAAAATTGGTGAGCCAATCACACAAGCAGGAAATTATGTTTCTGGGGGTGTACAAAAAAAAACTCCAGGTAGCCATATTGCAATGCATTCTCAGAAAATTACAGTGGCTGCAGATTGAAAGGAAAGGTAATTTTTAATAACATTTAATTACAATAGGACTTGTGTCGCAATTGTATAAGCTATATTACTTTTTCTTTATTTGCCTTTTTTTCCCCACAAAAGTGGAGTTACCCTTTAAAGTTAATTTAAATAAATAAGTGAATAAATAAATAATACGCACTATTAGTGTGATGTGTCCCTTGTATCGCTGTCTCCTGGTTTAGGTGAAATATTCCTCCTCTGATGCCTCCTCCACCCCCACTACTGTAACATTTCAGTGAGGCAAGACTAACAGAACTGTGAGAGCTGTTTTAAGCACTCAAGAGTACTCAACTATTCCTGTCCTTTCCACCCAGCTCCTCCATTCATAAAAGCTACACCACAGATTCTATTAATGAAACAGGATCTATGATTGGAGGAGGGGCAGATTATGAAAAAGTTCTGCCCCTCCCCTCATTCATACATCGATTCACGGATTTACAGATATTTGGACCAATTTTTTTATTTTTCAAAAAGTTTAGATGGAGTCTTGCTTTAGGATTCATCAAGAAAAGCCCCAAAACTTTCGGACAAAACGAATAAGTCATTTACATACACTTCCTCTTGCCATCAAAAAAATTACATGCTGTAGCAATGCTCCTTTTTAATTAAGAAATGTAATTACCAGTACTAATTACAGCAGTATTGCTGATATATTTATGCTAAAAAAATGGATTACTCCTAGTCAGGAGTAATTGACAGCGGTGAAGTCAAATGAAAATATCTAATTACTTTTTTATAAATTGATTAAGATTGTGAAAAATACTTTAGGAGATGAATTTTATTGGTGGGGATGTGGTGATGAAAATCAATGAAATGTGGATGACATAAAAAGTAGCTTTTTATTATATTAAAATGAATGCAACTCAAAAAATGTAAATGTTTACTTTATCAATAGTGCCCATGTAGGCTACATTTTTAAAAAGTGAAACAAAACATTTTTGGACAATTTAAACTATAATTAGCAGATTAATAAAACAACAAATATAATTTAATCTCTATTTTACATTTTTAATTTGAATATTTTTAATATAAGAGAACATTACACTGCATTCTTATTAGCTATAAGAAAATACTATTAAATACTGCCACCTACTGGTGCTAATATAAGCATCCTGAGCTCCCTGCCACATTTTGTCAAACTGGTGAAGTTGATATTTATGCTCTAGAAATCCTGAAATTAATGTTATAAGTTTTCTAATTTTTCAGAAAAAAGAGTAGTCTGTATTTTATTATGAATCATTACACAAAATACTTATGGGTGGGTAACTCTTCATTGTCTCATAAAATATAAGTTTTTGTTCCAAATGCTACTTTTTACAGCATGTTAGGTTGGAATGGCTAAACATTTACAGCATTCCAGAACTATTTTTTATAGTGGTTATTATCAATTACTCATAAACCAATACATTTCCCATTGTCTGTATGTACTGTAACACTAGTAGAAAAAATTTATAGCAAAAAAAGTGTGAGATATAGCTAGTGATTTTTTAAAATTAACCATATAACATAAGGTTTTGAACATTAGGTTTTGCCTTTGCCAGCCAATGTTTTTTAGCCATGTTTAAATTTGATGCCCTTCACAAAAAACATCACCTACAGTGCTCTGCCAGCATGCATTAAAATCTCTCCCATTTTAAGACAAAGTGTTGGGAAATTAGCATTTGAAGGAAAAATTGAAATGAACATTGAAGTCAGCAGTAGAATTGGCTATCATGGAATATTTTACTATAATCTACTTTTACAATAGAGTAGCACCACTCATCTTTTCATTGGGCAAAATTCCAAAAATTTTAAAGAACAGTGCACAACCCTAGAGCCTGTGAATACAAATAATGTGTGCATGCGATAAACATGAACAGCCCGCTAGCACTAAATAAGTGTTTCGCATCCACAACAACCTTGCAGAAATATATAACCTAGTGAAGCAATATTCAGAAAAGAAAACAAACAAATGATAATTCTCCAGTACTTGTGTACAAATACAATATACAAAGAATTAGAACGGTAAGTGTCCATTAATAAGCATCCAAATGTGCAAAAGTGCTAATATGAGACAGCAAAAACTTCTTGTTAGCATACAAACTCCTTGTGAAAAACTGTTCTTTCCCATATCTATCTTGTGAAACAGATGCACACACTGCTCACCTTCTAGTTAGACCCCTACAATTATAAGAGGTCTAACTGTGCATTCTTATAAAGAGAATGCACGCCTCACACCCAGCTCCATGAAAGGTAGGCACAATGGTAGGCAGCATGACACCCATGTAAGAAAGCACAAAAACTAAAGACCATAGTGTTCAATGCATATTTAATAAGGCGCCAATCACACTAAATAAAACACACAATGAGCTTACTGCAATAAACAATGCAGCAAGAAAGCATATTAGAGATACAGCAATAAGGAAATACCAGACAGCCCCGATCTTGTGGCCACCCCTTACCTCTAGATGAATTTCTCAGACATGTGCATCCGCATGATGACATTATTGGAGTTCTGCCCTTTACACATGTCATCCTATTGCGACTTCTTCAGAGGGATTAGTTATAAATACTTCCCTGTGGGTGGGCTGAAAATTATTTATGAAACTCAAGTGGACATGCTTGAACACTTCATCTACCGATGCACCAGTATAGGATAATAAGGGTTTGGGTTGACTTTGTTTTAATTTTTTTTCAAATGTTTAAATTATATAATTATGTCTTCAGGCTCTCCATCCCTACTTGAAACTTAAGCCTGGTACATACAGGCCGAATGTCGAAAAATATCGGGAGACATTCGGCCCGTGTGTATGTCGGTCTGTCCGACAGAAGCTGGCGTCTGTCGGACGAGCATGCTGGAAAACCAGCAGCCGACCAACCCCCGATCAGCGCTCTAAGCCAATGGCAGAGTGTTCTGGGGGGGAGGCTGTCAGTTTTTTTTTGGTTCAACCCGTACACATAGTGTGTACAAGGCTTTAGCATCTGAGTGGAGGGGGTAGGACATAATTGTCCAGCAGTGTGGGTAAATTGAAGCATGAATTATTGAGCTGTGAAAATAACAGGCCATTTTAAGAAATGGAGCTAAGGGCAGCTGGAAAACATGTGAAATAAAGTCTAGGGCTCCATCTGCTGTCTGTATAGATAGATAGATAAATATATATATTTTTGACTCTTTGTTATATTGCAGCCATTTGCTAAAATCATTTAAGTTCATTTTTTTTCCTCATTAATGTACACATAGCACCCCATATTGACAGAAAAACACAGATTTTTTGACATTTTTGCAGATTTATTAAAAAAGAAAAACTGAAATATCACATGGTCCTAAGTATTCAGACCCTTATGCTGTGACACTCATATATTTAACTCAGGTGCTGTCCATTTCTTCTGATCATCCTTGAGATGGTTCTACACCTTCATTTGAGTCCAGCTGTGTTTGATTATACTGATTGGACTTGATTAGGAAAGCCACACACCTGTCTATATAAGACCTTACAGCTCACAGTACATGTCAGAGCAAATGAGAATCATGAAGTCAAAGGAACTGCCTGAAGAGCTCAGAGACAGAATTGTGGCAAGGCACAGATCTGGCCAAGGTTACAAAAAAATTCTGCTGCACTTAAGGTTCCTGAGAGCACAGTGGCCTCCATAATCCTTAAATGGAAGACGTTTGGGATGACCAGAACCCTTCCTAGAGCTGGCTGTCCGGCCGAACTGAGCTATCGGGGAAAAGGACCTTGGTGAGAAAGGTAAAGAAGAACCCAAAGATCACTGTGATTGAGCTCCAGAGATGCAGTTGGGAGATGGGAGAAAGTTGTAGAAAGTCAACCATCACTGCAGCCCTCCACCAGTCGGGGCTTTATGGCAGAGTGGCCTGACGGAAGCCTCTCCTCAGTGCAAGACACATGAAAGCCTGCATGGAGTTTGCTAAAAAACACCTGAAGGACTCCGAGATGGTGAGAAATAAGATTCTCTGGTCTGATGAGACCACTCTGCTCATCACCTGTCCAATACAGTCCCAACAGTGAAGCATGGTGGTGGCGGGCATCATGCTGTGGGGGTGTTTTTCAGCTGCAGGGACAGGATGAGGAAAAGATGAATGCGGCCAAGTTCAGGGATAACCTGGATGAAAACCTTCTCCAGAGTGCTCAGGACCTCAGACTGGGCCGAAGGTTTAACTTCCAACAAGACAATGACCCTAAGCACACAGCTAAAATAACAAAGGAGTGGCTTCACAACAACTCCGTGACTGTTCTTGAATGGCCCAGCCAGAGCCCTGACTTAAACCCAGTTGAACATCTCTGGAGAGACCTAAAAATGGCTGTCCACCAACGTTTACCATCCAACCTGACAGAACTGGAGAGAATCTGCAAGGAGGAATGGCAGAGGATCCCCAAATCCAGGTGTGAAAAACTTGTTGCATCTTTCCCAAAAAGACTCATGGCTGTATTAGATCAAAAGGGTGCTTCTACTAAATACTGAGCAAAGGGTCTGAATACTTAGGACCGTGTGATATTTCAGTTTTTCTTTTTTAATAAATCTGCAAAAATGTCAACAATTCTGTGTCTTTCTGTCAATATGGGGTGCTGTGTGTACATTAATGAGTTAAAAAATGAATTTAAAACATTTTAGCAAATGGCTGCAATATAACAAAGAGTGAAAAATTTAAGGGGGTCTGAATACTTTCTGTCCCAATTGTATATATGCTGTCTGTATATATATATATATATATATATATATATATATATATATATATAAAAACATATATATATATATATATATGGCTTTTTTTCTGGCAGCACCACCGGAGACAGGTGGGAGCAAGGCCCGCTGCTGTTAGTACAGCAGAGCGGGAGAGTGGCAGATACAGCTCAACTCTGACTACAGCCGGTGAGAGTGGAAGGCAGAGTGATCTGCGTGCCACTCCTCGTCTTCCTGTTGACCGGAAGCTCTTTTGGCGCACCTGCACCAGTGAAGTCTCTGTGTAGCGGTGCAGAGTGAATCAACCGTGTGTCTCCATAGAGACAAGTTTTTAGCCTTTTTTTAGCCTTTTTTTCAACTAATTGACAATGCTGCTGATTGAGACTGTGCTGTGTCTGTGACTGTCTTTGCTGGATTGGGCTGTCTTTTTGCTAGATTGGGCTGTCTCCTTGTTGGACTGGGCTGTCTCTTTGCTGGATTGGTCTGTCTCTTTGCTAGACTGGGCTGTCTCTGTGGTGACCTGGACTGTCTCTTTGCTGGATTGAGCTCTCACTTTGCTGGATGGGGATGTCTCTTTGCTAGCTGGGGATATCACTTTGCTGGATTGGACTGTCTCTTTGCTGGATGGGGCGGTCTCTTTGCTGGATGGGGCATACAGCATACTGGGCTCATACTGGTCACTGGAAGTTCAACATGGCACCTCATGGCAAAGAACTCTCTGAGGATCTGAAAAAAAAGAATTGTTGCTCTACATAAAGATGGCCTAGGCTATAAGAAGATTGCCAAATAGAAAGACACTAGAGAGTAGAAAGGGGATTTGCTGCTCACCCCTTGGAAACTGAAAACAAAAGAGAGGTTCCCCCCAAAAGTGGGGTTTTTAGGCAGCACAATAAAAAAGGGAGTCAAATTCAATATCAAAAATGTAACAAGTTTATTAAAGTGTACCATAAAAGTTAAAACAATGAGCTCCAGTGGGGGGTACTTGAGATAAAACTATATATTATATAAGCTAAACATATATTGGCAGACACATATTCACAGCGACACTGGGTAGCATGAATATTTGGACCTGACGCGTTTCAACCCCTGTACTTGGGGTCTTCTTCAGAGGATTAGTCTGCTGGAAGATATATATAAATAAAATTGATACACGTAAATAGATTGCATTGATATAATAATAGTTACATTCACCATATGGTGCATAGATACAATATAATTACCCAATAATGTATGTTCAGCAGAGAAAGGAGCAAGGCCTCCCACATAGAGATCCCTTAAAAAGACTGTCCTCCCATCTTCCCCAAAGGGAGAACACTGGGCGCCCCTACCGCCAACACTGTTCGGGCCGGGGCAGTGAGAATAGCGATGTAGCTTACGAGAGGTCACACTCTTGGGCACCACCCACCAGACTTGCAGCCAGCAGAGAGCACAGAAAAATACACCTGTGATAATAACCAAAGAATGTCTCATAGTAAATCTAATCATTTGAAACATATTAGTCATGTGTCCAAGAGGGGACGCCGGGGGACAGCTGCCTCCAGTGCGTGCCCAGGGCACAGACATAAGTATACAAATTGTATAAATGTACATGGTATTCACCATAGGCAATATAGGGTATAAGCAGCCCCTCAGGTTGTGCTCAATGTGAAGGTGATCCAAGTGAGAATGTGATAGATGGAGTGGGGGTGGAGAAGAGGAGATAATAATGGGTGATGAGTAGCGATAATTGAGTGTAAGAATATGATGAAATAAGAGTGATTAGGACCAGAAATGCTGAGAATAGGACAGGTGTGGAGGGGAAAAAAAAAGGAGTGGGGAAAGAAAGGAAGGGGAGGGGGGGGAGGGGAAAAAAGGGCGAATGGAAAGGAGGGGGGGGGAAGAGGGGAAGGAAAAGGGGGGGGAAGAAAAGGGGAGACAGGGAAGGAGAAATAAGAGGGAGGGATGCATGGGAGATTAGGGAGGGGGGGAAGAGGAGGGGAGAGGGGGACAGAGGGAGGGGGGGGGAAGGGGATGAAGGAAGGGAGAAAAAATTGCGCAGGGGTGAAAAATTGAATTAAATTAAATTACCTCAAAGGGGTGCTAAAAGGGTATCATATGTAGAAAACGGATAATGACCAAGCCATTATAAAGCAGGACCGTTATAAATGAATGGGGGTCAGTGCGAAGTCAGATGATATTCGCACGGGCTCCCATTATATAGAGCAGGGAGTAGTGTCAAACAAAGAAAAACACACAAAGTAGAAGCAGTACTTACATGGTGAAAGATAGAAAGTGCCTGCTGTTCACCGAAGGGGAAGAGAGACTGGGGGGTATGTTGCAGATACCACTTTTATACTGCCTAATGGGGGTGTGTACTTACTTGTGATTTGTCCAGGTGTATGTGCTGAACCTGGCTGCCCCACGGTGGGCGGCATGGCCGCCATTGTGGCAGCCGAACGTGACTTCCCCGGCGTTCAGGAAGAGCTAGGCTCCGACTCAGCGTCACTCTCGCCGAAATCTCGCGATGTCACTGACGTCACGCCGCACGTGCGGGGCCCCGCGCATGCGTAGTGGCGAGGAACATCCGAGAGTGTTCCGGAATGCCGCCGGCAAGGAGGAAGAGATCCCCAATGTTGCACCCGGTGGCCATCCGAGTATCCAATGGGGAAAACATGGGGGGGAGGAGCCACCTGAAACAGGCTGGCTCGTTCCCCCCCCCACCTTGCCAGGAAGCCAGATCGCGAATCACCCCCGATCCCGAAGTGGGGGCGGAGATGGCAACACAAGACTCCCTCTGTCGCGAGGGGGGGCAGTCCTAAGGGGAAGGATATGCAAAAAAAAAGATTTAAGTTTGTGCATGACATATATCTATCGGTTCACAGTGATGTCATTCCTGCTACATATTGGCATATATATTTTTATCTATAAAGAGCATCAGTACAGAAAGAGAACTTCAAATGCATATGTTGGCATTTTTACAGCATCCCAGTATAAGAATGATAGATAACAATAAATAAAAATAAATATACATATTGATAATGCATACTAACATAATAAAATAAAATACCCGTATATTGTGAAGAACCAGGGGGAGGGGGGGGGACAGGGGAAAGAACTTGTCAAGAATTTTGTGGATTGTGTATGATTTCATTAGAATTAGCTATTGTGTTTTTCCGGAGACAAAGCCTTTTAGAAAAGGGGCAAATGAAATAGCCTCATTGAGTCCTGGGAACGAGGTGGAATTTAATTTAAAAATCCACCTCTGCTCGTATTGCAACAGAATTTTATTCCAATCGCCGCCTCGCACAGGTATGTGGATTCGATCGAGTGCGGCGAAGGATACTTTGGGCATTACAGAGTTGTGGATTTCCATTACATGTCGCCCAAGGGGTAAATATGGATTGCTAATTTGCATGTGGTAAATATGTTTTGATATCCGCTGATGGAATTCTTGTTTGGTCTTACCCACATAATGTGCTCCACACTCGCAAGACATAAGGTATACCACCCCTCTTGTTTGGCAGTTGGTAAAATGCCTGGGTTTAAAAATTGACCCATTTGGAAGGTGGAAGACCTTTTCACGTCTAATATATTGGCAATACGAGCAGTGCCCACAGGGGAAAGATCCCAGAACAGAGCAATGTTTCCGTCTTTTTTGTGCGCTTCTGAACTCACTCTGGACTAGTTTGTCCCTCAGTGATGTGGCTCGTCTGTAAGTAATAGAAGGGGTATTTGAGATAAACCTACTGACTTTCGGGTCATCTAGAAGTATAGGCCAATACTTACGAATGATGTTACTTATCTCGTTGTGCTGTTTCGAGAAACGCAAAATCACCCTGGTGGGAGCCATGGCCGGATCGCATCTCACTCTCTCTTTGAACAACAATGTATGCCTCGGCTGTATGACCACTCTGTTATATGCCTTACGTAGGCATGAGCGGCTATAGCCTAGCGCTAGAAGCCTAGTTTGTCATTTCTGTGCTTCTTGTTTGAAGGATACCTCATCGGAACAATTCCTGCGCACACGCAGGTACTGTCCATAAGGGATAGAATTTTTTAGGTGTGTAGGGTGGAAGCTAGTCGCGTGAAGGATGGTATTTCCTGCGGTGCTTTTTCGAAAGAGTGAGCTAGAGATTGCATCCTCAGAGGTACGTTTCAGCTGTACATCCAAGAATGTAATCTGGTCGCGGTCATAGGACATAGTAAATTTTAGGTTGAATTCGTTTAGGTTGATTTGATCAAAGAACTTTAGTAATAGCTCTTCCGGACCATCCCAGATGAGGAGGACATCATCAATGTATCGTCGCCACATGTGTATGTGGCTCCTATACCTGGCAAGGTCCTCCTCATCTTCAAGCAGTCTCTCCCACTCCCCCAGGTACAGATTGGCGTAGGCCGGGGCACAACAAGTGCCCATGGCCACGCCCTGCACCTGGAGGTAGTGGGAGTTGTCAAAGACGAAGAAATTGTGATTGAGAATATACTCGAGTCCATTGATAATGAACTCGTTAACTGCCCCATCATATCTCAGATGTCTTGACAGGAGTGCCCGTATAGTCTCGATCCCCTTGTTGTGGGGTATCGAGCTGTACAGGGCCTCGACGTCAATAGCCACAAGAATGGAATTAGGTGAAAGTGATATTCCTTGGATCAGTTGAAGTAGATGCATTGTGTCCTTTACAAACTAGGGCATGCAGGTGACAAAGGGTTGCAAGAGTGAATCAATCACTTTACTGAGGTTTTCTGATATTCCCCCATTACCGGAGACAATTGGTCGTCCAGGGGGTTTTGTTTGGCTTTTGTGGATTTTGGGCAAACTATAAAACGTGGCCATGCGTGGATATTTGACTCGGATAAATTCGTATTGGTCTCTGGTGATAACTCCTTTGTCCAAAGCGGACTGAATTAGATCATAGAATTGGGAATAGGATTTTTGTATGGTTTTGATTGGGATGGTTTTATACCATTCACCATTGTCTAAGATGTCTAGACACATGCGTACGTAGTCCTGATTATCCATCAGGACCACGTTACCTCCCTTGTCGGATGGTTTTATTGTGATCTCAACATTATTGCACAGGGAGTCGATAGCCATCGACTCCTCGGCTGTTAGATTTTGAGGTCGTGTTTTTTTGTTTTTGTGTGAAAGTTTGGCAATATCCCTGAGTGTTTGTTTGACGAAAATCTCTATACTGGGATTCAAGTTGAGTGACGGAAATTTTCTGGAAGGTTTTTTGAAATTTGTTAGAGGGTTCTGAATGGGTTCATTGACACCCTCAAGAAGAGTTTCCAGGTCAATTTGGTCTATGAGATCTATGGTGTTGTTCTCTTGAAACAAAAGGGTCAAATCACGCAAAGCTTTTATTTCTTTTATAATGAGGGTGTCTCCTTAGGTCATATCCGTGTTGGTGTCAGTTTTTGCATGGAGGCTCTTCAGGAGTAGCCGGCGTGCAAATAGTTGTAAGTCAGTTACAACTTCGAATAGATCAAAGTTTCCTTGTGGACAAAAAGTAAGCCCGCATGACAGTACATTAATTTCAGCTGGGGACAAAGGGTGCGATGATAAGTTGATCACACTGAAGGATTCTGTTGAATCCGCGTGACGTACGCATCCAGGTTCCCCACTCCCCTGTTTGGTTGGGATGGAGAGGATCCCCATGTTTGGTTTAAAGGGGTCTGTGATCCAAGTTTTTGACATCCCGATGGTGGATTTACATGCATTTTATTTCCTACTGAGTTGGGTGGGATTACGGTTTCATTTGTAACTGAATTTGGTATATCAAATTTGGATCCTATGGGCCTCATCTCATTGGTATGGCCTTCCAGATCAGTCTCTGGAGCGGTCTCCATAGTCCGCTTCTTTCTGTCTTGTTCTGGGGAACCCTTGTTGTTACGACTTCTTTTAAATTTACCCCGCTCTTTGGGTGTTTTTAAATTCTGGCTAGAGTCAAGATTTTTTTTAGGCCTTGATATGCTCTTCGGATGTTTGGGTTGTTGTTGTAATGTATATTGCTTATTTTTCTGGTAATTGGATTGGGAGTTGTTGTTCCATTTATATGCTCGTCCTTCAGAGAAGGCGGCATGATCCCTCCAGAATTTAGACTCCTTTTTCTGCAAGATGTTCCTATTATAGGACGACAGGTCATTCCGAAGTTTGGCCTGCAATTCCAGGTATAGGGCGTGTTGCATAAAAGGTTTCAAGGAGGTTTCTATATTGCCAATTTCTGTATCTAGCAATATCATTTGTTTGTTATATTCCTTAGTGAGGATGGTCATCATCTCCTGGGAGCAAGCATTCAGGTTTGCCTCCCATTCACTTTTACATTCAGTACTAATCTGATCTAAATTCGGGAATATTTGAATCCGTAGACCCAAAGGACTAGTCTTATCTTCTTTGTATCTATTTAGGGTTTTGATGTGCCAAAATATTGCAGATTTTTTCTCAAGTGTTCTATTTAGTTTGTGGAAAAGAAATGAGATCTGAGTTTTAGCTCGATCTCCTTGTTCAAAATCTGTCTCATAGCCTGACATTAAGTTTACCCATTCGGTACCCTGGAATTTACTCATATTCAGCAGTAATTCTCCAATGGTTCTTAACACTCTTATACAAATACCAACAGCATATAAAATAATCAATCCTATGTACTGGAGCTCATGTTTCCACTCTCATGTGTCAGAAGGGGGAAAAAATGGGGTGTTTAGCCACCCAAATGAATTTGTAAAATAGAAAGACACTAGAGAGGAGAAAGGGGATTTGCTGCTCACCCCTTGGAAACTGAAAACAAAAGAGAGGTTACCCCCAAAAGTGGGGTTTTTAGGCAGCACAATAAAAAAGGGAGTCAAATTCAATATCAAAAATGTAACAAGTTTATTAAAGTGTACCATAAAAGTTAAAACAATGAGCTCCAGTGGGGGGTACTTGAGATAAAACTATATATTATATAAGCTAAACATATATTGGCAGACACATATTCACAGCGACACTGGGTAGCATGAATATTTGGACCTGACGCGTTTCAACCCCTGTACTTGGGGTCTTCTTCAGAGGATTAGTCTGCTGGAAGATATATATAAATAAAATTGATACACGTAAATAGATTGCATTGATATAATAATAGTTACATTCACCATATGGTGCATAGATACAATATAATTACCCAATAATGTATGTTCAGCAGAGAAAGGAGCAAGGCCTCCCACATGGAGATCCCTTAAAAAGACTGTCCTCCCATCTTCCCCAAAGGGAGAACACTGGGCGCCCCTACCGCCAACACTGTTCGGGCCGGGGCAGTGAGAATAGCGATGTAGCTTACGAGAGGTCACACTCTTGGGCACCGCCCACCAGACTTGCAGCCAGCAGAGAGCACAGAAAAATACACCTGTGATAATAACCAAAGAATGTCTCATAGTAAATCTAATCATTTGAAACATATTAGTCATGTGTCCAAGAGGGGACGCCGGGGGACAGCTGCCTCCAGTGCGTGCCCAGGGCACAGACATAAGTATACAAATTGTATAAATGTACATGGTATTCACTATAAGATTAGGGTGCAACATTGGGGATCTCTTCCTCCTTGCCGGCGGCATTCCGGAACACTCTCGGATGTCCCTCACCACTATGCATGCGCGGGGCCCCGCGCGTGCGGCGTGACGTCAGTGACATCGCGAGATTTCGGCGAGAGTGACGCTGAGTCGGAGCCTAGCTCTTCCTGAACGCCGGGGAAGTCACGTTCGGCTGCCACAATGGCGGCCATGCCGCCCACCGTGGGGCAGCCAGGTTCAGCACATACACCTGGACAAATCACAAGTAAGTACACACCCCCATTAGGCAGTATAAAAGTGGTATCTGCAACATACCCCCCAGTCTCTCTTCCCCTTCGGTGAACAGCAGGCACTTTCTATTTTTCACCATGTAAGTACTGCTTCTACTTTGTGTGTTTTTCTTTGTTTGACACTACTCCCTGCCCTATATAATGGGAGCCCGTGCGAATATCATCTGACTTCGCACTGACCCCCATTCATTTATAACAGTCCTGCTTTATAATGGCTTGGTCATTATCCGTTTTCTACATATGATACCCTTGTGTTTATTTATTTTTAGACTGGTGGACTCAGAGTGGGATACCAATCCACCGAGCCCGCTATAGTTTGTGACCAATCCCGGGTTGGCTAACAAGCAACAGTCTTGTATGTATGGGGCAACGTAGTGCCAAAACACATGCTATTTAGCACCCCTTTGAGGTAATTTAATATAATTCAATTTTTCACCCCTGCGCAATTTTTTCTCCCTTCCTTCGTCCCCTTCCCCCCCCCTCCCTCTGTCCCCCTCTCCCCTCCTCTGCCCCCCTCCCCCTAATCTCCCATGCATCCCTCCCTCTTATTTCCCCTTCCCTGTCTCCCCTTTTCTTTCCCCCCCTTTTCCTTCCCCTCTTTCCCCCCCCCTCTCCTTTCCATTCGCCCTTTTTTCCCCTCCCCTTCCTTTCTTTCCCCACTCCTTTTTTTTTCCCCTCCACACCTGTCCTATTCTCAGCATTTCTGGTCCTAATCACTCTTATTTCATCATATTCTTACACTCAATTATCGCTACTCATCACCCATTATTATCTCCACTTCTCCACCCCCACTCCATCTATCACATTCTCACTTGGATCACCTTCACATTGAGCACAACCTGAGGGGCTGCTTATACCCTATATTGCCTATGGTGAATACCATGTACATTTATACAATTTGTATACTTATGTCTGTGCCCTGGGCACGCACTGGAGGCAGCTGTCCCCCGGCGTCCCCTCTTGGACACATGACTAATATGTTTCAAATGATTAGATTTACTATGAGACATTCTTTGGTTATTATCACAGGTGTATTTTTCTGTGCTCTCTGCTGGCTGCAAGTCTGGTGGGCGGTGCCCAAGAGTGTGACCTCTCGTAAGCTACATCACTATTCTCACTGCCCCGGCCCGAACAGTGTTGGCGGTAGGGGCGCCCAGTGTTCTCCCTTTGGGGAAGATGGGAGGACAGTCTTTTTAAGGGATCTCCATGTGGGAGGCCTTGCTCCTTTCTCTGCTGAACATACATTATTGGGTAATTATATTGTATCTATGCACCATATGGTGAATGTAACTATTATTATATCAATGCAATCTATTTACGTGTATCAATTTTATTTATATATATCTTCCAGCAGACTAATCCTCTGAAGAAGACCCCAAGTACAGGGGTTGAAACGCGTCAGGTCCAAATATTCATGCTACCCAGTGTCGCTGTGAATATGTGTCTGCCAATATATGTTTAGCTTATATAATATATAGTTTTATCTCAAGTACCCCCCACTGGAGCTCATTGTTTTAACTTTTATGGTACACTTTAATAAACTTGTTACATTTTTTATATTGAATTTGACTCCCTTTTTTATTGTGCTGCCTAAAAACCCCACTTTTGGGGGGAACCTCTCTTTTGTTATAAGAAGATTGCCAAGACCCTGAAACTGAGCTGCAGCACAGTGGCCAAGACCATACAGTGGTTTAACAGGACAGGTTCCACTCAGAACATGCCTCATCATGGTCAACCAAAAGCGTTAAGTCCATGTGCTCAGCCTCATATCCAGAGGTTGTCTTTGGGAAATAGACGTGTGAATGCTGCCAGCATTGCTGCAGAGGTTGAAGGGGTGGGGGGTCAGCCTGTTCAGTGCTTAGACCATACAACGCACACTGCATCAAATTTGGTCTGCATGGCTGTCGTCCCAGAAGGAAGCCTCTTCTAAAGATGATGCACAAGAAAGCCTGCAAACAGTTTGCTGAAGACAAGCAGACAAAGGACATGGATTACTGGAACCATGTCCTGTGGTCTGATGAGACCAAGATAAAATCATTTGGTTCAAATGATGTTAAGCATGTGTGGTGGCAACCAGGTTAGTAGTACAAAGACAAGTGTGTCTTGCCTACAGTCAAGCATTGTGGTGTGAGTGTCATGGTCAGGGGCTACATGAGTGCTGCCGGCACTGGGGAGCTACAGTTTATTGAGGGAACCATGAATGCCAACATGTACTGTGACATACTGAAGCAGAGCATGATCCCCTCCCTTTGGAGACTGGGCCACAGGACAGTATTCCAACATGATAACGACCCAAAACACACCTCCAAGACGACCACTGCTTTGCTAAAGAAGCTGAGGGTAAAGGTGATGGACTGGCCAAGCATGTCTCCAGACCTCAACCCTATTGAGCATCTGTGGGGCATCCTCAAATGGAAGGTGTAGGAGCGCAAGGCCTCTAACATCCACCAGCTCTGTGATGTCATCACGGAGGAGTAGAAGTGGACTCCAGTGGCAACCTGTGAAGCTCTGGTGAAATCCATGCCCAAGAGGGTTAAGGCAGTGTTGGAAATAATGGTGGCAACACAAAATATTGATACTTTAGGCCCAATTTGGACATTTTCACTTAGGGGTGTACTCACTTTTGTTGCCAGCGGTTTTGACAATAATGACTGTGTGTTAAGTTAGGGGACAGCACATTTACACATTACACAGTTATACAAGCTGTACACTCACTACTTTACATTGTAGCAAAGTGTCATTTCTTCAGTGTTGTCACATAATAAAATATTTACAAAAATGTCAGGGGTGTACTCACTTTTGTGAGATACTGTGTATATATATAAAGTATATATGAAAATATCTGCAGATATCTGCAATTTTTTTCTGTTATATATATATATATATATATACATATATATATATATATATATATATATACTGTATAGTAAATGCATTTGACAATGTGTTTGG
Source organism: Lithobates clamitans (assembly GCA_037952925.1). Classification (NCBI taxonomy): domain Eukaryota; kingdom Metazoa; phylum Chordata; class Amphibia; order Anura; family Ranidae; genus Lithobates; species Lithobates clamitans. Next base: position 2,049,649 of record JBBGZY010000379.1, on the reverse strand, counting down.
AACTCCATACACATCCACATTATTACAAACAATAATCTGTGGTTCAGGAATGGAAGACATCATCTGTTCAGTAATGACTGATCATGTGTAGTTTAAGCTGACTCCTAGACTTTCTACAATATAACTAGCTTCACTTAGAGCAGTGGTTCTCAACCACCCTAGTGCCGTGACCCCTTGATAAAATTTACCAAGTTGTGGGGACCCCTAACAGTAAAATTATTTTAGTTGGTCGTGTTTGCTGGCACAGTGGTGACAATTGATGGGCACAGTGGCTGCACAGTGGCGACGTTTGCTGGCACAGTGGTGACAATTGATGGGCACAGTGGCAACAATTAAAGGGCACAGTGGCTGCGTTTGATGGCACAGTGGCGACAATTGATGGGCACAGTTGTGACAATTGATGGGCACAGTGGCTGCAAAGTGGTGACGTTTGCTGGCACAGTGGCGACAATTGATGGGCACAGTGGCTGCATTTGATGGCACAGTGGCAGCGTTGCTGGCACAGTGGTGACAATTGATGGGCACAGTTGTGACAATTGATGGGCACAGTGGCTGCACAGTGGCGACGTTTGCTGGCACAGTGGCGACAATTGATGGGCACAGTGGCTGCATTTGATGGCACAGTGGCGGCGTTGCTGGCACAGTGGAGACAATTGATGGGCACAGTGGCTGCGTTTGATGGTACAGTGGCGGCGTTTTAATGGGGGGTTTTTTCAGATTTTTTTTCAGTTTGTTTGTGCCCCTACCACTGATTTATATATAAACGTCATGGTTGGTTCCTCAAAAGTGATACAAAGTGTATAGCACCCAAACATGTATCTAGCACTGGCACGGAATAACCACTTTTGAGGAACCAACTGCGGCGTTTATATAGTAATGATATGTATTGTTCCATAATAAAAAAAAAATTGTCATGTCAGCATTTACTTTTAAAAAATCTTAAAATGTTAAATGTCTTGATTGCCCTGGTTACACACAGTGCAAAATGCTTTTATAATTACTGTATCTGAATTACCAAAAATCACAGGTGTTCTTCAGCTTCTGCAAGTGACGTTTCGTCGCCGCCCTCTTGCTACACTCGTCCGCAGCAAGCGGACTTCGGTGGGTGTAAAAAGATGTCCGCTTGCCGACTTCTAAGTGTAGCCTTACTGCGGTCAAGAGTACCAAGATGGCGGCGACAGAACGTCACTTCCATGCGGTCTCTCCTCTCCAGGAAGTGACATCTCGCTGGCCGCGTCGGACAGACTCCGGCAGTAACTTCAGGTCCGTCTCGGCCAGCATTCTCGACCCCCTGGCGAATCAGCAATCGACCCCCCCCCCAGGGTGCCGCGACCCCCAGGTTGAGAACCGCTGGCTTAGAGTGACTGCTTCTTTGTCATGTATTGGTTAACACTTGCATACCACTTTGATTGCTTGTGACAAATCAGAAAATGTTCACTCCTGTGCAGATACCCTTCATAAGATGTACAGTATATATGAATCCACACAAGTCATACTTCCGGTTTTATTTTAGGTTTAGGATAAAATATTCTGACAGATGATTGTCTCATTACCTAAGCCACTGAACCAATAAACATCCTTTATTATATTAAGTAAAATTGTGTTAGCTGCCACTGGCTGGCAGTCTTGTGTGAATTTACCCTGATGGCCCTGCTAATTGGGTTTGCAATTGGGAACACAGCTTTAGATCTGAGATATGCAATTGCAGTAAAAAATAAACATGAAAATAATTTTACTTTCATAACTAGTTCCCTTTAAACAGGATTATTTTTTTTGAAGGCTTTACAGCCTAAATGCAGCCATACAAGATATTTTTGCACCAAAATATAAAAAAACTGAGTGTTGCTTTTACAGCCAATTCGACTACAAGGTACTAGTGACTCTTCAACTCTTTAATGAGAAACTAATACCAGACAGGTTATGGATAGGTGAGATTAAATGAACTAAAAAGTGCTCTAATGTCCTATAACACTGTATATACTGTAAATGGCAAATTTCAGTACTGCCTCTAATCCACAAAAAAAACACCCTGACACTCCTTTCACAATGGAGGCATTTTTCAGGCACTTTAGCGCTAAAAATACTACCTGTAAAGCGCCTGAAAAAAGCCTCATCTGCAGTCCCAGTGTGAAAGTCTGAGTCCTTTCACACTGGGGCGCTGCGCTGGCAGGACATTAAAAAAAAGTCCTGCAAGCAGCATCTTTGGGATGGTGGAGGAGCGGTGTATACACTGCTCCTCCACCGCTCTTGCCCATTGAAATGAACAGGCACTGCTGCCAAAGTGCCTGCAAAATGCTTCGGCAGCGGCGCTACATGGGCACTATTAACCCTTTCCTCGGCCGCTAGTGGGGGGTTAAAAGTGCCCCGCTAGCGGCTAAAAAGTGTCGCTAAAATGTGGGTAAAGCGCCTCTAAAACTAGCGACACTTTGCCACTAATGTGCCCACAGCTGCAATGTGAAAGGGCTCTAACATACCTGTTAATACTCAAATCTTTAAAGGAAAACTGCTCTTTCATTTAAAGATATATAACATATATAATTTATACATTTTGTTGTTGTTCTCAAAAAATATTTCTATTTTAATCTGCAACTGTAGTTTTCTAAAACTGTTAAATGTTGCTACCTTCACTAAAGTCAACCTGGAGGCATTCTTTCCTGGTGAACATAACGCCCCCAAAAATGTAATTCCCTGCTTGTTAGATTGGCTCACTGATTTGGCATCCTCTGCAATAGTGTTGGGCAAACAGTTTGGGCCTGTCTGGGCTGGGCTCAGCCCTTCCTTCCTCTGAGCTGGCCGCTCAGCTGTTGGCTAATTGCCAGCTCCTATCTCTCCACAGTGACTCACCTGTTGATGATATTCTCAGTCCTGTCCTGCCTACTTAAGCCATCCAGTCCAGATGATCTCTGCCTTCACCTTGGTGAACATCACAGAGAATCTCCTGTGTTCCTGTTAAAGACTTGCTTGGCTGACATTCCTTCTGGCTCTAGATCCTGCTTTCTGTTCCACTACGCTGATCTCTGGCTACCTGACTTTCTGGCTTGTCTGACTATCCATTCCAGTTACTGAACTTTGGCTATATTTTGACTACGTTTGTTCTATTTACTTTTATTATTAAACAAGTGTGATTTAACTGTACTTCTGTCTCTGTCTGATTCATGGTTTCTGACAGGGCCAAGCAAAAGTTTGGCCCGAACCTCACCTGTTCGTGTGTTCTCTGAACACCCAAATTTTCTGTGTCAGTCAATATGTTGTTAAGGAGCAGGGCTGGGAGTGAAAGAAAAAATAATACAGTTAAAAAAAAGAAAGGATGGCGTGGGGTCCCCCCCAGTCTGGTATGGATTTTAAGGGGACCCCATGCCAAAATTAGAAAAAAAATGGCATGGCGCCCCCTCAAATAAATACCAGACCACGTGCCCTCAACCTGGCTCTGCCCCCCAACCCCAAAGCTCCAACATGGGGACAAGGGCCTCTTCCTCACAACCCTGGGCTGTGCTTGAGGGGGTCTGCAGGTGGGGGGCTTATTGGAATCTGGAAGCCCCCTTTAACCACTTGCATGCCGATCGCCTATATGTAAATATACATCAATAGTTTAACATTAAATTCCAGGGTTATGGCAGGGTTATTAAGAGATCTGGGGACTTTTCGACCCCAGCTCTCTCAATCTTATCGACCCCAGATCTCTCAATAAAGAGGACCTGTCATGCTTATTTCTATTACAAGGGATGTTTACATTCCTTGTAATAGTAATAAAAGTGAAAAACAAAAAAAATTTAAGGGACACTATAAAAACAAAAAATAAAACGTAAAATAAATAATAAAATTATAATACATTTTTTTTTTAAAATCCCCATCCCTGTGAGTTCACGCAATACAGCGTGAGCTTACAATATGTAAGTAGCGCCCACATTTGTAAACGATGCAGTCACACATGTGAGGTATCGCCGTGATCATTAGAATAAAGCAATAATTCTAACACTAGACCTCCTCTGTAACTCTAAACAGGTAACCTGTAAAAATGATTAAAATGTCATAAATGGAGATTTTTAATTACTGTAGTTTGTCGACGTTCCACGAGCGTAGACAATTTTAAAGCATCACGTTAGGTATCTATTTACTCAGTGTAACATCATATTTCACATCATAGAAAAAAATTGGGCTAACTTTATTTTTTTAATACATTATAGTGTATTTAAAAAAAAAAATGTGTTTGAAAGACTGCTGTGCAAATACAGTGTAACATAAAATATTGCAACTACTACCATTTTATTCTTTAGGGTCTCTGCTAAAAAATATATATAATATTTGGAGGTTCTAAGTAATTTTTCAGCAAAAAACTGATTTTTACTTGTAAATAACAAGTGTCAGAAAAAGGTCTGGTCTTGAAGTGGTTAACAAGGGGGCCCCCAGATCCTGCCCCCCCCATGTGAATAAGGATGGGATACATTGTACCCCTACCCATTCACCAAAAAAGTGTCAAAAATAAATAAAGACAGGTTTTTGACAGTTCCTTTATTAAGAAAAATAAAAAAACAATGTCCCCAATGTACTGTAGATACAACGCCCACCGGCACCCAAAAAAAGAAAAAAAATGCTCCACCGTCAATGAAGGCTGTCCGCCTACTGCAGACTCTGCTGTTTGACAATTCTTATATAGGTAAAGGTTGGAGTCACCTGGCGATGTCACCTGGTTGCCCTGCTCCCATGTGATGTCACTGACATCCAGATTACAATAAGCCCCCCACCTGCAGACCCCCACAACCATAGCCCAGGGTTGTGGAGAAGAGGCCCCAAAGCACCCACCCCCCCCATGTTGAGGGCATGTGGCCTGGTATGGTTCAGGAGAGGGGGCGCTTGCTTGTTCCCCCTTTCCTGGCCTGCTAGGCTGCATGCTCAGGTAAGGGTCTGGTATAGATTTTGGGGGGACCCCACGTTTTTTTTTTTTTTTCAATTATGCGGTGGGGTTTCCCATTTTCTCTTTATTTTTTTAAATTGCCGGGTGTCGGCAATTTCAACTGCGAGTCATTTTAACCACTTCAATACCGGGCTATAGTCATATGATGTCTGCAGATGGGATCTCCCATCCTGGGCGGGCGTCATATGACGTCCTGGGTATCTTGCCGCTCCTGCGGGCCCCCAGGGGCCCGCAGCGATTGTGGATGAGGTGTGTCCCTCAGACACAGCCCATCCCAGATCCGTGTAAAGAGCCAATAAAGAATGGTTCTTTACCAGGTGACCGGCTGTGTCCAATCACAGCCGGTCACATGTACTGTCTACATGCACGGAGCTCTGCACGCCCCTAGGGCACGATCGGGGACAAGGCTTGTCACCCTGACACAGCCCAACCCCAATCGCAGTAAAGAGCCAATGAAATTGGCTCTTTACCAAGTGACCGGCTGTGTCCAATCACAGTCGGTCACAGAATATCAACAAACCGTGGTTACAAGATGTTACCGGGTTCTCCTCCTCACACACCGATCGTGTGTGAGAAGGAGATTGCGGTAACATCTTGTTACCGCTTAGTGTACACCAACCACACTGATTACCCCCCTAATAAAGAGGACCTGTCACCAGCCATCAAAGTACCTGTCATCATCCATCAAAGTACCTGTCTCCAGCCATCAAAGTACCTGTCATCACCCATCCATCAAAGTACCTGTCACCAGCCATCAAAGTACCCGAGTACCTCTCACAGTCCATCTGAGTACCTGTCACAGCCCATCTGAGTGCACAAGTACCTGAGTACCTGTCACAGTCCATCTGAGTACCCGAGTACCTGAGTACCTGTCACAGCCCATCTGATTACCCGAGTACCTGTCACAGTTCATTTGAGTAACCGAGTACCTGAGTACCTGTCACAGTCCATCTGAGTACCCGAGTACCTGAGTACCTGTCACAGCCCATCTGATTACCCGAGTACCTGTCACAGTTCATCTAAATACCCGAGTACCTGAGTACCTGTCACAGTACATCTGAGTACCCGAGTACCTGAGTATCTGTCACAGCCCATCTGAGTACCTGAGTACCTGTCACAGTTCATCTAAGTACCCGAGTACCTGTCACAGTACATCTGAGTACCTGTCACAGTTCATCTGAGTACCCGAGTACCTGAGTATCTGTCACAGTTCATCTGAGTACCTGTCACAGTCCATCTGAGTACCTTCGTACCTGTCACAGTCCATCTGAGTACCCGAGTACCTGTCACAGTCCATCTGAGTACCCGAGTACCTGACACGGTCCATCTGAGTACCCGAGTACCTGAATACCTGTCACAGTCTATCTGAGTACCCGAGTACCTGAGTACCTGTCACAGTCCATCTGAGTACCCGAGTACCTGAGTACCTGTCACAGCCCATCTGAGTACCTGAGTACCTGTCTCAGTTCATCTGAGTACCCAAGTACCTGAGTACCTGTCACAGTCCATCTGAGTACCTGAGTACCTGTCACAGTTCATCTAAGTACCCGAGTACCTGTCACAGTACATCTGAGTACCTGTCACAGTTCCTCTGAGTACCTGAGTACCTGTCACAGTTCATCTGAGTACCCAAGTACCCCAGTACCTGAGTACCTGTCACAGTCCACCTGAGTACCTGTCACAGTTCATCTGAGTACCCAATTACCTGAGTACCTGTCACAGTCCATCCGAGTACCTGGGTACCTGAACACCTGTCACAGCTCATCTGAGTATCTATCACAGTTCATCTGAGTACCTGTCATAGCCCATCTAAATACCTGAGTACCTATCACAGCCCATCTGAGTACCAGTCACCAGGCCATCAGAGTACCCGAGTACCAGTCACCAGGCCATCAGAGTACCCGAGTACCTGTCACCAGCCCATTGGAGTAACCGAGTACCTGTCACCAGCCCATCAGAGCAACCGAGTACCTGTCTCCAGCCCATCAGAGTACCTGAATACCTATCTACAGCCCATGCCTCATAGAATACACGTTGAGGTGTTCGCTTTCCAAAATGGGGTCATTTTGTGGGCAATTCCATTGTCCTGCTGCTCCAGGACCTTCAAAATTGTGATAGGTAGGAATGAAATGAGATGTGTAATGTATGCTCCTAGAATGTCTGAAGGTACTACTTCAATGCTGGGCCTCTGTATGTGGCCAGGCTGTGTAAAAGTCTCGCACATGTGGTATCACCATACTCAGGAGAAGTAGCAGAATGTTTTTCGGGTGTCATTTTTGCTATATACATGCTTTGAGTTAGAAATATTTTATAAACTGACCACTTTGTGTAACAAAAAATACGTTTTAATTTTCTTTCCACGTTTTCCGAAGACTTGTGGAAAGAAATGAACCGTTCAAAAGACTCATTATGCCTCATAGAATAGATGTTGGGGTGTTTGTTTTTCAAAATGGGGTCATTTTATGGGTAATTCCATTGTCCTGGTGCTCCAGGGCCTTCACAAATGTAATAGGTCATTAGGAAATTAGTGGTGTAATTTATGCTAGAACCCCTGATGGTGCTCCCTGCATGTTGGATCTCTCTGTGTGGCCAGGCTGTATAAAAGTCCCACACATGTGGTATACTCGGGAGGAGTAGCAGAATGTATTTTGGGGTGTAATAGTAAGTATGCATATGCTGTGTGTGAGAAATAACTTATTATGACAATTTTGTGAAAAAAAAAAATCTTCATTTTCCCAAGAATTGTGGGAAAAAATTACAACTTCAAAAAAGTCACCATGCCTCTTACTAAATACCTTTTGACTGTCTACTTTTCAAAAAGGGGTCATTTGGGGGGTATTTGTACTTTCCTGACATTTCATAGCCTCAAGAAATGAGAGTGCATCAGGTGTGATTAGATGTGATCAATTTTCAATGATTTGCACCATAGTTTGTAGACTCTATAACTTTCACAGAGACTAAATAATATACACTAATTTGGGTTAGTTTTACCAAAGAGATGTAGCAGTATAAATTTTGGCCCAAATTTATGAACAAAAATGACTTATTTGCAAAATTTTATCATAGAAACTAAAAAAAAGTGTGTTTTTTCAAAATTTTCGCTCTTTTTTCACTTATGTCGCAAAAAATAAAAAACCCAGTGGTGATTAAATACCACCAAAAGAAATCTCTAATTGTATGAAAAAAATGATAAAAAATTTTTTGGGTACAGTGTTGTATGACTGTAATTGGCATTCAAAGTGTTAGAGCGCTGAAAGCTAATAATTGGTCTGGGAAGGAAGGGTGTATAAATGCCCTGTATTGAAATGGTTAAATGTGATTTGACTCATTTTTTTTCTTTCGAAATTTCATTTTTGCTGCAGCATATTCTATACATGCTACAGATTTGCCACTTTACAGGCAGACTAAGGGTACCCACCAGGCACAATATTTAACCAATTCAGCCCCGGAAAGATTTACCCCCTTAATGCAGTAACTGCGTTACTTTAGCTGACAATTTGTGCGGTCATGTGACACTGTACCCAAAAAAAATTGATGTCCTTTTTTTCCCACAAATAGAGTTTTCTTTTTGTGTTTTTTTTTGTTGTTTTTATTTTTTGCACTATAAAAAAGACCGACAATTTTGAAACGCTGATATCAGGAGGAAAAATAACCGATTACCGATCTTCTGTTTACATCACCTGATCAGCTGTCATTGGCTGACAGCTGATTGCGTGGTAAGGGACTCGGGGATCACAGTGCGCGCTGCGCACGCCCTGCAGGGAGCGTGCAAAGGGGAGGACCTTTATTGATGGCTTCCCAGCAAAATAGGAACTAGTGATGTGAAGGCCCAGAAAAGAAACGGAAAAATTTGAAAAAAAAGGTTTTTTTTCCCTTTTTTTTCCTGAAGTCTTTTTTGTTTTTTTCCAAAAAATTGGAAAAATTTAAAAAAGAAAGAAAAATATTGTGAAATTTTTTTTTAACATGATGAATAAAATATTTTAAGACAGGGTGTTCACCTTAAGTTTTTAGAAGTTCCTAATTGTGATGATGGGCAAAAAAGAGTAGCTGCAGAAGCAGAGACGGATACTGACAATTTCAGCTCAGAAAATTATTCTGATTAAATGTCCGTTGAAATTTAGTCCCACGCCCTTCTACCGCCTGGATATTCATTCCCTGGCAGACCATGAGGTGGAGAAAGTGGCAACCCAGCATGACACCGCTCTGAGCAGCATGAATCATAAGGGGGATTCCCACACTCTGCAGCTCAGAGACATCCAGCATCACATGGAGGACCTGGATAATAGAGGTAGGCACCATAATCTAAGGATCCATGGGTTGTCTGAATCAGCTGAAGCAGACCAACTCGTGCCCACAGTAGTTGGCCTATTTAACAACCCCCCTGATAGGCCCCCATCAGACAGGCATAGTAATGGAGCGAATCCATCGGGCCCCCAGACCCAAAGGGAGAGATAATGATCCCCTGTGATGTAATCTGCTGCCTAATTGACTACAAGCTAAAGGAAGAGATACTCCGGAAAGCTAGAAACAGAATACATCTAAAGTACAAGGGAGCAAACATCCAAATATATCGGGACCTCTCTGGCATCACGCTACAACATCGCAGGGATCTTCGCCCCTTGCTCGAGACCCTGCGGGGGCATACACTACCGCTGGAAGTTCCGCTTCTGCCTGTCTGCCTCTACACAAGGCTGCACGGCTTCACTACTAGAACCAGAGGATCTCCAATTGTTCTGAGACACCCTGGACATACCGCTGGTTAAGGTTCCCAAATGGTACGCCGAGTTTCGTTGAGCTCCACTCAGGAGAGATCCATGTCGAGAAGTACCTATGGAAGTCCAAGGACTGAGGCACCGAAGACAATGCTCCTCGTCTGGACCCAGATCCCAAACTCATCGTCGAAGCTCAAGAAAGGGGCCTGCAAAACATAAACTGAGCCTATATGCTGATGATGTTTTCTTATTTTTGACAAACTCCCTAATTGCACTTCCAAATTTAACATCACTGTTAGACTCTCTCCAATCCTTTTCAGGCCTAGGAGTAAATTTATTCAAATGCACTGCTATTCCTATTAATTTGCCCGATGATTTGGCCACTACCTTGCAATAGCACTTTGCTTTCACATGGTGCACTACTTCATTTAGTTATTTATGTATTCAACTCACACCCTCATTTTCAGATCTTTTTCATCTCAATTACCACCCAATAGTTGCTCATGTAAGGACCCTACTGAAAACATGGACAATGTAAGGCATCTCCTTCCTGGACAGAGTAACTTCCATTAAAATGGCGATCTAGCCTAAAATACTCTTTTTTATTGGGACCTTACCCATTTATGTCTCTAAATCTTATATAGAATCACTCCAAAGGGATATTAATACATTTATATGGCATTCAAGGCACCCTACATTTCATAAATCACTGCTGTATAGGCCCCAGCCTCTTGGAGGTTTAGGCCTCCCGCATTTATGGCGATATTATCTGGCGGCCAGACTCACCCAGACCGCCCAATGGCATGCTCCGATATCAGACGTCCCAAATTGGTTACAATTTGAAACGCATGCTGTATTTCCATACCACCTCCCGGGTCTACTGTGGTCCAAATCTATACAAGTGTGTAATATAGCTCCCCTCAACCGTATTGTTTCTCAATCCCTTTACCTGTGGTCTCTATACCACATCAAATACAAACTAACCTCACCACTCGCACCCCTTTATTCATTTATAGGAGACCCCGATTTCCCCTTGGCCTTTCAATAGAGAGACAGTGTTCTTAGATGGAGCTCCAATGGTCTAACAACCTTTGCATCCCTTAAGTCTGGCTCACAATTTAAATCTTTCGCCCAACCCTAATAGACCACGATTTACCTTCCTCTGAACATTTTAGATATCTCCAAATTCGGGACTTCTATCAAAGCAGAGGTTCATTATCAACTCGTATTCGTAGCACTCAATTTGAACTTATTTGCGAACACACCTCTAGGGATAGAGGAGTAATCTCACGCATATATAGGTACATTAACGAGGCCTTCCTTGACCAGAAGACTAAACCTATGACAAGCTGGGAAACAGAGGTGGCTCTCTCTTTTTCACCTCCTGGATGGGAAGAGATGTATAAAAACACAAGATCCTTGTCTATCTGTGAAACTGCAATTAAACTTCATACCAGTTGGTATTTGACCCCCGCAAAGCTTCATACTATATATCCGGCTGTATCTCCCCATTGCTTTTGTGGCTGCCCTGAAACAGGCTCTTTACTCCGTATTTTTTGGAGTTGTAAATACCTTCAGCCCATTTGGCAACAGACAGCCACCAGAGCTTCCATGATAGCTGGTCACCTCCTTACGTTGACAGTGCATATGTGCATCTTTTTCACTTCTATTCCTGATGTTCCCGTTCCATGTCAGAAAATGATCCACACTCTATTTGTGGCCATTCACTGGGTAACAGCCCTGAATTGGCGATCCTCTTCTGTGTCCTGGTCACAAGTTTTAGCCAGGATGGAGATGATCAAATTACCTGAACGAATACATCACACACTGTATGATACAATTCTTTGACAGGAAATGGGAACGCTGGAACTTCCCACTTTGAAAAGTACTTTTACTCCAGATATTGAAATGGCAAATAGGCTATAAAAGTGCTACCAAGTTTATCAATTGTTTGTTTTTTTCTTTTCTTTCCTTCTAACAAGGTTCATTGATCACTTTGTGTACATTGCACCAAATTAAATCCAGGCTTAACAGAGCTTCCTCTCAATAACTCCCCTTTCACTTAGAATTATGTCTACGCTTTTACCTACTATGTATGTATGCATTTTATTTGCTTATTATTTTTTGTATGTCCATTGATCTTCCATTAAAAAAACTTTGCAATAAAAATTAAAAAAAAAAAAACAGGTATTGGTACTTTTGTCAGTGTGGGCAGGTGCCAAGTCCTGCTTGAAAATGAAATCAGCATCTCCATAAAGCTGGTCAGCAGAGGGAAGCATGTAGTGCTCCTTAATTTTCTGGTAGATGGCTATGCTGAATTGGGACTTGATAAAACACAGTGGACCAACACCAACAGATGACATGGCTCCCCAAATTATCACTGACTATGGAAACTTCACACTGGACCTCATGCAACTTGGATTCTGTGCCTCTCCACTATTCCTCCAGACTCTGGGACCTTAATTTGCAAATGAAATGCAACATTTTCCACAGGCTGGGATGATTTGGGGAGCCATGTCATCTGCTGAGGTATAGGGGGAGGTGCTGCGCTAACCAGAAGAAAACTGTAAGTCTCTGTCTGTGGTCAATTAATAAAATGACTTAAAGTCGCATAATAACATAAATCGCATAAATAAGTGTTGACATTAAAAACATTCAAGTCTTAATGATCAGCATCCTGTGTATGTGAAAAAAAGTGCATAAAAAATCCTTTTCAGTTGGTATATACTAAATGACAAAAAAAGTCGCATGTAAAATCGCATAAATAAGTGTTGACACTAAAAACATATAAATCTAGATAATCATGTGTAGGTGCACAAAAGGACATAAACACTACTTCATGTGAATAATTCTAAACAAAAATACATAGAATAAATCAGAAATAACCATCAAAAACATATCCTTATAAATGGTGCAAAACGTACAAAGTGCCAGTGCTTAAAGGTGATCTGGATATCGCAAATAAAACACATCAATCCAACGCAATATGGATGATAAATAATATAAATAAATTTCCCAATAATAGTGATGTAAAATATATTGTGCTGGCCTGCAAAACAAATGACCAATGACATGCCAGTAAGTGTAGCAAACTTAAAGTGCCAGTGTAAAAGTCATTGAAGGTGCAAAAGCAAGTTCTGGTGTATTCAACAAAACAGTGGGGTGTCTGGGATGCAATTCACTCCGTGTCCTCTTCGTGCATAAAACACTAATGTAAGCAGTGGCCCCTTACCTAGCGGTGCTAGGTCAACCGCATGAATTGTATCTAAAACGCCAGGTCCTGAGCCTCCATCGCGTCCCTATATCCACGCTTGCCGGTGTTGGGTTATCCTAATGGCAGCTGATTACAAGTGGCTATGGTCCTATCAGGGGTCCTGGACCAGCGCGGATCCTAGCTCAGCCTCCACATCTCAGGTATGTATGTACAGGAATATGCAGGACAAAGGTACTTGATAGTGAAGTATGTCTTAACCACTTGACGACCGCCTCACGCCGATGTACGTCGGCAAAGTGGCACGGACAGGCAAAATCACGTACAGGGTAAGTGATTTGCCTTCCGCGGGTGGGGGGTCCGATCGGACCCCCCCCCCGGTGCCCGAGGCGGTCGTCTTTTGTCCAGCGGCGATCGGTGATGAGGGGGAGACCATCCGTTCGTGGCCCCCCCCTCGCGATCGCCGCCGGCCAATCGAATCATTCCTTTGCTGCTGTATGCTAAACAGCAGCAAAGGAAATGATGTCATCTCTCCTCGGCTCGGTAATTTCCGTTCCGGCCCGAGGAGAGAAGACATCAATGTGAGTGCACCAGCACTACACACACAGTAGAACATGCCAGGCACACAAAACACCCCGATCCCCCCCCCCCGATCGCCCCCCGATCCCCCCCCAATCACCCCCCCCCCTGTCACAAACTGACACCAGCAGTTTTTGTTTTTTTTTTTCTGATTACTGCATAGTGTCAGTTTGTGACAGTTACAGTGTTAGGGCAGTGAGTATTACCCCCCTTTAGGTCTAGGGTACCCCCCTAACCCCCCCTAATAAAGTTTTAACCCCTTGATCACCCCCTGTCACCAGTGTCACTAAGCGATCATTTTTCTGATCGCTGTATTAGTGTCGCTGGTGCCGCTAGTTAGTGAGGTAAATATTTAGGTTCGCCGTCAGCATTTTATAGCGTCAGGGACCCCCATATACTACCTAATAAATGTTTTAACCCCTTGATTGCCCCCTAGTTAACCCTTTCACCACTGATCACCGTATAACCGTTACGGTTGACGCTGGTTAGTTCGTTTATTTTTTATAGTGTCAGGGCACCCGCCGTTTATTACCGAATAAAGGTTTAGCCCCCCGATCGCCCGGCGGTGATATGCGTCGCCCCAGGCAGCGTCAGATTAGCGCCAGTACCGCTAACACCCACGCACGCAGCATGCGCCTCCCTTAGTGGTATAGTATCTGATCGGATCAATATCTGATCCGATCAGATCTATACTAGCGTCCCCAGCAGTTTAGGGTTCCCAAAAATGCAGTGTTAGCGGGATCAGCCCAGATACCTGCTAGCACCTGCGTTTTGTGCCTCCGCCCAGCCCACCCAAGTGCAGTATCGATCGATCACTGTCACTTACAAAACACTAAACGCATAACTGCAGCGTTCGCAGAGTCAGGCCTGATCCCTGCGATCGCTAACAGTTTTTTTGGTAGCATTTTGGTGAACTGGCAAGCACCAGCCCCAGGCGTCAGGTTAGCGCCAGTACCGTTAACACCCACGCACGCAGCATACGCCTCCCTTAGTGGTATAGTATCTGATCGGATCAATATCTGATCCGATCAGATCTATACTAGCGTCCCCAGCAGTTTAGGGTTCCCAAAAACGCAGTGTTAGCGGAATCAGCCCAGATACCTGCTAGCACCTGCGTTTTGCCCCTCCGCCCGGCCCAGCCCAGCCCACCCAAGTGTAGTATTGATCGATCACTGACACTTACAAAACACTTAACGCATAACTGCAGCGTTCGCAGAGTCAGGCCTGATCCCTGCGATCGCTAACATTTTTTTTTCGTAGCGTTTTGGTGAACTGGCAAGCACCAGCCCCAGGCAGCGTCAGATTAGCGCCAGTACCGCTAACACCCACGCACGCACCGTACACCTCCCTTAGTGGTATAGTATCTGATCGCATCAATATCTGATCCGATCAGATCTATACTAGCGTCACCAGCAGTTTAGGGTTCCCAAAAACGCAGTGTTAGCGGGATCAGCCCAGATACCTGCTAGCACCTGCGTTTTGCCCCTCCGCCCGGCCCAGCCCAGCCCACCCAAGTGCAGTATCGATCGATCACTGTCACTTACAAAACACTAAACGCATAACTGCAGCGTTCGCAGAGTCAGGCCTGATCCCTGCGATCGCTAACAGTTTTTTTGGTAGCGTTTTGGTGAACTGGCAAGCACCAGCGGACTAGTACACCCCGGTCGTAGTCAAACCAGCACTGCAGTAACACGTGGTGACGTGGCGAGTCCCATAAGTGCAGTTGAAGCTGGTGAGGTGGCAAGCACAAGTAGTGTCCCGCTGCCACCAAAAAGACAAACACAGGCCCGTCGTGCCCATAGTGCCCTTCCTGCTGCATTCGCCAATCCTAATTGGGAACCCACCACTTCTGCAGCGCCCGTACTTCCCCCATTCACATCCCCAACCAAATGCAGTCGGCTGCATGAGAGGCATTTTTATGTCCTCCCGAGTACCCCTACCCAACGAACCCCCCAAAAAAGATGTCGTGTCTGCAGCAAGCGCGGATATAGGCGTGACACCCGCTATTATTGTCCCTCCTGTCCTGACAATCCTGGTCTTTGCATTGGTGAATGTTTTGAACGCTACCATTCACTAGTTGAGTATTAGCGTAGGGTACAGCATTGCACAGACTAGGCGCCATTTCACAGGGTCTCCCAAGATGCCATCGCATTTTGAGAGACCCGAACCTGGAACCGGTTACCGTTATAAAAGTTAGTTACAAAAAAAGTGTAAAAAAAAAAAAATATATGAAATAAAAAAAAAATAGTTGTTGTTTTATTGTTCTCTCTCTCTCTATTCTCTCTCTCTATTGTTCTGCTCTTTTTTACTGTATTCTATTCTGCAATGTTTTATTGTTATTGTTATTGTTATTATGTTTTATCATGTTTGTTTTTCAGGTGTGTAATTATTTACACTTTACTGTGCTTTATTGTTAACCATTGTTAACCATTTTTTTGTCTTCAGGTACGCCATTCACGACTTTGAGTGGTTATACCAGAATGATGCCTGCAGGTTTAGGTATCATCTTGGTATCATTCTTTTCAGCCAGCGGTCAGCTTTCATGTAAAAGCAATCCTAGCAGCTAATTAGCCTCTAGACTGCTTTTACAAGCCGTGGGAGGGAATGCCCCCCCCCCCCACCGTCTTCCGTGTTTTTCTCTGGCTCTCCTGTCTCAACAGGGAACCTGAGAATGCAGCCGGTGATTCAGCCAGCTGACCATAGAGCTGATCAGAGACCAGAGTGGCTCCAAACATCTCTATGGCCTAAGAAACCGGAAGCTACGAGTATTTCATGACTTAGATTTCGCCGGATGTAAATAGCGCCATTGGGAAATTGGGGAAGCATTTTATCACACCGATCTTGGTGTGGTCAGATGCTTTGAGGGCAGAGGAGAGATCTAGGGTCTAATAGACCACAATTTTTTCAAAAAAGAGTACCTGTCACTACCTATTGCTATCATAGGGGATATTTACATTCCCCGAGATAACAATAAAAATGATTAAAAAAAAAAATATGAAAGGAATAGTTTAAAAGTAAGATTAAAAAAGCAAAAAAATAATAAAGAAAAAAAACAAAAAAAAAAACACCCCTGTCGCCCCCTGCTCTCGCGCTAAGGCGAACGCAAGCGGCGGTCTGTCGTCAAACGTAAACAGCAATTGCACCATGCATGTGAGGTATCACCGCGAAGGCCAGATCGAGTGCAGTAATTTTTCCAGTAGACCTCCTCTGTAAATCTAAAGTGGTAACCTGTAAAGGCTTTTGAAAAAATGAAACACCCACCATTTTAATCTGTAGGGCATTTGCTTTAAAAAATATATAATGTTTGGGGGTTCAAAGTAATTTTTTTGCAAAAAAAAAAAACTTTTTCATGTAAACAATAAGTGTCAGAAAGGGCTTTGTCTTGAAGTGGTTAGAAGAGTGGGTGATGTGTGACATAAGCTTCTAAATGTTGTGCATAAAATGCCAGGACAGTTCAAAACCCCCCCAAATGACCCCATTTTGGAAAGTAGACACCCCAAGCTATTTGCTGAGAGGCATGTCGAGTCCATGGAATATTTTATATTGCGACACAAGTTGCGGGAAAGAGACAATTTTTTTTTTTTTTTGCACAAAGTTGTCACTAAATGATATATTGCTCAAACATGCCATAGAAATATGTGAAATTACACCCCAAAATACATTCTGCTGCTTCTCCTGAGTACGGGGATACCACATGTGTGAGACTTTTTGGGAGCCTAGCCGCGTACGGGACCCCGAAAACCAAGCACCGCCTTCAGGCTTTCTAAGGGCGTGAATTTTTGATTTCACTCTTCACTGCCTATCACAGTTTCGGAGGCCATGGAATGCCCAGGTGGCACAAAACCCCCCCAAATGACCCCATTTTGGAAAGTAGACACCCCAAGCTATTTGCTGAGAGGTATAGTGAGTATTTTGCAGACCTCACTTTTTGTCACAAAGTTTTGAAAATTGAAAAAAGAAAAAAAAAATGTTTTTTCTTGTCTTTCTTCATTTTCAAAAACAAATGAGAGCTGCAAAATACTCACCATGCCTTTCAGCAAATAGCTTGGGGTGTCTACTTTCCAAAATGGGGTCATTTGGGGGGGTTTTGTGCCACCTGGGCATTCCATGGCCTCCGAAACTGTGATAGGCAGTAAAGAGTGAAATCAAAAATTTTCACCCTTAGAAATCCTGAAGGCAGTGATTGGTTTTCGGGGTCCAGTACGCGGCTAGGCTCCCAAAAAGTCCCACACATGTGGTATCCCCATACTCAGGAGAAGCAGCTAAATGTATTTTGGGGTGCAATTCCACATATGCCCATGGCCTGTGTGAGCAATATATCATTTAGTGACAACTTTATGAAAAAAAAAAAAAAAAAAGTGTCACTTTCCCGCAACTTGTGTCAAAATATAAAATATTCCATGGACTCAATATGCCTCTCAGCAAATAGCTTGGGGTGTCTACTTTCCAAAATGGGGTCATTTTGGGGGGTTTTGTGCCACCTGGGCATTCCATGGCCTCCGAAACTGTGATAGGCAGTGAAGAGTGAAAGCAAAAATTTACACCCTTAGAAATCCTGAAGGCGGTGATTGGTTTTCGGGGCCCCGTACGCGGCTAGGCTCCCAAAAAGTCCCACACATGTGGTATCCCCATACTCAGGAGAAGCAGCTAAATGTATTTTGGGGTGCAATTCCACATAGGCCCATGGCCTGTGTGAGCAATATATCATTTAGTGACGACTTTTTGTAAATATTTTTTTTTTTTTTTTTTGTCATTTTTCAATCACTTGGGACAAAAAAAATAAATATTCAATGGGTTCAACATGCCTCTCAGCAATTTCCTTGGGGTGTCTACTTTCCAAAATGGGGTCATTTGGGGGGGTTTTGTACTGCCCTGCCATTTTAGCACCTCAAGAAATGACATAGGCAGTCATAAACTAAAAGCTGTGTAAATTCCAGAAAATGTACCCTAGTTTGTAGACGCTATAACTTTTGCGCAAACCAATAAATATACGCTTATTGACATTTTTTTTACCAAAGACATGTGGCCGAATACATTTTGGCCTAAATGTATGACTAAAATTTAGTTTATTGGATTTTTTTTATAACAAAAAGTAGAAAATATCATTTTTTTTCAAAATTTTCGGTCTTTTTCCGTTTATAGCGCAAAAAATAAAAACCGCAGAGGTGATCAAATACCATCAAAAGAAAGCTCTATTTGTGGGAAGAAAAGGACGCAAATTTCGTTTGGGTACAGCATTGCATGACCGCGCAATTAGCAGTTAAAGCGACGCAGTGCCAAATTGGAAAAAGACCTCTGGTCCTTAGGCAGCATAATGGTCCGGGGCTCAAGTGGTTAACCAGGTAATGCTTTATTAAAAATCTTTAAGTAGATGTACTCACATAAAAACAATGCAGAGCAAACCTTTCTCCTACGAGCAGCGAACTCGTTATGTGTCTAGCAATGTGAAACAGCCTATTCCGTCCCTAGGCGTGTCATCACCGATCACGTGACTTCTTCAGAGGAGAAGTCACGTGATCGGTGATGACACGTGTAGGGACGGAATAGGCTGTTTCACATTGCTAGACACAGAACGAGTTCGCTGCTCGTAGGAGAGAGGTTTGCTCTGCATTGTTTTTATGTGAGTACATCTACTTAAAGATTTTTAATAAAGCATTACCTGGTTAAGACATACTTCACTATCAAGTACCTTTGTCCTGCATATTCCTGTACATACATACCTGAGATGTGGAGACTGAGCTAGGATCCGCGCTGGTCCAGGACCCCTGATAGGACCATAGCCACTTGTAATCAGCTGCCATTAGGATAACCCAACACCGGCAAGCGTGGATATAGGGACGCGATGGAGGCTCAGGACCTGGCGTTTTAGCTACAATTCATGCGGTTGACCTAGCACCGCTAGGTAAGGGGACACTGCTTACATTAGTGTTTTATGCACAAAGAGGACACGGAGTGAATTGCATCCCAGACACCCCACTGTTTTGTTGAATACACCAGAACTTGCTTTTGCACCTTCAATGACTTTTACACTGGCACTTTAAGTTTGCTGCACTTACTGGCATGTCATTGGTCATTTGTTTTGCAGGCCAGCACAATATATTTTACATCACTATTATTGGGAAATTTATTTATATTATTTATCATCCATATTGCGTTGGATTGATGTGTTTTATTTGCGATATCCAGATCACCTTTAAGCACTGGCACTTTGTACGTTTTGCACCATTTATAAGGATATGTTTTTGATGGTTATTTCTGATTTATTCTATATATTTTTGTTTAGAATTATTCACATGAAGTAGTGTTTATGTCCTTTTGTGCACCTACACATGATTATCTAGATTTATATGTTTTTAGTGTCAACACTTATTTATGCGATTTTACATGCAACTTTTTTTGTCATTTAGTATATGCCAACTGAAAAGGATTTTTTATGCACTTTTTTTCACATACACAGGATGCTGATCATTAAGACTTGAATGTTTTTAATGTCAACACTTATTTATGCAATTTATGTTATTATGCGGCTTTAAGTCATTTTATTAATTGACCACAGACAGAGATTTACAGCTTTCTTCTGGTTAGCGCAGCACCTCCCCCCTATACCTCAGTTTGATTTTGGGCTTATGTCTGACCCTTGCTTCGGTGCATGCAGCTGTCCAGTCGCATACGTGCGTTTTTACAATTTTTTTTGTTTTCTTCTCTTTTTCCAATTGGGTAGCGCAGGAATATTCTTATTACATGTCATCTGCTGGTGTTGCTCCACTGTGTTTTATCAAGTCCAAAGTCAGAGCAGCCCTCTACCAGGATTTGATTGGCCAGCAGACTCGTCTGACCTAAACCTAAATAGACAATCTATGGGGTATTGTCAAGAAGAAGATAAGAGACACCAGACCCAACAATGCAGATGAGCTGAAGGCCGCTATCAAAGTAACCTGGGCTTCCATAACACCTCAAAAGTGCCACAGGCTGATCGCCTCAATGCCACGCTGCATTGATGCAGTAATTTATGCAAAGGGAGGCCCGACCAAGTATTGAGTGCATACTATACTGTACATGGCATACGTTTCCGTAAACTAACATTTCTGTATTAAAAACCTTTTTTTTTATTGGTCATATGTAATATTCTAATTTTCTGAGATGCTGAATGTTGGATTGTCACTAGCTGTAAGCCATATCATCAAAATTATAAGAAAGAAATGCTTAAAATATATAACTCTGTGTGTAACGCATAATTTATGAGTTTCACTTTTTGAATTGAATTACCGAAATAAATTAACTTTTTAAAGATATTCAAATTTTATGAGATGTACCTGTACATGTTTTAGTGGTTTGAATAAGCACACCATTTACACACAATACATATTCTGATTTATAGTGAGTTCACTAATCAATGGACGCAGCTGTTCACTTATAGAATAGGTGGGGGTGTACAAAACAGTGCATATGTTTTTTTACAACAGATAAAACGCTTTTGCTATGCATTTCAATAACAGGATATCATACTCTTCCAAATTCACAATCTACTTCTTGAATTTCATTGAAACCATGAACTTGATAAATAGTTTCCCCTCTGTATTTTTCATGTCCTGCAATAATTAGTCTAATATGATTTGATGTTCTTCTGTCTCTATTAAATCAGTATTATGACTTTAACCCCTTTCCCCTGCCACCTTCCGGACCTTTAAGAGGTTCTTAATGCTGGAGAGGCAGACTTTCTGATCATGTGACAGCTGTGATTGGCAGTCACAGCAATCACATGATCGGAAAGCTTCCAATTGCAAGTTTGCATTGGGAGCTTTCCGGTATCCACCGGTTAATGTGTCAGGTGCGCAGGGAGTGTGCACTCAGCACAGTATTGTGTTTACATAGGGCTGCATATATGTGGCTTCTCGGCCTTAAAACCCACCAGCTGAGAGGCCACATATATGCGTACGGCCAGCTGGAAGTTGTTAACTGTGCATACCAACTTTGTCTAAAGCTATGCAGCATCCCGCAGCTCCCATTCTGGTGGCCAAAATCTTCAAGCGGCTGGCTTCAGGGTCTTGAATGCTCTCCATAGCCAGGCAGGGATGACCTCACTCCTGCACATGCATGATAGTTCAGTCAGATTCAGCAGTGCCTAATTTTCACAGTGAGCTGCATGTGCACGGCTCGCTATATGGATGCAAGCAGGCAGGCAAAGCATGTCTCTTCTGCATTCCAATTCCTGCCTGTTTGCCCATTTTTATTTTTGGCCTAAAGTTCCACTTTAAAAATCTACATTTAATGTCTAGATCATCCAAAACAAAGCAGAGTAAGATGACCAAAACACATGCTGGCATGGTTAATATAAGGTCAGTATTAGTGATGATCAGATGTTGATCTAGGGGTAGATTCTTTTTCAGCCAAGTCTATATGATTACATGTTCATAAAAATCTTGCTTTGAATTAACTTCAGGCCGAATCTGCAACACAAAATAATGAAAGGTAAATCTGTAATCTAAAAAATAATGTTTTGTATCAAAACTAACAAAAGAAACCTTGATCGTATAATTCAATATCATAATAAATTGTGCATTATTAGTCTCACATATGATAATATTATTGAATAAATCATGCACAGTATAGTAAGCCAGCTGTTTCCTTGGAAAGGACTGCTACAAATACCCCATAGCCTGCTTGCATTTGAATAATGCTTATCTCTATTCATGTCTGCAGATTGTTTTACTTCCTTTGTTCAACAACCTCCTGGGTACAATCAGCATATTTGTATAATGTAGCAGCAGAAGTTTTAAATAGTCTCATAATTATTGCCAATCTGGAAAAGAGTATTCTTTGTCTTTTTAATGGCATGAGCATTGCTGTTATTGTTCCAACTCTAATTTATTTTTCCCAACCTGAATCAGCATTCCCCAATATAAACTAAATCGGCATGTGCTCTCTTGTTTTGTCCTAGCCATGCTGTTAGTTTTACCTTTTAGATAATCATTAAATAAAAAAAATAAAAAAATGAATTATTGCTATAAACAGTGGAAGATAAAATTTGTCCTTTTCCTTTTACTAACTGTACACTTTTGTTGTAAGATTTGAACCTCGTATTTGAAATATGACCGAGATTGCCAATTATTTTCGAACAGTTTTGCCAATAGTAGTTATTTTATTTGTCAATGTGTAAATCTATAACACAAAAAATAAACAGGGGCTAGGATACTGTATCATAGTTGCCAACATTTTAAAGTTATAAGGGGTTAATTTATTACTGTAGAGGCTGTTCACTTGGCATAGTGTATTTTCATTTTGCAAAGTAAATGGAAAGATGAACTTGTTTTAACTGACTATCCATTGGTGTGCTAACAATATTCCTGTTTTTTTTTTTCCTTACACATGATTGGGTATTCAAATGAAAAACAGATTTACTTATTTATCAACATTCACTTTGCAAGGGGAACATACATTTTTCAACGTGAACAGCCTTTATTTCTGTGGCAAATCAACCCCAATGGGTGTAATTCACTTACTTCATCTTCCTTCACACTGTAGTAAATATGTCAGTTTGTCTAACCAATTACAACAATGTTGATGGTGTTCTGTTAGCATTAATATTCATTGTAAGATGTTTTTATCTATATATTTTGTTCTATTATGTCCTTGAAGAAAAACTTGCATTTATTTTCTTTTTTGCTGTAACAAAGTGATGATTTAGTAGTTTTTCCAGCATGTTTATTTCTGCATTTTTTCAAAAAATGAAAAAAAAAATGGAGGCAGCATTACCAAACAAAATACTTTACTTTAAAAAAGTGATTTACAGGGAACGTTTAGGTTTTTTTTTTTCTTTCTCTTTTCTTTTATGTATTATGTTCAGGATAAAATGGTTGTTTTTATTTATTTTAGTTGGGTAAATATGAAGTAGTGCATATCAGTATTTGATGTTAACTACTTGCAGCCAGCAGCAGGTTAAGGTCAGTTCACCAGACCTAAACCTAGTAGCTCTTCCCCACCTTGTGTCTGTATACCCCATGTTGGCATTGTGTCCACCATAGCATTTGCAGTGGCAGAGCAGTGTAGGACTGGCCATAAGGTATTACTCTGACACAGTTGGAAAGCGTAAACATGTATTGCAATATGTGTGAACTGAAAATTCCTGTTTTTCATTGCATAGTTTTCTAGAAAAGATGTGAAGCACTGTGCAGAGGGTCTTGCAGAGTTTGTAGTGTTAACATGTGGTCACATCCCTTTAGAACCTGTTAGTTTTAAAAAGTGCAACAAACAAACTATATTGTGCTCACATGTAAACATGCTCACATCAGTGCCTATTACCAGTGATAAGTGTCTCACATCGCTTCTGTTCAGCCTCCTACCAAATCATCCATTTTAAAATGCATATATCTCCACCCAAAGTCAAATCCTCAGGAATAAATCCCCACAATTCCCCTTTTTTTGTATCACTCGAAAGAAAAATCACAAAAAAAGTGTAATTTTAACAAAAAAACAGAAACCATAAATAAAGCTCACATTATTATAATTTATAAAGTACAAAAACCTGTGACTCCCACACCGCATGCCACCATTGCTTGTGTGCACTAAACACCTTACCAAAAAGGATCCTTAAGGCACAAGGTATGGTAATCCCAAAATCTTTTTTTTCCGGTCTTATTAAATTCTCAGACCCCAAAGGAACAAATGGTGTAAAGGACATGGAAAAGTAAAAATAGCTCATGGTACAATAATCCCCATAAAAACTGCTTTATTTACCATCAATATGCTAAATGAGTAAAGGTATACAATCTTACAATGCTCAAAATGGCCACATGGGTACTTCTGGTTCCGGCGTCAGGGGTCAATTTCTCACGCATTTCTTCCATAGACTTTGTCACAGGAATATGGCATCAGATTAAGTTAGATAACAATTCTCTTAGTGGCCAAC
Source organism: Lithobates clamitans (assembly GCA_037952925.1). Lineage (NCBI taxonomy): Eukaryota > Metazoa > Chordata > Amphibia > Anura > Ranidae > Lithobates > Lithobates clamitans. Next base: position 2,025,329 of record JBBGZY010000379.1, on the reverse strand, counting down.
CATAGTAAGACATTATCACTAAAAAAAACCCAAAAAACTATTACATCAATCAACCCATTAAAAACAAATATTAAATTAAATATGTAAGATATAAAATAGCGAGAAAAGGGTTTTTTGGGACTTTATATGAAGCAAGAACCTTTAGATCCCTGCCTCCATCCCTGTCATTATTGAAAAGAGGCGAGAAGTGAGACTTTATATGAAGCACACGGGAGCAGATGAATGAGTTGGATATATAGAAAAATAAATGTATTGGTTCATAATGTTATATAATTTCTTATCTAAAATTTTGCAAACAATTCTATATTAATAATCTTTATATTTTATTCAAAATGAATATTACATAATGATATGATAAACTTGAATCTGACAAGGCCTAATGTCACATTCAACCTCAAGCGCTTAAGGAAGTATGTATAAGGCAAGATAGAAGTAAACGGCCAAAATTAATGGCAACAGTAGCTGCCTAAAAAGTGCCTCTAAATTAGAAACAACACTGCTGAAACATAAGTAAAAGCCTAAAAAAGTTAATGGCAGCGCTAAAAGATGATTGGTCCTAAATAAAGCAACCTAAAAATGGTCATATAATAAAGTCCGTGTACACTTTTTTAAATGCTGGCGTGGATGATCCTGAATGAATTCTTATGACGGTCTATGGAGTGTAATCATCGAAGATAGCCGCATTCATTCTGTACTGTTTCACATCACACGTGCTCGGAAGAAAGAGGGGGGGGTGTGCAAGGAAACCCCTTCTTGTAAAAACTCTTACCGAATCCAACCTTGATTTAAGCGGTTGGTCGTAACCCATGGGAATCACCGTTGATGCTCTTCCTCGATGGACGATCAGGACAGCTTGCCAATGGATCAGTGTTTAAAACCAAAACAGAAAGGGGCAAACATAGCGTAATCCCATTTAACACATTTTATTAATGATAAAAAAGGAAGGGAAAACCCCCTTTAGGGTGTACACTTACAAAATAAAAGACTAAACAAGCGGTGTTCACAGTTCACATCAGGCTAACAGCGTCTCCTGCTGCTTACGATAGGAAACTACTGGCCATCGTAAGCAGCAGGAGACGCTGTTAGCCTGATGTAAAGCTGGGGTTTCTAGCACCAAGTGTCCCCGAGATACAGGGCCCCAAAAATTGGTTCAGAAAATGTCAAGCACTTTTTTGCAGCAGAAAATGACATTTTCCGAACCGGCTTTGGGGCCCCGTATCTCGGGGCCACTTAGTGCTAGGAACCTCAGCTTTGGATATGTTATGGTACCAGTTCCACTGGGTTTGCACACCAAATTTGGGGTTCTTAGCACCTAGTGGCCCTGAGATACGTGGCCCCAAAGTCGGTTCAGAAAATGTCAAGCACTTTTCTGCAGCAGAGAATGATATTTTCGGAACCAATTTTGGGGCCCCGTAACCCGTTCCACTGGGTTTGCACACCAAATTTGGGGTTCCTAGCACAAAGTGGCCCTGAGACACAGGGCACCAAAGTCGGTTCGGAAAATGACATTTTTTGCTGCAGAAAAGTGCTTGACTTGAGTATAAGTCGAGGGGGGCACTTTCAGCACAAAAAAATGTGCTGAAAAACTCGACTTATACTCGAGTATATACGGTATATCAAATCATAAGAGAATCTTATCGGCCCACAATTAGTGAAGTATACAGTAGTTGTTAGCTCAATGCACTTCGCAGCCGTATAGCCACTCATCAGGAGCAGAACCATGGTATATATCTATAAATGAAAAAGACATTCATGTCTAAATGATCTAGCAAAATCAAAACAATTATGAATAAAATGAAAAGGTGCTCTAAAGATTATAAAAATATTTGTAATATATATAGGGTAGGGAACCCTCTTATTTCATAAAACTTACAGGCATATCTGCGTATCGGTGGTGCGGTGTTGAGGATCGCAAAGCAGCCAGAGACATCACCTCCTGGGAGCTGAGGCGGCATATAGGGTGACAAGAGCCAACAACAGCCAGCATGAACAACATCCAAAGCGGGTGTTTGAAGTGACCCTGGTGTATGATCAAAATGGTGACCCCAAAGGGGACCTCTGTGAGAAAAAAAAAAGTGTATAACAAAAAAAATTTGTAAAAAAATGAGCAGTGTAAATGGAACGCAAGAGTGAAATGTTAAAAAAAAAGAAAGATGAGAGAAAAGACTAGAAAAAAAAAGAAAAGATAAAGATGGAAAAAAGGGAGAAGAAGTAAGGAAGGAAATATACGAATAGTGAAAGGAAGTCAGAAAATATTTCACCAAGAAATTAGTGAAAAGTTAGAAAAAGCAAAAAAGTGAAGAAAGACCAGACTGAAGGTGGATAATGGGGGTGATTTGATACCTATTAATACCTATTACTGAGTAATGGGAGCAATGGTCCAATGGACGCATGGTGTCCAAGATGAAAAAGGCAATGAATTATACTAATTATTAATCATTATTTTCATAATTTTTTTGATTTTGCTAGATCATTTAGACATGAATGTCTTTTTCATTTATAGATATATACCACGTTTCTGCTCCTAATGAGTGGCAATAAGGCAGCGAAACGCGTCAAGCTAACATCACTAATTATGGGCCGATAAGATTCTCTTATGATTTAATATATGTTTATATCAATCAATTTTTTATGGACATTTTATTAATATAGTCCACCTTTTTCTTATCTCTATCATTAGAAATTAAATTAAGTCAACAGGCTGCATAGGTATCATTTGTAATATGTGTGTGTGTATATATATATATATATATATATATATATATATATATATATATATATATATATATATATATATATATATATTAACTACCCCATGTGTTTGTAAATATATGAATTTTTATTGGACTGTCAATCGGTTTGTAATATTAATTTTTAATGAAACGTAAAGATTATTATTATAGAATTGTGTGCAAAATTTTAGATATGAAATTATACAACATTATAAACTAATACATTTATTTTTTTATATATCCAACTCATTCATCTGCTCCCGTGTGCTTGATATAAAGTCCCACTTCTCGCCTCTTTTCAGTTTATGTAAGATATAAAAACTTTAGCATAAATGTCATATAAATGACTCAACTAACTTTCAAAAATTCTCAATAAAACAATTCAGGTCCAACTCTATATGAAGTCCCTTGGGACACATTCAGTAATTTAATAAATCCAAAACATTTTGTTTTTAGAAATTTCATCTTTTATTAGGTCCTCATCAGCATTTTTTGATCGAGTCTACCCCACAAAACTTTAGCCCAGAAGGATCCTTATTATGATACCGTCTAAAATGCTCAGACAAACTGTGGGTTTTTAAACCTTTTTTGATGTTTTGGATGTGTTCACTTAAAGCGGAGTTCCACTTTTAAAAATTGGACACTAACCTGTCCCATGGTCCAGCGATGCGGGCAAAGGAAGCCCCGCTCCTCTCCCCCTCCTCTCCTCAGTGCCAGCATTGTGACTGTGGGCACCCGGCTGTGGCTTCACAGCCGGGCACGCGCTGCGCATGCACGAGCCGCGCTGCACGCTGTGAATGGCCGGGCAATCTTCTGGGACCTGTGACATGTCCCAGAAGATTGCACGGAGGGAGGGGGAAAAGGTGAACTTCCTTCTGGCACCGCGGAGCCCTGAGAGGAAGTGGGAGCTGGATGCCCCTAAAAAGAAGGTATCCGCTCCCCCCCCAAAAAAATGACATGCCGAATATGGCACGTCTTTGGGGTCACGTTCACTTAAAACGGAAGTTCCATTTTTGGGTGAAACTCTGCTTTAATCTTTTTTGTTAATAGTTGTATGCCCCAGATACTGCTTACTATGTGGGCATTCAAGAAGGTGTGTGACAGAAGAACTGTTACAAGTAATACATTTCTTGATACAATATACTTTTTTTGTAGTGTTTGATTTGAACTACAAATGTTGGTCTTTATTTTCCTAGTTTTACACATATTACATTTCTCACATAGGAAGAACCCTTGCAAGTCAAACATACAGTAAGGACTACTATTTTGGGGGAGGGGAATATCATTCCTTACTAAGTTTTTTTTTTGGGCCTTCCTGTAAATAAACTGCAGTTTGTTTGGGATATGTGGTCCTTTTTAAGGATAGACCAAAAACTCTCCACTACTTTCTCCACTTGTCTAAACTAACAACGTCTAGGACCATGGCAAAATCTGACTTATTATGTTCTTTATTCTGCTTATTCACCACTGGTTGTTCCCAATACTCTATAATAGTTTCAAACCTCCATTTCTCTAATTTCTCCCTCCTATATCCCTTATCAACAAATCTATTAATTTTTAATTCAGATTGTACTATCTAATCCTCCAGTCTAGAACAATTTCTTTTAATCCTCAAAAATTACTAATCCATTGCAAGTGGTGGCACTACAGACGGTAATGTAACCATTCTGGTCTGTTGGCTTAAAGCATGTTTTAGTAAGTGCCATACCACCATGAATAAAAAATTTCAAAAGGTTGATAGGCTGGGTATCCACTAACTTGGAAAACTCAATCCCACACTTATTACCGTCAATAAAAGAGAAACCATACATTCAATTGTGGCCATTTCTTTCGAAAAATATCCTCAGACTCCTATTTTGCCATAAAGAGGTTTGCGACGCTGGGGCAAATTTAGCCCCCATCGTCACACATCTACTTTGGATATAGAAGCTTCCTTCATACCAGAAATAATTCCTGGTCATGCTAAACTCAAGAGCTTGAAAAAGAAATTTCCTTTGTACTCTTTTCAGACTGCTAAACTTACTCACTGCATCTATTTCATCTTGATGATAAATGTTTGTATAAAAAGAAACATCAATAGTAGAAAAATTAATTTCCGGACCCATTTCCATCCCATCTACAATTTCCTCAATGTAACCCTTGTCCATCAGTAATGCTGGCATCTGAGTTACAATCATCTGAAGAAGGAAATCAACATAATCCCTCACTCGTGTGTGAACTGAATTAATCGCACTAACTATGGGCATTCTAGGTAGTTTATTAAAACGTTATGAACTTTGGGTAAATAATATATCATTGGAATTCTACAGACTGACAGAACCAGATATTTAGTTTCTTTACCGTCCAGTATACCCTTATCTTTTGCTTGTGTTTCCTACTTACTCAGTTGCTTCTTATATGTTCCTGTAGGGTTACCTCTCAGTTTTTCAGACATACTTACATCCCCAATAAGTCAATGTATCTCCTCTTCATATTGCAATCTATACAACCACCGCACCCCACTTATCAGCTGGGCAAATTATAATATCCTTATTTTTCTCTAATTTCATGATACCCTTAATCACATCCACCTCTTCCATCTCCTTTTTCACAAACAGCTCCCTAATGCCCTCTACAACCATCTGTTTGAATACCTCCACATTATGTTTAGAGTTCATTTGAGGGTTAAAGATAGATTTATTTCTAAGACCAGAGTGAACAATGCCTTGCTCTTAACTAACATATTTAACTTTTTTGGGTGGGTCTGGGTAATTTAGCACAATATTTCTTGATGTTCAAATTACTCACAAATGTATTCAAATATGTGTTGGATTTATTTAGGTTTGACCTGGGAGCAAACCCAGATCCAAAACCTTGTTTTTTTTGTAGAAGAGAAGTTGAACTCAAATTGTAGATAGCTTCCCCTACATTTCTCTCCTTCTTTTCCTTCCTTTTACATCTTTCTAGTCTACACCCCCTTCTCTTATGTCCACCCTTGATGGCCAACTTCTTCTATTCACCTTCTTCCCCCCCTCTCCTTGTGGGTTCCAATACTGCAGGTGTGGTCCCCATCCGGATGCTCTTCTGAGGCTTCTGTAATTCTGACCTGGAGAATATACATGATTGATTCTGTATTTACTGCATTTTTTGTAATTGTTATGCTATTGATAACTCTGTTTTTGCTACCGATTGGATACTAAATTATACTCTCTGTACATTTCCTTATACAATTGTACAACTGGGTACCATATGTTGTTTTTAAATATTGATCCTTATTTACATATGTTGTTATACTCAATAAAATGTATACTTTTTTATACATTTGGTCTGTCTATAATAGACCCTTAGGGGTTCCAACTGTGCCTTTTGGCACCAGATTTTGTCTTTGTTTTATTCCTGAGGATTTGACTTTGGGTGATGATATATACATTTTTAGGTGGATGATTCAGTAAGAGGCTGAACAGAAGGGGTGTGAGTCATTTATCATTGGTGATAGGCACTGATGTGAGCACAATATAGTATGTTTGTTTCATGTTTTTAAGAAAAGTTTTTTTGTTTTCACATGTGATGAGTTGAACATACCTGTGAAGGAAGGTTAATAAAGGAAGAAGACACAAAGCTGGTGTTTGTAAGCTTTATTGGACCCATTTGGCATATGTGGTTTGGATAATCCAGTAAGAGGCTGGTCACCTACAGGACAAGACTCACCTTTTACAGTTATCATATTCCTGAAGCACTGGATGATTTTTTTGATTTTTTTGAAGCACAGTTGTCAGGCAGAGGCAACATTGCACTGTGTGGCAAAGGTCTTGAACAGTGTTGCTGGCTGCAATGGGACTTGTGTAGTGGCAATCAAGAACACTGTTGCTGGCTTACACTAGTCTAGTGACCCTGGGCACTAGTGTGGCAGCAATCAGGAACACTGTTGCTGTGTTATAATGGTCTGGTGTCAGTGGGACTGCTGTGAGTGGTCATCAGGAAAACTGTTATTGGTTGCACTAGTCTGGTGTGGTGGCTATCAGGAACACTGATTATAGCTACACTAATCTTGACTGGTGTGGTTGTGCTTGCCACTGACCGGCTGCACTATTACAGCTCATTCACACGTGAGGTTGGGATGTGGTAAAACCTTTTGGTTTTACCGCCCCTAAACCACTACCCACTTTAGCTGCAGAGGCAGTGTCCGACATATACACATGACATTGGCCCTGTACCCTAATATGACATTGGCCCTGTACCCCAATATGACATTGGCCCTGTACCCCAATATGTTACAAGGGGGTCATAGCAATCACAGATCATGCTGCTGCATGGCCTTGAGGCTAAGCACGAGCGGCAAGAATGAAAGGACATTAAAGGTACAGCTTTTTTTGTCAAATTTAGCTAAGCGACATAGTCAGTTTAACTATAAGCATTAACAAAGTAAGTAAATAGAATTGACTATACCTTTTTAATTTTCCTTTAAGAGTAGTAAAACAATTTAAGACTAAAATATCTAGAAGTAGTAGTCATTACAATGCATTTCTTCTGATCTATGTGTATTTTTGATTCTTGACTCCTATTTACTATCTAGAAAGTGACCCAGGTGCACAGCCACAAAGAGGAAAATGAACATGTTTGCTCTTTTGCAGAAGACATTATCTCTCAGGGCTCTGACTTGACCTGACCCCTCTCAATGTTTGTTTTATATTAGCCATAGATGGATGTGTATTTGAATACAGTTTTGTTGTCTTTGCTTCCAAGTATAGCATACAACATTTTCAAACACATTTTCTTCATCCGGTTTAATATTTGGTGCCTGGAGCTTAAGATGATAGGGACTTTTGCAAGGTCATGCACAGTATTGGCAAGAGATTCAAACTGTGGCAGAAAAAGCTATTTTCTTTAAAATCGCAAGTACAGAAGTACACGTTGATTGTTTTTTTTTTATTTTTTTATTTAGCATATAAACATACTTTTGCATACACATAAGACTACTACTAGTAAAAATAGCATTTGCACAATGTATTACTGGTTAACTTATAATTATTTTAAATTTTAAACTTCATCTCAGTGATGTTTACTCCTGAAGGTTCCAATGAGTTGAAATGGTTCTAAAGGCTAAAGTTTTCTACTTTAATGCATTTGCAGCATTAAGGAAAAAAATTTCCGAGTGCAGCTCCCCTCCCATAGTCCCCTCCAGGGCCATCTTTAATATTGATTGAACCCTGGGCAAAAATTTTCTTGGGGCCCCCCTCCATGCAGTTTTGCTCTCCACCTGCTCTGAGACATACAATAAATAGCAGCTAGACTCAAAATCCATTTACTGAATCAGATCAGGCAGCGATGATTGCGATTGGTTCCCAGAGGTTACAGTGTATCATTACAGTTCACTGACTGGTTGCTAGAGGTTACAGCACACATTACAGCTCACTGATTAGTTACTAGAGGTTACAGCACATGATTTCTGCTTGTTGATTGGTTGCTAGAGATTACTGTACATCAATATTGATGAAAGGATTCTACACCAAGCACCAATGTAATGAGAAGATTTACACTGATCACCAGTGTAACTGAGACATTTAGACTGCCTGCACATTTGTGTGTGCCGGAAACGCATGCAAAATCGCTTTCCTGACACCACAGAAACGTGCTGTCCTTTAGCAGAAACATAGCAGTGCCATTAATTGTTAATGACACCCTCACGTATCTGCTGACGTGCCTTGGCACCGTGTGATTATGAAAAAGGTTTTGGGATAGTCTTCTGCATTTGTAGCGCATAGAGCAGTCCATTGAAATGAATGGGCTGCCATACACGTTACCTACATTTTTATCCACCCTATCAGTACATCTTTGCATCCTAAAACCCATGCTAACCTCTGCACCTAAACCTCCCCCATCCTCTCCACTCCAATCCCCCTCCCCTTAAACTCTACCTGTCTTTTCTGCTAATCTTTGCACCCACATTTCTTAGCTCCATACATCCCCTCCTTGGTCACCTGTGCACCCCAAACTGTATTTCCTTCTCTGCCTACCTCTGCACACCACACACTACCCTCCCCCCAACTAATTTGCTTACCTTTGCAGAACAGGCTGATGGTAGGTTTAATGACCACAGTTGTAGGCAGGACTTTTAAGCATGTCCCTTTATCTTCCCAGTGGGCAGCATTCAGTATAGGTGATGGTGGATATGACCTCAGGGGGGCATAATATACATTTGAATATTGCATCTATTTACATATGTATGCTGCTGGTCTGCCGCTATTTACATATGAATGCTGCCGATATTTACATATCAATGCTGGTATTTACATGTATACACAGAGTCTGCAGGTAAGTCATCTGTACACAACAGTAGGGCAGAGCTGGGCAGCATTAGTAACAGAACTTAACACTGAGATATAAGGACACAGCACAGGACTAAAACCTCAAGGGACAAGTGCATTTAAACAGGGAAAGTTGGCAAGTATGAGGCAGCTGCTTTGGGCCCTACAACAATGACAGGGCCCAGGGCAGCTGCCCCTTTTGCCCCGCCTTAAAGACGGCCCTGGTCCCCTCTTATAATTAGGGCCGCTAATAGGGAGGGACCACTTGTCCTTCTATAGAGGGACCGGACACACGGTGGGGCCCGGATAGGGAGGGTGATCGGTGCGGCAGGGCAATTACAGGAACAATGCCTTTTGTTGCTGTCTCTGCAGCAGCTGAAAGACATTTTTCCCCCTCTCCCTCCCTCTGGCATTCAGCTACTGGAGGGAGAGACACAGTGCATAGTTCTTGTAATTGCCCCCATGCCCCGCTGCAGCAATCCTCCTGCCTGTGATCGCCCCCTGTGTGACTCCCTGTGAGCCTGCCCCCCCCTCCCAGTGCTGCTGGCTTTCCTCTCCTACCAGGCACTGCAGGTACACAGATGGATGTATCAGCTGTCACGACTGAGAGTGGGGAATGGGGCTAGTAAATATGTAATTTACCAGCCCCTTCCTTTTCTGAATGGACACAGTAAGTGATCAGTAATGATCGCTCCCGTGTCCATTGATAACTGAGCATAGTAAACTGTGTTCACTATGATTCAGTTTATGAATGAACAGAAACCCCTGTGTTAGGATTAAGTCCACATGCTGGTGGCACTATCCTGTTCTGGGCTGTTTGCTGCAGCTCCAGTGTCCACCATTAGGTGTCTCCCAGGAGTCAGAAGGCTGTGGTAATCAGGCAAATTAGTGTTCAGCTGCCGGGGGGCTACTTAAGGCTGCTCCTCCCTTCCCTTGGTGTGTCACAATTTTGGTCCCTTCCTTGCTGCCTGTTATTCCTGCTTAGCCTGATCCAGTCTGCAACCCCTGCCTTGCTCCTGCCTCCCTCTGCTTAGTACCCAGTCGTGATTCCCACTACCTTGTATCCATACATTCCCTGTAGCCCTATATGTCCCTTGTATATAGTTAGTCTTTAGTTTTGTTGGTTAGTGATTTTGTCTTTGGGGTTGTTCATGTTTGTTGTTTGCTGTGTTCATGGTTTTCTGTATGTTCACTGTAAATAAATATCACCTTAAAGATATATTCTTTGATTGTTTGGTCTCAGTTTCCTTGTGTAGTTACATGCCTGGTCTCCTTAACCGCTGATTCCTGACACCCTGTCTCCTTTTCATTCATCTTCAGTGCTGAGACTGCAGAGAAATGAATCAAAGAATCAGTGTGCTTAATTACTTTCTCTGTCTCAAAGGTGAAATGTCAGGGGTCTGTTTAGACCCCTGATATTTTACCCAAGCCCCCCCCCCCCCTCCCAATAGTGTTGAAATAAAATTGTAAACAATTATTTTTAAAAATGAAAAAAAATAAATAAATGAGCGATTTGTTGCCATCTGTTAATCCATTGGAATGCAGCGGCTGCACGAACTCAGCAGCAGTTTCTAATTTGATGCTCCTGCATCTGCACTAGACATGTGCAGAATGAAAAAAAAATTGTTTCGCTTCGATTTGTTATTTAAATTCAATTAGTTAAGTTTGTTGCATTCATTTTCGGGATTTGTTTTGTTTCGTATTCAAATTTGATAAAACTCGACTAAATTCTAAAAACTTCTATCAACTTTGAAAAAATTTTGACCCCATTCAAAAAAATTATACCACATTCGAAAAAAAATCTACTGAATTCGAAAAAAAACTATCAAACTTGAAAAAAATTCTATCGCATTCGAAAAAATTTGACCAAATTCGAAAGAGTGAACTATATATAACCATTTTCCATAGAATGAAATTGAATTGGAATAGAAAAGATTAGAATAGAAAATAATAGAAAAACAGAACAGAATAGAAAAATAGATATGTTCTATTGTAATCTTTTCTATTCAAATTCATTCTGTACCAAATTTGTATATATATATATATATATATATATATATAATTTTTTTTTTTCTATACTGTTCTATTAAAGGAAAAAAATGCAGCACTAATAAATGACAATAATGAACAATGAATTCATCATATAGTTCTAATAAATAAATAGATTACAATCTATTAGAACTATATGCTATATGATGAATTCATTTTTCATTATTGTCATTTATTAGCGCTGCATTTTTTTCCTTTATCTTTTTTGTTGTACCCAGCAATATAGTGCTAGTTACACATTGCTTGTTACTAGGTTTAGTGCAACAAATCTTCTTCTTTTGTATACTGTTCTATTGTTTTTTTCTATTCTAGGCTTTTCTATTCAAATTCGATTTCATTCTATTTCATTCTAGTTATATATATAACCATTTTCCGAAATTCGCATTTCGTATAGAATGAATTAGAATTCGAATAGAAAAGATTAGAATAGAATAGAAAATAATAGAAAAGAATAGACTAGAAAAACAATAGAACAGAATAGATTAAATATGACATATATTATAGTTTATTCTATTCTGTTCTATTGTTTTTCTATTTCATTATTTCCTATTATTTTCTATTCTAATCTTTTCTATTCCAATTCAAATTCATTTTATACGAAATTAGAATTTCAGAAGCTATATATAAAACATCTTCCGAAATTCGAATTTCGTATAGAATGAAATAGAATTTGAATGGAAAATATTAGAATAGAAAATAATAGAAAAGAATAGCATAGAAAAACAATAGAACAGAATAGAAAAAAATAAAATATATATTATATTTAATTCTATTCTGTGTTATTGTTTTTCTATGCTATTCTATTCTATTATTTTCTATTCTATTCTATTCCTTTCTATTCAAATTTGATTTTACTCTATACAAAATTCGAATTTTGGAAGATGTTTTATATATATATATATATATATATATATTTATATATATATATATATATATATATATATATATATATATATATATATATATATATATATATATATATATATATATATATATTATATTTTTTTCTAGTCTGTTCTATTGTTTTCTATGCTATTCTTTTCTATTATTTTCTATTCCAATCTTTTCTATTTGATTTCATTCTATACGAAATTCGAATTTGGGAAGATGGCTTCTGAAGTTCAAATTTCATTAAGAATGAATTTGAATTTGAATAGAAAAGTTTTGAATAGAAAATAATAGAAAAGACTAGAAAAACAATAGAGCAAAATAGAATAAAATATGATATATACCGTATTATATTTTATTCTATTCTCTTCTATTGTTTTTCCAGTTTATTCTTTTCTATTATTTTCTATTCTATTCAAATTCATTCTATACAAAATTCAAATTTGGGAAGATGATTATATATATAATAATATAATATATATATTTATTTTATTTTTTTTCTATTGACTTTATATGCTATTCTTCTCTATTATTTTCTATTCTATTCTAATCTTTTCTATTCAAATTCGATTTCATTCTATACAAAATTCGAATTTCGGAAAATGGTTATATATAGTTACTTTTTCGATTTTGGTCAAATTTTTTCGAATGCGGTGGAATTTTTTTGAATCTGATCATTTTTTTCAAATTCGGTAGATTTTTTTGAATGCGGTTGAATTTTTTTGAATGCGGTAGATTTTTTTTTTTAATTTGATCACATTTTTTAAAATTTGATCACATTTTTTCGAATTCGAATACAAAACTAATCTGTTCTAATCTTTTCTATTCAAATTCGTTCTATATGAAATTCGAATTTTGTATAGAATGAATTCAATTTGAATAGAAAAGATTAGAATAGCATAGAAAAGAATAGAAAAGAAAAACGATAGAACAGAATAGAATAAAATATAATATATATTATATTTTATTATTTTCTGTTCTATTGTTTTTCTATTCCTTTCTATTATTTAAGTTTCCATTGTTTTGAATTATTTTCCAATCTATTCTTGAATTCGAATTTATACTATTCGAAATTCGAATTTCATGTCATGTTCTATTTTATTTTATTACATTCTATTAAATTCTATTCTATTCCTTTTTCTTTTATTTTTTTATTCTACTGCATTATTATTTTATATTCTAGTTTATTGCATTATTTTTTAGAAAATTGATTTCTTTTCAAATTCGATTTGACTTTGTTTTTGAATTTGATTTGAATTTGTTTATGAATTTGATTCAAATTTGTTTTCGAATTTGAGTTAATTCAAATTTTGTTCGCCTTTTTTCTATTCAAATCCTAATTTTGGATTTGTTTAAATTCGTTACTATTGTAATTCGGAAATTCGGATGCATCTGAATTTCAGGTTAATGAAAAATTTGTCCCAATTTCGATTAGAAACAAAGTGCACATGTCTAATCTGCACGCCTGTCAAATTAGGACCTGTAGCTGTGTTCATACAGCTGCTACATCCCCATAACTTAACATAGGCTGCCTGCACACAGCAATAGCCACATGAAAAAAAAAAAAAAAAAAAAAAGCTGATTCACACTGTACAGGCCACAGCACCTATGTGAATGAGCCCCAATACCTCATTTACACACAGAACTTTATTAACTCAATATAGTTTTATCTTTTAGCTGTAGCAGGAATTTTGTAAGTTATGTTATGTTTGTGTCCGCTAATGATGATTGTTGGGCTGGGGGGTTTGTCATGTAGGCTTTATGGGGCCTATTGATTTCTAACAGCAGCCCTGCTTATACTTACCTGAGCGTGATCTTGATCCAGTGATGTGCACGAGAGCGGCGTCTCTCTCGACTTTTTACCTCCTCATAGGCTCAGTGGCAACAGCCAGTTGGCTCCTGCTGCTGTCAATCCCAGTAAATGAGGAGTGAGCAGGGGGGTGCGGCTGAGCCATGCTCTGTGTGTCTATGGCACACAGAGGTGGCTCAGGAGTAAACCTACATGAGTTACCCCATAGCAAGAGTCATGCTATGGTGTGTTGACTAGTTCTGTATTTTGTGCATACACCTCAATCATTGTAGTAGTATGGACATATACATATCTAGATCTGAGAGATCTTACAACAAAGAGATAGTTCGTTCCGCAATACACATTTATTAATAGGGTTACATAATCTATACAAAGTACCCACCCAACAGTATTTACAACACAATGTACAGTGTAGGTCTCCTGGCTTACATGGTATTTACAAATTACCCACAACACCCATATTTACAGTACAGTATAAAATACAAGTATATTAGATTACCTGTTAACTTCAGGTTAGCCCATGGTGACTGCTGTCTGTTCCCACACCAAAGAGTGAGTTAGCTTGGTCACAAAGCATTATATCCCCCCCCTCCTCTCTGTAGTGTGGCTAATATAATTCTCCCTAATTGGTCACTGTACCTAGTAAATGTATATTGGGCACAGCCTGATTGGATGAGTCAAAGAAGGCTGTTGTTTACTACCCAGGGAAGATGTTATCAGGGAGAACAAAAGGCCAACCTTTGAAGTTGAACTAATTACAATAACACCAACACAACACTCAGTATTTTAAATATATTTCCCTCTAACTGAAATATATTTCTAATTGCAATATTTTACAGCGATTAATGGAGATTTCACATAATCCCATAAGGCAACAGATGGCCCCTTGTGGCCAGTTGAAAATATGAGACTCGGCCACACCTAGAATAATGGTTTATGTGCAATCTCCTTCAATATCTGGCACGTTTGACTTTGTCCTCTGAAATGAAATAAAACTCTTTGAGAAGAAAAAAAAAACTTTTAAACTCTCCATCTCTACAGTTCACACTTCTGGATCCCAGTATTGGTAGTCATCACTTGTTCTGGATGTCATAAGTCCAAAATAGAAATCATGAGAAACAGCACCAAAACAAAACAATAAGGAAAAAAAAACAAAAACATGAGGATCCTTGTTCTCAACAGTCCAATAATAACAATAGTCCGATAATAACAGTACGAAAGTCCATAAGGCGAATGTGGTCCTGTTGCCCTTGCTTCTGGGACGGCCTTCACTGGTGATTCCAAGTGGATACAGCATACAATAATAGCCTGGGGACCAGCTTTTCCTGGCTTTCTAAGATTATACTTTATTAATGTGGACAAAGGTAGAGAAATAAAAACACAAGTACATTTAAAACATATGCATTCAACTGAATGCTTGTCTGGTAAGTCTGAGCCGTAAGGACCTTTGATTAGAATTGTCATAGATATACTGCAACATACTAATGAGACCCCTTTCCCAGTGACATGTGTAATGCCCCGTACACACGGTCGGACTTTGTTCGGACATTCCGACAACAAAATCCTAGGATTTTTTCCGACGGATGTTGGCTCAAACTTGTCTTGCATACACACGGTCACACAAAGTTGTCGGAAAATCCAATCGTTTTAAACGCGGTGACGTAAAACATGTACGTCGGGACTATAAACGGGGCAGTGGCCAATAGCTTTCATCTCTTTATTTATTCTGAGCATGCATGGCACTTTGTCCGTCGGATTTGTGTACACACGATCGGAATTTCCGACAACGGATTTTGTTGTCGGAAAATTTTATCTCCTGCTCTCCAACTTTGTGTGTCGGAAAATCCGATGGAAAATGTCCGATGGAGCCCACACACGGTCGGAATTTCCAACAACACGCTCCGATCGGACATTTTCCATCGGAAAAACCTGACCGTGTGTACGGGGCATAACAATTTGAATGGTTACGCCCTTCAGCCAGGTGTCTGATTTTCATCCCCCCATCTTTCTTCCTCCATTGTCATATGCCTGCAAGTACCTCTGCCCCACCTTCTGTGGAATACCACGTTGTGTGTGCGTGTATGACCCTTCACGTGTTCCAGGGAGTTTTGTTGCCATCGCAACTCACCACTAACCCCTTTTACTGGAACTGTGTTCCGTTCAACCTTGGCTGATGCCAAATCTTTGGGCATATAGCTCCGTCCTTGGCTACCGTTTGTAGCTACTGTAATGCCCCGTACACACGGTCGGATTTTCCGATGGAAAATGTCCGATCGGAGCGTGTTGTCGGAAATTCCGACCGTGTGTGGGCTCCATCGGACATTTTCCATCGGATTTTCCGACACACAAAGTTGGACAGCAGGAGATAACATTTTCCGACAACAAAATCCGTTGTCGGAAATTCCGATCGTGTGTACACAAATCCGACGGACAAAGTGCCACGCATGCTCAGAATAAATAAAGAGATGAAAGCTTTTGGCCACTGCCCCGTTTATAGTCCCGACGTACGTGTTTTACGTCACCGCGTTTAGAACGATCGGATTTTCTTTGTGTGACCGTGTGTATGCAAGACAAGTTTGAGCCAACATCCGACGGAAAAAATCCTAGGATTTTGTTGTCGGAATGTCCGAACAAAGTCCGACCGTGTGTACAGGGCATATGAGTCCTGCCTTTAGCAGGCTACAGAAGAGGTCATCACTTTAAGAGTTCTCCGTGCAGATTAGACAGTGTCGCCTACGCAGACAAAAATAACTTGATTTCAGAATACGGATAGTTGTGATGTCATCAGTCACTAGTGGCTTCAGGAACAATCAAACTAAATTACTCTTAAGTACAATTGTACTATGCTCCCTGCTATTTGCCAATCACTATGAGTCTCACCAGTCCCAGTATATCTATATGATATTCACACAATGCTCTTTTGAACTTGGTTATGGCACAAAAAAGAAAACTAACCAACAAACAAAAAAATAAATAAAAATTGATCAATGACCACATATGATGACTGCCCAATATTAGAACTGTAGAGAGGATTGTATGTCACATATACACAGAAAATAGTCACATGACTGTTGCTAACACCCAGGTGTTACTGTCATAGTTGGTAATAGCTACAATCACATACATTTATATAACAATTATCCAATGTCGAAAGAGAGAAGAAAAACTGTTGGAACTTGGTCCATCCCCAAAATGCTATAGGGAAGCTTTAATATTCTATATCAACATTTCTAACCATTTTAAATGTTCTCCATATAATGTTCCCCCCTACTCCCCTCTTTTTTTTAATTAATGTATTTATTTATTTCACCCTAGTGACACCAAACTCAAGAATCACCATACAAAAAAAAATAAAAAATAAATAAAGGTACTATAGGAAAGAAAGAAAAATCATAAACATTAAAAAAAAAGAATTAAAAAAAAAATTAAAAATCGTTCTTCCCCCCTTTGTTTTGTTTTTTTTGTAAAGAAAAATTACCGTTAAGAAAAAAGAAGAATAAAAATAAGAGAAAAAAAAAATGTAACAAATTAAAAAAAAATTGAATCTGTATTCTGTCAAAAAAAAAAAAACATTGAAACTGCCTTTAAACATTGTAGCTATTCAAAAGGCAACACCCTCTGTCGGTGGTGATTAACATATTAATTAACTCTCAGTGCAAATCTATTTGCAAGTCAATCAGGCCACAAGAACTTGTATTACAGAGAGCAGGATCTCTGTTAAAAAAAAAAAATGTTTAAATGTTTTTCTTTTTAGAATTTAGTTGGGCCTGACTGCAATTAATTGGATTCAAGGCTTCTCCTTAAAACAAAAAAAAAATAAAAATTATGTTTTAAGGTCCTCTGTTTTTCAAAGTACTTTGTCCAATCTGGGTCCAATCATTTGTCCTTGTCTGTGTATTTCTCCTAAAATACAAAACTCAAAAATTAATAACACCTCACTGTACTTTGAGAGGTTCATAATGGACTAAACTAGTAGTGGATGATTGGAACAGACTTCCAGCTGAGATAATGCGTCCATCCACAGTAAGTACAGTCGAAAATGTACAGACACACCCACATATCTGTACTCTGACAAACAAAAAGTTATAGGAAAACCTGGTGTGTTTGTAAGTACTTAAAGTTTAAGAAGACAACATGTAGACATAAAACCTTTACACATATTAACAGCACATGCGTCAATTTGGAAGGAAAAACAAAACACCAGATCTACTGAATCCATAAGATGCCACAGGGTGCAAAGCAATGCATTGTTATGTATTTTCCACGTATTAGAGTGAATGAAACTTCACTCTAAGCCACAGAAAAGGAAAAATTATCAAAACAAAATCCCTACAGTTTCTCAGAGTTATAGGGATCGAGATCTCTTATCTGTGCACAGGTTATTTATTCGCGAATACATATAAACTTGTAAAAAAAAAGTATTAATTTAAACTGGTACCAGTATTGAGCTCATTACAAACGAGAAAAATTAATAAAATAATCATAAACAGTACAAAGCATGCGCATTAGTGTGATCACACTTATTGTTGGCTATAAAAACAATGGTGAGTATACCCCTACAAAAAAAAAATCTTTCTTTACACGTGGACAGTTCATACCCATGCATTCCATCACTCAGACACACACATTCATTTAGATTGAACCCATACATCCTGGATAGAGCTTTGATAAATCGCAAATGAATTGTTATGTGTTTACGCAAACAGGAGAAAGGAAACAAAAAAAACAAACAAAAACCAAGAACACCAACCAAAAACAAATACATAAATAAAAAATATATAAAATGAAGCAAGAGTAGGCTTCTGTACTAAACACTACTTGTACCCTATACCTTTGAATATTTATGGCAGTCTTCTGATCCTTTGGGGAAGATAAACACCTGTATTACTAATAACCATGTTTGAATACCTAGCCTAATATACATTACCTTAGGTGTATGTATTTATGTATAAATACATCTATATTGATACACCTGATTAATATGTAAATACTTTTTCATGAGCTCCCTGCACCTGGAAAATATAACTTAGACAAAAGTTATTACCCTTTTCCCTTTCTTTCACACAAAGAAAACAAACACTGCCACATTGTTACATTTACATATTTACATTGGTATATGTTCACTGACATTCACCCTTGGATCTGGTGAAAACAAATGACTCAGATCATAGACATCTGAATGACACATTAGATCTGGTACTTCTTTTGCTTTTTCTACATTGCTTATATTTAAGGTTTGTTCCCAGTAAGGTGAAGTCCTAGCAGATAGCATAGATAGGTTGGCCCCCCTCCAGTATTTTCTGCTTGAATGGAACAGATGGTTTTCTGTGGGACCTTAACAATTTGATCAAAAGATTGTTTTATTTCTTTCAGTTCTTTCCTACACTGTACCACATCTGCATGACATGCTTCATATTTTACCTTAAGAACATGTTGTGATGTTTCCATTATTTTATTGGTATTTTCCCAATTATGAATAAGTGACTTCAGTAGTTCAATCTCATTTTCAAGAGAGGTAATTGTGCTAATTAACTTAAGCTCTTTCAGAACTGATCTCCTGTGCTGTAATCTGAGATCACTTTCCATGGAATTTACATTCAAAGGGGAGCATGAGGCTATTTGCCTTTGACTAGTACCTGGGGGGCCATGCCTATAGATCTTATTTTTGGAGGCATAGTAATTGTAATGGTGCCTCTTTCTGTTTGAAAAGGTGGCAAATTCTCCTGTAGTGTGACTTGCTAAACAGGTTTTGTTGTTTGTACTCTGGTGATAAATCTTTGATTTCACAGAATTAGACCTTCTGGCTACATGAAAAAATTTGTGCATACAGTCCATGATGCATTGATATAAATCTTTAAGGGGATTTATAAAAAATCCACATTTAATTTTAAATTTTGGATGGGCATTAGCTATTAGGAGGGTTTTGTACTCTGGGTCCTCTCTGTGTACGTTTCTCCGTTTGCCTACATAGTAAGCTGACCATAGCCTGTTTGCATAAAGAAGTGGATTCTCATTATTTTCCTGTTTTGTTCTATACGCTGCTTTTAAGCCTAGATCAAAGGGATATATTATTTTTAGCAATTCATCTACAGTTTCATTGTAATCTGCTCTTCCTTCTTTAACATGGTCTGGTAGGGAAGACCATGTGTCTAAGTTAACTGTTAATAATAAAACTTTAACCTGATCTCTGGAGTTGGCAACTCCCAGCAATTTACATCGTTGCAAGACATTATCTGCATGAAATGTTATGTGCACCCCTGGCAACAGTTTGCCAATATTGTTAGCTACAAGTAGCACATTTTGTAAAGACTGTCTGTCCTCCCTATCCATCTTTTGTGCTGTGCTCTCAATTCCTGTTGATATGCATACATACAGGAAACAGCTCTCTCTTTTTTTTTTAAATAGACTGAATCTTCATGCATAGAAATTCTATATTATATTTAGCTTTTAACAAAAGTTATGTGTTCCTCGTAGGCTCCCTATTAATTACACACTGTAGAACACAGCTATTTCTTATAGCCCATTTCTATATCGAGCACATAGAGCACCCAATGTTCATTTTTTTAGCATTCAAATGAAAAACCCTTTCAAAGTGTGCCTTTTGTAGATATTGCAACCCCTTGAGATATTGCTGAAAGAGACCACCAAATTTTTCTGTCCCTTCGTGGTCGCCATTTTGTTGACTAGTTCTGTATTTTGTGCATACACCTCAATCATTGTAGTAGTATGGACATATACATATCTAGATCTGAGAGATCTTACAACAAAGAGGTAGTTCGTTCCGCAATACACATTTATTAATAGGGTTACATAATCTATACAAAGTACCCACCCAACAGTATTTACAACACAGTGTACAGTGTAGGTCTCCTGGCTTACATGGTATTTACAAATTACCCACAACACCCATATTTACAGTACAGTATAAAATACAAGTATATTAGATTACCTGTTAACTTCAGGTTAGCCCATGGTGACTGCTGTCTGTTCCCACACCAAAGAGTGAGTTAGCTTGGTCACAAAGCATTATATCCCCCCCCCCCCTCCTTTATGTAGTGTGGCTAATATAATTCTCCCTAATTGGTCACTGTACCTAGTAAATGTATATTGGGCACAGCCTGATTGGATGAGTCAAAGAAGGCTGTTGTTTACTACCCAGGGAAGATGTTATCAGGGAGAACAAAAGGCCAACATTTGAAGTTGAACTAATTACAATAACACCAACACAACACTCAGTATTTTAAATATATTTCCCTCTAACTGAAATATATTTCTAATTGCAATATTTTACAGCGATTAATGGAGATTTCACATAATCCCATAAGGCAACAGGTGGTTACTTGGCACAGGGAGGAGCCAGGAGCTCCAGCGGGAAAGGGGAATTGGGGCTGCTCTGTGCAAAATGATCAAAACAGGTAAGTATAACATGTTTGCTATTAAAACAAATAGGGGCTTACAGTTACTTTAGGATTCCATCAACACACAGCTTCTACTGCAGCCTTCTCCTGGGCTTCACCTGCTTTTCGTGAGCATCACAGTGGTGGCAGCGGCGGCTTCCTCTTCTCCTGCTCTCCGTGGCTTCCATTTCCTCCCTCCTCATCGATGGCCCATCAGGATGCTTCTCTTTGCGGCCAATCAGAAAACGGGTCTCATACCCGCTTCCTAAATGGCCAGGAGGAGGACCAGTATTTCAATAGCAAAAGTTGATTCGCTATTGTAACACACCTGGGTGGACTTGTAGCGCAATGTTCAGCGCCCCGAGCCCATCCTATTTTGAAGCCTATTAGAGCCTCTGGCTCTAATCAGGTGCTTCAAAAAAACACCTCCCCATTGAAATTCATGCATCTGGTGCCCTGGAAGGGACCGGATGCATGGATAGACGGGGCTGCCGTGGACAGGGGAGGTGGCGTCCCTAATGGACACCATTGGCAAAAAGGTATTCTCCTCCAACCATCAGTAGACCAAGTAGTTTAAGTGATAAGACACTCTTTCAATGCTTAAGCTAAAATTTAAATATATAAATAACATATTCAAACCTACAAAATAAGGTAGTATGCCATAAAATGCAAACTGCTTTTTCTGAGTTAGAAGGCTAAAACTGAACAACAGGTTTAATTTAGTAAAAGCCTATACAGGACCTACACCTACCTTTCTTTAAATTCTTCCACTGCTCCATTTACCTGGTGAAGAGAAGAAGCAAACTGAAGCTTGCACAGGGCTGATGACCCGGAAGCAAACTGGAGCTTACACAGGGCTGATGACCCGGAAGCAAACTGGAGCTTACACAGGGCTGATGACTCTCTCCCCTTCCTCTGAGCAGACAATCACCAAGCACCAGTGCTGACATGTGAAAAATAGGGTGGTGAGTCACAAGCTTTAATTATAAAGAATTTCCTTCGCGCTGGTAGATGTAGAAAATTAAATTAAATATCTAGGTATGTGAAATATTAGATGTGAATATTGCAGCAAAATTAATGGTGCTCACACAACCGCTTGCTGGATAGATGACTAAGCTTTCCCATATTCAGAAATACCAAGCATGTTATATTGCTTCTCTGAAGGAATGGAATAGATCTACAACAGGCACTAAAATTGACTTTTTGCTTTGCCCAGCAATGGTAAAGTCCAAATTCACTTTAAATTAACTTCTCTTTTTTGCTCCCTTCTAGTAATTTAAGTATACCATTGGAAGCATGTTTTTAATAAGCATCTGAAGCTTATTAAACTGGAGTTCCTGCCGTTTCTGTGAAAAAAGCGTAGCTGCTATAGCCATAGCTCCCAACTGTCCCTGATTAGGAGCAATGTCCCTCTGTCCTGGCCTATTCTTCCTCATTTGTCCCTTATTTTGGTCTGATATATAAAATTCACTTTTTATCTATCAAAAAGTGTTTTCCAGGGCTAAACCTTTCATCTGATTTCTAAATTGCTGCATTTGTAAAATCCAAAAGCCAATATAAAGGAATAGTAGTGGAAAAAAACACTTGTGGGTTTAAACAATCTTGTTCTTTTGTACAATACTCATTTAAGGGTGCATGGCAGGGGGTGTTTTCTATGCCTACATACTTTTGCTGATAGGTGTCCCTCATTCCCATCTCAAAAAAGTTGGGAGGTATGCTGTAGCTACTGAGTTTTAATAAACAGACACTCACCTCAACTTCTCTTCCTCTCTACGGCACCGGCATTGCAAGTGTGGGCACCCGGCTGTGACAGCTTGCGGCTTCACAGCCGGGTGTGCACTGCGCGTGCGCGAGTCGCTCTGCGCGTCCTGAATGGCCAGGAAATCTTCTGGGACCTGTGAAGTGTCCCAGAAGATTGCAGGGAGGAAGGGGTATGGAGAACTTTGGCTCGTGGCGCCGCGGCGCTCTGAGCGGAAGTGGGAGCTGGGTACTTGGCAAAACTAGGTACCCATTCCCCCCTCCCAAAAAAAAATATACATGCCAAATGTGGCATGTCAGGGTGTCAGTAGTCCTTAAAGTGGAAGTTCCACTTTTGGGTGGAACTCCACTTTAAGAACAAACTGTTGGTGTTGTCATAAATCCAGAGCTGTCCTGTGCACACTTCTTGTGTTATATCAAAGTTCCTTCCTAATTCTTATCTTGGACTACAGAATGATTACTTTTTATGTTGTAGAGATCTGAGAGTGAGAGCGTTTAAGTAGTTTAGCAAAAGACACTGGACAAAGCTGATAATACTCAGTCCACAAAAATGCTGTGTTTTATCAACTTTGGAGCAGAGTACATTTCCTAAAGATCAACAAAGTATTATTATGTATGTATAGAGTTTTTAAAGAGATAAATCGTCACTCTAACACTGCTTTGTCACTAATGATCAAGATTCTGCAGAATTTTGGCCAACAAAGGAACAACTTCCATTAGGGAGATGTCAGATTTAGTCATTTTACTGCCGGTGATCTGTCACCAGCAGCAGAACTCTCATTGTGACATGACCCAAAGGCTCTATTAACACCAATATGTTTTTATGTTTTGTAGGTACGGTGCATTGTAGACGTTTTAGACAACTGTGACAAATGAACATCATTTTCACAGTTACTGAAAAAAAGACCTACAATATATGAGTTGCCCTATATAAAAAAAAAATGATTAATAAAAATAAAATGACAGCAAACGAATTGAAGTATGTGGTTGATAAATTAGGCCAAATTCCCTGATCACTAGCTATTTAATTACTTCTACTGTCACTTTCAGGTCTAGCTAAATACATAAGTTTATTTCTTTTTATGTGTAACATATACCTTTTACCTTTACACCTCAATCAACCAACAGCCTACAACATGACATCTACTGAGAACAGGCTTGAAATTGTATAAGTGCAACATAGGCTAGGACTTAGGGCAGCAAACATCTTACAAAGGCAGTAGAAGGCTGTAACATACCTTGTAATGGAGTCTGAAGCACAGGGGAAGGCCTTTCTTACACCTCTGGCTCAGACAGTCCAGGTCAGCAATGTTCAGGCAGATCAAAGTACAGACATCAGGCAGTAGGATAGTCACGAACCAGGCCAGACGAGCAAGGCGGATCATCCAAGGGAGCAGGCAGAAGAACAGTCCAGGGGCAGGCCAGGGGTTGGTACAGGCGGTATTCAGGGAGAGTCAGGTACAGATAAGTCACGTAACCTCACGTGACGTAACACGTAGGACGTGGCCGGAAATACATAGCAGACAGGACGTGACGTAATAGGCGTCCGTAACGCCGTTGTTGCATTTAACATGCGTTTTTATAACTTTGTCTATGTAAGAATCTATTTGGCTTTTGAATAAATCTGTAGTTGTTTTACATTTTACACTATGGGAGGCATTTATTTTATTCTCACATGACATCCGGAACTCTGAGTGACCTGGTAATCGGGAGTCTGGAAGTGGAAGCCTGCCACCACCATAAGATACCTGTAAGGCTGATTCAACACCACATAGAGACATCCGGAACTTCGAGTGACCTGGTAATCAGGAGTCTGGAAGTGGAAGCCCGCCACCACCATAAGATACCTTAAGGCTGATTTAACAAAACATAGAGGTGAGAGTTCTGTGAGCACTAAACAATTGTGTGAAGTCACGGGAATTCTGTTTGCAAGGAAATACAATTGGAGTGATTATTTTATCGACACTTGGAATAATTTATGGAGTTTAGATTATTATGCAATTTTGTTTGTGACAATTTGCACGTCACTGTTTATAGGTTTTGCAACTTTGGATATTATTATAGAAGTTGCGCTGATCACTTTATAATTACAGGTACAGATAAGGTTGGCAACAGAGAATCAACACAGGAACAGATGCACAGATGCTCAGGAGCGTAATAGACCAAATGGCATTGACACAGAGGACTGGTGCAGTAACGTAAACGGGTGACTCCGCCCCCCCTCTGACACCACGGGGAAAGCCATAGGGAAGTCCCCGTGCGTCAGAGGAGGTGGGGTCGCCGTGTGGCCCCGCCCTCCGTTATATAAGAGCTGTCACCCGAACAGAAGCGTGTCACAGTGGTAGACTCCCATTGAGGCAGATCGTACGGAGGACGAAGCGGAGAAGAAGACGACCGGAGGAAGATGCCGGACGAGAAGACCGGAGGAAGAAACAGATGAAGATAGAGGAAGAAGCAGGGGAAGAACAAAATGGAGGAAAAAGAACACGAAGGAAGACCCGAAGAAGGTGGAAGAAGAAGCGGGGAAAGAAGAAGACATTAATAAAGGAAGTGTCAAAAACCGTCTATTGTCTTTTTTTTACATTTTTTACATTTTTTTTGTGAAATGGTAGGGGTACATTTGTACCCCATTACCAATTCACACGGGGGGGCAGGGATTTGGGGGTCCCCTTGTTAAAGGCAGCTTCCAGATTCCGGTAAGCCTCCCGCCCGCAGATCCCCACAACCACCGGGCAAGGGTTGTGGGGATGAGGCCCTTCTCCCCATCAACATGGGGACAATGTGCTTTGGGGGGCTACCCCAAAGCACCCTCCCAATGTTGAGGGCATGTGGCCTGGAATGGTTCAGGAGGGGGGGACACTCTCTCGTCCCTCCCTCTTTTCCTACAGCCTGCCAGGTTACGTGCTCGAATAAGGGTCTAGTATGGATTTTTGGGGAGACCCCACACCATCTTTTAAAAAAATTTTGGCATGGGGTTCCCCTTAAAATCCATACCAGACCTGAAGAGTCTGGTATGCATTTTGAGGGGGACCCCTATGCCATTTTTTTTTATTTTGGCACGGAGTTCCCCTTAATATCCATACCAGATCTGAAGGGCCTGGTATGGAATTTGGGGGGACCCACACAAATTTTTTTTTTCAATTTTTATTCGTGGTTCCCCTGTGGGGGAATCCCATGCAGTTTTTATCAATGAACTTTTATGTGTATTGCCGGACCGACAATTCATTATAGCCACGAGTAGTTTTAAATGACTTTTTTTCCTTTAGAAATGTCATTTTGCTGTCAGACTGTTCTAAACACAGGAAACATGCGCCACTTTACAGGCATACTATAGACACCCCCCAGGTATGAAATTTAAAGGAATATTACACTTTTATTGTTTCACTTTAAGCATTACTAAAATTACTGCTCCCGGAAAAACTGCCATTTTTAAAAAATGGTTTTGCATTGATACATGTCCCCTGGGGCAGGACTCAGGTCCACAAACACTTTTTTAGACAATAACATGCATATAAGCCTTTAAAATTAGCACTTTTGATTTTTCATGTTCGTGTCCCATAGACTTTAACGATGTTCATGTGTTCGAACAAATTTTTTGCCTGTTCGCATGTTCTGGTGCGAACCGAACGGGGGGGTGTTCGGCCCATCTCTACTCCCCAGCATGCTATCCTGGGCCCATACACACTTAGCCTAGTCACTTGACAATGTATTTTGTCAGCTCCATTGTAGTGCTTACCCTAAACACCCCCTAAAATGTGTGCAAATGTTATGGTTGTCCTTAAATTCAGGCAGAGTGCAAGAGGCTTTTTTTGGGGGCCCAAACTAATTTTGAACCCTCCCTCCCCCAACCGCTAAGTCAACCGATACCAATACTCTATCTGCTGACTTTGCCAAACCCATACACACTATACCTACCTCTTTTGTGTTCATATTTATGGATGAATTCACCAAAGCATGTAGTGCAAGTGCCTGCCTGAATACTTTCAAATGATTTAAAGTTTTGTTCTCCTATTATCTTGATAGGCAAGAATGCAGAATGTAAAAATGTGCTTCAATTTGGACAGTGTGTATTCATATTTTTGGATTATGACACTTCTTACCTGTCCAGTGGGCTGCCAATAGTGTAAGGAGGGGCTGGCCAAAGTAACACACATTATTTATGCATTCAGCTCTCAATGAAGTGGAGAGGGTCACCTGTCCAAAACTTCTACCTAGCCCCCCCACCATAAAATTTTTCCAATGGGCCACCAGAGGGGGTGAGGAATCTAATAAGTTGACCTGATACTTTTGTCTTTAAATACTCATTTAAATAAATGTTATACTTATGTTGGCCAAGAATATTTGCGTCTAATCTGCTTGCAATGTTACGTGCAAAAGTAGTTTGTTTTTTTTTCTTGTTTGACTCCACATTTTCCTTCCAACCCACAGAAATGGCAGACTGTGGCTTCCCAGTTTCTCCACCAGTGGAACTTTCCCAATTGTGGTGGTGCTATCGACGGGAAGCACGTCAGTATAGTCCCACCACCCAACTTGAGGTCGTACTACTTTAATTATAAGGGGTTCAGTAGTATAGTGATGTTGGCAGTGGTGATGGCCAATTATGAATTCATCTACCTGGAAGTAGGGAAGAACGGCCGTAACTCAGATGGGGGAGTGATCGCCCAGACGGAGTTTTACCAGTGTCTCCAAAATGGCACCTTGGGGTTGCCACCTCCGGAGGATAATGTTGAGGGCCTCAATTTTGTGTTTGTGGCAGATGAGGCCTTTGCTCTGGGGGAACATCTAATGAGGCTGTTCCCCATTAGGAACATGACCCAGAGCAGAGGATTTTTAATTACCGGCTGGCCCGTGCCAGAAGAGTGGTTGAGAATGCCTTCGGCATAATGGCGAGCCGGTTAAGGCTTTTCCTTACATCAATCACCTGGCCGAATACAAACTTAATCACGTTGTGTTGACTGCATTCTGCACAATTACCTTCGCAAGAGTGCAGACAGCTATCTGGCCTCAGTTGCGACTGAGGCCAACTTTTCAGCAGATCCTATATCATTGACGGCACTCGAAAGTGGCCGTCCTGGCTTGCCCCCCGAAGTGCCCGCGAAGTCTGGCAAAACTGTGTCGATTACTTTGTGGGTAGGGGGCAACTGATTTACAAGCAAATCTTGCAGATGTGGAATACATTTTTTTGCAAAACTAAACTCATATTTCATTTGAATTACTGTTTGTGTTTCTTATATGTCTCCTAGGTTCTCAAATGGCCTTTTCATTTTGGCCATTTTCTTCAATAGTGCAAACGTAACTTATTTGATACATGAGGTGACAATCTCCTCTTCAGCTAACTATTATGTTGTGCTGTGGGCCTGCTACACACACACAATGTTATTGTTGTTAATGTATGTAATGCAATAATGATAAAAATAATCATCCTTTTCAACTCCATGAATTAATTGCTTTGGAGTACCCAAAATGGCCTGATTTTGGCACATTTTACAGCACAATGGGGGTTATTTACTAAAGGCAAATCCACTTTGCACTACAAGTGCACTTGAAAGTGCACTTGTAGTGCAAAGTGGATTTGCCATTAGTAAATAACCCCCATTGTCACTGTAACTACACCAACTTAAAAATTAAACTGGTATTGAGCATTGAAATAAAAAGCCACACATTGTTGAGTAAAAAAAAAATTACTCCAAGCACATTCACATGTGTGTTATAAACGGTTTTGGAACAAACCAACATCTTGGTGTATAACATGTATATCTGACATAAATTTGCCTTTTTTGGGGTAAACAGGCATGTTTAAAAACATAACATACACATCCCCAACTCAGGAGCTTACAAAGTTTGCCTTTGATAAAGTGAAGGCCATATGAGACATTAGTATGTCAAAACTGTTTTGATTTTGCCTTCATCAGATGGGGTGATCTTACCCCCCTAAAAGCCACATTTTGAAGATGCACACAAATTGGGACTCAAAATTTGGAATTCCCGAATGATCCCATGCCTAAAATGTGTGTATTTTCCCTACATCTATTTTGCTAAAGCCACAAAACACACAGTGTGTCAACATGTGCTATCTCCCATCATTGGATATCAATGTACACCTTTTGTGGGTGCAACCCCTTCCTCCAATCTAAAGTAGGTGAGAGGAAGGGGTTGCACCCCCAAAACATGTCCATTGATCCCCCTTGATGGGAGATAGCACATGTTGACACACTGGGGCTTATTTGCATTGCACTTGTAGGGCAAAATGGCTTGGCCTTTTTGAAATAAGCCCCAGTGTGTCAACATGTGCTATCTCCCATCACGGGGGATCAATGGACATGTTTTGGGGGTGCAACCCCTTCCTCTTACCTACTTTAGATTGGAGGAAGGGGTTGCACCCACAAAAGGTGTACATTAATATCTCATGATGGGAGATAGCACATGTTGACACACTGTGTGCATCCTCAAAATTTGGCTTTGCAATTCATTTAAAACTATAAAAACATGGACAACATAACAACAACTTTAATTTTTTTTCTTTTGTTTTGATTTTGCCTAAAATATCGATGATGTCGCTCAGTCTTTTTGAACATCATGTATGTTTTGTTTCATCTTTTCCAAATCATGATCGCACACCATGATCTCACTGATCAGTATTTGTGCGCTTGCACTGCTAAAGTGAGTTTCTTCTTCCACAACATCCACATCACCTAAAAATTAAAAAACACACCATGTATTGTAAATATGCAGGCATCCATCTATTACCTGAAGCTGTGGTCTCAGACACTGACCTGTTGTCGACACCATTTCGACCACTTCACCTAGCACTTCCTGAACCTCTGCATCCACATCTTCATGGTTTGTGGTGACCTACCTGTCGCACACTGACCTACCTGATGCACACTGACCTACCTGACACACACTGACCTACTTGACATACACCGACCTACCTGATATACACTGACCTACCTGACAACATACACTGACCTACCTGATGCACACTGACCTACCTGACACACACTGACCTACCTGACATACGCTGACCTACCTGATGCACACTGACCTACCTGATATACAGTGACCTACCTTAAAACATACACTGACCTACCTAATGCACACTGACCTACCTGATATACACTGACCTACCTGACAACATACACTGACCTACCTGCCGCACACTGACCTATATGACAACATACACTGACCTACCTGACATACACTGACCATTACACTGACCCAGACCTACATTGATCTACCTGACACACACTGACCATTACACTGACCTACCTGACACACACTGACCCACACTGACCATTACACTGACCTACCTGACCATTACACTGACCTACCTGACCCACACTGACCTACTTGACACACGCTGACCCACACTAACCTACCTGACCCACAGTGACACACACTGACCCACACTGACCTACCTGACCATTACACTGACCTACCTGACCCACACTGACCTACCTGACACACACTGACCCACACTGTAAAAAGAAGGCTAATACCGCGCTTGGCCTAGAAAGCAGAAATAGCAGCAGCTAAGATATAGAATACATACATATATACAAAATGGAAAAACAATAGCTGCGCTAAAGATTGATGCACCTAATAGTGATAAACCAATGTGGGACAAATTAAGTGAAAATTAAATATTAAAATAGAAATGAATTGTAATAATATATGTGATAAATCCAAGATAATAAATGACAACCCAAAAAAATGAGTGAATGTCAAATAAATAAAGATAAAGGTGATAATAAAAATACAGGTGATAATAAAAATACAAAACACAATTTTATATCTGCTGAAAATACTGTGACAATAAAATGTAATCTTCCACCACCATTGAGTGCTGATCAAGAAATAAGAAGTAAGAAATATGCGCTTACCAGAAGACAAGCAAATAACAGCTTGCGGCTATACACACAGCCAGGGCCTTTGCTGTGGGGATCCTAGATGGATAACTCAGAATATTGACCGGGACTCAGTGGAGCTGACACCTGCTAGGATGTATGGAATCTCCCAAGTGGGTACCAAGTATCGGTCTGCCAGATGAGCCTGACGTGCAGTGGGAAGGCTTCATGTACGACCCCGGCTTAAGGGCCACCAGTGTTGCAACCATGGCTGCAAGAGCTTGGCGGTGTATGGGTGCCTGGGTCGTCTTCGGTGTAGCAGATTTGTCACCAGGATAGACCAGCAGGTTGAATGGCAGGTGTTGTCAGTTCAGCTGATGCAGCAGGATACAGGAAAAGGAAGTGTAGCAATTTAATGTAGGTAAAACAGGCATGTTGAAACGTCCAGTGTTTCAAACCACTAAGATGGCCGCCACATCACCACCCATGATCTGCATCACACATCCTAGACTTCACCCAACGTTTTGTCACCAAAAGTGCATCATCAGGGGCATGGTTACGATGTGTGAGACTTCTATTTATATAGTGTGGGGATGTGAAAAGGGCGGAAACATGACCCACACTGACCTACCTAACCCACACTGATCATTACACTGACCCACACTGACCTACCTGACCCACACTGATCATTACACTGACCATTACACTGACCTACACTGACCTACCTAACCCACACTGATCATTACACTGACCCACACTGACCTACCTAACCCACACTGATCATTACACTGACCCACACTGACCCACACTGATCATTACACTGACCATTACACTGACCCACACTGACCTACCTGTCGCACACTGACCTACCTGATGCACACTGACCTACCTGACACACACTGACCTACCTGATGCACACTGACCTACCTGATGCACACTGACCTACCTGACACACACTGACCTACCTGATATACCCTGACCTACCTGATGCACACTGACCTACCTGATATACACTGACCTACCTGACAACATACACTAACCTACCTGACGCACACTGACCTACCTGATATACACTGACCTACCCGACAACATACACTGACCTACCTGCCGCACACTGACCTACCTGACAAACACTGAGCATTACATTGACCCAGACCCACACTGACCTACACTGATCTACCTAACACACACTGACATGCACTGACCTACCTGATCATTACACGTGACGTCAGACTTCAGGTGACCGTGACCTCCGGCTCCTCCTGCAGCTCAGCCGTAGTGTGTGGCACCGGCGCACCCATCCCAGGAGACAGCAGGAAGTCAGAGACAGGAGAGGACAGGACATCATAGGCACTGCAGGCTCCAGAAGGCAGGACCTGCTATGTCACTCGGCCGCGCTCAGGCTCATAATCGATTTGTGAATGCCCGAGACCTGGGGCTTTTTGGGGGCCCACTCGGGGGTCCAGCCCCCCTTAGCCCCCCTCCTGATGCCACTGAACTCTCTCCTTACGTTTTTGGAAATCTTGTGAAAGAAAAGAAATTACTACCTTCACCTCCTCTATCTTGTGGTAAGCAAGCTTTGACATAGTGGATAGTGTCCAGCATCTTTGCCTTGTCTCAGGAATCTGTCTAGTTCAGGACCAAGCTCTCTTTGAGTGTGATATACCAGCATGGTTCTTCATAGCAATGGGTAAGTCTTCAGGGCATTAAATGAAGGTTTCGGTGCTTTGCCGGTCATTTCTGGATAGGAGATTACACTCCTTCTTAGTGTCAATCTTCGATGAGAAAAAATGTTACAAATAAATAGTGTACCACACGTAAAATATGCTTATTTTAAATGTTGGGCATGTGCGCAGCAGTGCAGTCACAAAGATTCACAGTCATAAAGATTTGTTGCTAAGGTGGCATCTGTACTACCACTGGAATGATTTTATTGTTATTATTGCAGAGTTATGCAAATAGAAGTATATGTTTCAATGGTGACCCTAAATCAGGGGTCTCAAAGTACCGGCCCACGGGCCGGACCACTTACAAATGGCCCACAGGCAGGGCCGATCCTAGGCGGGTGTGACATGTGGCAGTACGCAGCGGCTGTGAGCTTTCTCTCTCTCCGTCACCTCTCCCCCGCATGCTGCTGCAGCCCAGCGTACACAACACAGGATCCGCCCACCTAGTTCTCTCGAGAAGTACCCGCTATCTATTAGTGCCTGGGACGAACTGTGCATGCGCCATACGTAATACCACAACAGCTGATTTTAGAAAGATGGGGGGCAGAATTTTAAAGGTTTAGCTAACTGAATAAGCCCCTCAGGAAGAATAGCAGATAAAGATTTGTTTAGCAGATTTGTTTGGGCATCGTTAAAAATTCCACCCCCATCTGGCCATCATTGAATACATCCGCGCCCTTCATGTTAAATTCCGCCCCTCACCTACATGAACACTCCTCGGCAGCGCGAGGCACAATCTGACTGAAAAATGTCTTCAGTCAGCTATTGTGCGCGGGCGCCGTCTCGCCGACACGACAGCTAATCTTAAAATTAGCTGTTGTGCGCAGTTCGTTCCAGCCACTATTCTATAGTGGGCATTTCGACAGAACACCGGCCCTGGATCCAGGGTCCTGCTGCCACCTCAGGGTGGAAGATTATGGCGTTTTCGGGGTGCCCTGCCACTAGGCCTGTGACGAAGGCAGGACCTGATAAGAGGAGAGGATGCGGGAGGCAGATCAGGCCACCAGCTGACTGCCAGGAGGAGAGGTAAGTGAGCCATCACACAGAGGCTGAGCAAAGTCCTTAGTTGCGTGACTGGGGTTGAAATTTGTGAAGAGGATTGTGGGGGGGGGGGTATTTGTGTGAAGTGGAATGTGGGGGGGTATTTTTGGAGTGTGGGGGGTAATGCTGGGTGTTAATAGTGCGTCCACTGACACCAATTCTGGGAGTTAATAGTGCATCCGCTGACACCAAAGCTGGGGGTTAATAGTGTGCCCGCTAAAACCAATGCTGGGGGTTAATAGTGCGCCTGCTGACGCCAATGCTGGGGGTTAATAGTGAGTCCGCTGACACCAATGCTGGGGGTTAATAGTGCGTCCGCTGACACCAATGCTGAGGGTTAATAGTGCGTCCGCTGACACCAATGCTGAGGGTTAATAGTGCGTCCGCTGACACCAATGCTGGGGGTTAATAGTGCGCCCGCTGACACCAATGCTGGGGGTTAATAGTGCATCCGCTGACACCAATGCTGGGGGTTAATAGTGCGCCCGCTGACATCAATGCTGGGGGTTAATAGTGCGTCCGCTGACACCAATGCTGGGGGAAAGGAAAGTTTCCATGCGGCCCCCCTTGGATGTGAAAAGTTGTCCTGTGGCCCTCAGGTAATTTGAATTTGAGATCCCTGCCCTAAATGATAGAACTTTAATATTTTTTTTTCAAATTGCATCATACATCACATCATTATTAATATTTAGCAGATATAGCTTTTACATAACATCACTTTACCTTTCATACCCACCAGTTTTTTTTATAAAACAAGACCATACACTAGATGGCAGCACAGAGATAGATAAAGGCATAAAACAACCTCTCAGCCTTTTGAACCACTTGTCCTTGTTTACACGTTCTAGTCATAGGAATGGCTCTATTAAAAAGAACAAGAAACCATTATTAAAGAGTGAGCTAATTCCTACTAATCATTGTACACAAACCTTGATGGGAAAGGCTGTCTTGAGTAGTAAGTGCCTTTCAAAATCTGTTCATAGAATAAAATAAAAAAATAGCATATAGATAAAAAAAATTCTGCTGTTCTTTAGAAGTGGTTTTTGTTCTTGCAGCTACACCTATTAAATTTCAAAACATGAACATCTTTAACAAAATGCACAATTGCTTATTTTTATTTTGTAATTTGCAAAAAAAAGGTAGATATAAATGCCACTGACTAATATCTAAAGCCAGTGACAAAACTCCCACCATTCCAGTCCAGTCTAAGGGGCCCAGTGCAGGAGTTATAGAGTTATAGAGTTCAGTATGCGTACAGGTTGAGATAATAATTAGCATCAACTCACTCTGCTCTAGATCATCTAACTAGCTTTGATGTATGTAGTTGACACAGTGGGGAGATTTAAAGTGATCTGAAAGCTTGTTTTTTTTTTGTTTTGTTTGAGGGCACAGGGCACAGAACTGGATTTCGATATATTTTAGGACAGGGCATGCATTAAAGTAAAACACGTCTTGCCTTTATAACCACCATGACAGTTTAGCCATGATCACATCTGCTGAGGCATTTCCCCTTGTTTCTCAAGAACATGCAGTATGTTCCAATTGCCCTCTACCAGCTAGGAATCCCATGAAGAGTTTGCTATTGGAATGGGATCCCTCTTTTGCAATTTGTCCTAGATATGGGTCCTGAGAGTTGTACAGATTCAATATTATTGGAGGCCTTTCATGTAATAAGATAATAAAAATGTCCTTAAAGCATCCAAGAATATCATGTTCTGGGATAGACACCCCTTAAACTGATACTAAAGGTATTTTTTTTTTCTTTTTCAATAAGAAACATGTTATACTTACCTGCTCTGTGCAATGGTTTTGGACAGAGCAGCCCAGATTCTCCTCTTCTCGGGTCCAATGCCGGCGCTTCTAACTCCTTCTCCCCTGCGAGTGCCCCCATAGGAAGCTGCTTGGTCCCAAGTCGGGCTGTTTGTGTCTATTTAGACACACAGCCCCGCTTGTCCATGCCCCTCGCTCTCTGCTCACAGGTTTTGATTGACAGCAGCAGGAGCCAATAGTTTCCGCTGCTCTCATCCAAGCCTCTGAGAGCCGGGAGAGGGGAGCTGTTGTAGACGTGCACAGCACTGAGCCGAGATCGGGTTCATTACGTGCTATAATCTGTAGCACGTAATGTTATTTCAAAGGTCAGTTTTAATATTTTAAAGGGGTTTTAAAGGTAAAAGTCTTTTCACCTTAATGCATTCTATGCATTAAGGTGAAAAAACACCTGACAATACCAGCCACCCAGCCCCCTCGTTTTACTTACCTGACCCCTCGAAAGTCCCACGCTCGCCCCCAACATCCTCTTTGTTGCTCAGCCTGGCCGTTGATTGGCTAGAGTGGATGGATTGAAAGCAGCGCAGCCATTGGCTCGCGTTGCTGTCAATCACATCCAATGACGCGGCACGCCGGGGGCGGGCTGAGTGATACAGTGAGCGGCTACAGCTGCCGGCTGTATCACGGGAGCATGCCTGCAAGCACTCAACACCATGCGAGGGAGCTCTCATGAAAGTGTTGAGTCCTTGCAGGGGGGAGCCGAGACAGCCGGCGAGGGACCCCAGAAGACCAGGTTTGGGGCCATTCTGTGCAAAACGAGCTGCTCAGTGGAGGTAAGTATAACATGTTTGTTATTTAAAAAAAAAAAAAAAATTATCTTTAGTGATCCTTATAAATCTGTAGCTTTCATTAAACGCTTCATGACCGTCCACTGTAGATATACTGCGGCAGGGCGGCCGCTCTGCAGCTGATTACGTACCTAGTACATGATCTGACATTTCCAGGTCTGGGGGGTGCATGTGCGTCACCAGCGACCTGCTTCCGCTGTACTCACACACAGCAGGAGCCCAACAGCGGGTACCACAGACTCAATGCTCGCTGGCAACCACCGATGACACAGGCAGGATGACAATCTGCCTATGTAAACAAGGCAGGTTGCCGTACTGTCAGAAGGGAAGGTTTTGATCCTGTGTTTCTGCAAAGCAGGAATATAAATCTTTGCCTTCCCCTAGTCAAAGCACCTCCCACGCAGTTAGTAAGCACAGGCTAGACACACATTTAACCCTTTGATCGCCCCCGATTGTTAACTCCTTCCCAGCCAGTATCATTAGTACAGTGATAATGCATTTATTTCTATCACTGATCATCACTGAATTAGTGTCACTGGTCCCCAAAAAGTGTCAAAAGTGTCAGTTAGGTGTAAGATTTCTCTGCCGCAATATCCCAGTCCCGCTATAGGTCGCTGATCGCCGTCATTACTAGTAAAAAAAAAAATTTTAAAAATCCCATAGTTTGTAGGCGCTATAACTTTTACTCAAACCAATCAATATACGCTTATTGGGTTTTTTTTTACCAAAGATATGTAGCAGAATACATATTGGCCTAAATTGATGCAGAAATTAGAGTTTTTCTTTTTTTTTTTATTGGGTATGTTTTATAGCAGAAAGTAAAAAATATTGCTTTTTTTATCAAAATTGTTTCTTGTTTTTTAAAAATAAAAAACGCAGAGGTGATCAAACACCACCAAAAGAAAGCTCTATTTAAGGGAAAAAAGGGCCAAAATTTTTATTTGGGTACAGCGTCGCACAACCACGTAATTGTCAGTTAAAATAACGCAGTGCCACATCACAAAAAATGCCCTGGTCATGAAGGGGGGTAAACCTTTCGGAGGTCAAGTGGTTAACCTCCTGACATCCGGCCATAGCTGAATGACGGCTTCAGCGCGGATGTCAATTCCCGGGAGGCCGTTATATGACGGTGCCTCCCCTTTCTTTTCCCAATCACAGATCGCTGTAAACGGCCAATCACAGCGGCTGTTTACAGCGCGATCGCTGCCTCCAATGGGAGATGATCTGAAATGTAAACAATTGAGATCATCTCTCATTGCCGGTTCTCTCTCCTCACACAGAGACAGCGTGTGAGGAGAGAGAGATCTGTCAGCGATCTGTGAGTGTACCTGTGCATTTTACTGTGCCTACAGTGCCCACAGTGCCCATCATTACAGTGCCCATCATTACAGTGCCCATCATTACAGTGCCCCATCCTTACAGTGCCCCATCAGTACAGTGCACCATCAGTACAGTGCCAATCGGTGCCCACCTGTGCCAGTCGGTGCCCACCTGTGCCAATCGGTGCCCACCTGTCTGCCCAGCGGTGATCAGTGTCCAGCTGCACATCTGCACAATCAGTGCCCACCTGTGCCACCTCATCAGTGCCCACCTGTGCCACCTCATCAGTGCCCACCTGTGCCAAACAGTGCCCATCTGTGCTGCCTCAGTGCACATCTGTGCAATCAGTGCACATCTGTGCCGCCTCATCAGTGCCCATCTGTGCTGCTCCATCTGTGCCGCCCCATCTGTGCCGCTCCATCTGTGCCGCCCCATCTGTGCCGCTCCATCTGTGCCGCCCCATCTGTGCCATCCCATCAGTGCCCAGCTGTGCCACCTCATCAGTGCACATCTGTGCAATCTCAGTGCACATCTGTTCCACCTCATCAGTGCCCACCTGTGCCATCTCATCAGTGCCCACCTGTGCTGCCTCATCAGTGCCCACCTGTGCCACCTCATCAGTGCCCACCTGTGCCACCTCATCAGTGCACATCTGTTCCACCTCATTAGTGCACATCTGTTCCACCTCATCAGTGCCCCTCTGTGCCACCTCAGTGCCCATCTGTGCTCATCAGTGCCACCTCATCAGTGCCCATCAGTGCAGGCTTAGCAACCATGGCCAAAAGAAGCTTTTCCGCCAAGGAGACGTACCAAATACTGTCCCAGGCCAACGAGAGCAACGGGGAGCTCTCTTTTTCGGATTCCCTTTCCGACTCCGATTCTGAGTTGGACATAAATTATGAGCCAGTCCTCAGTAGTGGAACATTGAGTGACTCAGAGGAGGAAGAGATTCGGCCCGCCAAACGTTCTGGTGGGGAGGCAGTGGCATCTACCAGCACCGCAGTCCCATCCACCAGCACGGCAGTCCCATCCACCAGCATGGCAGTCCCATCCACCAGCACCGCAGTCCCATCCACCAGCACCGCAGTGCCATCCACCAGCACCGCAGTGCCTCGGCAAGAAAGGCCAAGGGCCCATGCCAGCCTTCCCTATGCCCTGCAGAACCCCTTGTGGCTTCCTCCTAATTCAGGAGAAGCCAACATTCCCCCTTTCACTGCCCAGCCAGGAGTCCAGGTGAACACGGAGAATTTTTCCCCAATAGATTTTTTTAATTTATTTTTTACCGAGGACATGCTGTCATATATTGTGGCCCAGTGCAACCTTTATGCACAGCTATTCATTTTGAATAATCCAACGTCCTACTATGCCCGTCCCTACGAATGGAGAGACCTAACGGTGGAGGAGTTGAAGGTTTTTTTAGGGCTCACATTTAACATGGGACCCACAAAAACAAAAAAAAACACTTTGCTGTCCTATTGGTCAACCCACCCCCTCCAACACATGCCAGTATACTCCAAGGTAATGCCCAGAAACAGATACCTCATGATATTGAGGTATCTTCATTTCAACGACAATACCCAGTGCCCTCCCCGAAATGACCCAAACTATGATAGACTTTTCAAAATTCGGCCACTTTTAAATTATTTTTCTGCACTATTCCCCCTGCTGTTTACCCCGGACAAAAACATATGTGTGGATGAGTCCCTTGTTAAGTTTAGTGGTAGGCTTAAAATAAAGCAATATATTCCCAGTAAAAGGGCCCGCTATGGGGTGAAGGTATACAAATTATGTGACCGAGTCACAGGTTACTTGTATGCCTTCAAAGTGTACGAAGGAAAGGACACCCAGCTGCAACCCCCTAATTGCCCAGACTACTTGGGATCAAGCGGGAAAATTGTTTGGGACCTCACATACCCCCTACTGGAGAAAGGCTACCACCTGTACGTAGATAACTTCTACACATCTCTGCCCCTGTTCCACAACCTTCATCGGAAGAAGACGCCTGCATGTGGTACCATTAAAAGAACCGGAAGGGCTTTCCTCAAAGTCTGGTCAATAAAATTTGAGAAAAGGAGAAACGGCAAGTCTACGAAACAATGAGATTTTGGCAGTGAAGTGGAGAGACAAAAGAGATGTGTACATGTTGTCTTCAATCCACGATGATACCTTCATGGAAATCCCCAGAAGAAATGGCCCCATACAGAAACCCAAATGCATCTTTGATTATAATTTGTTTATGGGGGGAGTCGACTTGAATGACCAGATGCTGGAACCGTACCTTGCTACAAGACGGACATACCATTGGTATAAGAAAGTCGCAATTTATTTTTTTCATTTGGCCATCTACAATTCATATGTCATTTATCGTAACTCCACCCAAAACCCCAAACGCTTCCTTGGCTACCAGGAGGAAGTTTTCACTGCCCTTACATTCCCGAACGGCCCCCCAGAAAATATCCGATCAGATGTTCTAAGTCGACTCTCCGAACGCCACTTTCCCGATAAGATCCCTCCCAAACCAACAGGCCAAAGACGGCAAAAAAAATGTAAGGTGTGTACCAGAGCAGGATTCAGAAGAGACACATCTTATTATTGTGCACAATGTCCTTCTGAACCAGGCCTCTGCGTAGGTGAATGTTTTCGTCGTTACCATTCTTCACTAAATTATTAGTGAAGTATGGTAAACGTAAGCCTCCGTTCCTGCAATTTACCCTCACACCCCTTATGCCACTGCCTCCTCTGTAACTGACCCTGGCTTGTTATTTGACCACGCTTCTGCCTAACGATTCTGTACATACCTCTGCCTGATCTGGAACTGACCGTGGACTGTTATTCGACCATGCTTCTGCCTAACGATTCTGCACATACCTCTGCCTGATCTGGAACTGACCCTGGACTGTTATTCGACCATGCTTCTGCCTAACGATTCTGTACATACATCTGCCTGATCTGGAACTGACCTTGGACTGTTTGACCATGATATTTGCCTGTCTCTTGGACTGATCTTGTACCCTGATACTGGACTAGTGGGATTCAACACAGGGGTCTCACATATGTGAGGGGCTCCAGAATTGTTTTTCTGGATGAAGAAAACAATTTTTTTTGTTTTCTCAATCCTAGATTAGGGTCTGGAGACTCGGAGGCTTCAAAGAGATTTGGGTGGAAGAAGCCCCTACCCCTGTCCACATTCTGTCCTGAATGAGGCCCTACTTCTGCCTGTAGGACTTACTGCCGTCATGCCTCTGCCTGTCGCACTGACCACACCACATGGACCTACCTACTACCAGGACCAATATTTTTGGCACTGCGGACAATATCTCTGCCTGCACTGACCCTGGACTTTATATGGACAGTAACCCTGCCTGCTGCCTGGACAATTGTGTTCACCGCTGCTGACCAAGTCCCTGCCTGCTGCCTGGACCAGTGCTATCCTCCTGTGTACAACTGCGCTATTACAACCACAGGTAATCTTTTTTGTTTACGCTTTGCTCAGCATAATGTATTTTAGGGTGTAATTCTTGGTATGTGCATGCTATGTGTCCCTGGAACACCTGACGGTGTTCCTTGCATGTTGGATCTCTGTATGTGGCCAGGCTGTGTAGAAGTCTCACACATGTGGTAATGCCATACTCAGGAGGAGTAGCAGAATGTATTTTGGGGTGTCATTTTTGCTATTTAAATGCTATGTGTTGGAAATATCTTATAAACGGACAACTTTGTGTAAAAAAAAATGCGTTTTCATTTTTTTCCACATTTTCCAAAAATTTCTGGAAAAAAATAAACCATTCAAAAGACTCATTATGCCTCATAGATTATACATTGGGGTGTTAGCTTTCCAAAATGGGGTCATTTTGTGGGTGTTTCCATTGTCCTGGTGCTCCAGGGCCTTCAAAAGTGTAATAGGTGGTTGAGAAATGTGATGTGTAATTTATGCTCCTAGAACACCTGATGGTGCTCCATGCAGGTTGGGCCTCTGTATGTGGCCAAGCAGTAAAAAAGTCCCACACATGTGGCATCGTAATACTCAGGAGGAGTAGCAGAATGTATTTTGAGGTGTCATTTTTGCTATCTAAATGCTATGTGTTGGAAATATATTATAAACAGACAACTTTGTGTAAAAAAAAATGCGTTTTTATTTTTTTCCACATTTTCCAAAAACTTCTGGAAAAAAATAAACCATTCAAAAGACTCATTATGCCTCATAGATTATACGTTGGGGTGTTAGCTTTCCAAAATGGGGTCATTTTGTGGGTGTTTCCATTGTCTTGGTGCTCCAGGGCCTTCAAAAGTGTAATAGGTGGTTGAGAAATGTGATGTGTAATTTATGCTCCTAGAACACCTGATGGTGCTCCATGCATGTTGGGCCTCTGTATGTGGCCAGGCAGTGAAAAAGTCCCACACATGTGGTATCGTAATACTCAGGAGGAGTAGCAGAATGTATTTTGGGGTGTCATTTTTGCTATCTAAATGCGATGTGTTGGAAATATCTTATAAACGGACAACTTTGTGTAAAAAAAATGCGTTTTCATTTTTTTCCACATTTTCCAAAAACTTCTGGAAAAAAATAAACCATTCAAAAGACTCATTATGCCTCATAGATTATACGTTGGGGTGTTAGCTTTCCAAAACAGGGTCATAGGTGGTTGAGAAATGTGATGTGTAATTTATGCTCCTAGAACACCTGATGGTGCTCCATGCATGTTGGTCTTCTGTATGTGGCCAGGCAGTGAAAAAGTCACACACATGTGGTGTTGTAATAATCAGGAGGAGTAGCAGAATGTATTTCGGGGTGTCATTTGTGGTATACACATGCCATGTGAGAGAAATAAGCTATTACAATGACAATTTTGTGGGGAAAAAAAAATCTCAATTTTGCAAAGAATTGTGGGAAAAAAATACAACTTAAAATAACTCACCATGCCTCTAACTAAATACATTGAAACGTCTACTTTCCAAAAAGGGGTTATTTGGGGGGCATTTGTACTTTCCTGGCTTGTTAGGGTCTCAGGAAATGAGATAGGCCTCAGTACATCAGATGTGACAATTTTTTTATGATTTGCACCATAGCTTGTAGACTCTAGAACTTTCACACAGACCAAATAATTTCCACAAATTTTTGGTTATTTTTACCAAAGATATGTAGCAGTATAAATTGTGGCCAAAATTTATGAAGAAAAATTACGAATTTGCAAAATTTTATCACAGAAATTAGGAAAAATTCGTTTTTTTTCAAAATTTTCAGTCTGTTTTCATTTATAGCGCAAAAAATAAAAATCCCAGAGGTGATCAAATACCACCAAAATAAAGCTCTATTTGTATGAAAAAAAGGACAAAAAATCATTTGGGTACAGTGTTGCATGACTGAGTAATTGTCATTCAAAGTGTGAGAGCACTGAAAGCTGAAAATTGGTCTGGATAGGAGGGGGGTTCAAGTGCCTAGTAAGCAAGTGTTTAAATAAATATATGGTGATACTGTTGTCAAAAAGGTTTTCGTTTAGTCACTGTTTTAGGTTAACATCACTCTGTCCCTGTCTCCAAACTGGGCTTCTTCATTGTCACCCTGTCACACTCTCAGTGGAGACTACAAGTGGCTCTGCCAATGCACATTTTGAAGGCATTGTCTAATATTGTCTTCAACAGAAAACTTGCCCTGAGACATGCCATGCAGTCAGCTACATGCATGTAGACAGGTACTGGCTGCAAAAAAATTACACAAAAAAAACAG
Organism: Lithobates clamitans; assembly: GCA_037952925.1. Lineage (NCBI taxonomy): Eukaryota > Metazoa > Chordata > Amphibia > Anura > Ranidae > Lithobates > Lithobates clamitans. Next base: position 1,982,136 of record JBBGZY010000379.1, on the reverse strand, counting down.
TGCTCAATGGGACCAGAAAATAAAAGAACTGTTATAAATGATATGCGTAATCAAGTTCATTTAATTGGATGCACACTAAAAATAAAAATCATAACAGTCAGATGAAAAGATAAGATACAAAAATAGGAAAAAATAATTTTTGTCGTCTAAATACCCCAAAAATTGATTAATACGATACCACCCAGATGACAAGGGGTTAATGCCAGCAAGCGTTTTCCAAATCCTTATCCGGAATAGGAGACTCAATAACTCAATATGCAGAAAGGAATCAGAGTAGAGAGACCCCGCTCTCTATGCTGCAACTGATGGCTCAATAATGGATGTCAGTCTCATTCTGTTCCAGGAGGTGTATTGTAGACCATATTACCACAGAGCTTCCACAGTAAGCAGGCTGATCAGGCGAGCTAATACCTGGCGTCCTGGGAGGTGCTCTGGACAGCGCAAACTGAGTCTGAAAGCCGGAAGGCAGGGTCAGAGCCAGATACAAAGCCGGATACAAGGGGTCACAAAATGCTGGGCGGAACGCAAGCTCGATGTTGCCGTGGCAACTGTGACTTACATGTTTCACGCGCCTGCGCTTTATCAAAGTCACGGGAGCCAGCACAACAAACAAATAAATAGGCATGCAGACGTGAAGGGTGAAGGATTATCAAGTCTTATGGCATTAACCTCTTATGTACACTATTGCATTAAATCACTACATACACATTGCATTAAATAAACAAATTTAAATGCAACACTGATAGCAACCTGAGATATTAGGATTAAAATTTAAATATAGTAAATAAATAACTCCAAAAATGAATTAAATTTTGTGAATTGATATATATGCTGTGATATCTCATGATGATAATATATGATACATTGTGGAGAGTTGTATATAAACTATGTGTACTAGTATTACCACATAACTAAAAAATTTATAAATTAATGAATAACTTGATAATTATTAAAATATTAAAATAGACAGGAAATTATGAAAGATAGATAGATAGATAGATAGATAGATAGATAGATAGATAGATAGATAGATAGATAGATAGATAGATAGATAGATAGATAGATAGATAGATAGATAGATAGATAGATAGATAGATAGATAGATAGATAGATAGATAGATCAAGGATGTGCTATTGGATCACACTGAGTACATCAATTTCTTTGTTGATGCCCTCAGGCGAAAGAGAATCCAAAAGATAAATCCAAAAAGTCTCCCTTCAGTAGAGAAGGGAGAACCATTCATTATCCGTTAGGGTACCCCTAGGAATGGCCTCGATAGCGCGTACTTCTATTTGTCCAAAATCCTTATTGTGTACCTGACAATGATGCAGGACGCTATGTTTAACACATCCCTTCTTAGTCAGTCTGTGATGCTCACCCACTCTTGTACGCAGGGTGCGTATAGTGCGACCCACGTATAAAAGACCACATGAGCAACACAAAATATAACTCACGAACTGGGTGGAACAAAGTAATAAATTGTTTAATTTGAAAAGACTTGCCTCTATTAGTTATTATCTCTGAGCAGCCATGGGGAATGGATGCTGCCCAGAGATATTAACTAATAATTACTAATTTGCACTTTATTATATGAGCACTCAATGTTTTGAGCAACATAGTCCTACCAACATCGCAATAAATTATTTCTTACACTCAGCGCAGAATATCTTCGTTTTAACATTTAAAGAAAAGGCCAAAATACAATTATATGACTACAGCTGCAGGAGCAAAAGATGCATTTGTGCAGTGCACACCTGCCATATGAGGCCACAGCAGTGTTCTTATAAACCCAGCTGATACCTCAGCCATCCTGGCTTCTCATCATTGTTTTTATAAGCTTGCAGCGCCCAAGGTTTTTGGAGTGGGATTTGTTTTTCTTTTAATGGAATCCAATAATTATACTGTATTATGCCACATTAGTATGCTCCATTTTTCTTTCACAATGGAAAGCATGGCTGTATAAGGCATCATCCAGGCTGGTTTTGGCATGGGACATGGGCTTCATCTCTACAGTAGTTTTATTAGAGGAATCCAATCTCATGATAAATGGTGTAGGACTGCACAGGATATGCTAAACCAATTGCCAATCTACCCTTACTTGAAGATTCGATTATTGAACAAAGCGTCTGTTACCCCAACACTTCATATTCCTGATATGTACCTGCTGTACCATACATGTATTTGTATGACAAAGTATCCGGTTCTCTTTGTATTGCTTCCTTTATGTGAAATCCCTGGTGTTTCTGCCAGTACCTCTGCTTTCTTATTAAAAACTGATCACACCAAGCAGGAAAGCACACCATGGTCAGTTCTCTAGCTATGCTGGGAACTCAGTGTGCTCTCCTCCAATGATCAGACTTGTCCTGACATGCCCCCATTGCACAACCATTTACTGGGAAGCTACTCAGTGTACTGCTGCTTCTCCTCTCCCAGCTCCTATGCAGCTGAAAAAAGAGGGAATGTGTTTACTTATTAAAAAAAAGTGAAAAAAAAGTATTATTTATATAATTTTTTTTATATCTATACAAAAATGCTATTTAATTCAGGAATATCCAAAGCAAACTCCCCCATCCGCCCATGTTGTCATGTTTCATTTTGCTGAGAAGTTACCCCCTAGCATTCCTGGCCTTGGCCATCTTGAGTAAAAGCAGATGATTCATGTACCATTTAAATCCTGAAATCCATCTGCCTTAGCTCAGGCATGCAGGCACGAGGGTGTGCTAAGCTTATGAAGCCCCTCCTCCCCTACTGAACACTCCTGGAATGTATGACATCATTTGCCTAGGCCTGGAAACCAGGAAGTCACTGAAGAAATAAAAAAAAAAAAGTTTAAAACCAGTAAATATAATATGTTATACCTTCCTTCCTATCTATTTACTAATGCTAGCAGGATTAAAAATAGTCAATGTTGATTGGGAGAGTGAAGTTCCACTTTAATAAGCATTTTTCTTTAACAACATACCTATTTCTTACGTATTGCTATTAGAAGTCTTAACTCCATATGGTCCTGCTGGGAAGAATCTTTGTGCCCAGTCATTGGCTGAAGTCTGATTGCCTGGCTTTTCCTGCATCAGCTATGGTAGTTCTTTTTCATCTGTTAGAGGAAAAGTTTAAATACTGAGGAGTACTTTGTTTTTCTTGGGTAGTCTCGCTACCCTGTGAGGCCGCACGTCTTTATGTAAACTCCATAAAAATACCTTTCATTAAATGTGATTTAAAAAAAAAAAAAATACTGACGGGATGGCATTTGTAATTTGATTGTGTGTCTCTGTGAGTGCATATGCAAAGTTTCTATTAGCAAGTAAAAATCTTTCACAAGTTTTACAATACGTTCTAACTAGCACAGCTTGTGAATTCCACTTTTGCGAGAAGCTGGATTTACTGATTGCCTATTTTCATTTCCAAGACAGAAAGGACAATCCATTACAATGACACAACAAGAATCCAAGGTTTAAGCCTTTGAGTTACTGCTGAGCCTTTATACCTTCCCTGAAATGGTCTCAACCTTTTATAAGTTATTTTCATTTGTAAATTAGCAGATAATGATGAATAGAAACCTGGGCATTCAAGTCTCATATTCACATGAATAGGCTCATGAGCTGATACATTTAGATAATCAATGGGGGCCATAGGTGGTAATCAAGCTTCCTTTACACTTGTACCTGATGGAAACATTCAGACAAGACTCTTAAGTATCCACAGGAAAACATTTTGTCCTGCTCTGAACTTCCCTTCCCCCATTTTGTTCAACTCTATTTGTTGTTTGCACCTTACCTCAAAAGCAGATAATGGTTTAATTTCAAGCTGTCACAGCTGAGGTGACCAGAGAGGACAGATGAACAAAGCCAATGTCTCAGGGCAGATGAACAAAAGCCCGCTGAGTGCTTGTCAGGGGTATGAGAACTTCAGTAGTGCCGGAGTTCTGTTTTCACAGGTGTTGTTTGGGAAATGAAGGGCTTCTTTTTCTTCTTCAGCTGTTGTGTAATGAGAAAAAAAAATGTTTCCAAAAGGGTGAAGAGCTGCTGTTTTCTCTAGCCATTTCCTTTCTTGCAACTCTATTCTTGTGTTGACAAAAACGACTGTTGAATGACAGCTACGGTGGAAAGGTAGAAATAGATGGCTCTTGAAAACATCGCACCCCCCCCTCCTTAAATCCAATTATAACCACTAATCAGTCAGTATTTACAATATGGCACAGCTTTATGTTCTCAACTTCTCGCATTATGCTTTCACCTTTTCAATTAAGACAATGTAGACATGCATTTTTGGCAGGTGTCTTAAAGGAAATCTATGGTCACAGAACAACTTTCATTACATACCATCACCATTGTAATAGCAATACAAACAATAATTATTTTTGACAATCCAATATAAACGTATTTGAACAATCTCGTTTTATGTTGTGAGTGGAGCCTGTCATCTGGCCATCTCTTTTCACTTCCTGGATCCCCTGTATGCTTCTTAGCTTCTCCTCTACTGTATACATTTAATTTCTAAGGACTCCCTTTATGCAGTTATGCAGACAAGAGGGAGCTGAAGGATATACCTTTACCCCTATGGGAACCATTGGACACCTTATCCACAGATTGTAAGGAGAATATTTGTACCCTGATGGGGGTGGATGTAGACTCCCCTTCATGTGTTGGGGAATTTGCACTGCAGTCTGTCAATTTAAAATACATGCTAGAGATTTTCAGGGTGGGTTAAGTACAAGGGTATGCTTAAAGCATTATATATAACAAGGTTTTATTTTTTTGGACTATACTGCACTGTTCTGACTATATGATATTGTATATTGCTTATATGTATTCATATGATTAAGCCCATAAGGGTAAAACATATCAGAAAGGGGCAAGGTGAACTCTTTATTTTTATTTATTCATTACAGGTACCTATATAGCGTCAATTTTCGCAGCGCTTTACATATATATATTGTACATATATATTGTACATTCCATGCCCTCAAGGAGCTTACAATCTAAGGTCCCTAATTCACATTCATACATACACATACTAGGGCCAGTTTAGACAGAAGCCAATTAACCCACCAGCATGTCTTTGGAGTGTGGAGGGAAACCCACAAAGGCACAGGGAGAACATGCAAACTCCAGGCAGGTAGTGCTATGGTTGGCATTCAAACGGACAACATTAGTACTACTAGGCGGAAGTGCCAACCAGTTAGCCATTGTGCTGCCCCATGTTGCTTTCACAGATGAATAAAAATTGACTGGGCTATTCACAATCTGGGAGATTTCTATGGAAAAGACCAGCCTATAACCTTTCAAGACCTGCACACAAAGTACAAGATTCAAAAATAGGGAATTCTATATATACCTTTGGGTACGACATGCCCCCAAATCCGCTCATTGGTCGGACTCAAACGTGGCATCAGATATTATACGTTCTTATGTATATACATCCCTAGTTCATAAAGGGATATCAAGAATGGCAAGTAAGAGCGCTTCTGCTAGAAGGGTCCTCTAGGTGCTGTATACAATCAGGATCATCCAAGGTAGCAGGATAGCAAGCTGACAGGCAGTCGAGCAGCACTTACAGGCTCTGGATAAACAAAGATATGCAGAGAAAGGCACTTCTAAGTGCAGTATGTCAGCAATTTTATTAAAAGGCAACAGTTAAAAACACTTTACAGAATAAACAGGCTCATCACTGTATGAAGTCCACCTGAGATGGTATTCCCATGTCACTGTGCTGGCCAGCAGATGCAGGTACCAAGGGTCTGGAGGAGCAAGATGGCTGCCGTACTTCCTGAAACCACTGTCCACCCCCTGTGTTCCACGGTCTATTGTTACCTGTAAAGAAGCCACCATCGAAGGAGAAATGGGAGTGCACTGTAATTTCTCAGCGGATTTGACAACTTGGCAAGCAGCAGCTAGGAGCCCACTAGTGCCTCACCCACTGGAAATCAGCTCAAAAACATCTTCATCATTGGTATTATACACGATCCCTACTTTTTCCCCTCCCATCCTGCCCCCCAACTGTTGAGGAAACTGTGGCTCATCTACCCATATTTGGTGGTCCTGCCCAGCCTTATCAATCTTTTGGAACGATGTACATTCTTTTATAACAAAATTTGCTGGTATATTCCGTGCTATTACACCTCAGCTGGCCTTGCTGGGTTTGGGATTAAATAGCCTAGACCTTATCAATCCATAGTAACACACATTCTTATAGCAGTATGCCTTTCCACGTAAATGGAAAGACATTTCTCCTCCTACTACCCAGGAACTTATTATTATTCTTAATCAACACCAACACCTGGAACACATGTTTGCTAAAGCTCACCTAACCATGTTCACTTTTGTCATAGATTTGGCTCCCTGGCTAAACAAACCCAGAAATGCCCCACTGACCTTATAACCTGTCTATATTTTCTAGTGCATTTTGTGCCCACCCTTAAGGATCTTACTCCCAGCAAGGACCACACTCATTTATGTTTCACCTTGATATATTACAGACCACTTAGATCTACTGTTTTTTTTTTCACATCCCCTTCTCAAGCACATTTACTATCCTCTGCTTGATACCAAGATCAGGTTGCAAAACTGGCTCTGTGGTCATGCAGCCTGTAAAACGTATACATCTTTGGAATTCATGTTTTGTGAACCCAATGATATGTAATGTTTTATTTTTTCATGTACTACTTCTTATAATAACCATTAATAAACTTCAAGTTATAAAAAATTAACTGAGTCCAGTGACATCATCAGTGTGTGTGGCTTATCCATTTCTGTATTTTCAAAGACTGAAAATGGGCTCCTTAGACCGGCATCCAATCGAATTTAAAGCAGAGACTTGGAATGGTGACTCCCTTTATATTTGTGTTATATAACCTGTACCAGACACACTGTAAACTGTTCTGTAAAGCATTTGATGCGTAACCACCTTAGTAATTAAAATCTGTATATTCTACTCTTTCAAAAAGAGATAGGACTACTTACTACTAGTACTAAAGCTGCTTACACCATGCTATGTACCCTCCTTTTAAGCTATAGGGACATCGGTATGTATACAGCAAACATAATTGGTGCTGCATTTAGAACAATAAATCAAGTGACAATTAGGTAAATGAATCCCCACTAATTAATACATAAATGATTCATATGCAAATTGAATATCGTAAAATTTCATGACACTCATAACTGATCAATCTTTGATAAATCACGATAAATCAATAAATTAAAAATGTGGTAAATGAATAAATTAAAACAAAAAAGACCATCAAAGAGTCTCCATTTAGAAAAGTCCTTCAAATCCCCATGCTCTTAAAAGTGTTCTCTCTAATGATAATTGCAGAGAAACCAAAAGATCCTTCCTCCACATCCACTTGGTACGCACAAGTGCTCTCCAATTATGCACTAATCAGAACTCTGTGACCCCTTAAATCTAATATGTGGGTTCAAATTAGCCTTTTAGGCTCCATGCACACTGGATGTTAAAATAACGTTATAAAAATGGCAGTAGCTTTGCAGTGAGGCTTTCAACTTTTTTTTAACGTTTTTGCAATAGCATTTTTTAGCGTTTTTCCATGTTAGCATTTTTTAGCGTTTTTTAAATTTATTATTATTTATTTATTTTATTTTTTTCAACCGATCAAAAACGTAAAAAAATGCTGGTGAGCCACGTTTTTTCAGCGTTTATCTGAGTTTTTCAGCGTTATGAGCGTTTGGCTCCTGAAAGCGATTTTATGGCGTTCAGAAAACAACCCATAAACTTCACTGCTGATAAAAGTTCAGAAATGTCCATGTGTGCAAGGACACATAGGATAACACAGAGTGGAGTTTATGGGCTGTAAAAAAAACAAAAACGCCCAAACTTTAAAAAAAAGGCCGTTTATGAGCTCCAGTGTGCATGGAGCCTTACAGTATTGTGCTTCCAAGGAGCCTTCCATGTCTTCCAGGCAACCTTCCAAATCACTTCTCTACAGCACACAAATATGCTCCTAAAAAACATTATTTTCCTACTCCATTTCTGTAGTTACCATCCCAGAAAAATAACCAACAGATGAAATGGACCATCATGCAGAATGCTTTATTAAAAAATATTAAAACCATGACGAAGTGCGCACTTACATTAAAAACATTAGTGGCAGATATAAACATGGATCTTCCTACTGTCTATTCCACCTGGAGTGCATAAGGAATTGACGAAGGGTAGGATTATAGACCATGATGTCATTTCTGCCTACTAAATTTCTGGTGCGCACGCCAGTTGGAATATGAAGTAGGGCAAGCGGGAGCCATCTTTCATTACATTTGTATGTGATCCATGTTTAAAGCTGACATCAGTATGTTTTTAATGTAAGTGCACACTTTGTAGTGGTATTTAATCTACTTTAATAATGTATACTGCACAATGGTTATTTTCATCTGTTGCTTATTTTGGGACTTTAAAAGATTTTTAAAGACTTTCTAAATGGATACTGCCCGATTGACCGATTTTTTGTTTTAATACATATTGATTTACTGTAGTTTTAGTTATCAAAGATTAATCATTTAAGAGTGTCACAAATTTTTACTAAATTCACTTTGCATATGAATCATTTATTTTGTATAATGTGTTAATTAGGATGGATTTGTTTACCTAATCACTTGCTTCATTGTTCTAAGCGCAACACCCATTACTGTGCTTATTTAAATACGTATTACTGTTGTTAGAGTGATTAGGAAATTTTCTTTGTAGGTTCAAGAACCCTATCAAGTATCTTCTTCATTTAAAATATGGTATATATACTAAAGCTGGTCATACATGGAGCACATTTTAGCAGGTTCCTGATGAAATCGGTGAAATTCTCTCCATTTGTGGCCCTGTCTACACACTCCTATCTGAGATCCTTCACTTAAATAAAATGGAAAATTGTTAGCCAAGCAATGCCTTCTCTTTATTAAATATTTGATGGTCTCTGGATTGCTTTGTTTGATATGTGATAAAGCCTGTATTTTTTGATTGGGATAGTACCAGTTAGTTGGTTGACGCTTTGCCAGAATAATGTGCTGTTTTTTTTTTACCATCTTAATATTAATAGTATATTCTTGTGACATCAACTGTGTACAGAGACTGGCAGTATAATGTAGTTTAGTAACCATTGTTAATGGAAAATGGACAAAAGTGGATGTGGGATGGACATAAATGAGAATGTGAAGTGAAAAGAAGGAAACGTGAGTTGGAGAGAAGAGGATAGGGATGTGAACTTTACAGAAGTGTACATCACAATGTCCAACATCATTACGGCCCCTTTGCACTGGAGGAGCGCCTGATCTGCCATCATTGGAATCAGATTGATCACTACAGCACTGCCCATACTAACTCCCCCAGGACAGGGGAATTTTTGATGGCACCTGTCCCAACAACAATATCATTGCTGCTATAAGGACACCCTGGTGCAATCCCATGGGGGAGAGACAAATGTCCAGACCTACAAAACACAAAAAACATAATTAACCACTTGGCTACTGGTCACCTATACCCCCTTATTTCCCAGACCAATTTCTAGCTTTTAGTGCTCTCACACTTTGAATGGCAATTACTCAGTCATGCAACATTGTACCCATATGAATTTTTTTGTCCTTTTTTTCACACAAACAGATATTTTTTGGTGTATTTTAATCAGCCCTGTTTTTTTATTTTTTGAACTATAAATGAAAAAAGACCAAAAACTTTGGGGGAAAAATGCATTTTATTTGTTTCTGTTATACAATTTTAAAAATAAGTAATTTTTCCTCATGAAGTTTTGCCAAAATCTATATTGCTACATTTCTTTGGTAAAAATACCAATACAAGCACCAATCATTAAACAATGATCACACTTGATGTACTGACAGCTGATATAATTTCTTGAGACACTAACAAGCCAGGACAGTACAACCTCCTCCCCAAATGACCTATTTTTGTAAAGTAGACATCCCAAGGTATTTAGTAAGAGCCATGGTGAGTTTTTTAAAGTTGTAATTTTTTTCCCCACAATTCTTTGAAAAACTAAGAGGTTTTTTTTTCTTTTCTTATTTCATAAAAGTGTTATATTAACAGGTTGTTTCTCTCATGTGACATATGCACACTTGCAACTACACCCCAAGAGACTTTTTCACAGCTTAGCTACATAGAGAGGCCCAACATGCAAGAAGCACCGTCAGGTGTTCTAGGGGCATAAATTACACATCTAATTTCTTGGCTATCTATTACACTTTTGAAGGCCTTGAAGAACCGGGACACTGGAATTACACACAAAATAACCCTATTTTGAGAAGCAAACACCCCAATGTATATTTTATGAGTCTTTTGAACATGTAATTTTTTTCCAAAAGTTTTCAAAAAATGTGCAAAGAAATTGAAAACATATATTTTTTTTTTTTTTACACAAAGTTGTCCATTTATAAGATATTTCCAAAACATAGAATATACATACCAAAAATGACACCCCAAAATACATTCTGCTACTCCTCCTGAGTATGGTGATACCACATGTGTGAGACTTTTCCACAGCCTGGCCACATAGAGAGGATCAACATGCAAGGAGTACTATCAGGTGTTCTAGGGACATAAATTACACATCTAATTTATTGACAACTACTACACTTTTGGAGGCCCTGAATCACCAGGACAATGCAATTATCAACAAAAAGACCCCATTTTGAGAAGCAAACACCCCAATGTATATTCTATGAGGCATAATGAGTCTTTTGAATATTTTTTTCCCCACAAGTTTTTGGAAACTGTGGAAAGAAAATGAAAACTTTTTTTTTTTTTTTACACAAAGTTGTCCATTTATAAGATATTTCTAACACACAGCAAAAAAGTACAGCCAAAAATATATTCTGCTACTCCTCCTGAGTATGGCAATACCACATATGTGAGACTTACACATCTAATTTCCTGACAACCTATAATTTTTGAAGGTCCTTCATATTTCTAACATAAAGTGGGGACGGAAAGTATTCAGACCCCCTTAAATTTTTCACTCTTTATTATATTGCAGCCATTTGCTAAAATCATTCAAGTTCATTTTTTTCCTCATTAATATACACACAGCACCCCATATTGACAGAAAAACACAGAATCGTTGACATTTTTGCAGATTTATTAAAAAAGAAAAACTGAAATATCACTATCACCCATGGGGCTTTTCCTTGCAGCTTTTTAACACCTTTTTTAGTCACTTTTTAAACAGCCTTTTTTTTCTTTCCTTCCTTCAGCCTAATAATTAGGGGAGTGGTTAATTGGTCACAGGTGCTTGAGGCCTATATAACTTTCTGTAGAGCACATCTGAAATTGCCAGACTGCTGGCTGGAAGCTAAACAGTGGGGACCTTGAGTTCTGAGTGTGAACAAGTTTTGCTTTTGACTGCTGGTGATTGCTGTGTTGCATTTTCAGGTTCTCTTTTTGGGGCTTTTCCTTGCAGATTTTTAACACCTTTTTCTGTCACTTTTTAAACAGCCTTTTTTTTCTTTCCTTCCTTCAACCTACTAATTATGGAGAGTGGTCAATTGGTCACAGGTGCTTGAGGCCTATATAACTTTCTGTAGAACTAATTTTGAGCCTGCTCATCTTTGAGTTTGCTGAGACTTAGACCAAGTGGAACTGGACTAAGTGGTAAGTTAAAAACCAGAGTTGAAAACAGGAGGTTATAACAGGGGTCAAAGCACCTGTGTAGTGTGAGTGTGTACCTGTGTATTGTAAGTACATGAGTGCTGCGAGTGCACGTGGGCTGTATTGAGTATTACTGTCATGTAGTACCTGTGTATTGTGAGTACCTGAGCGTTGTCTGAGTAGTGTGTGTGGATCGTTAGCACTGGTGTATCGTGTATACTTGTGTCTGCAAGTGGACGTTGGTTTGCGAGTGGACGTTGGTCTGCGAGTACACATTGGTCTGCGAGTACCTGTGTATTGTCTTGTTGAGTATTAGTGTTAGGAAGCTAGTTGTTAGGTAATTTGGACAGGGTATAATCCCCAATTCTCATTAAATTAGTAGGTACGTGGAGATGCGACTCGGTGTACATGTATGCATTCTTTGATCATCCGATCGAGGGCGAATACTGCTGTGTAAAATGTAAGCACATTGTTTCCCTGGAAGCCCAGGTTCTGAATCCTGGGAAGCAACTGCCAGCACTGAGAAGACCCTCCATACTAAAGGAGAGCCGGGAACGTACCTGGCAGGTGTCGGCAGGGTCCAGCACAGAGGCAGGTGGTGACAAAGAGGTGCAGGCACTAGAAAAGAGTAGATGGGTGACAGTCAGGAAGGGTAGAGGGGGAAGTGCCAGGGAGGCCCATCCAGGGCTGGAACATCCCAATAAGTATACTCCATTCTTAAAAAGACAGAGAGGGCAATCTGTAACAAAGACCTGAAGCCCTCGAACTGTATGCTGTCTACCGGGCGCTCGGGTTCGGCACATCACAGATCTGGTGGACAGATTATTGGGAGGGGCTGGCGAAGACCCGGCTGTCATTGTGCACGTTGGCACCAATGACAAAGCCAGAGGCAGATGGATTGTCCTAAAGAACGATTTTAGGGACTTGGGAGCTAAATTGAGGAAAAGGACCTCCGAAGTAATATTCTCAGGAGTACTACCAGTACCTTGAGCCACACCAGAAAGGCAGAGGGAGATTAGGGAAGTAAACAAGTGGCTAAGGAGCTGGTGTAGTAAGGAGGGGTTTGGGTTCCTGGAGGACTGGGCCGACTTCTCAGTCAGTCACCAGTACTATAGAAGGGACGGACTGCACCAAAATGAGGAGGATGCAGATCAGTTGGGAGTAAAGATGGCCAAAAAGTTAGAGGGATTTTTAAACTAGGCGATGGGGGGGGGGGGCAGAGGTAGAGATAGTTAGAGGGTAGTATTAGGGCATTAGTGGAAGGTTGGCTAAAGCACATAAAAGTATAGTAACAAGTCCTAGTTGCAATCTCGGAACGCCCAATAAGAGGATAATATGAAACCGGTCTAAGCTACGTGGCATGCTCACCAATGCCAGGAGCCTGGCGGACAAGATGGGTGAACTAGAGATACTGTTGTACGAGGAGGATTTGGATTTTGTGGGAATTTCAGAGACCTGGTTCAACAGCTCTCATGATTGGCTGGCAACCATTCAAGGGTATACACTTTATCACAGGGATAGAGAGATTAAAAAAGGGGGAGGGGTATGCCTATATATCAAGAATAATGTACAAGTGAATGTGAGGGATGACATCACTAAGGGAGCTAGGAAGGAGGTGGAATCCTTATGGGTAGAGCTCCAAAGGGTTGAAGCTAAGGGAAAAATAATACTGGGAGTATGCTATAGGCCCCCTAACCAGAGGGAGGAGGGGGAGACGGATCTCCTATCACAATTTGGATTAGCAGCAAGAATGGGAATTGTTATCATAATGGGGGATTTTCATTATCCAGACATAGACTGGGCGTAGGGAACCACGCATTCGTTTAAGGCTCGCCAGTTTCTAAATGTCTTACAGGACAATTTCATGTTCAGATAGTAGATGCACCAACTAGAAATAAAGCGTTACTGGATCTACTGATTACCAACAATACAGACCTGATCACGGATGTGGAAATACGGGGCAATTTAGGAAACAGCGATCACAGGTCAATTGGCTTCAGTATAATTCACACACATAGGAAACATAAGGGGAATACAAAGACACTGAATTTCAAAAGAGCCAACTTCCCTAAACTACGAACCTGGCTAGAAGGCATAAATTGGGATAAAATCTTAGGAACAAAGAACATGGAGGAGAGATGGGTTTGATTTAAGAGTATAATAAATAAGGTCATTAGTCAATGCATCCCACTGTGTAATAGATTTAAAAGAGTGAACAAAAGCCCTGGATGGCTTAACTCCAATGTAAAACTGCATATAAAAGCAAAGGAGAAGGCCTTCAAAAAATACAAGGTTGAGGGATCATCACCAGCATTCAGACTTTATAAAGAATGCAACAAGAAATGTAAGGGTGCAATTAGGGCGGCTAAGATAGAACACGAAAGACACATTGCGGAGGAAAGCAAAGAAGGTCCCAAGAAACTCCTTAAGTATGTAAACAGTAAAAAAGGAGGACAGACCATATTGGCCCCATGGAAGGACATCTGGTTACAAAAGATGGGGAGATGGCGAAGGTATTGAATTTATTCTTCTCCTCAGTCTTCATGAGTGAATCGGGGGTCTTCAGTAACCAAAACTGCAGTGTTTATCTTCATGACACATCACAGGAAGCACCTCCATGGTTAACAGAGGACAGAATTAAAATTAGACTTGGTAAACTTAACATTAATAAATCACAGGGACCAGATGGCTTGCACCCGAGGGTACTTAGGGAACTTAGTCAAGTAATTGCCAGACCATTGTTTCTAATTTTTACTGACAGTCTACTGACTGGAATGGTACCAGCTGATTGGAGAAAAGCCAATGTAGCACCAATATTTAATAAGGGCCCAAAATATATCCCTGGGAAATACAGACCAGTTAGCCTAACATCAATAGTATGCAAGCTCTTGGAGGGGATGATAAGGGACTATATACAAGATTTTAGTAATGAGAACTGTATCATTAGCAGTAATCAGCATGGATTCATGAAGAATCGTTTTTTTTCAAACCAATCTATTAACCTTCTATGAGGAGGTGAGTTGCCATATAGATAAAGAAAGACCTGGGGTATCTGGATTTTGCAAAAGCATTTGACACAGTTGCCCATAAATGTTTACTGTACAAAATAAGGCCCATTGGCATGGACCATAGGGTGAGTACATGGATTAAAAACTGGCTACAAGATAAATGGGGAGTGCTCGGAATGGTCAGGGGTGGGTAGTAGTGGGACCAATCCTATTTAATTTGTTAAATGACCTGGAGATGGGGTAAACAGTTCAATCTCTGTATTTGCGGGCGATACTAAGCTAAGCAGGGCAATAACGTCTCCGCAGGATGTGGAAACCTTGCAAAAAGATCTATACAAATTAATAGGTTGGGCAACTACATGGCAAATTAGGTTTAATGTAGAAAAATTTAAAATAATGCATTTGGGGGCAAAAATATGAATGCAATCTTTACACTTGGGAGAGAACCTCTGGGGGAATCTAGGATGGAAAAGGACCTGGGGGTCCTAGTGGATGATAGGCTCAGCAATGGCATGCAACGCCAAGCTGCTGCTAACAAAGCAAACAGAATATTGGCATGCATTAAAAAGGGGTTCAACTCCAGAGATAAAACAATAATTCTCTCGCTCAACAAGACTCTGGTCCAGCCGCACCTAGAGTATGCTGTCCAGTTCTGGGCACCAGTCCTCAGGAAGGATGTACTGGAAATGGAGCAAGTACAAAGAAGGGCAACAAAGCTAATAAAGGGTCTGGAGGGTCGAAGGGCAGCATAGTGGTGTAGTGGTTAGCACATTCACCTAGCAGCAATAGGGTCGCTGGTTCAAATCCCGATCACGACACCATCTGCCTGGAGTTTGCATGTTCTCCCTGTGCCTGCATGGGTTTCCTCCGGGTACTCCGGTTTCCTCCCACACTCTAAAGACATGCTGGTAGGTTAATTAAATCCTGTCGAAAAATTGGCCAAATATGTGTATGTTGCATGTGTTGTAAGCGTGTCAGGGCCCCATGGGGTAAAAGGACCGTGCTATACTGCAGATGGACACCGGCAGCAAAAAAGCGCCCTGAGGCGATTCAGTTCGCATAGGTAGCGCTATACAAGTCATTCATTCATTCATATTAGTTATGAGGAAAGGTTGCGAGCACTGAACTTATTCCCTCTGGAGAATAGACACTTAAAAGGGGATATGATTTCAATTTACTAATAAGGTACTGGTGACCCCACAATAGGGATAAAACTTTTTCATGAAAGGGAGTTTAACAAGACACGTGGCCACTCATTAAAATTAGAAGAAAAGAGGTTTAACCTTAAACTACATAAATGGTTCTTTACTGTAAGAGAGGCAAGGATGTGGAATCCCCTTCCACAGGCGGTGGTATCAGTGGGGAGCATCGATAGTTTAAAAAATCTATTAGATAAGCACCCAAACGACCACAACATACAGGGATATACAATGTAATATTGACATATAATTGTAATGGATGTGATTATGTGTGTTATGGTGAAATGCCTATTTCCCATAATAACCATATAGATATAAGTGCTTATCTCAGTGATGTGGAGATGAGGAACTGAGAAGATGTCTAATAAAACACTTAATGAGCAGACATGAAACACCAGCAGCTGATATTTACACTACTGTATATACTTGAGTATAAGTCGTTCTGAGTATAAGTCGAGGCCCTAATTAAAGGGGTTGTAAAGGTAAAAGTTTTTTCACCTTAATGCATTCTATGCATTAAGGTGAAAAAACTTCTGACAGAACCGCCGCCCCCAGCCCCCCCGTTTTACTTACCTGACGCCTCGAAAGTCAGCTTCGCGTTCCCGACATCTGTTCCTCCGCTCACCCTGGCCGCTGATTGGCTGCAGTGGATGGATTGAAAGCAGCGCAGCCATTGGCTCGCGCTGCTGTCAATCACATCCGATGACGCGGCGCGCCGGGGGGCGGGGCCGAGTGATACAGCGAGCGGCTATAGCCGCCGGCTGTATCACGGGAGCGCGCCCGCAAGCACTCACCACCGTGCGAGAGCTCGCATGAAGGTGGTAAATGCTTGCGGGGAGGAGCTGAGACAGCCGCCGAGGGACCCCAGAAGACCAGGTTCGGGGCCACTCTGTGCAGAACGAGCTGCACAGTGAAGGTAAGTATGACATGTTTGTTATTTTAAAAAAAAAAAAAAAACACCTTTACAACCCCTTTAACCACAAAAAAATGTGAAAAACTTATTGACCTGAGTATAAGATGAGGGTGAGAAATGCACAGCTACTGTAAGTGGAAAAGAGGGTCAACAATGCCCATTTGCAGCCTCACTGTGCCCATTTGCATGCCTCACTGTGCCCATTTGCAGGCATAGGTCCCCGGAACTTCAAACTCGGTAGTTAAGGGTTCCTAGATGCCCCCTAGCTGCAGCCAAAATTTGGGGTCTCTGAACCCAAAGGGTCCCAAAATGACATTGCTGCAGATGGACACAGGTGACCGAATTTGGGGCCCCGTATCTTGGGGCCACTTAGTGCTAAGAACCCCAAATTTGGTGTACAAACCCAGTGGAATTAGCACCATAAAATATCCAAAGCTGGGGTTTCTAGCACCAAGTGACCCCGAGATACAGGGCCTCAAATATCGGTTCAGAAAATGTCAAGCACTTTTCTATAGCAGAGAATGACATTTTCCGAACCGGATTTGGGGCCCCGTATCTCGGGGCCACGTAGTGCTAGGAACTCCATCTTTTTTGTTATGGAACCAGTTCCACTGGGTTTGCACACCAAATTTGGAGTTCCTAGCACCAAGTGGCCCTGAGATACAGGGCCCCAAAGTCGGTTCGGAAAATGAAATTTTTTGCTGCAGAAAAGTGCTTGACTCGAGTATAAGTCGAGGGGGGCACTTTCAGCACAAAAAAATGTGCTGAAAAACTCGACACATGTTAGCTGCCGCATTTATTTCAGGTCTTAAAGAGTCAATCCGAAAGGGTCTGAGTATAGAGAACCCACAACCTTGGAGCTTGAGACGTTGTTATTAGTAGTTATTAGGTCCAGAATCCTCACAGAACAGTAGAGAGTAGCTCCTCTCATGATGGCCTCTGACACACCCTACTTGCGCCCATCAGTACCAACTCCACGTGTCTGCTACAACTGCAAAAGACCCAGCCACTCCAGAAGGGAATACCGAAGCCCATGGAAATTCACCCACAGTCAACCAAGCCCCAACCGTGGTCCACATGAAAGCGCCCAGTACCAGGGACATGACACCTCACCTCGCCTACCTCTCTGGATCACATGGACCTTCTCCACAAGGAATCAGGCAAGCCTGTTTCACCTGCCAGCTACACCTGGACTGTTATGCCACAAGGTGCCCAGAACTCCCCCTCCCAATTTGCCAAAGCAACGGCCCTCATTCTGGACACCTGGATGAAGTCACACCCAGACATTGTACTCCTTCAGTATGTAGATGACCTCCTGCTTGTAATTGCCTCAATCTACTCTGAAAGCCTCCTCTACCACCTGGTTGAGCAAGGTTGCAAGGCCTTAAAAAGCAAAAAGTCCAGAAAGAAGGTGATTTTCCCAGGCCTCTGCATCTCGCAAGGCACCTGACATCTCACTGAAGAAAGAGTTGCTGCAATCAAAGGGCATCCCTTTGCCTCAAGGTCAAGCAATCCCTTTATGATGCCCTAAAATCTGACCCTTTCCTGCTTTCTCCAGAAGCTGTGGACAATTTTGAAACTCTGAAGGAGATCCTCTCAACAACCTCTGCTTTGGGACTAAAAGACTTTCAAACTGTTTGTCTTAGAGAGGCAAGGGCATGCCACAGGAGTTTTGGCTCAGACCCATGATAACAGACTCAGGGTATCACTCCTGTCAACTTGACTCAGTGGCCAGGGGGGGACCCTCCTGCCTTAAAGCCATCTTTGCAGCCCAAGTTCTCTTGGACAAGACTGCGGACCTCGTTTTGGGTCATCCTTTGATCCTCCTCGCTCCTCATGACATCACTGCCATACTAAACCAGATCCAACCCAGACACCTGTCTTCACAGAGGTAGCTCAGACTCCAGAGGGTTCCTGACAGCAGCAGGAACACCTGTAAAACACAGTGCAGCTATCAAGGACTTAATGGATGCCCTACTCCACTGGGAAACAAGCTGCAGATCGAACACGAGAAGTGGTCAGCAGAGTGAATGCACCTATCCTGGATGACCCAATAGACACCCCTGAAGAGACTGTACAAACCACTATGATTCTACAAAACCTTCCTGTAAACAGGACTCACCCCAAGGAGCAACAAGAGACAGCTGACAAAGAAGAAAAAGAAGTGTGGATCAAAAAAGGAGCCACAGAAGTTGAAGGAATCACGGAATTGAACAAGAGACTGTGTCTGCCACGTAGGCCAGAAGCCTATCATGTTACCAACATGATTGCGAAGACCACAGCTAAAAGACTTTTAACAGAAATAGTGTGCAGATATGGTGTCCCAGAGGTTATAGAGAGTGATCAGGGGCCGGCTTTCACGGCCTCAGTAACCAAGGAGATACGGACAGCTCTAGGTAGGGTTCACACTAGCTTTCCACACCCCATACCATCCACAGAGTAGTGGGAAGGTGGAAAGACTGAATGGCACAATAAAGTCTAGAATGCTGAAAATGTCTCAGGAAATGGGAATGAGTTGGCCAGACAGCCTACCCATTGCCTTTGCCATTGCCTTGTTCAGTGTTAGGTACACTCCAAGGGGAAATCATGGTTTGCCATCCTATGGGATATTGTTTGGTTCAGTCCTCAGTCTAGGTTGTTATTTCCCACAACAGTTGCAGCTCTAATCTGATGTATTAACTGTGTATGTGACTGTTTTATCTCGAGAATTAACCAGTATCCATTCGGAAGTGTTTTCTTCCATTCCAGATCCTGAGCTGGATACAGGAATGCACAAGCTGGTTCCTGGTGACTGGTTCATGGTAAAGAAGTTTGTGAGGAAACACACCCTTGAACCCATATATGATGGTCCCTTCCAAGTCCTTCTGACAACTACCACATCAGTAAAAGTGGCCGGAAGGAACTCGAGGTTACAGGCCTCTCACCACAAGTCCTGTGCCCGAGGAAGAGGCTGAGGAGACCAAGCCATGATCCTGTTTATCCTTTTTATTGTGATTGTTGTTCAGGCACAAGAAGTAGCCATCAAACAGAAGGATGGAATAACCCAATTCTGGTATAATTCATCCAACACACATGTTGCCACCTTCATATCCCCTTATAGTAAGTTACTTCCAGGTACTGATTACAGTGTCTGGTCCAATGAAAGAGCAATAGGTCCCATGACTGTGTATGTATGTGTCACTGACACATATTGAAGTCACTCTTAGATAGAATGACAATCAACAAGCACACAGATCAATACTTCACCAAAGGTTATTGTGAGTCTTACAGTGAGGTGTCTACAGATCTAGCCTAAAATCAAGTTCAGTCCTTAGGGGACGTGTACTGGATCTGTGGAGTCATGAAAATTAGAAGTAGAATGACAGGACAGTGAACAGGAGAATGTGCAATGGCTAAAACCATAATGCCCCTGCATATTCTATCAGAGAACCCAGAGCCAGAAGCAAGCGATGTACCCAAGCCCAACAGAAAATGCAGGAGTGCCCCAGCAGGAAGTTTTGACCCCCACGTATACATAGATACCATAGGGGTCCCAAGGGGGGTCCCGGATGAGTTCAAAGCAAGAGACCAAGTAGCAGCGGCTTTTGAGTCACTGATTCCCATTATCACTGTAAATAAGAATGTAGACTGGATAAATTACATCTACTATAACCAGCAAAGATTTGTCAATTACACCAGAGACGCACTCCAAGGTTTGGCCGAACAGCTAGAGGCAACTTCACACATGACTTTCCAAAACCGTATGGTCTTAGACATGCTCCTAGCTGAAAAGGGTGGTGTATGTAAGATGATCCCCGAGACAAGTACATGCTGCACTTACATCCCAGACAACACCGGCCTAGATGGTAAAGTGACTTTAGCCATCCAGAAAGTAGAGGACCTCTCCAAAGAATTAAAACAGAATTCAGGGCACACCAACCCCTGGGATCCGTACTTTACCTGGATAAAGGGAGGATGGCAGGGATTGTAGACCCAGATAGGAATAGCTATCCTGGTAATGGCTGCCATAATCTGTTGTGTTCTCCCCTGTATTAGGAAGTGTGTAGAAAAAGCTGTCGATCAAACTACCCCTACGTTCATGAACCAAGAGATGCCAGATGATGATGACGATGTCTATGTAAGGCTTGATGAAAATTATGATGATAATTATGTGACTGTACACTCCGTTACAGTCACCCTCCCCCGAGATGCAACACTGTAGGGCTATAGGGACAGATAGCATTTGGCCGCACTCCCCCAGCTATATCGAGGGGGGTAGTGAACTAGACGCTGCCCTTTCTCTACATACAGCTTAAAAGAGTTGCAGAGGGGGATGGGCTGGGTGGTGTAGGCCTTTCAGTGTGAGGGACAGTTTTGTGAAATAAGCATTTCAAGGGGGGGACTGTAATGGATGTGATTATGAGTGTTATGGTGAAATGCCTATTTCAAATATTACCATATAGATATAAGTGCTTATCTCTCTCTCTCAGCTATCAGCCTTAACCATGCTCAATTAGATATCTGCCAGCTTCTCCCTTCATGTGGAACAGAATTGCAAGAGTTAAGAACAAGTTAAAAGAAGATTGCGCCTGTTTTCAAGAACTGGAAACAAGACACCCTGTTTAGCCATGATAGTCTGCTATTCCCTTATATAGATATAACCCAGCTAAAAGCTTATACTTTGTCACAATAATGGTTATATATATCTTGTGGTCTGCATACGCTAATGTCTTATTTGATATTTGATAACAAAATATCCGGCTCACGGTATATTAGCCGGGGTCCAGGAAGTAATAAATGCAGAAGTATTGATCTACTGAAATCGTGTATGTGTCAGTAATTTGCTTCAAGTGTGCACACTTTTACATTGAAGGTAAATTTGGCCAGGGGGACAGAAACAAAAGAACCGAACGGTTGTGGTTCGGTCCAAAACATAATCAGGCACATAGGTTGGACTTGATGGACTTGTGTCTTTTTTCAACCTCACCTACTATGTAACTATGTATGTAACCCTTTAACTGAAGAAGCAAGGAGACATCACAGGTTTTTCCTCTTGCTGTAAAAAGCTAAATTCCATTTAACAGAAATTGCATAGGAGGGGGATATAGATTTAAGCATTAAATAATCCTCTTAAGGACCAGATGCTGATCATTAGAGATTATCTCAAGAACTTTGTCTGATTTGATGTTCATCCAATCGGCAGGCTTTTTACCCATTCAGGAGGTTCAAATATCGATATATAATAGTGGTCTTTCTTTCAATACTATCTTTGATGGCTTTCTGTCAATGGCTGCTAAGGAAGCAGCGATTGCCTGCACCCATCTCCTCCTTAGCAACCAGTTACATCACCCAACCCTTTCATTTACTGATTGGGATTTCTCTGCAATATAAACAAAAAGGTGGGGATAGCTTTGATATCATTGTCCAAATATGGCCACATTTGGGTACTGACAATAACTGAATATGTCCATATTTTGTCAATGACATCACTGGGAAACCCTTATCCCTTTGTTTACTTTTAGTGGAAAAGACCAGGAGTTGCCATTTACTGAGATTGGTTGCATCTGGCAGTCAGCAAGATTTCATTCTTTCGGGGGGCGCCACGCATCAGATGTGCATCATGGGACTTTTTCCGGGGTTTTTTTATTTTATTTTTGTTTTTTTAATTAACTTGTGAAAACTTGGGTGTCTTTATTTACACTTTGTTTGTATAAGAGTAGTATACACTTTGTTTGTATAAGGGGGCTTCCAGATTCCAGTAAACTGCAGCACCTGCAGTCTTCCACAACCACCAGGCTAGGTGCTGAGGGCATGTGGCCTGATATGGTTCAGGAGGAAGTAGAGGCCTGACACTTGGTTCCCTCCCTGCATACCGGAGCCCCATCAAAGATAATGGTCTGGTATGTATTTTTATGGGGGACCCCACACCCTATATTTCTGTGTCCCATTAGAATCTATAACAGACCCTAATCTAGGATAAGGGTCTGGTAAAGATTTTTAAAAAATCCCAGATGTTTGATTATAAACAGAAATAGGCAGCTTTCATTTGCTGGCTAAGTAAACATAAATTTCTTTGCAAATGTCAGTATTGCTACACTAGGTTGTATATGTCGTACAGATACACCTCTTACTGGTTGATCATGGGCTTGCCCCAGGCATGTTATTTAAAGGAGTTTTGCATTTATAATTTTGCCCTTAAAGCATTATTAAAGTGCAACTCCATTCAAAAGGGGAAGCTCCACTTATCTGCCCCCCCCCCCCTACAGTTCCAAATTTGGCCCCTTTTGGGGGGAGGGGGGAGCGGGTACCTGGTTTTGACAGCTACCTGCCCCGTCCTGTTTCGCCCGCCACCGGGCCATCAAAACGCAGCACACTTCTTGCATGCACAGTAGGGAACCGGCTGGACCTCCTCTTTAAAGTCGTTGCTCCCCATCAAATGAAAATTTTAAAAAATTGCTTTCGCTTTGGTACATGTCCCCCAGGGCAGTGCCCAGCCCCCGTGTCATTTTTGACAACCACTTGATACTGTAGTGTTGAATTATAGTGTTGGTGTTCCTAGAAAATGACAATTGCTGTTTTTAATATTTAGCTCCTTAAATGGAGTTCAGATTCGGCATCCGAATTTTAGCAATGTTCACCAAACCTGCCTCAGACTGGACCCAGGTATGCTCAGCTCATCCCCACAGATCATGAACATTATGGATTGATATATATGTTTATTTTTTTGAATTCAGAAACAAAAAGCAGGACAAGAAATACAAAAAGGGCACATATGGCACAACCCACCTGTGCAACAGCAGGTCAATATTCAGGGAAGTTGAAAGATACATATTCCTTCTGGTTCATAGATATTTAAATTAGTCATACAACATTAATGTGTATGTCACTTGTGCACATATCAACATATCTTATTTTTCAAATATTAGAAAGGCAATTTATGAACTCTGCTGTGCTTGGACTCCACTGTACTTACACTGCATAACATAAAAAGGATACATCATGCTGTTGCTGATAATCTACTCTGAGCCTATTTATTTATTTATTTATTTATTTATTTATTTATATCCTTGTAATAGATTCCACAAAATATTGTTAGTAACAAAATGGATTAGGTCTACACAAAAGTGTAAAATCAGTCAAATGTGTATAAAGCACCATCTCTAAATATGGCACTGGTTCAAATGTAGGTTACAAAGCATATGTATACACCCAATGACCAATTTATTATCATCTGTATAGGTGAACAAGTAACTATAGACATGCTGAGGCAATCTAATGATGTCTCTTTTATGGTTACCACATTTTCAAAATGAAATTCAGGTACACCCTACGGATTATGTTCACTTTTAAACACACTAACAAAATTAAACACCAATTTGTAGCCATACCCACACAATCAAAATTTTTAACACTATCTTAAACTATTGGTCACTTTTTTTTTTTTTTAACAAGAATTAGACATTCAAGGTATGAAGACAAAATTTCAAATAAGAGGAACCAACATATCCATAGTTAAGAAGAGTGCCTTGAAGGTATGAAGAAGAAAATGCCATGCATCACATGCCAAACACCTGGAAGTCTGGCCAATAAAATGGGCGTCACGTCACTGTGTATGGTTTGAAGTGTGGGAGTATTCAGACACGGAGCTGCCATTCGGCTCCGCCCCCTCTCTCTCTCCTGATTGGCTAACTGACTTTAATGGACAGCAGCGGGAGCCAATGGCACTGCTGCTATATCTCAGCCAATCAGGAGGGAGAGTCCCATATAGAATGCATTAAGATAAAAAACCTTCTGCCTTTACAACTCCTTTAAGCTCCGGCATTGGTGATATTAGCAGTAATAGTAATCCCAACACTTGTGTCATGGGCAGCAATAGTAAACACTAACACTGGTGTAAGTGGCCACAATAATACCCACTGACTTGTTAAGGCTAGTAAGGTTAACCCCCCTTGTTGGTAATCAATGGCTTGCTGTAACATAAAACCCTCACCCAGCATTGGTGGTCAGGGGCTAGCTGGAACAATAAATCATCCCCTTAGCACTGGCAATCAATGGCTGGCTGGAACAATAACTCCCCACCCCATTCCAGCATTGATTGTAAGTGGTTGGCTGGAACAATAAACCCTCTACCCAGAATTGGTGGTCATGGGTTGGCTGAAAAAGTTTCCCCATCCCCAACAGCATTGGTGGTAAGTGGCTGGCTGTACCTGGGGTTGTCATCTTGGACCCTGTGCTCCCCTCACAAAATTCCCTAGCAGTTTCATGGTGAACATGTTTTTAATATTCCCTGTTGGTCTAATGGGGCACTCTGTCAAAGTATATCCTTCACCTATTGGCTCTGCAGCTCACTTTTAATGTCACATAATGGCAGCACACACCAGAGATGCCATGACTATGGTAATAGTGCCAGCTCTAAACTACCAAACAAACCTCTTCGCACTCACCAGTTTAGTGAATGAAACTGCAGCAATCAAAGTTTCCAACTTTCCAATAACTTAAGCCTAGTACACACGGGCTGAATGTCGGCTTGCATCGGCCGAGTTCAAAAGAGACCTGTCAGGGTGTTAGGAAAAATCCAAAAGCAGCTCCCTGTGAATAATTCAGCTTATTTACACAACCAAAAGTGCAGATTAGGATTAGCGATGAGAGCTCTGATACATAGCAAAGTATCTGTAAACCAGCTGACGGACAGGTAAATATGAATATGTTTTCTTTACAGTGTACTGTACAGTTTTTGGATATTTTTTAACCATCCATGACAGGGTCACTGTAAAGATAATAAGGATAAGCTTGAACCCCGAACACCTTCTAATTACTGTCTGTTATAGATTTTCTATGCACTGTCACTATATTAAAGACACAGGCTGGGAAGGGGTTAACATCGGGGTGATCAAAGGGTTAACTGTGTGCCTAGCCAGTGCTTTACTATATTGTGGGAGGTGCTCTTAGTAGGAAAAGAGATGAAAAGTATTCCCTTTGCAGGGATACAAATTATATTCCTTCCCTCCTGTCAGAACTGAGATCCCCTTGTTTACATAGGCAGATCGCAGTTCTGTCTCTTTGCCTAACGATCGGCAGATGCCGGCGGAAATCAGGCACCCGCTCATCGGTGTGTAATCACAGCGGAAGCAAATGTGCGCCCCCTACCTGGAAGTGTCACATCACATATATATATATATATATATATATATATATATATATATATATATATATATATATATATATATATGCGTGATCTGGTGCACAGGTGCCGCCCTGTAGCTGTAAACCTGCTACAGGGCGGACATGAAGTGGTTAAAATCACACAATACTAGTGAACAAACAAGGAAAAATAGTGAAACAGCTCAAATTTAGGTATAAATACCTTTCCTGCAACAGTTGACTTAGCATATACTGCTTGTTATTGTTTCTGTAAATAAAAGGATGCAGAAAATGTGCAATCTGTAAATTTTATATTTTTTTTCAGTAAACAGCCTGCTTTTTACAGAAAGCCTGAAATGGTTAAATGGTTCCTTTGAAAGTTTTTCTCTTCCAATGTGTCAAACCTAGAGGAATATTCAATAGCATAAACAAAAAAAAACCTGACAAGTACATTAAAAATGTAATAAGGGTAACATAACATTTTGTTACTACAGAAGAATAAACTCACAGCATTCTGTTATTTGAAGGCATGCCAGCCTGTTTCAAAATGAGATGTTTACTGCAGTACTTGTATATTTTTTTATATTCTATTGTTATTTCAAGCTTCTTCTGAATCCAAATGCACAAAATCTTTCATGTCTTTTCTTGCAACTGAAGACAAGTGAATCTGTTTTATCACTCAAAGTAAGGAACTTGTTTTGTCTTTGACAAAAGAAACAATAAAAATGGCTTTTTTGAGCCAAATATCTTTAGAAACTGTTATTTACACTGGCCAAATACACAATATGTGCAGTATTGTTTAATAAAGGGGGACACTCCTTATTACTCCCTAAAATGTTAATTCTTTCAAAGTTTTGAAGGACCAATAAATAAAATAATACAAGTATCCTTTAAAAAAACTCATTTTTGCTAGTTTAAATGTTTTCACACCTGTACAAATCTTGAAAGTGAAGCTATGTATACAGGATGCTATTAAGGAGTGACACCTGTACAATCCTTCAAATGGCCTTAGAAAGCAAATCTTTCTTCACAACCAAATTGTTTTTGAGTATCTTCGATTCTGATAACTTCCAGATGCATTCATATATAGATTTTATTGTTGAATACAAATATTTAATAAAACAACCAGACAAGCAGAGCCATGTCTATGTATAGCCAAAACTTTTATTTTTGTTTTGTATAGAGTAGGGAAGGAGTTTAAATCCCCTATCAGATTATTTTTTTGCAGTCTGTGTCCAAGAGATTTAATTTCACTTCCTGTGCTAGAGTTTCTCATTCACACTGGTGCAATGTGGGAACCAGCGTGATTCCTGTGTGGGTTCCGGCATTGGATTTCACTCGCAAACAGCTCACACTGCTCCCTGCGAACCACTGCGGGTATCAATGTAAACTTAATGACACCCCCAAATAGTTTTGCAGAATGCAGTGCGAACTGTGAAATCGGATAGAATCGGATCGCATTGGGTCTGAACACCCATGTGATTCCATTCCAGTGCGGACCAAAAAAAGGGTCCTGCACCATTTTGGTGTGAATGTATGGCTGAATTTGCATTGCACAGATATTGCATGTGATGTGCACAGCAATGCGGTGTGAATCACATGTGATGTCTGGGATCACATAAGTGCGAACGCAGCCTCAGGCTGGATTCAAACCTGTGCATTTTTAGTGCTTTTTGCATTTTGCAGATTTGCACTACAGAACGTGTTCCATAGGAAACCATGTTGGACTGTAGTGCAAATCTGAACTACAAATGGACTGTAGTGCAAATCTGAAAAATGCAAAAAGCACTAAAAATGCACAGGTGTGAACCAGGTCTTAAGCCTCAGTCACACAAGCATACTGATTGCAAAGCACCGTAGGCACTGGCAGCCTGTTGACATCCTTAACCGGCTGCTGGCTGCACACAGTCTTCCACATGCATACCTAACACATCCATGCAGGTCTAATGCACGGGTCAGGATACACACAGACTGCATTCTGATCTGTTCCTTGGACCCCCACAGATAGCCTCTGATCCTAATAGTTGCTTACCATTTAATGTCTTTATACAGTCATAAACACACTCACACAACGTAAACAAAATTTTGGGGGCAAGCCATGTAACCTACAAACTTGCCAGACAACCAGACAAACAAGCTATAAATGTATAAACTACATTCATATAGAGGTGGGAATAGAACCCAAGACTCAAGCGCTGCAAAGCAAAAAAGTGCTATCCACTTGAACCTCATATTGCACTTTGTAAACCCTTCATTCTAATTTATTTTTCTAATTTTTTGTGGGTACTAAATTAATATTTTGCTACATTTCTTGTTGTTTTCATTCTATTTCTACAGTTTATCATATGCAAACAGTTAACCACTTGCCGACCGCCTCACGCCTATATACGTGAACAGAGCATCACGGGCAGGCAAAATCACGTACCTGGTACGTGATTGCCTTCCCGCGGGCAGGGGGTCCGATCGGACCCCCCCGGTGCCATCGGCGGTCGGCATTTGGTTGGGAGCGATGAGAGACGATGGGGAGACCATCCGATCGTGGCCCCCCCCTCACGATCGCTCCCAGCCAATGAGAAACATCCCCTGCCTCTGTATAGTACACAGAGGCAGAGGATGTGATGTCATCTCTCCTCGGCTGGGCAGTTTCCGTTCCAGCGCCGAGGAGAGAAGACATGTAAGTGCACCAACACTCACACACAACACAGTAGAACATGCCAGGCACACTAAACACCCCCGTTCGCCCCCCGATCCCCCCCCAATCACCCCCCCGGTCACAAACTGACACCAAGCAGGTTTTTTTTTTTTTTTTTTCCTGATTACTGCATGGTGTCAGTTTGTGACAGTTAGCAGTGGTAGGACAGTGAGTGGTAGCCCCCTGTAGGTCTAGGGTACCCCCCTAACCCCCCCTAATAAAGTTTTAACCCCTTGATCACCCCCTGTCGCCAGTGTCACTAAGCGATCATTTTTCTGATCGCTGTATTAGTGTCGCTGGTGACGCTAGTTAGGAACGTAAATATTTAGGTTCGCTGTCAGCGTTTTATAGCGACAGGGACCCCCATATACTATCTAATAAACGTTTTAACCACTTGATTGCCCCCTAGTTAACCCTTTCACCACTGATCACTGTATAACTGTTACGGGTGACGCTGGTTAGTTCATTTATTTTTTATAGTGTCAGGGCACCCGCCGTTTATTACCGAATAAAGGTTTAGCCCCCTGATCGCCCGGCGGTGATATGCGTCGCCCCAGGCAGCGTCAGATTAGCGCCAGTACCGCGAACACCCACGCACGCACCGTACACGCACCGTACACCTCCCTTAGTGGTATAGTATCTGAACGCATCAATATCTGATCCGATCAGATCTATACTAGCGTCCCCAGCAGTTTAGGGTTCCCAAAAACGCAGTGTTAGCGGGATCAGCCCAGATACCTGCTAGCACCTGCGTTTTTCCCCTCCGCCCGGCCCAGCCCAGCCCACCCAAGTGCAGTATCGATCGATCACTGTCACTTTTTTTTGTAGCGTTTTGGTGAACTGGCAAGCACCAGCGGCCTAGTACACCCCGGTCGTAGTCATACCAGCACTGCAGTAACACTTGGTGACGTGGCGAGTCCCATAAGTGCAGTTCAAGCTGGTGAGGTGGCAAGCACAAGTAGTGTCCCGCTGCCACCAAAAAGATAAACATAGGCCTGTCATGCCCATAATGCCCTTCCTGCTACATTCGCCAATCCTAATTGGGAACCCACCGCTTCTACAGTGCCTGTACTTCCCCCATTCACATCCCCAACCAAATGCAGTCGGCTGCATGAGAAGCATTTATATGTCCTCCCGAGTACCCCTACCCAATGAACCCCCCCAAAAAAAGATGTTGTGTCTGCAGCAAGCGCGGATATAGACGTGACACCCGCTATTATTGTCCCTCCTGTCCTGATAATCCTGGTCTTTGCATTGGTGAATGTTTTGAACGCTACCATTCACTAGTTGAGTATTAGCGTAGGGTACAGCATTCCACAAACTAGGCACACTTTCACAGGGTCTCCCAAGATGCCATCGCATTTTGAGAGACCCGAACCTGGAACCGGTTACAGTTATAAAAGTTACAGTTACAAAAAAAAGTGTAAAAAAAAAAAAAACACAAACAAAAATAAAAAAAAATAGTTGTCGTTTTATTGTTCTCTCTCTCTCTATTCTCTCTCTATTGTTCTGCTCTTTTTTACTGTATTATATTCTGCAATGTTTTATTGTTATTATGTTTTATCATGTTTGCTTTTCAGGTATGCAATTTTTTATACTTTACCGTTTACTGTGCTTTATTGTTAACCATTTTTTTGTCTTCAGGTACGCCATTCACGACTTTGAGTGGTTATACCAGAATGATGCCTGCAGGTTTAGGTATCATCTTGGTATCATTCTTTTTAGCCAGCGGTCGGCTTTCATGTAAAAGCAATCCTAGCGGCTAATTAGCCTCTAGACTGCTTTTACAAGCAGTGGGAGGGAATTCCCCCCCCCCACCGTCTTCCGTGTTTTTCTCTGGCTCTCCTGTCTCAACAGGGAACCTGAGAATTTTTTTAAAAAAGAGTACCTGTCACTACCTATTGCTATCATAGGGGATATTTACATTCCCTGAGATAACAATAAAAATGATTTAAAAAAAAAATGAAAGGAACAGTTTAAAAATAAGATAAAAAAGCAAAAAAATAATAAAGAAAAAAAAAAAAAAAAAGCACCCCTGTCCCCCCTGCTCTCGCGCTAAAGCGAACGCAAGCGTCGGTCTGGCGTCAAATGTAAACAGCAATTGCACCATGCATGTGAGGTATCACCGCGAAAGTCAGATCGAGGGCAGTAATTTTAGCAGTAGACCTCCTCTGTAAATCTAAAGTGGTAACCTGTAAAGGCTTTTAGGCTTTTAAAGGCTTTTAAAAATGTGTTAATTTTGTTGCCACTGCACGTTTGTGCGCAATTTTAAAGCATGTCATGTTTGGTATCCATGTACTCGGTCTAAGATCATCTTTTTTATTTCATCAAACATTTGGGCAATATAGTGTGTTTTAGTGCAATAAAATTTAAAAAAGTGTGTTTTTTCCACAAAAAATGCGTTTGAAAAATCGCTGCGCAATTACTGTGCGAAAAAAAAAAAATGAAACACCCACCATTTTAATCTGTAGGGCATTTGCTTTAAAATAATATATAATGTTTGGCGGTCCAAAGTAATTTTCTTGCAAAAAAAAAGAATTTTTTCATGTAATCAAAAAGTGTCAGAAAGGGCTTTGTCTTCAAATGGTTAGAAGAGTGGGTGATGTGTGACATAAGCTTCTAAATGTTGTGCATAAAATGCCAGCACAGTTCAAACCCCCCCAAATGACCCCATTTTGGAAAGTAGACACCCCAAGCTATTTGCTGAGAGTCATGTCGAGTCCATGGAATATTTTATATTGTGACACAAGTTGCGGGAAAGAGACAAATTTTTTTATTTTATTTTTTTTTTGCACAAAGTTGTCACTAAATGTTATATTGCTCAAACATGCCATGGGGATTTGTGAAATTACACCCCAAAATAAATTCTGTTGCTTCTTCTGAGTACGGGGATACCACATGTGTGGGACTTTTTGGGAGCCTAGCCGCGCACGGGACCCC
Organism: Lithobates clamitans; assembly: GCA_037952925.1. Taxonomy (NCBI): domain Eukaryota; kingdom Metazoa; phylum Chordata; class Amphibia; order Anura; family Ranidae; genus Lithobates; species Lithobates clamitans. The sequence continues at coordinate 1,950,662 of JBBGZY010000379.1, read as the reverse complement.
AAAAACCAAGCACCGCCTTCAGGCTTTCTAAGGCCGTAAATTTTTGATTTCACTCTTCACTGCCTATCACAGTTTCAGAGGCCATGGAATGCCCAGGTGGCACAACCCCCCCCCCAAATGACCCCATTTTGGAAAGTAGACACCCCAAGCTATTTGCTGAGAGGTATAGTGAGTATTTTGCAGACCTCACTTTTTGTCACAAAGTTTTGAAAATTGAAAAAAGAAAAAAAAATTTTTTTTTCTGGTCTTTCTTCATTTTTAAAAACAAATGAGAGCTGCAAAATACTCACCATGCCTCTCAGCAAATAGCTTGGGGTGTCTACTTTCCAAAATGGGGTCATTTGGGGGGGTTTGTGCCATCTTGGCATTTTATGGCCTTCAAAACTGTGATAGGTAGTGAGGAGTGAAATAAAAAATGTATGCCCTTAGAAATCCTGAAAGTGGTGCTGGGTTTTCGGGGCCCCGTACGCGGCTAGGCTCCCAAAAAGTGCCACACATGTGGTATCCCCGTACTCAGGAGAAGCAGCTGAATGTATTTTGGGGTGCAATTCCACATATGCCCATGGCCTGTGTGAGCAATATATCATTTAGTGACAACTTTTTGTAAATTTTTTTTTTTTTGTCATTATTCAATCACTTGGGACAAAAAAAAAAAATATTCAATGGGCTCAACATGCCTCTCAGCAATTTCCTTGGGGTGTCTACTTTCCAAAATGGGGTCATTTGGGGGGGGTTTGTACTGCCCTGCCATTTTAGCACCTCAAGAAATGACATAGGCAGTCATAAACTAAAAGCTGTGTAAATTCCAGAAAATGTACCCTAGTTTGTAGACGCTATAACTTTTGCGCAAACCAATAAATATACGCTTATTGACATTTTTTTTACCAAAGACATGTGGCCGAATACATTTTGGCCTAAATGTATGAATAAAATTTAGTTTATTGGATTTTTTTTATAACAAAAAGTAGAAAATATCATTTTTTTTCAAAATTTTCAGTCTTTTTCCATTTATAGCGCAAAAAATAAAAACGGCAGAGGTGATCAAATACCATCAAAAGAAAGCTCTATTTGTGGGAAGAAAAGGACGCAAATTTCGTTTGGGTACAGCATTGCATGACCGCGCAATTATCATTATTATTATTATTATACGAGATTTATATAGCGCCAACAGTTTACTCAGCGCTTTACAATGTATAAGGGGGACAACACAATTACAGTACAGTTCAATACAAAAGGTACAGGAGGGCCCTGCTCGTAGAGCTGACATTCTAAAGGGAGGGGGTGGTGGTACAAAAGGTAATAGCTGCAAAGAATGATTTGATGGGGGTGGCTCAGGGACAGTTATGTGGGTGTGGGATAGGCTTCCCTGAATAAATGAGTTTTCAAGGATCTCCTAAAGGTGGACAGGGTAGGGGCTGATCGGACATACTGGGGCAGGGAATTCCAGAGGATGGGAGAGGCTCTGGAGAAGTCCTGAAGACGAGCATGGGAGGAGGTAACAAGGGAGCTAGAGAGCAGGAGGTCCTGGGAGGAGCAGAGGGGGCGATTTGGGCAATATCTGCAGATGAGGTTGGTGATGTAGATGGGGGCGATGTTGTGAATGGCCTTGTATGTTATGGTTAGCATTTTGAATTTTACACGGTGGGGTAGGGGAAACCAGTGAAGGGATTGGCAGAGAGGAGCAGCAGTCACGGATCGATTAGTGAGGTGTATTAGTCTAGCAGCAGCATTCATAATAGACTGAAGGGGGGGTAGCCTGCTTAAGGGTAGGCCATTAAGGAGAGAGTTGCAATAGTCGAGGCGGGAAATAATCAAGGAGTGAATAAGTTGTTTTGTAGTGTCATTAGTCAGGAAGGGTCGAATTCTGCAGATGTTGCGGAGGTTAAGGCGGCAGGATTTAGCCAGTGATTGGATATGGGGGCTGAAGGAGAGGTCAGAGTCAAGGATTACACCCAGGACTCTGGCATGTGTGGAGGGACCAATGGTTGTGTTGTTGATATTAATGGTGAAGTCACAGGAGGGGGACCGTGAAGGAGGAAATATAAAAAGCTCAGTTTTAGAAAGATTAAGTTTGAGGAAGTGGTGTGACATCCATACCAATATGTCAAACAGCAAGTTTGAGATCCGTGAGGAGATAGTGGGGGTGAGTTGGGGAGTGGAGAGATAGATCTGTGTGTCATCAGCATAGAGATGGTATTGGAAGCCATGGAAGGTGATCAACTGGCCCAGGGAAGAGGTATAGAGTGAGAAAAGGAGAGGCCCAAGGACAGAGCCTTGGGGTACCCCAACAGAAAGAGGAAGGGGAGCGGATTAGCAGTTAAAGCGACGCAGTGCCGAATTGTAAAAAGTGCTCTGGTCAGGAAGGGGGTAAATCCTTCCGGGGCTGAAGTGGTTAACAATATTTTTATATCTATTAGAATGCATGTCTCCATCTTCTTCACTCCATGTTGTATTACATTGTTTAAAAGGTCAAAAGCAGTTGTTAACTGATAAGAATCAAACAAAAACAAAGAAGAATTACAAATAGGACAAGCAATTGTAATTTCTCATGTGTTTTCTGACAAAGGTATTTTACTTCACTTCTCAACCTTTTTTCCATCACAGCATTCTTTAAAAGTATGCAAAATCTCAAGGCGCTGTGTTTTTACTTTTTATTATAAAGCAAAACTAATCCTGAATAGTAAAAAATAATAACTTTAAGTTGTAAAGCGCTGCGTAAACTGTTGACGCTTTATAAATCCTGTATAATAATAATAATAATTTTAAAATGTACTTGTGTATCTTTATACTATTACCCACAACTAAAAAATAAATAAATATATAAACAAAATAAACAAATAAAGACAATTTCTTACCCCGGTACACATGAGGATACCACGTAAGTGTGCATTATTTGTTGCACCGACAGTAAAATACAATTTTTTTTTCTACCTAAAATACATTGACACTACCTAACACTAACATTCATTTTGAACAAGCCCTTAACTACCTATTTTATCTTTATTTTTTTTTAGCAGTTGTGAAAAAGTGGCTTGTGGTAATGGTCATTTTTTGACAAATGATGCAGCTGTAATATCACAGATATAAAATAAGTAGCTCTATGCTTCTTCAGGCAGTATCAAAAGGTCTAATTTAAGGGCAGCTTCACACTGATCTACTGAGCTTTGGCTGCAGTGCATTGTACCCACGGTTTTCATGCGGGTTAGCTACATTTTCCCTTAGACTTCTATTATGTCTCAAGGTTTTGGTGCATTGTCTGAAAGCACACCAAAGCCACAAGAGATAATAGAAGCCTATGGAAAAGCACAGCTAACCCGCATTAAAACCATGAGTACACTGCCCTGCATCTGTGCTGCAACCATGAGGCATTCATTGCTTCTGCCTGCTGCTGTAGAGTGTTCTCCAGTAGTTAGAGTGAAAAGTTACAACATATCGTGTTATGAATATTAATTATTCCTTGGTCAATCACTAAGGGGTATATTCCAGTGATGTGGGCTGGAGAAGAGGATAAAAATTTGAAGTGAACTTCTAGAAATGTACTCTACTCCCAGGCCTATGCTTGGAGAGAATGTAGTTTTGAGCGATCCCTTGCCTCCTAAGCCAATGCCTGGGGGAATAAACCAGAAAAGGCAAGGGTTTTGTCCTCTTAGCTGTCTGTTTTGGCCTAAATAATCCAAGCTGGCATGTGGCAGAGGCCTAGATAATCTCAACTGGCCTGTGGCAGAGACCTAAGCAGGTTAGCTGCTAATCTGGGCCTATAGAATCTAGGCTGGCCTGTGGTAGATGCTTAAAATAAGAATAGTGGAAGCCAATTTGTGCCTAAAGAAGCTGGTATATGATAGAGCTCTAAAGAAACTGGATGATAGCTGCCTGTTTTAATTCTTGAAGACCTGTGCTCTGTGAAAAAATCTTTACATAACCTTCTCTTTCCAAAACAATAGAGCCAATAAAATTGCAAAAAGAGGATTGAAGGTATTGAAATCTGTCTTCTGCCATTTGTGGGTTGGTGTTTGTTGGGTGCAGCATCTACAGGACGGGTCACCATTAGGAAGACAGGAGAGCCTGTTATAGCTCCGGCAGCTCCTTTGGGGTGATAGTTTCAATACATCTCTGATATAACCCCTTTTATTCACTGGCTTCCCAGTCTCCAAAGTCTCATCCTTTGCCAGTAAAGTTGCCCATCATATTTATGGGCCAATAATGAAGCTTTGGAAAGGGACAGGGCAAAATTACAGATTCAAGAGCAGAGAAAACAAAGCCTGAAGTTGGGCTTTAAAGTGGGTTAAAGTTTCTTAAATGAAAGGTCAGTTTGGAAATGTTAAGTTCACCTTTTTGGGCAGAATTTCACTGTTCATAATAAATTATAATTTCTGGCCCAACTATTCTCTCACTTACCTTATCCATGGGAGGTTTAAAATCTTGTCAGTTTATTTTAATTTTTTTAATGATTTTCAGATTCCATCACTTCCTGTAGATTATCTCTCAGAATTCACTTCCTGTAGGCCATTTCCGTGGTAAAGTAGCTCACTGGACATTTTGTCGTGGTGCAAGTTGCAAATTTTTTACTGCATTTGTCACCTGTTTTTTCATGTGTATTTGCTTCTGTGTTTGGTGTGCCGTTAATAATTAATGACACTGAAAGCGCAACTAGCTAATTTTAGGTATATAAATGTGGCCATACACTATACAATCTGTACAATCTCTGTATAATCTCCTTTAGATTTACCACGACTATGTAATAGGAGGACAACACCATCTATCTAATCACTCTGTATCCAACCAGGCAGGCCGTTGTACTACATTAGGGGTCCTGAGTCCATCTGAAGGGACGCTGGGGAAGCCAGGCAAATGAAAATGTGGGGAGATGCTGGGGATGCTGTGAAAACTTATGATGGGTAAAGGTGTGCTAATGAGGTCAGCTGGTAAACTCCTTTCTGTGTCCTACAGCAAGGGTTAAGGTAAGGCCTTGTTCTCAAAATCCAATAAAGCTTTTATTTTTTTGCAACTGAGGTACATTAATGCTATATAGGTACATATGGGAGCTGGTTTAAAAAAAAAAAAAAAAGATGAGCTTAGCCTTTGCATATATGATCAAACATGATTTTGTTGTTTTTTGCAGTGTTTCATTTACATTATGTCTACTACAGCATGTGTACGCCGCATTTAAAGCTGTTTTCCATGCTTCATTTAACTTTAAATAGTTCGCTAACAGTTGCAAATCCTATGTGCGCTGTATAAACTGTATTCAGCCTCAGCTACATACATTATATAGTGCTGTTTTCCGGCAGTGGGATAAGAACTTCATGTCCCACTCCACTCAGGCTGAGTGCTGCTCAGACATTCAGAGGAAGCTTTGTATTCTGTGAATGAATACTAGCTTCCTCTAATTGGCTGAGGTAAAGAGACAGGCTGATGATACCACAAACGCCTGCAACTGTTTGTGAAGTAAATAAATTGTTTGTATTAGCTCTTTTCAAACAAACAATATAAAGTTAAACATAAAGTTAAACATAAAGATCAGCTTTAAGAGCTCTCAAATGACTGGTGTCACAGCTTATGATGTATGCAGCACCACAGCTACAGTAGATCTAAATAGAGGGTAATATGGTTCTTTGTCCAATATGAGGATAGGAGGTTTACTTTCATTTTATCTTCTCCACAGCAGCTAAAACGCAGAACTCCTTTACCCTTAAACTAAGCCCTAACATCAATTAATTATATTTTATATATTAACTACATCCTAAACAGTGAACCTCTGTCAATACTATAATAGTATAGTGGTCAAAAGCATACTGTGCTGTAATATCAACAAATACCATAACAACTTGCTTTAGACCAAATATTATTGTTTTATCATAATAATGCTTAAAGCCACATATGAATTGTTGCCATGGCTACCACCCATTTATTTGGTTTGAACTATTTGTTCATCCTCCCTACTATGTTGATCTTGGCCCCTTGGACTGCTATGTGTAAAAAGGATAGGATAGGGGATTTTGACACCCTTGACAAATATGTTTGGGAAAGTAAAAACCTTGCAGAACAACTATAAAAAAAAGTGTATAGACTTTCAAGAGGAATATGTACAAAAAATCGTATATTTCCAGGTTTGTTCCTTATAAATGTCAGTGGATATGTCTTAGACATATCCACTGAAGAAAAGACAATCCTGATTGCAGGAGTATACCTGATATTGCGTTGCTGCGCATGAGGTGTGCTGGAGACCTGGGGTGCACTTGGACTCATGGTGATGCACAAGGACACACCGGAGACACAGAGGCACACTGGAGACACTGGATCACACCGGGTCAGAGGTACTTCTGAGGAACTTGTGGAAACAGGTAGCTAGGGATACAAGGTGGAGGTACAGCGGAACTGGAGAGGACTAAGACACAGGAGGCACAGAGAATGGTCCTGGAGGGGCATGAGACATATGAAGCATTGTAAGTCCAAGAACACAGGTAACAGGGAAGAAACTGGTAGCATGGAAAACTCAGCTTAGCTGTAACGACACATTGTCCAAACACTGAGCCATGCACTACTTGGCTTTTTATGCAAGTACCATTTAGTAAAGTTGTTTCCTGATCAGCTATACCACCAGCACTCCAGATGAAACCTAGAATTATTCACAGCCACTCCCCAGAAAGAAGACCTGATGCTGTATCTGAAGAGCGTTGAGTGTAACAGGATCAGATTTTTCCCCTCCATCTGAGATTAAGAAGCTGAGTTTTATTTTATGAAAATGTCTGAAGATTTACACCAATGATTCAATCATTGCACTAAAGATACCAAGATTAGATGACAGTCATTTCATTTCTAGTAGGTAACTTTCTATTTAAATGAATTCTGTACATCTTTTGTTTATCGTTTTAGTTATTACATACCCGTATTTATATTTTTAGATTTTATATCCAGGATTTTTTGTAGTTATAGTTTCGTTAAGTTAGCCAGTCTCTGCCTTGACAAAGTAATACTATCAAATCTTCAAAACACAATGTACAAGATGGATGTTTCATAAGCATCTAACACTCGGCAGTTATAATAAGACGCTAAATCATGACCTTCAAAAGTAGTCATTCTTTCATATGAAAGTTAAGAATATGATTTAATGTACAAGACTGTGGAGAGGAATACAAATTTAATCAAACTTTCATCTGTCAAAATATAATTGGTTTTACATGAGATTTGTTCCCAAGATATAAGTTTTAACAAAAAATAGTGCCCTGGTACTTGTAGGAAAGTAGGAATGATTACCTTTTAGACTTCTCCACTGTAGTCATTTTCACAAACAATATGATACATGTTTTTTTTTTTATTTGTATTACAGTAATAAGTTAAATTTAAGACAGCATTAAATTTTAATGTTTGAAGATTAGGGATAAGGTTTAGGTTCTGAGCTACCATTGAGTTTGAGGCTTAACCCTGTGTGTTCATGGACCCATGAATTAATGCAGAAATTCATGGGTAAAAAAAATGTTTTTGCAATAAGGTTCTGCTTGGTCTTTGAACTTTGGTTACTTGCATAGAATGGCCAATAAATTAGGTTTTGTTATGTGTCAGCCCCATCACTATAAAAGCCATCTGTCAGCGTGTGTTTAGTGAGTGAAAGTCACAGGTTATGCATGCATTGGTAGTAGTAGTGGGCAAGCAGGTTCTGCAAGACAATGTGGTGGTTGGGACATGCCTTCCAGAGGCAGGGCACGTCTGCCATTTCTATCTCAGAGTAGATGTGCTTTACACCCACAGCATGCAGAGTAGTTAGTTGAGTGGCTTACAAACCCTTATTCTTTTCCTTCCTCCCAGGTGTAGAGCAGCCAGTTATCTGGCACATGATCCAGCTAGCATGGAGTGGTATGCTATTACTCCATCATGGTACTGTTGGCAACTGAGAATATTGAAGAACAGGGCACACCATACAGGCGGGTGGTGTTGCTCTATGCTTTGTACATTTGTGACAGTAGTCACCTGTACCCTCATCCTCCAAGCCCCAACTCCTCAGAATCACCAGTCTCCTTCAAGTGCCCTAGAGCTTATACAACATCTTTGGCTAAATGTTGCCCTACTGTTTTGTAAGGTAAATCCTGCTTAGTATCTTAAAGTTTGAAGCTTTTTACAATGCTCTGCCACACAATGTTTTCACAGCTGGCCCTCAGATGCCAAATTCCTAATGTTGCTGCAGTAAATCCTGCTTTGTGTTTTAAGGTTTGTAGCCTATTCCAATGAGCCAGCATTGTAAGGCTCGATTCACACTAATGCGTTTTTTGATGCATTTTGCAGAAATGCAGGGAAATTTTTTAACATGGGTTTCCATGGAACATGTTCACATCAATGAATTTTAGTGCCTCTGCGTTTTTGGAAAGGGTCGGGGACTTTTTTTCCCGCAAAATGCAGCGTTTTGCATGTAATAGAATTCAATGGACCCGCATCTAAAACACAAGTACCATGTTTTTACAGCGATTTTACCACAATTTTCAAACAAGATATTTGGGGGGCATACTCTAAAAAATGCATTAAAGATGGTGCAGCCATAAGACCATACAGTGGTGTATGGTCTTATGGCTGCACCATCTTTAATGCATTTTTTAGAGTGTGCCCCCCAAATATCTTGTTTGTATATTGTATGGATTCTGACCAAATCCCTTTGGGTGCGGAGCACCTCACTACATAACAGAAGTACCTTTAATTAGTGTTCACTTGTGGCATGGGTGGAGACCTTATGATTCTCCCATTTAGAAGAGTGTAATGCTCTCATGGTTCAGAGATGCAGGTTCTCCCACTCCATGGATAGTGTAGGACCCACTGATTATGGGGTACTTTGTCGCAGTAAGTGGGCTTAGCACCATATAGCAATATGGTGTGACCAAATCCCCATATTTTTTGATAATGTTTTTTAGAAATGTTTAGGTGTTTTAAACTAGCCTTGCTTGAGGTAAATATCTTTTTTGCATGTGTGCGCTGTAATATTTTCTTTTACCACAATTTTGCCGCAATTTGTGCTTAATGTAAAAAAAAACAATTGCCGGCTTAAAAAAAAAACAACGTGGGGTCCCCCCTAGGTTCATACCAGGCCCTTGGGTCTAGTATGGATTTGGAGGGAACCCCCACACCAACATTTTTTAAAAAAATGGCGTGGGGTGCCATCAAAATTCATACCAGACCCCTATCCGAGCATGCAGCCCAGCAGGTCAGGAAAGAGAGGGGACGAGCGAGCGCCCCCCCTCCTGAACCATACCAGGCCGCATTCCCTCAACATGGGGGGATGGGTGCTTTGGGGCAGGGGGGCTCTGAACCCCCCCACCCCAAAGCACCTTGCCCCCATGTTGATGGGGACAAGGGTCTCTTCCCGACAACCCTTGCCTGGTGTTGTCAGGGTCTGCAGGCGGGGGGCTTATCGGAATCTGGAAGCCCCCTTTAACAAGTGGGCCCCCAGGTCCTGCCCCCTATGTGAATAAGTACATTGTACCCCTACCCATTCACTAAAAAATAAAGCAATGTAGCGTTAAAAAATACAGTAGACAGTTTTTGACAAGTCTTTTATTAAAAATCTTCTTCTCCTACGCTTCTTCCTCCATCTTCTCCCGCATGTTTATCCTCGGGTCTTCTCCTTCTCCCCCTGCTTCTTCTTCCGCTCTTCTTCTGTCTTTTTTGTCTGGTGTTCTTCTTCCTCTGCTGCCACTCCCGCTGACACCCCCCCTCCGATGCTGCATCCCGCTGATCTGTCAGCGCGATGTCCTGCATTTCTTAAATTATGATGGGGCGTGGCAATCAGATTACGTCATTCATAAGCCACGCCCCCTTATGACGTCACGGACCTATCATGCCCCGGGTGGTGACATCACAAGGGGGCGTGGCCTCCTGATGGCATAATCTGATTGCCACGCCCCCATCGTAATTTAGGAAATGCAAGAACACTGGACAAAGAAGACGGAAGAAGAGCGGAAGAAGAACCAGGGGAGAAGGAGAATAATAAAAGACTTGTCAAAAACTGTCTACTGAATTTTTTAACACTACACTACTTTTTTTTACTGAATGGGTAGGGGTACAATGCACCCCATGCTCATTCACATGGGGGGGCAGGATCTGGGGGCCCCCTTGTTAAAGGTGGTTTCCAGATTCCGATAAAACCCCCCTGCCCAAAAACCCCGACGACCACCGGGCAAGGGTTGTTAGGAAGAGGCCCTTGTCCCCATCAACATGGGGGCAAGGTGCTTTGGGGTGGGGGGTGTAGAGCCCCCCCTGCGCCAAAGCACCCATCCCTCCATGTTGAGGGCATGCAGCCTGGTATGGTTCAGGAAGGGGGGCACTCACTCGTCCCCTCCCTTTCCTGACCTGCTGGGCTGCATGCTCGGATAAAGTTCTGATATGTACCTGGGGGGGACCCCACGCTGTTTTTTTCTCTCGATTTTTTTTATCCAGCAATTCTTATTTTTTTATTTTCAGCGGGAAGCCCACTGACAACAGATGACTCATCGGTTGTTAAGGACACGGCGGCCGGCTTCCCAGCCCCCTCCTTAGCAACCAGTTATATACACTGTAAAAAAAACGCAAAATGCAAATCGCTGCAAAATCACAGTAAAATCGCGGTAAAAACGAGTGTCCAAAAACGCGTCAAGTACCGCAAAAATCACTGCAGAAATGCTCTAAAGCAACATACACAGATGTGAATCAAGCCTAAAAGTGCGGCACAATGTGTTAGGGTCTTGATCTGAACCTGGGGCCTCTGGCTGTAGCTCTTCTCACTGTGCTACCTGAGATGCTGGATAGTGCCCTTGGACAATCTTGCATTGTATCTTGTTTCTGGTGAACTGTAAACTATTTGCCTCTCTCATGAGCTTTCAATTCAAGCCATGTCTCTGCACAGCCTGTTTGCCAGATTATTGTGCTCTCTCAGGCTGATATCATGCTCCATGCTGTCCTTATCTTCGCTACCATTTGTTGCTCACCTTGGGCTTGTTCCTCAACTACACTTCTTCTTGATTCCAACCCGCAACCACTTGCTACCCACCTTTGGCTTCTTTATTGACTCTACTACTGCTTGGCCCTGACTTGCTCAGCTTCTGGTGGGGTGATCCTGAGAAAGGCAACCTGGCACTAGCTTGCAAAATGTATTTTCACCATCAGGAGCTCTGGTGGAGACCAGTTAGTGCTTAGACTCTGTGCCATCTGCCAGGGAAACCGGCTTGTGTACTTATCCTGCTGGTTGGTGTGAACTGCTCTACTGCTATAGCTACTGGTTTCCAAGCCTGACCCCTGACCATGACAAAATGTTTCTGCAGCTGGGCCTCAGATTCCAAAATTCTAATGTTTACTGCAGGGTAAATCCTGAAATAAACTCATCGGCCACTTTAATAGGTACACCTTGCTAGTACCGGGCTGGACCCCCTTTTTGCCTTCAGAACTGACTTAATTCTTTGTGGCATATATTCAACAAGGCGTTGGAAACATTCATAAGAGATTTTGGTCCATATTGATATGATAGCATCACGCAGGTGCTGCAGATGCATATCCATGATGCGAATCTCCCTTTCCACCACATCCCAAAGGTGCTCTATTGGATTGAGATCTGGTGACTGTGGAGGCCATTGGAGTACAATGAACTCATTGTTATATTCAAGAAACCAGTTTGAAATGATTTGAGCTTAGTGATATGGTGCATTATCCTGCTGGAAGTAGCCATCAGAAGATGGATACACTGTAGTCATAAAGGGATGGACATGGTCAGCAACAATACTCATGTTGTTTGCACCAAATTCTGACCTTACCATCTGAATGTCGCAGCTGAAATAGAGACTCATCAGACCAGGCAACATTTTTTCAATCTTCTATTGTCCAACCATGTGCAAATTGTAGCCTCAGGTTCATGTTATTAGCTGACAGGAGTGGCATCTGGTGTGGTGTTTTGCATTCAGGGATGTTATTATTCTGCTTGCCTTGGTTGTAACAAGTGGTTATTTGAGTTACTGTTGCCTTTCTATTATCTCAAACCAGTCTGTCCATTCTCCTCTGAGGCATTTTCGTCCACACAACTGCCGCTCACTGGATATTTTCTCTTTTTCAGACCATTCTATGTAAACCCTAGAGATGGTGGTGCATGAAAATCCCAGTAGATCAGTAGTTTTTGAAATACTCAGACCAGCCCTTCTGGCACCAACAACCATGCCACGTTAAATTCACTTAAATTATCTTTCTTCCCCATTCTGATGCTCGGTTTGAATTTCAGCAAGTCATCTTCACCACATCTAGATGACTAAATGCATTGAGTTGCTACCATGTGATTGGCTGATTAGCAATTTGTGTTACCAAGCAATTGAACAGGTGTACCTAATAAAGTGGCCGGTGAATGTCTGTCTAATGCCCTGTACACACGATAGGATTTTCTGACAACAAATGTTGGATGTGAGCTCGTCGTCGGAAAGTCCGACCATGTGTATGCTCCATAGAACATTTGTTGACGGAATTTCCGCTAAAAAATGTTTGAGAGCAGGTTCTCTTGTTCCGAAATTCAAAACTTGTTGTCGGAAATTCTGAGCGTGTGTACACAATTCCGATGCACAAAAGTCCACGCATGCTCGGACTGAAGCAGAAGAGCCGCACTAGCTATTGAACTTCATTTTTTCAGCTTCTCGTACATGTTTTACGTCACCGCGTTCTTGACGTTCAGAATTTATGACATTTGTGTGACCGTGTGTATGCAAGACAAGTTTGAGCTAACATCCTTTGGAAAAAAATCCACGGTTTTGTTGACGGAAAATCCTATCGTGTGTACAGGGCATTGGAGTTTGTGCCCAATCCCAGTGCTCCATCAAGGTAAAGGTGTTAAATTCTCATTGCATTCTGCAGAGAAAATCCTTTGCTCGCAGTACTGACCCTATTCCAGTGCTCTGGCACTCAAAAATATTTGTAGCTATCGTCTCTTAGATAATACACGCTAATGTTTATTTCAACATAAAATCTCACTAGTCTGTACATCTTATATTGCAGCTTAACTAAGCTGATTTCATTTGTAGTTGATGTGCAATATTTGTGTCTATTGTCTCTCAGAAATTCCATTCCATTGTTTATTTCAGAATAAAACCTGCCTAGCCTGTCTCTCTTAAATTGCAGTTTAACCAGGTAGTTTATATACAGCCACTGTACAATATTTGTGGCTATTGTTTCTCAACTAATATACTATATTTCAAGCTAAAACTTACCTCATCTCTCCCGCTTACATTGCGACCTTACCAAGCGGCTTACATATTGGTCAGCCACTGTACAATATTTTGTAGTTTTTGTCTCTCAGAATATACACTCTAATGTTTATTGCTAATTAAATTCTGTTTTGTCTTTTCACTTATATTGTGACCTAACAAAGCTGTTTACAAACTGTCTATTCACTGTACAATATTTGTATCTATTGTATCTCCTATAATACACTCTAATTTATATTGCAAGATAATACTTGCCTTGTTTCTTTTCTATTTCCTGCCTATTCAAGTCTCGACTAGGAGTCTAGCTAATTTTCACCAAACAGATAACTGAAATCTATATTTAACAATTTATATTCTTTGGAAATAAATGCAGAAATGGGGGTGGAAGGGGGTTCAGAGATAATGAAGAAGTGGTTTTAATGTTTTTTGGGCACTCTTTGTATCAACCTTTTAGGACAATGCGATTGTGTACTGTGAAAAAAAAATATCACAAAATAATAATTAATTCAGGCCTATTTCTACTAGATAAAAAAATCAGATCTCACAACCAATACTACCTAAAGCCTTTTTTTTAGCTGAAGCTGGTCTTGAAAATTGAAAGGTTCAGTAATGCCACATACACTTTTTTTTAAATGTCCCCAATGGCAGTGTACAGTTCCCCTTGACCTTTTTGACCCTTTTGACAATAACTTGCCTAGTAGCCTTGGAAATGGCTAGAACTTCATCAAAATTTGAAGGTCTGTTGCATACAAATTCAGAATGTATCTATATATAAAGAGACAGATTCACAATATATTATTCATAAACAGATTTTGTTTTAATTCGATGCATCGTATAAATGCCATTTTTTTATGTGAACAATACATTAAGGTACCATATAGCTATTTTTAGCTGATCTGTAACTATGTAGGCAGATCTGGTGCATGTTTGTTTAGAATTTGTGGCATCCTTCTGGATAATATACTGTAGGTGATCATATTTATTTATCCAGTCTATTTTATATCTGAGCAGATTTTGAGTAAAAGTTGTTTAGCCTAATTTGGTAGTACTCAGTAGTTCCTCCCATTTACCTCTATGTGACTATAGGACACAGTAATTATGAAGGGGACTGAGAGTGGGACCACTAAGCACAGTGGGGGAACAGGAGATTAACCTGCGAAGATGTGTCAGTTTCCAAAGAGACCTAACTGAGAAACATAATAGAGCCTTTTTAAAGTGTTTCTAATTTTTACGAACAAAAATGTAACGTATTGCCTCTCACCAGTCCTTAGATATAGTGGCTGCATTAGTTTTATTTTTTTTACTAAGAATAAATCCTCAGGAGGGATGTACTGGAAATGGAGCGAGTACAAAGAAGGGCAACAAAGCTAAAAAAGGGTCTGGAGGATCTTAGTTATGAGGAAAGGTTGCGAGCACTGAACTTATTCTCTCTGGAGAAGAGACGCTTGAGAGGGGATATGATTTCAATTTACAAATACTGTACTGGTGACCCCACAATAGGGATAAAACTTTTTCGCAGAAGAGAGTTTAATAAGACTCGTGGCCACTCATTACAATTAGAAGAAAAGAGGTTTAACCTTAAACTACGTAGAGGGTTCTTTACTGTAAGAGCAGCAAGGATGTGGAATTCCCTTCCACAGGCGGTGGTCTCAGCGGGGAGCATTGATAGCTTCAAGAAACTATTAGATAATCACCTGAATGACCACAACATACAGGGATATGTAATGTAATACTGACACATAATCACACACATAGGTTGGACTTGATGGACTTGCGTCTTTTTTCAACCTCACCTACTATGTATGTAACTATGTAATTTTTTTTGTCACAGGACGCCCCTATGGAGACTACAGGCAGACATGCTGACACCTTATAAAAACTATGATCCACTATTGTCATTATCAGGAAAATTATATGCAGCTAATGATGACACTAATGCATGGAGTTGTTGAAATACGGTAATCAGCAGCCCTGAGTATGCAAAAACGAAAAATGGAAAAAAGGTGAAAGCAATATTTTATAAATAAAACACAATAAATAAATAGATAAACTTGGCAATTGTTTATAATATAGGGTGCTTTAGTAAACTACATTAAATTCAAGTTTTACATATACTTTAATCAAACAATGCTATTCACATTTGCTGATATATGGATGGCTTTTAGGGGAAACATTTATAAATGGGCAAATGTATGTAATACCAAGCAAGTAAAAATGTGTAACTCATTACTATATTTTTATGTTACAATAACAACTAAAAGAGTTATACTTGCTGAAAATGTGTCTTAATTTCCTTTTGTACAAACCGAGCATATGGGTATGTACCTTTTTACTTTCAATACATTTTTATTGAAGATTTAAACACCAGACAGAGAAAAGTATTGTAATCATAGTAACAGCCAGGATTCTGGCACAAAATTTTCAAATACATTGAATAATAGGCATCTCTCCACTACAATTATGGGAAAAGGGACAAAAGCAAAATTAATACTTAACGTCTAAATGACCTCAAGCCATGTCCGGTCTAGGTATAGACAGTACAGAGCATCTAGAAAAATTGTTACTTAATCCGGAACACGAACCAGAGACTGGCGATTCACTATGTCAGATGTGCCTAAAACAAAGAAGTGTCATGAACACCAACTGCAACCTTGTTTGAAGATAAGAAGCCCCTCTGAGAGAAATATAATGGAGAAACCAGAAGGGGAAATGGAAAACAGAAAGAAAGAGAAAGAAAGAAACCCAGAGAGGAGAGAATGAAATGAGGCTAGCAGGAGAAGAGTTAACCATGTTCAAAGCCCCTACAGATGCACATGAACATAGTCAACCCAGGGGCTCCAGACCACCTCAAAATGCTTAGTAGTATCATTAGTTCTACTTGCAATTTGCAATTTGCAATTTGAGCATTATCCAGGACACCTTTCGCCTATATAACGAAACACATACTGAGGTCTTTTTCCAGAATGGGCTATAGTAATTTTTGCAGCTAGAAACATAAGGAAGATCAAACGCTGCTTAGAAGCAGGGAGGGTATGTACCTTTTTATATTTTAGGCCTATTCATTTTTTGAGATGCCAAAGTTTACTATTTGAATAAATACAGAAAACTTTGTTCAAGTATGCAATGGTCCATTGGGATGCCATCACTGCCAGAAATGCACTATTAGAGCACATTTTCCTAGACCTGAGAATTGCAGGAGAAAACAGATTTGTTCAGGTGATGAATGTAGCTTAGGGACA
Organism: Lithobates clamitans; assembly: GCA_037952925.1. NCBI lineage: Eukaryota > Metazoa > Chordata > Amphibia > Anura > Ranidae > Lithobates > Lithobates clamitans. Next base: position 1,934,233 of record JBBGZY010000379.1, on the reverse strand, counting down.
GGAAATTGAACAAATTGAAAAGAAATAAAGGAAATGCATTAAACCTGAATGTTAACAATTAAAAAAAAACACCCAACCTCCATATTTGTTTATGATTTTTACTGGAATTCTAAATTACTTTCTAACAAGAATAAAATAAAGCATACTATTAGTCTTGTCACTTTTGAAAAAGAGGAATTTGAGATTTCACCCTGCACACCAAAACAAATAACTGTTATGGGATTCTGTGAATCTAAATTAAAAACGTATGTGGTCTCATCTATGAAATAGTCAGATCTACAAATTAAACTGTGATGTGGCTCCACGCTTAGCATCTGCCAACCAAATTATATATAAATCTCTAAAGCATCTGCAAAGAATGTTGAGACAGAGAAGGAGGAGGGGAGACAATGGAGAAAAGAGTTAGTGCATGATCAAGGGAAAGCTCAGAATGATCCATGTCTCCCTCTCAAATGTCAGCATTAAACCATGAGATCGGAATATCACGTGCGCCAGTTAAACTAACCTAAATGTTTTAACAGCTGCCTTTCTCTTTTCCCCTTGTTACTAATTTGTCTGCAGATTTAATTTCTCTGCAATGGTTGGGCTTAACCTACCAAAAAACAGCATGGATTGTTTAGAGGCAGTTTCCTTTTTTCCATTATTGTAACCTGATTTTTTTTCCAACATAATACACTTAAAGAAATGTGCCTTCCTGCTAAAGCAGCATTTGCACGTTGTGCAATACATCTATGGATTTTTTTATGCTTAAACCCTGTGTGTATTTTTTTTTTTAACTGTCCTTACCTCTTTTGCTGGTTCATCCTCCATAAACATACTAACATGCCCTGTGAATCCAGCGTTGTTTCGTTGCCTAGGCAAGAATGGAAGCAGGGGGTGGGCTGCACTAAAAATAGAGAAAAAAGGGTAATAACCCCACCCTATCTCCCCCAAAAAAGGCTTTTCTTAAAACATGAAGGAAGATGGAATACAGTTTTGCAAATTCTAACTTTGGTGTAAAGGTTCATTTTAACCACCTCAATACAGGGCGCTTAACCCCCTTCCTGCCCAGGCCATTTTTCAGCTTTCAGCGCTGTCACATTTTGAATGACAATTGCACGGATCATGCTACACTGTAACCATGTGAAATTGTTATCATTTTCTTCACACAAATAGAGCTTTCTTTTGATGGTATTTAATCACTGCTGGGTTTTTTATTTTTTCCTAAAAAAAAAAAAAGACCAAAATTAAAAAAAAAAAAAAAAAGTTTTTCTTAGTTTCTGTCAGTAAGTTTTGTAACAAAGTAATTTTTCTCATTCACTGATGGGCACTGATGAGGCAGCACTGATGGGCACTGATAGGCTGCACTGATGGGCACTGATGAGGTGGCACTTATGGGCACTGATGAGGCAGCACTTATGGGCACTGATTAGGTGGCACTGATAAGGAGGCACGAATATGCAGCACTTATGGGCACTCATAGGTGGCACTGATATTTGGCACTGATGAGCACTGATAGGCGGCACTGATGATTGGCACTGGGGGGCACTGGGCACAGATAGGCGGCACTGGTCGGCAGAGATAGGCGGCACTGGTGGGCACATATAGGCAGCACTGGTGGGCACAGATAGGCAGCCTGGATAGGCGGCACTGATGGGCAGCACTGATGGACACTGATGGGCATTGATGGGAGGCATTGATGGGCAGCAGTGATAAGCATTGATGGGCAGCAGTGATGGGCATTGATGGACAGCACTGATAGCCAGCACTTACTGGCATCACTAATGGCCACTGATTACTGGCACTTGTGGGCACTGATTGCTGGCACTTGTGGGAACAGATTGGTGGCAATTGTGGGCACTGGTTGGCACTGATTGCTGGCAGTGGTGGGCAATCATTACTGGCACTGGTGGGCACTTAATTGTAATCAGGGCACTGATGATCAGTGCCCTGATTACATACCTAGCTTTCCCCTGTGACGAGATGCCGCTGATCGGCTCTCCTCTCCTCCCACTCTGTCAATGTGAGGCGAGGAGTGCCGATTACCGGCATCTCCATGTTTATTTGTGACCGGCTGTGATTGGACACAGCTGATCACATGGTTAAAGAGCCGTGGCTCTTTACACAGATCGGGGTCGTGCCATGTCCTAGCAACATGGCACGGTCAGGGCCGCATGAGAACGGTCGTTCTTGGAAGCCGTCATATGGGCAGGCGGAAAGTGGTTAAAGTGGTTGTAGACCTCAGACATGAAATCTGAACAAAGCACATCCTTCTACACTGTGTTCTTGTCTCTATCCACTCTAAGTGTGATTTATCTCTGTTACCTCGTTCTTCTGTTATCTGCATGACTCAATTCTGACAACTTTTCCTGACACCAAGAGAAAAATGGTAGCGGGGGAGGAGAGCTCCAGCACACAACCTGTGACTGACAACGTGGCTGTGCATGTTCTCTGTGTAGTGTGAGGGGGGGTGTTACTTCCATCCAATCAAGCTCAGAGTTCTTCTCCCATAGCTGTGCAGTATGTGCATTCAGATTCCCACTCCCTGCTTTGTGCTGCTGAGAGATGCTGACAGATTTCATGTATATTCTTACCGTAGAAGGCTATAGAGGAGAGGTGGCTGCAGGTTTTCAACCACTTTAAATTGTAATTGAAAAAATTTCATTACAGAAGACGTAATTGAACATTTGAGCACAGCTCTAATAGCTGTTTACAAGTGTTCAGCAAGAATGCCTGAAAATACTAGATATAGTTGTATAGAAACAGAGCATAACAACAGTGGTTGCATAGCTTCATTGTTCCAAGTGCATTGATGATCCTGATAAGGTAAGTACAGGAGGGTGGGGAAGGAGAATGTGAGTCCTTAAATCGTCAGACAGTAAAGCAGGGCATGGTTAGTAAGGCCTTGGTTGCTAAGGAATGAATAATTCTGTATGGAATAGGGGTTTTAGTAGCAATGTAAGGGAAGGTATAGTTTTGGTGTCATGGGGTTTGATGGGGGATTGCTGAAGGAGGTGGAAAGCATAAGGGTTATGGAAAGTCAGGAGAGAAGTGGGAGCAGGGTCAAAGAGTGAAGACTCTGACTATATAGTATAATTGTGAGCCATTTAGGAAAGCATGGTGAGCCATGTCCTTAAGAAGAGTAGGGGTCATTCAGCCCAAATCTCACTTCAAGTAGGGGGTTGTAGTTGCAGCTGGGTACATAATGTACTTATATGTGTTGGTAAATTTGAATATTGCTCACCTTGACCCTGTACAAATGTAAGTAGTCATATATTGAAATTTCTGACCAATTTTTTAATTTCTGCTGGATAGTATAAATGATAAAACCAATATGTCACATGCAGCATGTTTGTAGATTTCCAATGTCTTCAAATTACAGTTTTAGCAGTGTTAAGGGGGTTGTAAACTTCCGTGAGGAAGTTGTACATATAGGTAAGCCTAGAATAGGGCTTATCTATAGGTATGGTAAATATTTCCTAAACTTGCGCCGTACAGGGAATGTTTACTGTTTACTGCACCGATGATGTCATCGGCGCATGCATCATCGGTGCAGTAAACGACCAGTGTGCCGGTGAGTGTGCCGTGACCGGCGGCTCCCGTGCACATGTGCGGGAGTGACATTACACGGCTCCCACCAGTCACAGAGCCAGAGTCTGCAGCCCCGGAAAGGAAGACAGAGGAAGCGGGGATGACGTGGGCTTTGTTTGCAGGTAAGTGTCACATAATGTGCTAGTATGCGATGCATACTAACGCATTATGCCTTTACTTTGCAGGGAAGAAGAAAGTAAGAAAAACCCACCAAGGTTTACTTCCTCTTTAAGTAGATGGAAATGCTTGTATTCTGTGGGTCGCATGGTTGTGTGGTGCTGTAGGAAGGGCACCGGGTAGAAAGGGATTTCCAGAGATTTCCTCAATTAGACAGCATACTTGGGGCAAAAATAGTTGGGTCAATTGGCAGGTCCACCATACATGGAGAAAGGTTTCCCTTTTTTTGTGACACATTCAGCAGATGTCAGGAACATCTGCTGAAATTTTGTATAAGATTTCCAATGTGCAGTACCATTTGCTACAAAGAGGTTCAAAATTCAAACGATTTCAGACATAGCGTGTGGGGTGTTAAAGAAATGTTGCATCTGACATATTATTCTTTAGTAGGCCCCTTGTTTATAAGCAAAAAAACAGCGGCTGCTTTTTTTTAATATTGTTCATTTGTGGAGGCACCCCGTCCGATGGATGAATCGGTAACTGCACTGCCAATTAAGAGTATCCCAAGATTATGGGCTTAGGCTCCTCTTTATTTTTATATACTATACCCTTGTTTTTTAAGCACTTCTGCAGGAAATATGATAATAGGAATTACATCACACAGTAAAATATGAAATTTGTTTGAATGTACACGGATATCCCTCTTAACTTCAGTGTTTCAGTGTTATCATTAGTGAACCAAATCAAACCTCCAAATAAATACTCGTGGGTAAACAAGCTAGTGACCATGTGTATCTTTGAAGCATTTATGTGTATTTTTTATTTAAGGTAAAGAAATAACATTTGCAGGTCTAGTAAGCTAGAGATTGATATAATTGGTTCAAAGTTCTGCATAAAGAGCTGAGGCGTTTGACAAGTTCTGAATGAATAGAAATAACTAGATTGTAAGTAAAGTCTTCTTTAGCTTTGTGCCTTGATTGTCTTTTTATGTCTGTAAATCTTTTTAGAAAATGTGCAGTGCTATGCAAAGTCCTGGTGCTTTATAAACAATGGGGAAAATTTTGTAAAGCTGTTGTTCCTCTTTTCTGATGTAAATTGCTCTTGTTAACCACTTCCGGACCGGCTCATGCCGATATACATTGTAATATGGAGGGGGAATTGGGACTTTATATGAGGCGCACAAGTCGCCTCCATCCCGGTAATACCGAAGGTATATATAGAAAGGGCATGGGACTTTAAAATGAAGCAGTTGGAATGCGGAGGGTTAAAATTGTATATTTATTAGTCATAGTAGATAAAATAAAGGAATTTCATATATATACACATGTACAGATAATTGGCACGAAAATATAGACATAATCAATGAACAAGTACACACAGTTGGATACATAGTTTCCCAAAGTAGATGGTAGTCAAAGTGGTATTGGTGGACCATAACATGGGTGCCAATGGTGGCATACCCGGCAGCTAATATTATAGTAACATACAGGGATAATGTAGTCATAATAACGAACAATGATGGCATCAAAGTATAATGGATAGAGTAGGCATCAATTGTAGCTCGACGCGTTTCGTGGGTGATGTTTTCCACTCATCAGGAGCTGATGCATGATAATATTATCATGCATCAGCTCCTGATGAGTGGAAAACATCACCCACGAAACGCGTCGAGCTACAATTGATGCCTACTCTATCCATTATACTTTGATGCCATCATTGTTCGTTATTATGACTACATTATCCCTGTATGTTACTATAATATTAGCTGCCGGGTATGCCACCATTGGCACCCATGTTATGGTCCACCAATACCACTTTGACTACCATCTACTTTGGGAAACTATGTATCCAACTGTGTGTACTTGTTCATTGATTATGTCTATATTTTCGTGCCAATTATCTGTACATGTGTATATATATGAAATTCCTTTATTTTATCTACTATGACTAATAAATATACAATTTTAACCCTCCGCATTCCAACTGCTTCATTTTAAAGTCCCATGCCCTTTCTATACATGCCGATATACATCGGCACTTTGAAGAGGGATATCGTTGTTATGGCAGCAGCTAGCTACCATAACCCCAGTATCCTCTTCTTCAGTGAGCGGTCCGATTTCAGATAAAAGTGGCCTCTGTGGAGGATTTGCCACGAAATCACTTTTTTATCGGCAGCGGGAGAGGGCCCCCCCCTCCTGCCGCTCTCCGGTGCCCTCCTCCGCTTACCAGAGCTGTCAGGTCCTCTCCCTGGCTTGGTATGGAGATGAGTGAGGTAAAAATAAAAAATAAAAGGTAAAATAAATAAGAAAAACATGTAACATTTTTAAACGCACCAATCCCGCCGAGCTCGCGTGCAGAAGAGAACACATACGTGAGCAGTGGCCGCATATGAAAACGGTGTTCAAACCACACATGTGAGGTATTGCCGCAATCGATAGAGCGAGAGCAATAATTCTAGCCCTAGTCCTCCTCTGTAACTCAAAACATGCAACCTGTAGAATTTTTTAAACTTCGCCTATGGAGACTTTTAAGGGTAAAAATTTGTCCACGAGCAGGCACAATTTTGAAGCATGACATGTTGGGTATCAATTTACTCGGCATAACATTATCTTTCACAATATAAAAAAAAAATATGCTAACTTTACTGTTGTCTTACTTTTTAATTAAGAAATTTTTATTTTTTCCAAAAAAGTGCGCTTGTAAGACCGCTGTGCAAATACGGTGTGACAGAAAGTATTGCAACGACCGCCATGTTATTCTCTAGGGTGTTAGAAAAAAAAAAAAATATATATATATATATATATATATATATATATATATATATATATATATATATATATATATAATATTTGGGGATTCTAAGTCATTTTCTAGCAAAAAAAATGTTTTTCATTAATTTAGCTATTCCTACTTAATGAAGATGATGACAGTTTGACATCCAAAATGAACTTTTAAGTGTATGCCATCAGCATTAAAATGTTTAGATTTAGATTTAAAATCTTATTGGTGAGAAATCAGTGCTGTTCTTTGTTCAGAAACCATTTAGCAGCTCTTGATACTATACTATAGTATACTATAGGTATTATTATAGGTATGATACTTTGCTCCTTGCCATGTTTTATTGAATAAACCAAGTTATATTTTACTATGACTCAATAAAGTTTATCCACAAGTCAAATGAACAGTCACTCACTCTGCTAGCAGTCACACATGCCCATACATTAAATATTAATCACCATCATCACAGATTAAAGGCTAATGACCCAGTTGAAAATGGTCAGCACTGTTTAGTTTGGTACATAATTCCTCAGATTAACCAACTGAAAGATGTAATCAAAGGTCTGTTTTTTTCACATACGTGTTAACACTTGCAAGGTAAAGGCAGGCTGTCATCACTTTTGCATCTCATTCTTAATTAAAAAAAAAATGTGCAGAAAAGCATAATCTGGTTTGAGAAATCTTAAAAATAGCTGGCTTAGTGGCTGTTCCTGCATTAACCTTGGTTAGAGGGCAGGTGTAAATCCACAGTTTATAGGATATGCTCACTAAAAACCTCTTTAATGTAACTCTTAGCCTCGGTTCACACTGTTGGGATCCAACTTTTGAGACCCCAAGTCGCATGATATGTGAAATCCTATGTTAGTCAATGAGAGCTGTCTTAATTAGCACTACTGAAGTCGCTCCGACTTTGCAAAAGGTTCCTGTAATACTTCAAGGCAACTTCTATCCCCAATTTGTGCCAATAGACTTTAATGGAAGTCGCCTCCAAGTCGGATTCTCATCTATATTGATGTTATTTGGACAAGACATTACAGGAAGATTACCCAGGCAAGTAGGGAAATTGGGACTGTAGCCTCCCTGGCGGTATGATTATGTCAGAAAATTTTTGAATCCCAAAGCAGTACATTGTTTTGCATAGAAATTTGGCGTTTTATATTGTAGGCCTGTATTTTTTAGTAATAACTCACTTAAATCTGTCAAAACAAGTCTAGTGAACATCCTGGGTGTGATAAAGTTTGAAACACGAAATTATAAATTATAATATAATAAATAACTATAAATAATTATAAAAAAAAATAATACAATAAAAATAAAATTAATTTCCCTACAATTCACTATCTCTCAATTTTGCAAGTGTTCTAATTTACTATCGCTGTTTTCTAGCTGGTCTAAAATCACTTTTCACATAAAGGGACACTTTTTGGTAGCTATGGACAATATCAAGTTTCGAGGCAGAAAGAACAGTATATATAATATAAAACTGCATGCAGGGCACTGGACAAAGCACTGGGGACAAAGGGGAGGTGAAATGATTTCATACAGTAATGTAATCAGTAAGATTACAGTGCACTGTATGTGTCATTTTTTGTGTACTTTTTGAATTTGCCGCCGGGCTTTGCCCCCCTGCGTCGCAACGCTCGCAGGGAATGGAGCCCGGAACACAGGATATTGGGCAGATGACCTGGCGGAGGACACAGCGGGGGGACATCGCAGAATCCTGGTGACACGGTACGTATACTGCACCAGGATTCTGCAATGCAATCCCGAGTGTGGCTCGGGGTTACTGCTAACGGTACTGAAATTTAACCGCCGAGCCACACTCGGGAATACCGCCAGGAGGGTTAAATGAGATGTGTGACTTTAGTGGGTATAGGATAAGTACATTTGATTACCTAACATGATTCATATATATATACAAGTGGAATGATGACATATAATAAAGAGGTGGTAATGTTGAGAGCTGGGGTGTCAGCAGGAGGCAGAGAAATGCAGGATACTGATCTTCCCAGTGAAGAGCTGTGCAGGGGGGCGTGTCAGTACCAGGACTTGGGTTGGCCCTTTAAAACTGAGCAAAATTCACCTGAGACGGCCTTTACCCGGAAAAAACAGGGTTTGGCAAGCTCCTTGCTGCCCATGTTTAAAGCACCTGTTGACCCAGCTTGTATTATTCAACACTGGGTTGAACAGAAAAAAAACTAATAGCGTGTACCCCGGCTTTACTTGAAAACTCTTCTTCATTTTGTGAGTTCTGCCTGCTAGCCATCTCTAGCAGAGATTAGAAGACACTTGATCACAACTTGTATGGCTCAAATTCAAGGCAATCATCTATACATTTGCATATCAAAGGAATGAAAAAATAGTAACTGACTGCTGCTTGCCTTAAAAATCTTTTAAGCTGCCTATAGGCCTTAGAGCAAAGAGCACATGTCATTGGCCACTGTATGATCTGTGCAGACATATGATGGTCAACCAGTCTCAGCAAAATAATTAATGGGCTAAGTCGTATTTTTCTGATCTGTCAGTACTATATTACCAAGAAAAGGCCATTGGCAGGTGTGTCTTCGCGGTGCATAGTTATGCATGCTTGATAATGCAAGCATGCATTTTTTTGCATTAATATCATGGTTAGCTAAAAATTCTTCATATAGTTACGATAAGGAGCAATTAGGAGAATTTGTCGAAAATTATGCAAAAAAATTTGAAAAGTGTCATCATCAATCAAAATCTTTCAGTCACTGCACTTAATAAAAACCGCACGTGTTCAACATAATCACACACCTGTTTTATTCTAATAAATGAAAATTAACATAAAATGAGAGAAAAATGACAATGGGTCACAAACTGAAGGATGAAACTCACATAGGGAGGTAAAAAGATATTTGAAATTCCAAAAAGAATTTAAATGCTTTCCAGGTGTACAATCTGATTTCTCATGTCAGATATTATTATATTGTGGAAATTAAATTATAAGTGAATCTATATGAACTGTTCACATGATTGTAGGTGTGCGCATGGGGTAGCCTGGGCACACCCTAATCTGGGGAATGGCAACCCATCAATCACGATCTACCTGTTGATCGTGGGCAGGTGACAGGTAGACCAGGATCCCTCCTTGACGACCCTCAGAACTTAAATAGGAGGGGTGGCAGGGACAGCATTTACTGCAACTGATCTGTATCAATTAAACTCACTGTGTTAATTTATAACCGAACCATAGTAAACTGTGGAAGCCACTCAGCACAGAGCACTTCCCATTCATTCACTGTCCAGTACAGTTGAGGTTGCAGAGAAAGGGACTTGGGAATCTCTGTCAAGCATGAGACATCAGGAATATGTTTAGACCCCTGATATTTCACCAAAGCCCCCAATGGAGCTTCTTATAAAAAATGTAATAAAGAAATAAATACAATTGTAAAACAATAATTAAAAAATAAAAGAATAGAAAGAAAAACTACTCACACCCTTCACTGCCCTACTGACACCGTCCACTGTTTTACTGACACCGTCCACTGTTCTACTGACAAAGTCAGTAGCGGCGCTTTACCATCCTTTTAGCGGTGGTATTTGGCCGCTAGCGGGGTGGCTTTACCCCCCGCTAGCGGCCGAGAAAGGGTTAAAAACCACCGCAAAGCATCTCTGCAGAGGAGCATTTGCCGGCGGTATAGCCGCGGTGCCCCATTGATTTCAATGGGCAGGAGCAGTGAAGGAGCGGTATACACACCGCTCCTTTACCGCTCCAAAGATGCTGCTAGCAGGACTTTTTTTTACCGTCCTGCCAGTGCACCGCTCCAGTGTGAAAGCCCTCAGGGCTTTCACACTGGAGACACAGCAGTGGCTGTTTCAGGGCGCTTTGCAGGCACTATTTTTAGCGCAATAGCGCCTGCAAACCGCCCCAGTGTGAAAGGGGTCTAATGCAATAGGCTGCGTACACCTATGCACATGACAGTTTTTTGTACGTATTCTGTAACTGTTCTTAATTTAAAGGAGATGTCAGTCTAATCACAAAAAACTTATAAAAGCTTTAACACAGTTAGTCCTCATGCACACAGGTCATTAAGACAAAATGAGCTGCATAGCCACTACCAACTCCAGGAAAAAACGGCTGTAAAAACGTGCTTTCAGTAGGTTCTTGCATTGGCGTTAATACACGTTTAGCTGCGCTAGCTTTTAGCAGCGTTTATCTGCCTCTATTCAAAATCAATGGATCCCTATTAAAGTTGTCTTAACTGATCCAACTTTCAGCCCATTGATTTGAATAGAAGTTGCATCCAAGTCGCATTATGATGATCCGACTTGTGGCGTAACTTGTGCTCTGAGGATCGTGAAGGGGAACCCCATGCCAAAATGAAAAGGAAAACTGCATGGGCCCCCCCAAAATCCATACCAGGCCCTTTAAGTCTGGTATGAATCTTGAAAGGGATCCCCATGCCAAAATGAAAAATAAAATGGCATGGGGTTCCCCCCCAAGACCACACCAGACCCTTCGGCCTGGTATGGATCTTAAGGCGAACCCCCACGTTAAAAAAATTGGCGTGGGATCCTCCAAAAATTCACACCAGGCCCTTATCCGAGCATGCAGCCCGGAAGGTCAGTAAAGGGTGGGGGACGAGCGAGAGACCCCCCTCCCTCCTGGACCAAGCCAGGCCACACACCCTCAACATAGGGAGGTGGCTGCTTTGGGGCCCATGTTGAATGAGTAAGGGGTACATTGTACTCATTGAATGAGTAGGGGGTACATTGTACTCATTCACCCAAAAAGGCATAAAAAATAAATAAAAACAGTACACAGGTATTTGACATAGTCCTTTATTAAAGCAGCTCCAACGTATCTTCTCCCTCCGGTCTTTTCCCTCTCGGGTGATGTCTTCTTCCAACAGTTCTTATCTCTCCTCCAGTGATGTCTTCTCCCTCCTCCGCTGATGTCTTCTCCCTCTGGTTCTTTTCCTTCCACTGTCTTCTTCCACTGTCTTCTTCCTCTGGTTCTTCTTCCTCCTGATGTCTTCTCCTGACGCTAGCTCCCGCTGTTGTGTTAGGTCCGGTTTGTGCCATTGTAACATCAGGAGGAAGAGAAGAACCAGAGGAAGAAGACAGCAGAAGGAGAAGAAAAAGTGGAAGAAGACAGTGGAAGAAGACAGCAGAGGGAGAAGAACCGGAGGGAGAAGACATCAGCGGAGGAGGGAGAAGAACCGGAGGGAGAAGATATCAGCGGAGGAGGTAGAAGACCCGGAGGGAGAAGACATCAGCAGAGGAGGGAGAAAAACCGTTGGAATAAGACATCACCCGAGAGGGGAGAAGACCGGAGGGAGAAGACACGTTGGAGCTGTTTTATTAAAGGACTATTTCAAAAACCTGTGTACTGTTTTTTTTAAATTTTTTATACCTTTTTGGGTGAATTAGGTGGGGGAACAAAGTACCCCTTACTCATGCGCATAGGGTGTGGGCTTGGGATCTGGGTACCCCCACCTTAAAGTGGGCTTTCAGATTCCAATAAGCCCCCTGCCCGCAGACCTCCAAACCATCGCCCATGGGTTGTGGGGAAGAGGCCCTTGGGGACAAGGTGCTTTGGGGTGGGGGCGCTGAGCCTGGTATGGTCCAGGAGGGGGGGCGCCCGCTCGTTCCTCCCCCTTCCTGACCTTCCGGGCAGCATGCTCGGATAAGTGTCTGGTGTGGATCTTGGGGGGAACCCCATTCTGGGGTTTTTTTGCTTTGGGCGTTCCCCTTCAAGATCCTCAGAGCACAAGTCGCACCACGAGTCAGACCATCATGATCTGACCTGCATGAGACTTTTATTCAAATCAATGGGCTCTCATAGGGAACCATTGATTTTGACTGCCTTTAGCACCATTTTTACAGCTGTAACACCGGTCCTCAGAACATGCTGACCCTGGGGTTTTTTTGCAGCTTGAAAACGCCTATGCCACTTACAGCTCCTAAAAGCCTGTTTGTGCATGAGGTCATAGAATAACATGGAGAGGCGTTTTTAAGCTGCAAAAAAAAAAAAAAAACTTCTGACGCTGGTAAAAGCAGCTGTATAAAACACCCTGTGTGCATGAGGCCTGATGCCGCGTACACACGGTCGGACTTTTCAGCTACAAAAGTCCAACGGACGCTGACGGACTAAAGCTGGCTGGTAATCCGATCGTGTGTGGGCTTCTCCGGACTTTCAACGTACTTTTTTAGCCTCAAATCCGACGTACTTTAGATTTGAAACATGCTTCAAATCTTTACGTCGTAACTACGACGGACCCCGAAGTCCGCTCGTCTGTATGCTAGTCCTACGGACAAAAAAACGACGCATGCTCATAAGCAAAAACTAAACGGAAGCACTCGGTCTAGTAAAACTAGTGTTCGTATTGTAGGTAGCACATTCATCACGCTGCAAAATCTGTGATCGTTGAATGCAGCGCATTTTATTTCTTCTTTACGAATGCTCTAAAGAACGAAGGTGTTTTGCTGTTCATAATCAGAGTTCTCCCAAACTGATTTCTGAATTCTTTTTCTCTTTGATCTCATGAATGATATAGTATGCTTTTTATAAACAATGTTTCCATACTAATAATACTTTTTCCCTTATTTTTTTTTTTTTTTAGGTTTGTAAAGTTACCACAAAGAACCCATTATTCTTTTTTTTTTTTTCTAGTGATTATTTTTTAGTTTTTAGATAAAGTTAACCCAAAGCACCGTTTTTGTTTATGTATATTTTTTTATTTTCAAGACTTACCACTTGAACATTATTAACATTAGTAATGTATTTTTGGTGTGTTTTTTTAAAACTTAATGAGATTGTTGTCCCTTGTTAATTTAACATTGTGTGTAAAATCAATGATTTAAAAGAAAACACATAAAGTCTTTTGCTAAACTCAAAAAGGATCCATTTATTCATGGTCAAAATAAAATAAAGAGGAAGTCAACGCTGGAAAAAGTCGGTGTACAAGAAAATTGGGATCTTGAGGAGTCCATATAAGAGGGAGCACAATCTGGTCCAAGAATCCCAGAGATCAACAGCACCAGCAGATGATCTAGATGTCCCCAGACTGTGGTCCTACAACAGCCTGCGTCTTCTGTCAGACCAGACTGAACCCAGGTCATCACTTTCTTCTCTTCCCTGCAGCCTTTCCTCCACGCTGCCCTGCAGCCTTCCCTGCAGCCTTCCCTGCAGCCTTCCCTGTAGCCTTCTTTTGAGGCTGTGGCTCTGGTGTTTCAGTTGTGGCAGGAGGAGGAGGAGGAGGAGGAGGAGGAGGAGGAGGAGGAGAGGGGGCTGCCTCATGTAGTTGGGTGTTTTGTGTTAGCGTGCCCTGCAGCCCCTTATGGATTGTTTCCCCAAATAGGCGCTCACAAATGAGGCGCTGCTCCCAATCCATCTGAAGAAGCCTGCTGGCTAAGTAGCAGCCATAGGATTCTTCCGCTTCGGGGGGGCTCGTTAAAAAACGGGTGGCCTGTTGCATGAGGCGCAGGGATGCGTCCTGTGTGACCATCCCCTTCCTGGCCCTTTTTTTGGGAAGGTGGAGGGGAGGCACTTGGGATTGGGTCAGGCTCCTACTGGGCCCAGCCACCTCACTTGGCCCAGCCACCTCACTTGGCCCAGCCACCTCACTGGGAGCAGCCACCTCCTGCCTGACACTGGGCCCAGCCTCCTCCAGGATGATGGTGAATCCGGCCTCCTCCAGGCTGTCCATGGGCCCGGTCTCCTCCTGCCTGCCACTTTCCCCACATTCCTCCTGGATGGACTCATCCTGTGTATAAAAAAAGGACAATAGTTTTAGTTTATTTTTTTGGGTTCATCAATGACACACAGTTTGCTTCTCATGACTAGCAAATTCAATGTGAATACATCTCTTTAACCACTTCAGCCCCGGAAGGATTTACCCCCTTCCTGACCAGAGCACTTTTTACAATTCGGCACTGCGTCGCTTTAACTGCTAATTGCGCGGTCATGCAATGCTGTACCCAAACGAAATTTGCGTCCTTTTCTTCCCACAAATAGAGCTTTCTTTTGATGGTATTTGATCACCTCTGCCGTTTTTATTTTTTGCGCTATACACGGAAAAAGACCGAAAATTTTGAAAAAAAATGATATTTTCTACTTTTTGTTCTAAAAAAAATCCAATAAACTCAATTTTAGTCATACATTTAGGCCAAAATGTATTCGGCCACATGTCTTTGGTAAAAAAATTGTCAATAAGTGTATATTTATTGGTTTGCGCAAAAGTTATAGCGTCTACAAACTAGGGTACATTTTCTGGAATTTACACAGCCTTTAATTTATGACTGCCTATGTCGATTCTTGAGGTGCTAAAATGGCAGGGCAGTACAAAACCCCCACAAATGACCCCATTTTGGAAAATAGACACCCCAAGGAATTTGCTGAGAGGCATGTTGAGCCCATTGAATATTCATTTTTTTTGTCCCAAGTGATTGAATAATGACAAAAAAAAAAAAAAAAAAAAAAAAAAGTTGTCACTAAATGATATATTGCTCACACAGGCCATGGGCATATGTGGAATTGCACCCCAAAATACATTTAGCTGCTTCTCCTGAGTACGGGGATACCACATGTGTGGGACTTTTTGGGAGCCTAGCCGCGTACGGGGCCCCGAAAACCAAGCACCGCCTTCAGGATTTCTAAGGGCGTACATTTTTGATTTTACTCCTCACTACCTATCACGGTTTTGAAGGCCATAAAATGCCCAGATGACATAAACCCCCCCCAAATGACCCCATTTTGGAAAGTAGACACCCCAAGCTATTTGCTTTGAGGCATGTTGAGTCCATGGAATGTTTTATATTTTGACACAAGTTGCGGGAAAGTGACAATTTTTTTTTTTTTTTTTTTTTTTTTGCACAAAGTTGTCACTAAATGATATATTGCTCACACAGGCCATGGGCATATGTGGAATTGCACCCCAAAATACATTTAGCTGCTTCTCCTGAGTACGGGGATACCACATGTGTGGGACTTTTTGGGAGCCTAGCCGCGTACGGGACCCCGAAAACCAAGCACCGCCTTCAGGATTTCTAAGGGCGTACATTTTTGATTTTACTCCTCACTGCCTATCACAGTTTCGGAGGCCATGGAATGCCCAGGTGGCACAAACCCCCCCCAAATGACCCCATTTTGGAAAGTAGACACCCCAAGCTATTTGCTGAGAGGCATGGTGAGTATTTTGCAGCTCTCATTTGTTTTTGAAAATAAAGAAAGACGAGAAAAAAAAATTTTTTTTTTCTTTTTTCAATTTTCAAAACTTTGTGACAAAAAGTGAGGTCTGCAAAATACTCACTATACCTCTCAGCAAATAGCTTGGGGTGTCTACTTTCCAAAATGGGGTCATTTGGGGGTTTTTTTTGCCACCTGGGCATTCCATGGCCCCCGAAACTGTGATAGGCGGTGAAGAGTGAAATCAAAAATTTACGGCCTTAGAAAGCCTGAAGGCGGTGCTTGGTTTTCGGGGTCCCGTACGCGGCTAGGCTCCCAAAAAGTCTCACACATGTGGTATCCCCGTACTCAGGAGAAGCAGCAGAATGTATTTTGGGGTGTAATTTCACATATTCCCATGGCATGTTTGAGCAATATATCATTTAGTGACAACTTTGCGCAAAAAAAAATAAAAAAAATAAAAAATTGTCTCTTTCCCGCAACTTGTGTCACAATATAAATTATTCCATGGACTCAACATGACTCTCAGCAAATAGCTTGGGGTGTCTACTTTCCAAAATGGGGTCATTTGGGGGGGGTTTGAACTGTCCTGGCATTTTATGCACAACATCTAGAAGCTTATGTCACACATCACCCACTCTTCTAACCACTTGAAGACAAAGCCCTTTCTGACACTTATTGTTTACATAAAAAAATAATTTTTTTTTGCAAGAAAATTACTTTGAACCCCCAAACATTATATATTTTTTTTAAAGCAAATGCCCTACAGATTAAAATGGTGGGTGTTTCATTTTTTTTTTCACACAGTATTTGCGCAGCGATTTTTCAAACGCATTTTTTGGGGAAAAAACACACTTTTTTACATTTTAATGCACTAAAACACACTATATTGCCCAAATGTTTGATGAGGTAAAAAAGATGATCTTAGGCCGAGTACATAGATACCAAACATGACATGCTTTAAAATTGC
Organism: Lithobates clamitans; assembly: GCA_037952925.1. Classification (NCBI taxonomy): domain Eukaryota; kingdom Metazoa; phylum Chordata; class Amphibia; order Anura; family Ranidae; genus Lithobates; species Lithobates clamitans. Next base: position 1,917,641 of record JBBGZY010000379.1, on the reverse strand, counting down.
GCACAAACGTGCAGTGGCGACAAACTAAATACATTTTTAAAAGCCTTTAAAAGCCTTTACAGGTTACCACTTTAGATTTACAGAGGAGGTCTACTGCTAAAATTACTGCCCTCGATCTGACCTTCGCGGCGATACCTCACATGCATGGTGCAATTGCTGTTTACATTTGACGCCAGACCAACGCTTGCGTTCACCTTAGCGCGAGAGCAGGGGGGACAGGGGTGCTTTTTTTTTTTTTTTTTTTTTTTTTTCTTTATTATTATTATTTTTTTATCTTATTTTTAAACTGTTCCTTTCATTTTTTTTTTTTTTAAATCATTTTTATTGTTATCTCAGGGAATGTAAATATCCCCTATGATAGCAATAGGTAGTGACAGGTACTCTTTTTTGCAAAAATTGGGGTCTATTAGACCCTAGATTTCTCCTCTGCCCTCAAAGCATCTGACCACGCCAAGATCGGTGTGATAAAATGCTTCCCCAATTTCCCAATGGCGCTGTTTACATCCGGCGAAATCTAAGTCATGAAATGCTCGTAGCTTCCGGTTTCTTAGGCCATAGAGATGTTTGGAGCCACTCTGGTCTCTGATCAGCTCTATGGTCATCTGGCTGAATCACCGGCTGCATTCTCAGGTTCCCTGTTGAGACAGGAGAGCCAGAGAAAAACACGGAAGACGTTGGGGGGGGGGGGGGCATTCCCTCCGACTGCTTGTAAAAGCAGTCTAGAGGCTAATTAGCCACTAGGATTGCTTTTACATGAAAGCTGACCGCTGGCTGAAAAGAATGATACCAAGATGATACCTAAACCTGCAGGCATCATTCTGGTATAACCACTCAAAGTCGTGAATGGCGTACCTGAAGACAAAAAAATGGTTAACAATAAAGCACAGTAAACGGTAAGGTATAAAAAATTGCATACCTGAAAAGCAAACATGATAAAACATAATAACAATAAAACATTGCAGAATAGAATACAGTAAAAAAGAGCAGAACAATAGAGAGAGAATAGAGAGAGAGAGAACAATAAAACGCCAACTATTTTTTTTTTATTTTATATTTTTGTTTGTGTTTTTTTTTTTTTTTCACTTTTTTTTGTAACTAACTTTTATAACTGTAACCGGTTCCAGGTTCAGGTCTCTCAAAATGCGATGGCATCTTGGGAGACCCTGTGAAAGTGTGCCTAGTCTGTGCAATGCTGTACCCTACGCTAATAGTCAACTAGTGAATGGTAGCATTCAAAACATTCACCAATGCAAAGACCAGGATTGTCAGGACAGGAGGGACAATAATAGCGGGTGTCACGTCTATATCCGCGCTTGCTGCAGACACAACATCTTTTTTGGGGGGGTTTGTTGGGTAGGGGTACTCGGGAGGACATAAAAATGCCTCTCATGCAGCCGACTGCATTTGGTTGGGGATGTGAATGGGGGAAGTACGGGCGCTGCAGAAGTGGTGGGTTCCCAATTAGGATTGGCGAATGCAGCAGGAAGGGCACTATGGGCACGACGGGCCTGTGTTTGTCTTTTTGGTGGCAGCGGGACACTACTTGTGCTTGCCACCTCACCAGCTTGAACTGCACTTATGGGACTCGCCACGTCACCACGTGTTACTGCAGTGCTGGTTTGACTACGACCGGGGTGTACTAGGCCGCTGGCGCTTGCCAGTTCACCAAAACGCTACCAAAAAAACTGTTAGCGATCGCAGGGATCAGGCCTGACTCTGCGAACGCTGCAGTTATGCGTTTAGTGTTTTGTAAGTGTCAGTGATCGATCGATACTGCACTTGGGTGGGCTGGGCCGGGCGGAGGGGCAAAACGCAGGTGCTAGCAGGTATCTGGGCTGATCCCGCTAACACTGCGTTTGTGGGAACCCTAAACTGCTGGGGACGCTAGTATAGATCTGATCGGATCAGATATTGATGCGATCAGATACTATACCACTAAGGGAGGTGTATGCTGCGTGCGTGGGTGTCAGCGGTACTGGCGCTAATCTGACGCTGCCTGGGGCTGGTGCTTGCCAGTTCACCAAAACGCTACCAAAAAAACTGTTAGCGATCGCAGGGATCAGGCCTGACTCTGCGAACGCTGCAGTTATGCGTTTAGTGTTTTGTAAGTGACAGTGATCGATCGATACTGCACTTGGGTGGGCTGGGCTGGGCCGGGCGGAGGGGCAAAACGCAGGTGCTAGCAGGTATCTGGGCTGATCCCGCTAACACTGCGTTTTTGGGAACCCTAAACTGCTGGGGACGCTAGTATAGATCTGATCGGATCAGATATTGATGCGTTCAGATACTATACCACTAAGGGAGGTGTATGCTGCGTGCGTGGGTGTTAGCGGTACTGGCGCTAATCTGACGCTGCCTGGGGCTGGTGCTTGCCAGCTCACCAAAACGCTACCAAGAAAACTGTTAGCGATCGCAGGGATCAGGCCTGACTCTGCGAACGCTGCAGTTATGCGTTTAGTGCCTTGTAAGTGACAGTGATCGATCGATACTGCACTTGGGTGGGCTGGGCTGGGCCGGGCGGAGGGGCAAAACGCAGGTGCTAGCAGGTATCTGGGCTGATCCCGCTAACACTGCGTTTTTGGGAACCCTAAACTGCTGGGGACGCTAGTATAGATCTGATCGGATCAGATATTGATCCATACAGATACTATACCACTAAGGGAGGCGTATGCTGCGTGCGTGGGTGTTAGCGGTACTGGCGCTAATCTGACGCTGCCTGGGGCGACGCATATCACCACCGGGCGATCGGGGGGCTAAACCTTTATTCGGTAATAAACGGCGGGTGCCCTGACACTATAAAAAATAAACGAACTAACCAGCGTCACCCGTAACAGTTATACAGTGATCAGTGGTGAAAGGGTTAACTAGGGGGCAATCAAGGGGTTAAAACATTTATTAGGTAGTATAGGGGGATCCCTGTCGCTATAAAACGCTGACGGCGAACCTAAATATTTACCTCACTAACTAGCGTCACCAGCGACACTAATACAGCGATCAGAAAAATGATCGCTTAGCAACACTGGTGACAGGGGGTGATCAAGGGGTTAAAACTTTATTAGGGGGGTTAGGGGGGTACCCTAGACCTAAAGGGGGCCTAAGACTCACTGCCCTAACACACTAACTGACACAAACTGACACCAATACAGTAATCAGAAAAAAAAAACAAAAAAAAAAAAAAAACCTGCTTGGTGTCAGTTTGTGACAGGGGGGGGGGGGTGATCGGGGGGGGATCGGGGGGCGATCGGGGGGGGGATCGGGGTGAAATGTATGCCTGGCATGTTCTACTGTGTGTGTGTGTTTGTGTAACTCACAGTTCAGTCTTCTCTCCTCGGCCCGGAACGGAAAATACCGAGCCGAGGAGAGATGACATCATTTCCTCTGCCTCTGTTTACAATACAGAGGCAGGGAAATGATTCCATTGGCTGGGAGCGATCGCGAGGGGGGGGCCACGAATGGATGGCCTCCCCCTCACCACCGATCGCCGGGGGACATTTGCCGACCGTCGCAGGCACCGGGGGGGGGTCCGATCGGACCCCCCACCCGCGGGCAGGCAGGGACGTACAGGTAAGCCCTTTTGCCTGCCCGTGCCGCTTTGCCGACGTACATCGTCGTGCGGCGGTCGGCAAGTGGTTAATAAAAGAGTCTAATCAGACACCCTAATTATTTCAAGCAGGTGCCAAACATATTTAGCCACTACTATCATTTGATATGTATACACAATTTGGAGTGCAAAATTATTTTAGACAATTATAACATCCAGTTAACATCATTAATATTAGTACAGTAAATATTTGTTAAAATAATTTACCTGACTCCAGATGGTCATATCCGGTTCATCCAGGATGGAAGACCCAGCTTGCTCCTCATCAGCCTCTGCTGGGGTGGAGGGAAGGGTGGAGGGAAGGGTGGAGGGAAGGGTGGAGGGAAGGGTTGAAAGTGATGCCCTGGCTTCATTCTGGTCATCAAGAAAACGGAGTTGATTGTAGTACCACAGCCTGGGTACATAAACATCATCTGCTGATGCTCCTGATCTCCTTGATTCCTGGATCTTCCTATGCTCCCTTTTATACATGTTCCTCAAGACCCCAATTTTCTTGAGCACTGTCTCCATTGTTGCTCCCGGGATGGTCGCCTGGACAAAGGACAGAAGTCTCTCCAGCGTTGACTTCCTCACATGCTTGGCATAATACTGAGGGTGTTTCACCTCCCACAAATTCCTCATCTCTCGATATTTTGAAATAAAAGATGTAAGGAACTCTGGATCCTTCAATAGGGGATTCATTATATCTGGAAAAGAGAAAGTCACAAGACCAAAAACACTTATTATAGGTTTCTGCTAACCCCTCATCATCTTCTCCCTATGTAGGCCTCATCAATCTATCAAGCCATATAGGCCGCTTGCTACAAAGTCATGACCATAAACCCCAAAAAAATATATATCTCAAATTACCTTCGTTTTGTAACGTCCTGGTCCACTATCACCTACGCACAGAACGTACGTACGACACGTGCGAAAGGCCCCTCTTTATACACTACGCATGTGTGAAACTCCGCCTGCGTCGCCCGCCCCTGACGTTCGAAATTAACTCATGTTCTCCGCCCCCTAATTCGACGCACAGAACGTACGTACGACACGTGCGCAAGGCTCTTTATACACTACGCATGTGTGAAACTCCGCCTGCGTCGCCCGCCCCTGACGTTCGAAATTAACTCATGTTCTCCGCCCCCTAATTCGACGCACAGAACGTACGTACGACACGTGCGCAAGGCCCCTCTTTATACACTACGCATGTGTGAAACTCCGCCTGCGTCGCCCGCCCCTGACGTTCGAAATGAACTCATGTTCTCCGCCCATTTTTTGTTACGGTGCGTAGTGGAGTTAAAGAATGGCGGAGACACCTGAAATGTTGACGACCTCAGGTAGTGGAGACAGCCCGGAGGCTGGAACGTCAACGAAATCTATGAGGCCTAGATTTAAGGCCTCTAATATGAGTTTTAAAGAGATGGTGGAGATGGTGGCCATTCTTCACAAAGACGACTATGATGGCAATTATGGGCCGTACGCACGGCCAAATTTGCGCAAGGCCAAAATAATGGCGAAGGTCGTGGAGACTTTGCAGGCATCTTTTGGGGTCCAGCGCTCCAAAGATCAATTGAGAAAAAGATGGTCTGACCTGAAACTCAGGGAGCCGGATCAATACCGACGTATCCGGAAAGTTCTTAAAAAAAGTAAGTACTTGTCGTGTTTTTCTCTTGTGTTTATTACCTTGTATACTGCTCCATGTGCTTTTCCTTCCTATACGATTTTTGTTCATCGTTTTAAACGATCTTTTTTTTTTTTTCTCAAACAAAAAGTTTTATTAAGATTGAATAAGTGTATACAGTTCCAGAGCACATACGGTAGTTTACATGGCAGAAGTCACATTTTACATATGTATTAGGGTAAGGAGCAAAGACAATATATAAAAGTAAGTACAGAAAAAAGGGGGAACATACTCCATTGCATCGGATAAAGAGAAAACAGAGAGGAGAAAGGAGAAAACACATCCTCTCATCAGGAAAATCCTTCCATAAGCTATCCACACTCCACCAATGGATCATTTGCTTATTACCTCTTAGCATACTGACTAATTATAAAGTGCATATCATATATCCCATAGGAATTGAGGTTAATGAGGGCCGCTTTTAGAATAAGCGATCATATATCAAATCTATTGGCGCTAGACCTGGTGTATCCAACCATGGAGCCCATAGTTTCTCATATTTTTGTGTCGCTCCCCTATGCTGGTAAATAATTTTTTCCATGCGAATAGTGGCCCCCATTTGTGTAATCCATTCTTGTACCGTGGGAGGACACGTGGACCTCCAGTGCCTGAGGATAAGTAGGCGGGCCTGAAACAAAGCTCTTCTGATAGCCTGTCTAAGGATATCCTCAGTCAGTAGATCATCCACAATCCCCAGCAGACATGGCTTTGGATCCAAAGGTATCACTATTTGGAAAACTCTATTAATGGTGTTAATGACCTCGTTCCAATAGAGGTGCAATTTTGGGCATCTCCACAGGAGGTGTATGAGGTCTCCATGGTCTCTGGAGCATCTGGTGCAGGTGGGATCAGTGCCCAAACCCATACGGGCCAGTCTAGCCGGTGTATAGTGCACTCTGGAAATAAGGTAGAGCTGTGAGAGCTTTTGAGCAGCATTTAATGAACACGTGGAAACCGCCAGTAGGGCTTCCTCCCACTGTTCCTCCTCAAAGGAGCCAACATCCTGTTCCCAGTGGGACACGACCCTCAGAGGCGCGTCCCCTAGGAAAAGGTTCAGAAGCATGGTATAGCAGTCAGATATAAAACCTCTATAGGTGGTTATGGCAAGCAGGTGGTTGAAAATAGGAGTGGGTTGCAGGTTCCAAATATCGGGGCCCCTTTGTGCATCTATTGCATGTTTAAGTTGTCTGTAATAGAAGAGCATAGAGCCCGGCAATTGAAAGGCCTCCCTGAGCTCCGAGAAGGGTCTCAATTTACCGTCTCCAATTATGTGTACCATATGGGACACCCCGTATTGTTGCCATTTGGGTCCGTAGGGTATTTTAGCTATTTCTGAATAGTGATTGTTTTCCCAGATGGGGCTATACCTGGTAAAGCCCTCCACCCCTTGTAGCATCCTGACCTTGTTCCAGATTTTCTGCATAAGTGCATAAGTTGGGAAAAGTTTATTAGATTTGTTATATTGTAAGGCCTCTAATCCATCTGCAACCTCTCTCCTGGAAGTGAACCGGAGTATGTGGGCCGAAGGGTCTCTCAGGTTCATCTCCAGGTCCTCCCCGGGGCCTATGGCTCTAGCAATGTGCTGTAGCTGGGAGGCTAAATAATACACCCAGGGGTTAGGCAATGCTAAACCTCCATTGTCTTTAGGACGTTGTAGTTGTTCTAGTTTAATTCTAGGAGGCTTTGAAAGCCATATAAATGAACGGAAGAGGGAGTTGATGATTCTAAACTTTTTCAGAGTAATAACCATTGGAGAATTGTGGAGCACATATAGTAGTTGTGGCATGAGAATCATCTTTATTAAGTTTATTCTGCCCACTTGGGACAGCTTTAATTTACTCCACACTTTGACCCGATCTCGACATCTATTGATCAATGGGGTTAGATTAAGATTCACATAGTCTAATATATGGGCTGTAATCTGTATACCCAGATATTTAAAGGATGTCGAGACTGGTATATCCTGCATATTTTGTTGGGTTGTGGGCGGGTCACGGTCTAGAAGCAGCAGAGAGGACTTGGTCCAGTTAATAACTAAACCTGAGTATTTCCCGAACTGTTTAATCACACTCATTGCCTCTGTCAGTGAGTTAGATGTATCACCCAGTAGCAGCATGGTGTCGTCTGCGTACATAATTACCTTCTCCTGAATGTCTCCGTATTTAAAACCCTGTATCAAGGGATTAGCGCGTACCGTAGCCGCTAGGGGCTCTATAGCCATAGCAAACAGGAGCGGAGACAGGGGGCACCCCTGCCTCGTACCCCTGTATAGTTTAAAGGGTGATGAAATCCTTCCTCCCTCTCTAATGGCCGCTATAGGAGACGAGTAGAGTAACTGCACCCACTTGATAAAGTCCTCCCCAATTCCAAATTTTCGCATCACTGCCCATAGATAGTCCCATTCGACGCTATCAAACGCCTTGTGGGCGTCCAGTGATAGCAGCGCTCTATCTCCCCTATTGTCCGCCTGGGATTGGATATTGAGGAAAAGTCTGCGAAGGTTTATCGCGGTCGACTTTTGGGGCATAAATCCGGACTGATCCGAATGGATTATACTGGATATGACTTTATTCATGCGGATTGCTAATGCTTTGGCTAATATCTTTACATCAGTTTGTAAAAGAGATATAGGGCGGTATGATCCCGGGTCGAGAGGGTCTTTATTGGGTTTTAGTATCAAAACTATATTTGCTCTAGTCATTGATTGAGGGAGGCTGCCACTCTGTTTCGCTGCATCAAATACCTTCAATAGACGTGGAAGTATAAGCTCGCCATATTGTTTGTATACCTCGATGGGGAGTCCATCGTCACCCGGGGCCTTGGAATTGGGGAACAAACTGGTCGCCAACTGCAGTTCCTCAACAGTCAAAGGGGCGTCAAGTTCCTCCCTAGCTGCCATTTGTAAACAGGGGAGCTGAATATTATCCAGATATTCAGTTAAGGAGTCTAGGGTATATGTTTGTTTAGACTCATAGAGGGAGGAATAAAATTCCACTAGTTCTGCTAAGATTTGGTCCGGGGCATTGGTCAGCCCACCAAGATGTGTACGTAATGCCCCAATTGAGGGGGAAGTTTGATGGGCATGGGCAATGGTTGCTAACAGGCGTCCAGTGTGCTCCCCCTCCTCGTAATATGCTGCTTTATGGAAAAATCTCTTTCTCTCTGCTGTAGATGTCGTGATTTTATACAACGCATCCTGCGCAGAGAGCCACGCCTCCTTGTTACTCTGGGTTGGATCTGTGATAAATTTGCTCTCCAGTTCTTTTGCCATGTTTTCAATTCCCTCCCTCTGAGCATGTGTCTTTCTCTTAACAGCTTGAATTTCAGTTATAAATAGGCCTCTCAGGACAGCCTTGAAGGCTTCCCAATTCACATGCCATTGGTCGTCAGCCTCATGTAGGCGCCAAAAATCTACTATGTGAGATTCTATCTGCTCATGGGAAGGGAAGAGACTCAGCCAAAAAGCGTTCATTTTCCATGGGGCTTTTGCCATCGTGGAAGGGGGGCGCACCTCTAGAGTTGCTATCAGTGGGGAGTGATCCGACACACTCCTAAGAGCATAAGTCACCTCAGAGATGTGTCGTTCAGCTGCACTAGAGCATAGGCATAAATCTATCCTTGATAGTGATGCATAACTCTTTGAGAAACAGGAAAACTGTTTTACCCCCGGGTTTTTGGCTCTCCATGGGTCCCTCCATCCCACCTCCTCAATAAATTTCCCCAGAGCCGTGCGGTGTACTCCCCTCCCTCCCATCACAGGCGGGTGCTTATCTAGTACTGCGTCTGTATAATTGTTGAAGTCCCCGAAGACATACAGTGGTGTCTCCGGATACTTCATTTGGAACGTCACCAGGGACCTCAACACCAGATTATTGTATGGCGGGGGTACATATACAAATGCCAGTATACATTTAAAGGAAAACAATTTGCAACATAAAAATACATATCTCCCCTCATCATCCAACTCAGAATCTAACTCCACAAAATCTATGGAGCCAGGGACCATTACACTCACACCCCGAGAATAAGAGGTGTGAGTGGAGTGGTATGCCCTACCCACCCATCTAAAATTAATGCATGACAGAGAATCAGCAGTAAGGTGGGTCTCTTGTAAAGCACATATAGCCGGGAGACGTTTCCTCAATAAGGATGATACCATCGTCCGCTTTAGGGGGTCCTGCAAACCCCGAATGTTCCAAGAAAGGACAGTTACTGTCGTCATTGTTGGGTGTCTAGTTGGATAATAACAGGGTAAAGCAACATAGAGCCCCCCTGATTCCCACCCATGGGGGGGGGGGGGACCATCACGTAGTACCCAGCAGGGGCCAAGAAGTGACGAGACTGCCAATGCAAGAAAAAGAAAGTTACCGCTCTATCCAAGGACCGTAATACCTCGATTGCTCTGGAACAAACTTGTGTGTAGAAGTAACGTAAAATGCACAACGGTGCATAAATCAAACAAAAGTGCCTCTTCTGACCTGGATTATCCATCAATATGCACTTGTCGCATTGAAAGGCAACTTTTTTTGGTAATCCACGACACCGGTGTGTCAACTGATATACCGAAACTGTGTGGGACAACCGGTCCCTCCAAACAACAATGACATATTTTCTGGTACTTGCTGGGAAGTACAATGCCATGATCCATCTTGTCATCGAACTCGCATTTTTGTGGAGAATGAATCAATATACGTTTCCGGCACAACCCTCCTCTGAGGGGAAAAGAAAAGGATAGATCCCCGGGCCTTTGTTAGGGATGTCAGTCTATCTCCGCTTCTGGTCTCCTATCCTGGCGAAGCTCATTTTCATTAGCATCTAGCCAATCCGCAGCCTCCGCCGGGTGTTCAAAGAAATATGCTCTGCCTCTCAATGTAACT